>CM040425.1:102123445-103323445 GCA_022702705.1 Papilionanthe hookeriana x Papilionanthe teres
CTTAAATGACTCCCGTTATTTAAGATGTAATTAACTATAGGGGCTTGCCCTTATAGGGAAATTTAAGAACCTAGGTAATATAAACCCTACTTAATTTCTTTATAAGCAGGGGAACTTGTCGGCTTATAAAGTTGGTTCGCAGACCAAACGGATGTCACAAATCTTCTAGTTTATTTAACCGAGCCCCATCATCAAGCAGTGTCTATTCTTCAGAATAGATATACGGTTTGTGATGCGGTGCTCGTTTATATAAACTATTCGGGATGTGAGATCAGTTTGATTTCATATCTTAAAATTTTCAAACTTAAAGTTATTTTCAAAATCAAATGATTTTTTCTAAATTATATACATATTTAAATTAAATTTAAAATTTAAAATTCGCCGATAATTTCTGTAGGCGATCCCTTTTCAAAAATACAACACACAAACCTAAAAATATTCCGACAACTTCTGGCGACTCCGCTGGGGACTAGTTCCTCTCTCCATTTTGATCAGATGGTTTTGCTTTCATAAATCGGTGGTGAGTCCATATCCCTAGTGGACCAAAACTACCATTCTTCCGTTGGAATACCCCGTTCATTTTTGTCTTGAACGAGTATAGCCAACTCCTTCCGGATTTAGGAGCCACTGTTTGGACACCCCTAAACAGAGAGGTTCCGAGATCCTTTTACCTCTTTTCTGAGGTGGGGTGGACCCCCAATAGGTGTTAGTTTAGGAGCGGTCCTTTAAGTCGAGAAGTCTTGCATAAGACTTTCTCTTCCTTTCCAATTCTAAATCGGGCCCTTTACCTTTTCTATAACCTTTTTTTCCTTTAATCGTTTTGTTTCTAACGAACGAACCTCCTAATAAACAATCTCTTTTAAAAATCACAAATGTGTTCGGACTCTTTCTTTTTCGTCCTAAACTTTACGATGAAAAGAAGCATAATTCGGGACTGACATTCAGAATCTACCCTACAGAAAATGGCTGCCCCAAAGTTAATATTTTCCTTCACCAATGGAATGGACTTCTCCGTTTACAACGATGAGCTGCCCGACAATGGGATCATCCGTTTCAGACAAGGATTTGGCAACACATATGTCAAGTTCTATGACGTCACTCTCTTCACACTAATGGACAAAGTGTCAGAAACTGAAGAGCCCGTGATTGAGTTCAACCTGAAGTCGACTCAAGAATTCCCTCCCCTGCAAATGATTCCAGCTGAGAGGAGTACTATTGTTCGTAGGAGGACTGTTGTCTCTACCCCCACCGGTCTAGTCATCTCTGCACCTACCCCGACTTCTGCCAAACTAAAGGGGAAGGAAATCCAAGTCTGTGATGAGCTTGTCACCATGGAGTGTACATATTTCGCTGCAATACCATCTATTTTTGAGATTGGGTCTAGTTTAAGAGTTGCACCCCTAACTCAGACTCAAAGGAGAAATAGAAGCAGGAAGATCGCCAAGAAAGCTAGAGCTGCTGAAGTTGCTTTTCTAGAAGAAATTCCCCAAGAAAGAGAAGAACTACCTGATTATATACCTCTAGTGGAAGGGAGCAGGTTTCACCCCCTCTCTTCCGCATCAGATGAAGAGGATGTTCGTAGGATCGCCGCCACATTACCCCGACCTGCATACTACAACAATTATAAGAGGAAAAGGGATAACGCTACACCATTTGCCCGACTGCAAGCTATTATAGAAAGATTGGTAAAGAAAGAAAGATGCCCTGTGTCAGAAATCTTAAGAAGGATAGGACGAGTGCCAGCTAAATCCCGCCTTGGACCGCGAATAGAGCCTGTTGCTGACACAAAGATGCCAAAAAAGAAAAGCCAGTCCACCCGTTGTTGTATCGGGTCTACAAATTAGGGAGAATACCACCTTCCAGCATATAGCCGACAGACCATCCTGTCCTAGGCTTCCGTCTGCAAGAAGGATGGTATGGCGGCCTATTAATGGTGAGCTAAGACCAAAATAATGTCCTGAGAAGAAAAATCTCGTCAAGAGACTTGAATCAGAAGAAAGTGCTACTACAATAAAGGGGACTCCCGGGAAGGAAGTTCAACAACCGTCACGAGACAACTGCGAGACCGTGCGAAAAGGTCCACTAGAGGATGCCATGGACAAGTTAAGGACCGACATCCAACGGTTAGCAAAAGAAAGAGAAGAAGAATTAGGAGACGAAATTGACTCATCAGAATTCATGGATGAGGAGTATACCGAGATCAATATGGTTGAGACATGAGCATCGTCAGCTTCGCAAGGTGCTCCGCAGCTGCGGAAAGAGATGAACCAGAGGTGTTGAGAGCACAGCTTCGGGAAAGAGATGATACAATTTCCCAGATGGCAAAGAGGATGGAAGAGATGGCTGCCGCCTTAGCCACTCTCCGCAGTCGTGCCCGACCTCGAAAGAGACACCCCCAGAAATTATCCATATTACAGATGGAGGAAAGGAGATCACATCCGTCAAAGGAGACGAACCACCAAAAGAAGGATTCTACACAAAGCATGATTCCAGAAAAGGATATTAAAAATATGGTAGAACAGCAGGTGCGAGAAGATTTAGCACAATCCAAGAATGGAGCATCTATTCAGACGGGTAGACCTTACCCCGAAGAGTTAGATGCAGTCCAATACCCGAAAGGCTTCATACCACCTCTGTTTAAGACTTTTGATAGAACAGGAAACCCTCGGCAGCATGTCACACATTTTCGTGCTAGTTGCTGCAATGCAGGTGGGAGCGACGCTTACTCTTCCGCCGGCTCGTCGGCCAGCTTGTCGTGGATCGCCTTCGACCGGTATGCGGAATTGTCGAACGGTTCAGTAAAGACCTTTTCAGAACTGGAGAGTCTCTTCGTTAAACGATTTGCCGGAGCTCAGCACCACATCCCTATCGGCGATTTAGTGGTGGAGCAATAAAAGCCGAATGAGACTTTAGTGGACTGCATACTTCGATGGAGAAACTTAAGCATGAAGTGTGAACCACAACTTCAAGAACAACATGCAGTCGGTATCCTACTTAAGAGTATCCATGGCCCGATAGCACTCCTCCTTAAAGGATTTACAATCAAGACTTTCAAGAAGTTGCTTAACAAGGCCAGGAGCTTGCAAGAAGAGGAAAACAATTAAGTTTCACAGACAAGAATGATAAGCAGAAGCCTGTGAAAACATTCAAGAAGAAATCTGGAATCGTCGCGGTTGTAGATAAGGGTAAGCAGCCAATGCAGATACAGTCAGAACGGCCACAGCCTAGTTACCAACAACCGCAACGAACATACCAACAACCTCAGCAAGGCTATCAACAACCTCGTCCGAGCTATCAGTCGCCTCAGCATTATGAACAACGCCTCGTTCGTCACGTACTTTAAGAGAACTTCTGAATAAAGAATATCCATTCAAAACTGAAGCAGTAGCAAAAATGTTCCGCAACTTAATGAAGACACCGGATTTTCAGCTGCCAGAGCCCAAGAAGCCGGAGGAAGTCAATAAGAAATATTATCCAAACTATTGCCCTTACCATCGATGCTCGGACGGAAGATGAGGATTACATCACTTTCAAGAGTCGGCTTGATGACAATCTCAGGAAAGGGAACATAACGATCCCAAAGGAATACATGAAGGAACCCCAGAAAGGAGGTTCCGTCAATGTTATTTCAACGGATCCCATTGTTCCGATAGACCCTTACACGACCGATGATGGATGGAGTATTGTCTGGACAAAATCATCGAAGAAAATTTTGGATCACATCCAGATCGCTTCGGTACGTGCTTCAACTCGTAGTTTGAGACCCGTCGAGCCGCACTATCACTTACGATTGAAGAACCACCCCGAAGGAGGAGAAGATCGTGGAAGAAAAGAAGACCGAGGCTCCGAAGAGTAGACTAGGGGCCGCTTATCCTAGGATGGTTATTTCTGATTCGGGGGAGAAATCCCTCGAACTCCTGACTCTGCATGATTATTTGCTCACTCCGGTGGGATCTTATAATGATAAGGGTTATGGCGTTGGCTACGTTTTGACTGTTTCTAACGATTACGTAACTAACGACAACCGGCTTAATCCGAATCTCGATTCCAATACAAATAACGATTCTCAAATCATACACAACTTCGACGACCTTTACAAAGAAGATGTTCACAAAGGAGGCTACAAAAGCTCGATAAGCAACGAGTCCATATATGAATTCCGAGGAGCTCCGATCACGATAGAATTAGAACCCTCAGACACCGAAGCAACTTCAGAAGATCCAGTGGTTCCGATTCAAGAGGATACACCGACAGATTCAACACCGAATTCAAACGAGATAACTGAAGTAAATTTAAGAAGTGGAAAAGTTCTACCCCCAAGAATGGGTCCAAAGGATAAAGGAAAGCAGGTGGTTTCTCACGAAGAGCCAACCCCGACAGAGGAATTGCCCATTCGGGAAGAAACCGAGGAGCACGGTAATAAAGTGGACTACAACGTGCTAGCCCATCTTAGGAAGCTACCAGCCAAACTAAGCATATACGACGCTCTGATCCTGTCAAAGGAGATGAGGGAAACTCTGATCAAGGCCTTACTTGATCCAGAGATTTGTTTAGCTCAAATGGCCGGTAATTCCTTAGACGAGGTTTGCTCGTTAAAAGAACAGCGAGGTGTTACCTTCACGGACAATGATCTATTACTGAGAACAGAAGATCACAACCGACCATTATACATTTCGGTCACTATTGGAAAGTTTACGCTCTCCAGAGTGTTGGTTGATCCGGGAGCATCAATCAACATAATGAATCTTCGGACGCTAGCATATTTGGAAATCGATGCTCGAGAGCTTTAAGCAGACAAGATACTATTAAGAGGTTTCAATCAAAAAGGAGAAAGAGCTCTTGGATCGATAACACTACTAATGAAGACCAGTGATTTAGCAAAGACAACCGTAAGATTCCACATAATTGATTCTGAGACATCGTTCAACGCTCTACTGGGTCGGCCATGGATCCATGAAAACTGGATGGTACCGTCATCTCTGCACCAGCGCATAAAGTATTACGATGGAGGAGAACAGTGCATCAAAGGTGACTTAAAACCATTCTCCGTTCACGAAATCAAAATTCATGAAGATGCGGCCTACTACGCGCCCCCGAAGAAAACAATCTTTTCTAGAAATACCATACCAAATGAAGCAAAAGAAATTCGAGACGATGAAGAACCTGAAGTTCTAGTCCAACAGTTACTCACCACTCCCTTACGGCGAGATGGTGAAGATTTCTCCAGGACTCGCACCCGAGGTCGAGGCCGGGGACGAGGACGTGGAAGAAATGTTGGAATAGTTGGACAGAAGAAACCAGTCATCGATGTTGATTGGGAGAAAACTTTCGAAGAAGAAGAAGAAATCAAGAAAGAAGCAGCGACAATAAGTCAAAAGAAACCCCAATTCAAGATTTCTCTCGAAGATGAAAAGAATGAAGAATATAAATCAATGTACGAGAAGATTAACCATCATGTGCATACTATGACCCTGACCCCGATCCATTCTAATAAAATCGAGGGTATGGTGGTCAAGGAGGTGCATGGTGGTGGTACTAAACCAATCAAGTTTTACCGTGGTGCTTCCTCCTCCAATACTGAAAAAGATGTACAATTTGAAGATGTTACTTCTTCCGAATTAATGGAACTACCTTTTGAGTGGTACTCTCCCTGTGTTCAAAATTTAATTCAACGTGGTGTCTTACCTCGACAATGGATAAAAGGCTGATCACAACACTTTGAAAAATTATGGAATAATGCAGGTCGGCCTCCCAATTCAAACATGGTCTCGGATTCGGCATAGTAGGATCAGTTGGCAATACAGAATTTTGCTTGGTTGTCACTTGCGAGCCTAATGAAAACTGCTTGGCAGCTACAGAAGATCTTGAAGATTTACAAATCAGAGATGCTCCACCAGAATTCAAAGAAGAAATCAAATCTACAATAGACGAGTTAATGGAAGTTAACTTAGGTACTAGCGAAGAGTCTAGGCCGACCTTTGTTAGCTCCTTACTCAATAAAAAAGATTCTGAAAACATAATCAAGATAATAATGGAATTCAAAGACTGTTTTGCTTGGAGTTACGACGAAATGCCAGGATTAGCTCCAGAAGTCGCAGTTCACAAGTTAGGAGTAGATCCTACTTCGTTCCGATCGACAAGCTCCCAGAAGAATGCGTCTAGAAATTGAGCAACAAGTAAAAGCCGAAGTTAAGAAGCTAATAGACGCTAAATTTGTCCGTGAAGAACAATACCCTACTTGGTTAGCCAATGTGATACCAGTCAGAAAGAAGAATGGTCAGATCAGAATCTGCGTAGACTTAAGAGATTTGAATAAAGCATGTCCAAAGGATGAATTTCCACTACTAATCCCAGAATTGATGATCGACATTGCTTCAACACATGAACTATTTTCATTCATGGATTGATCGTCGGGATACAACCAGATAAAGATGACACCAGAAGACGAAAAGCTCACGACATTCAGAACGCTGATCGGAGTGTATTGCTACACAGTAATGCCATTCGTACTAAAGAACGCAGGAGCAACATACCAAAGAGCGATGACAAAGATTTTTGATGATCTCATTCACAACCAAGTTGAGTGCTACGTGGATGATGTGGTCATCAAAAGCAAACTGAAAGAAGATCACCTGTATGGTTTGAGAATTGTTTTCGAGCGACTAAGACAATACAACCTTAAGATGAATCCCTTAAAATGCGCCTTCGGTGTCACCTCCGGGAAATTCTTAGGATTTGTTGTCCGACATCGCGAAAATATTAAAGCTATCTTAGAAATGCCATCTCCTAAAACCTTGAAATAGCTATGATCCTTTCAAGGAAAGTTGGCATATCTTCGACGCTTTATATCGAATTTGTCAGGAAGGTGTCAGCCTTTTTCTACTTTGATTAAGAAGGATGCCAAGTTTACTTGGGACTCCAAATGTCAATATGCCTTCGATGACATCAAACAATACTTAATGACACCTCCTGTCTTAGCAGCTCCAGTATCAGGTAGACCATTGATACTTTATACCGCGGCTTTAGACGACTCCCTTGGAGCCCTGCTAGCCCAGGTCAATGATGAGGGAAAAGAAAATTCTCTCTATTACTTAAGCCGTCGTCTAATCCCGACGGAAGTAAAGTATCCTCCTATTGAGAAGCACTGCTTAGCCCTGATCTTCGCCGCACAAAAGCTTAGGCATTACATGTTTTCTCATAAGGTCAACCTTATTTCGAGAGTTAATCCATTGCAATACTTGATGACCCAACCGACGCTCTCTGACAGACTTTCCAGGTGGTCGATGATACTATTGCAATTTGACATAAATTTCGTTCCTCTTCGCGCCGTAAAGGGACAAGTCCTAGCTGACTTCCTTGCAGCACACCCTTTACCGGCAGATTCGCCTCTCGACGACGATTTACCTGACAAGCAGATAATGAGCCTAGAAGACACTGATGATCGACGTTGGGAACTATACTTCGACAGTGCGTCCTCAGCACAGAAGAACAAAGAATTGCAAACGATAGTGCCTGGTAAGGCAGGAATCAGACTAATATTTATAACACCGGAGCGGGGGATGTTAAGATACTCCTACCACTTAACAGAACCATGCAAAAACAACGAGGCAGAATACGAAGCCCTCATAACAGGACTGGAACTAACCATTCAAATGGGAATAACAGACATCAACATCTACGAGGATTCTCAGTTGATCATTCAACATGTCGCCGAATAGTACATGATTCTAAAGCCAAGACTCGAGCAGTACTTTCAGTATGCCATGAAACTATTGAAACATATTCTGAATGTAACGATCTACAAGATCCCTAAAAAAGAAAATGCTCTTGCAGATGCGCTAGCTCGCCTTACAAAAGAATTTGCCTGCTTACAAGATGAGTCAGTTGAAGTGTCAGTTCAGGGACGACAGGTCCTATCAGAGCTCGACCTGGATATGATACAGAAATCAGAAAAAGCAGAGGAATCAGTTGCAGCAATAACATAAAACACAGAAGATTGGTGTCAACCGCTAATAAACTATCTGCTAACAGGGAAATTACAGGATGATAAGTCGCTAGCCCATCAAATCAAGAAAAGAACTCTGTCTTACGCATTAATAAACAATACGTTATACATAAGGTCTTTTGATCAAATGTGGCTGAGGTGCCTGAGCAAGTCCGAAGCTCGTGAAATTGTCAAAGAGGTACACTCAGGACTCTGTGGCGCTCATCAGTCGGGTCCAAAGATGAAAATGAAGATTAAGAGACTAGCGTACTACTGGCCCTCAATGATGACCGACTGTATGAAGGTCGTCAAGAGCTGTCACCAATGCCAAGTGCATGGAGTGGTTCTACATCAACCTCCAAATGTGCTACATCCGACAATTGTGTCGTGGCCATTTGAGTGTTGGGGCACAGATATAGTGGGTCCGATAGAACCACCTTCTTCAAGAGGACACCGCTTCATCCTTGCAGCTACAGACTACTTTTCTAAATGGGCAGAAGCTGTTCCACTCAGAGAAGTAAAGGCACATCACGTGCTATAGTTTTTAAAAAATCAAGTTGTCTACCATTTCGGAGTACCACACAGAATCATTTCAGATAATGGGTCCGCATTCAGAAACACAAAAATCAACAATTTTGTCAGAAGACATGGAATCGATTGGCGATACTCAACAATCTACTACCCAAGAGCAAACGACTTGGCCAAGGCTTTTAATAAAACTCTCGTCCAAATTCTAAAGAAAACCTTGGATGACAACAAGAGAAATTGGCACGAGAAATTGTTAGAAGCCTTATGGGCCTACAGGACAACTTTCAGGACTCCTACTCAGTCTAAGCCTTACACTTTAGTGTACGGGTCCGAGGCAGTTTTACCTTTGGAGGTTCAGCTTCCATCACTCAGAATTGCAGTTGCAAATAAAATTACTACAGAAGAAAATGCCAGATTACGACTGGAAGAACTGGAAAGATTGGAAGGGAAAAGACTTGCAGCGCAGCAAAATTTGGAACTGTACCAAGCTAAGATGATCCAGGCCCATGATAAACTGGTCCGCCCAAGAACTTTCAAAGTTGGTGACTTAGTTCTTGTCCTTAAGAGACCTATTCTTGCACACCGCAAGATAGGAGGTAAATTTGAACCGACTTGGGAAGGGCCGTTTGTGGTCGAGACAGTCTACTCAGGAGGCTCCTACCAACTTGTGAATTGCCAAGGAGAACGATAAATGCTTCTAATCAACGGACGGTATTTGAAGAAGTACTACGCGACCTGATGTTTCGAAGGAATGAATTCTCATCCCTAGAAACACGGGTGAAGTAACCACTTGTGACTCGGTCCGAACCCAAAAACATAAAAAAATGGATGACCCAAAAAAAAAATCATTAACAAAAAAAAATGCGCTAAAAATAAAATATGTGAAATCATAATAATAAAGTTTTACCCTTCCTTTTAAATCAAATCTCATTCCTGATCTTTCCTCATCTTTTCCTACTTTCCTTAAAGTTAAAATAAGTGAATAAGAACCTTCAGTGATAAATATTTTCTTAATGTTCTTGTTCTTAGTACAACCCCTAATCCTTTCCTTGTCTTTTTCGCAGGGAAATGTCGAACGGGCGGTTGGTCCTAAACTTTAGAAATGGCGTGAGTCTCGCACTCGATGAAAGAGGGTGAAGGATGGAGCAAGTGATAGAAATTGATTCCGATTTCACACCGCCCAACCTACGAGTACGAAGAAAATGATTGGGTCCCGACTGACCGAGAAGAGCTTCACGACCGGACAGATGATGAAGATGGGTGGCCCAAGCCACCAATCCAAAGAACAAGAAAAGAAAGACAAACATCGAGGAAAGTAAGAAAATCAAGTTTGTAGTTGCCACGGTAGAGGGCAGGCTCGTCAGTGCCGCGCCCGCAGAAATTTAAGGGGTAAGGTGAGCTACTCTCACTGCTACCCAAAGAAGGAATAAGAATCACCGTATCCGTAAGATGTTGACTAAACTAGCAGCAGATCAACACGAGGAAACAGTCGTTTTCGTCGGCACACACATTTCAAAGATACCGGTTTGTCAAGAACCAGAAAGAAGAAAGTCAACGCCAAGAAAATTAGAATAAATCAAAGAAGTGCCAAGAAGAACAGAAATAGAGTCAGTGCCTCGACGCCGGACAGAGATGCCAGATCTGAAGAACCTTGTTGCGGAAGCAACCCCGGAGAATCTCCCGACATAGACAATCCCCGAGGAGCCAAGGTATGCAGGAGAACGTGACAGGATTGAGCCATACATCCCACAGTATGTTACTAGGCCTCGTCACTTGCAGAACATCCCATAATATGAATTAAAAAGAATGCAAAATGTTGAAAAGAAGACTTTCGAATACTTTGAAAGGATTAAAGGCAAGAGAATCAACATTTTGGAAGGCCTCGAGTTACACACAGAGGTATTCTCAGAATATGAGCAACAGCAGATTGTGGATTGCATCTTAGAACTTCAGAAGATGGGTCGAGCAGGCCGTCTGAGGGAAAAGACTTATTCAGAACCCCGAAGATGGATGCCAGGGAACGGAAGAGTCATAATACAATGCAGATGTTGCTATAACTTCGCAGAGGACAGAAAAGGAAATCCACCAGGGATACTCCGTCGGAGTGAGGTGGATCCAATGCAGAGGATAATTAAAAGAATGGTGAAGAGAATGATAATGTGGAGGGTACTGCCAGCAGACTGCATACCCAACAGTTGCATCATCAACATTTACCAGAAAGGCGACTGCATACCTCCACACATAGACCACCACGACTTTGTCAGACCTTTCTGCACGGTTTCGTTCGTCAACCAATGCAATATCATGTTCGGATCTGACCTCCAGATAGCAGGCCCGGGTAAGTTCTGAGGGCCGGTGGAGATACCACTTCCGGTAGGTTTCGTCATGATATTAAAAGGAAATGGAGCAGACGTCGCAAAACATTATATACCAGGAGTGCCAGTGGAGCGGATATCCGTTACTTTTAGAAGGATGGACGACAGAAAGGCGCCTTACCACTTCTAGCCAGATCCAGAATTGGAGAGTCTCCGACCCTACGAGCTGTGAATTACATGGGAAATAACACACCTCCAATGCACATCCATGCAGCATTCCTGCCAAGGGTGTCTTGGAAGGTGATGTTATTACCCATGTTTCTTACTATTCAGACATGAATTTTTGATAGACACTTTTGAATGGATCAGAAAGAAGTTTATACAGTCCGTTTTGGAGTTACATGGATTGTATGAGACATTAAATTTCTGAGAAAAATGTCATCATGACTAGATCAAGTTGTATGATGTACTTTCAGCAAGTTGAAATGCAAACAACTACGTCATATTTTGCCTTCACCTCTTTTGTGCAAATTGACTGGGAAACACCATTAGAGTTAAATGAACTTTGAATGAAGAATAGAAGAGAAAAGAAAATAAATGAGAACTTTTCTTAAAAATCTAAATATTAAAATCAACTCCAAATTCACATGAACACTAAATGAACAACAAAAATAAAATCAGATCGCTAAAGGACAAATGAAATGAACCTAAATCTCAAATTGAATTCCAGTCTGAATCCACCTTTTCAAACTCTCCAATTCTTCTTCAAATCAAGATCTACTTCAGACCTCCTTTGAAACCCTCTCTCGGGATGATTTCGTAACCACGAAAAATTTTCGATTTGGTTCGACGGCATGGATTCATACTCTTCGCCAAATAATCAAACTCGATTGATTCTCGGGGGATGTGGAACACTTTCACATCTCATTTCAATCTCCTCGCTAAATCCAAATCTCCACAAGTACATTTCAATTCAAAATTTCCGAGATCGGTACCTACATTCCAGCTTCTCATTTCGAGATCGATACCTACATTTCGATTCTCATCCGAATTGATACCTACATTTCAATTCAAAATTTCCGAGACCGGTACCTACATTCCAGCTTCTCATTTCGAGATCGATACCTACATTTCGATTCTCATCTGAATTGATACCTACATTTCAATTCAAAATTTTTTAGACTGGTACCTACATTCCAGTTCTCATTTCAAGATCGATACCTACATTTCGATTCTCATCTGAATTGATACCTACATTTCAATTCAAAATTTCCGAGACTGGTATCTACATTCCAGTTCTCATTTCGAGATCAATACCTACATTTCGATTCTCATCTGAATTGATACCTACATTTCAATTCAAAATTTCCGAGACTGGTACCTACATTCCAGTTCTCATTTCGAGATCGATACCTACATTTCGATACTCATCCGAATTGATACCTACATTTCAATTCAAAATTTCCGAGACTGGTACCTACATTCCAGTTCTCATTTCGAGATCGATACCTACAATTCGATTCTCATCTGAATTGATACCTACATTTCAATTCAAAATTTCCGAGACTGGTACCTACATTCCAATTCTCTTTCGAGATCAGTACCTAAATTCTGATCCTCATCCTTTTCAATCGACACTTAAAATCGGATGCTTACTCCGAGGCTGCTATCTAAAATCCAGTTTTCTTCGAAATCCCGAGGTTGGAACTCGGGTTTCAATTCTCATTTCGAATCCAAATTTCCTCAAACTGATTTTAAATCAAACTTCAATCTAAGTTGGAACTCCAAATCTAAAATCTAAACTCACACATCAAAACTTGAACATGAAATGAAATGAAATCTAAATCAAAATTCCTCAGATCTTGTGATTTGGAATTCACCTCCTTTTCCTTTCCCAGCCGAGAGTTCGGGAACCTCCGATCTGGGAGATATACTTGATACTACCCAGCGGAAATTTTTCTACTCTGTCCTAAGTTTGTCACTTGGACATCTGTGTTGGTTTTGTTATCTCTTCGGTCAACGCCAATACGCACGTTATGCTTGTTTAGCACACCACACCTATCGGGGGTCCATTTGTTGACCTCATTTTTGATGAGGTCTTCTCTTCTCTCTTTAGTACTTAGGATCTAGCCTTAGGCTTTTCCTTTGACTATCTTAGAGGACTAGAGATGGAACCTACCCCCTTTAGAAACTCAACCACTCCTTAACTCCCTGCAAACCCCACAGGCTTGATTGTAAACCCCTAATCACCTAGAGGGTTGAGATCAAATGTGGAGGTTTAAAGGATGAGTTCCCTATAGGACTCTTCGGCCTTAGGATCACCCCAGGTGGCCTGGTATGGCGAGGGCTGAATTACACATACACTGCACTCTCACACACACAATCCAAATCCTAAAACCCACACTCTCACCCAACTTGACCTCTTGACTCATGTAGGTAATTCACATGGATGGTCCTTAACCTCTAAGCCCCTGGCTAAGAGGGATAGAAACAACATGATGAATGCCTCAAATGAGTCCTCTCATGGCTCCTATGGGCTTAATATGGCTTCATGGCTCAACCACAATGATTCCATTTCATTTACACTTGCTCAGTTTTCATTTTTCCAAAATTTCAATTTTTGACCCCTGGGGCCCCAGACCCACCAAACTTACTAAAAGCCCTTGGAACTACCCAAAACCACCAAAATTTCCAAATCACCCAAAACTTTTCCAAAATCAACCTTGAACATTTCCCCACTAATCAAATTGATCATTTACAACCAAAAATACCAAAATTTCAAAAAATACCCCCCAATACCCTCCAAATTACCAAAATGCCCCTCTTGACCAAAAAATTCAAAAATTCCAAAAATTCCCAGAAACTTTCAGAAAATCCCAAATATTCTCAATTTCATTTTGTTCAACTACACCATAGGCCAATTTTGTCAATTTACCCCACTTTTGCCAAAACCCCAAATTTGCCCAAAAGGCAAACCCAAATGAACCCAATGTTAAACCAAACATTTCCAATTGACCTCAATTTTGGTCCAAATCAATTCTAAACTTCAATTCAATATCCCCAATATCCATATAGACTAAATCCAAGCCCAATTTGATTGACATTTGAATCCAATTTCATTTTTAAGCTTAAAGCCCAATTTTGACCCATAACCCAAACTTAGCCCAAACCAACCCAATTCAACCCCAATTGACCCCAAACTTTTTCTAAACCTTCCATAACATCTCCATAAACAAAACACTAATATATTTTGCCCAAAATTTCGACCCAAACCTTACTCAAATTCAACCCAAACCCAAAATCCCTTAAATTGACCTAAACCCAAACCTAACCCAAAAGGGCCCAAGTCCCAAAATTCATAATATTCCCCTAAACATTTCTCAACATTAATTTTACATCAAATCCAACATTAGCCCAACCTTAGCCCAAGTTAGCCCAAATTGACCCACTTTGGCCCCTTTACCAAAGAAACCCAAATTCAACCCAATTCAATTCCAAATCACTCCAAATTGATTTCAAATCACTCATGACACATCCCTAAACTAAACCCAACAATTGCTTGAACCAATATTTTACAAAACTCCCATCCACAAATTTGTTTTCAAAACCTAAAAGCCCACCCATTTAAATCATTTAAAAGCCCATTCCTAACCAATTCCAAAAGCCCAAAAATTCATCCAAAGCCCATATGACACTCTTCTTCATCATGACTTCAATTAAAACCATCCCTAAAGTTCCAATCAAATATCAATTTATTCTAAATCAAGCTTCATGTTAACCTCTCATACATTTATCAAAAATGCCAAAATCCATTTTCATACAAGTGAGCCAAGCTATGTGCAAGCCATATGCAAGCCATGAAGCCATACACAAGCCACATGGGAGCCATGAAAGCCCCTTTACTTGTCACCATGCCATCTTGGGCAAAAGGAGAAGATTCTTTCCATATTCTCTTAAAGTGATTAACCACTCCCATGTTTCCCCTAAACCACGCTTAGGCCTAATTATACTTGGATGGTGACTTGACCCTACTGATTAAGTTGAACCAAACAACTTTCTCTTCAGCCCAAGCAAGCCATGGGGAGGTGAACCTAGCCCAAAACCATGGGTTGACCCAAACCAAGCCAAAATAATCCCCTCCAGATTCCATTTCAATCCAACTCCTTTACACATGGCCAACTCCAATTGACTTCACCATTGCCAAGCCCTACCCTCACTGGTCAAGATGGTGACCTGACCCTGACTGGCCAGCCACCATAGCTGCCGGAAAACACCATGGCTGAGACCTTGGGAGGAGCCGAAGTTTGGAATTCCCACCTGCTGAGCTGCCTCATGCCCAATGGCCATTGGAGCTATTCTTCCCTTGCCCAGAACAGCTGATCCCAGCCATTTGTTGACCTCATTTTTGGTGAGGTCTTTTCATTCATCTTAGTGCTTTGGATCTAGTCATAGGACTTCTCCTTGACTATCCTAGAAGACTAGAGATGGAACCCACCATTTAGAAATTCAAACCAAATCTTGGTTCTCTTTGGAATCCTACATAGATGGTCATTAACCTTCAAGTCACTTGGAAGGTTAGGACCAATGTGTAGAGAAACAAGGATGAACTCCTATAGGATGTTCAAGCCTTAGGACAACCCTGGGTGGCCTGGTCTTGGTGAGGTCTAGCTTGCACACACTACACTCCCACAACCATCCTAAACCCTGAACCATTTTTTGCCCAATCTTTACTCCTGGTTCATTAAAGCACTCATGTGGATAAGTCCGAAACCTTAACTCCTTGGCTAAGAGGGTTAGGAATAATACATATGAGATGTTTAAAATGAGCATATACTTGGTCCATGGCTCACTCTAAGCTTCTTCACTCCATCTACCATAACCAAATTCCACTTTTGCCAAAATTTTTAGTTTTGACATTGGGTCCTTAAACTTATCTAAAATTACCTAAATTGCCCCTACAACTATCAAAACTCTCCAAAATTTCACAAAAATTTCCCAAAATTCCTAAAAACCATTTTAAAACAATTCCAACATCTTAAATCCACCAAAATACCCCAATACACTCTAAATAACCTCCAAATACCCTAAAATACCCTTTTGGCCCAAAATTCCAAAAATTCTAAAAATTCCCATAAAATTCTAAAAAATTCTAAATATTCTCAATATCATTTTGTTCAACTACACCATAACCTAATTTTGCCAATTTGACCCAAGTTTATCAAAATCCCCAATTTGACCCATTTTTAACCCATATGGACCCAGTGTCAAACCAAATCAACCCATTTAACCTTAATTTTGCCAAAATTAAATTCTAAACTTCAATTCAACATTTCCATTACCAATCTAAACCAAATCCAAGTCTAAATTGATTCACATTTGAGTTCAATTCCACTTGAAATCCAAATCCCCAAATTTGCAAATTTGATCCAAAATCCCCCAATTAACCTAATGTCAACTATTTCCTGCCAAATTTCAATCCTAAACCTTCCATGGAATTCCTATGAAACCCATTCAACATTCAATTGTACCAATTGGAGCCCAAGCCTAGCTTAAATCCACTTGAAATCCAAGAATACCCCATTTTTAACTTAAATTGAACACATGCCCTAAACCTACCAAATTGATTGGCCTAATCCTAAAATTTCCTCCCAATTGATGTTGTGAACTCTTCAATACATTCCCCTAAACCATTTGAAGCATTCAATTGGGTCTAAACCCCACCTTAAACCAACTTAGACCCAAGGTTATCCAACCTTACTCAAATTAACCAAAATCCCAAAATCCACTTATTTGACCTTTTAATTGAACTCAAAACCATTCCATGTCTTCATGGCAATCATTTAAACAATGTTGCTCAAGACACTTGGAATCAAATCAAGCCCAAACCCAAGTTAGCCCAACCTAAACCCAAATGAGCCAAATTGAACCTATGGCCTAACTTAATCAAATTGAACCAAATGTGGCTAAACCAACCCTTCCACACCCACCATTTGAACCCTAGGAACCACCATAGATACACCTAGCCCAAGCTAAGTGAGCCATGGACCAAGGGTCCCCCATTTTAGGGATTTATTCCCTTAAGTGGGTACATCCTCTTTTGCCTTACCCCAAAAAACCTCCCCACAACTGTTAATCACCATTAAACCTCTCCCTGACTCACCTGACCTCAAGGGCCAGCTCCATTGTCCTTCCCGGCTGTCCTAGTCGCTGGAAGGAGTCAAAACCGAGAGCCACCACTAGGCTAAGCACACCCAAACTTCCCCAATTGGCCACCTCAGCCAAAATTGACCTTGGAGCCTTTCTGCCCTCCACCTAAGCAGTTGAATACACCCCTCAATTGAACCCCAACCCAGCCATATGGCCCTGGCCATATAAGCACCATTTCTCGGCCGTGAGAAGGTTGTTGAAGGTGTTGAAATTTTTCTCAACAGAACTCCCTCCAATTGCGTCCAGAGCTCCTCCCAGCCAAGAGAAGCTCAGCTCCACTGTCCTCCTACCCTGAATCCCACTGGCTGAGCCCAATTTCTCAGTAAAAAATCAGGCCAGAAATAGGACACTCCTTGAAACAACACAAAATCCAATTAAACTCACCCACACCTTCCCAGCACCAAGAGAGGATGTTCCCCACTGAAAGCCCCCTCACCAGGCCAGCCATTTGCTCTATCGGCCAGAGCTCCAAATCGGGTCTGGTCACTTTCTTAGCCAGACATTTCACCAGCGCTTGCGGCTCAATCTGTAGGCTCCTGGGACTCCAATGAATGTGCCAAGCACATCCAATCGTGGCTTCTCCTCTTGGACCAAGGTATGGAGACTTCTCTTGCTTCCGAGCTTCCAGTGATTCTCCATTTTATTCAACTTCATTTTAATGCGTATAAGCCATATGGATTTGTATCCCCTGCTTAGATGAACACGTAAGACCAAGCCCCATGTGATTTGGTTGAGAATGAGCGAGATATTAGGTCTAGAAGGTGGACGGCTCTCGGGTTGAACCAGACGGAGACGATGAACGGATGCCGTCGGATCGCGCGTGTAACGAGTGAACGGACAGGATCAAGCTAGATGGAGTAATAGGACAGAACCACAGGCCGTGTGTCTGCCGAGTCAGATGGCGGCGCTGAATCAAACTGCACCGCGTGGAGCTTTGATCTGTCGTAGGTTGCAGTGGCACCGCGTTGGATAAGTAGGAAAATAGGGTTATTTTTGATTTATTTAAATACCCTGAACTTTAAAAATCCATATCTTTGTATAGAAAAATTACAAAAATAATTTAAAAACACCCTCTTACTCAGTGAACAGAGGAGAACATTGTGGAAAAAGAATTAAGTTATTTTGTTGAGTATTTAATTTTTAA
This sequence comes from Papilionanthe hookeriana x Papilionanthe teres, assembly GCA_022702705.1. Taxonomy (NCBI): domain Eukaryota; kingdom Viridiplantae; phylum Streptophyta; class Magnoliopsida; order Asparagales; family Orchidaceae; genus Papilionanthe; species Papilionanthe hookeriana x Papilionanthe teres. The sequence goes on from CM040425.1 coordinate 102,141,624, forward strand.
TTAATTTAATACTGATATGAGTATTTTAATTCTCCACTCACACACACAATTCACCATGGCATGAGACTATAGGGCTTTTGTAGCCTCTGATCTTGGGAACATTCTTTGAATTTTCCAAGGCCATAGGCTATATCCACTGCAAGTTATCTATTTTCCAAATTTTTATGCCTATTTTTGGTATTTTAATTCCAAAAATTAGTATAATGTTTGGAAAATTCTAGGAAAATTAAAATAGGTTTCCTATGACCAGAGGAACTCATGAAAATTATTTCATAAACTAAAACAGTAAAAATAAACCTAATTGGCTACATAACCTAAAATCAACTTTGAATTAATTAGGGCAAACTAAAAATCAAAATAACTTAAAATCAATTCTCCACTGTCCCATAGGATAACAGGAACCCCCTTAAAAATCTTGAAATTAATTGGAAATGGTTTAACCCATCAAATGGATTTTTCAAATAACATAGCAAAATTAGAAATTTAAAAATTCATAAAACTCAAAATACATTTAAAAAATTCACCAAATTAATTTTGGGGCCTTTCTGGTATCAGAGAAGTCTAATAAAATTAAAATTGGAGTTTTTCTAAAATTTTCATTTTTCACCCTTTTTTGGTATTTTAATAATTAAAAAAATTATAAAAATCATAAAAATATTAAAATTCATAAAAATATCATATTTGGCCTTCTAATCATTTAGGAACCAACCAAACATTTTTCCTAAGTCTCTAAGTAAAGATATTGATTTTTAAAGGTTTAAGGTAATTTTTAATATTAAAAAAAATTGGATTTTCCAACCCTTTCACTAAAATAATTCTAAAATTCAAAGAAAAATCAGAAAAATATAAAATTTGTTTCTCTGAATTCCTTGGGATCAGGGGGATTTAAGAAAAATATAAAACTTAATTTTTCACCTCAATTTTATTTTATAATTAATTAATAGCCCAAAACTTAAAATAATTATAATGAATAAAATAGAATTTAAAAAATCACCAAAATTGGTCCTAATGGTCCTCTGGTCAATAGAAACTTCCTATAATTTTCTTAAGGAAATTCTTCTTAATCATGTTGTGAAATTTTCATTGAAAATCCCTTTTTTTCATTAAATAATTATATAAATTAAATTGATAACAGAAAAATCACATTTTCTCCTCTAATGTCTTAATTGACATGTGAGTGAGGTGACATAAAAATTTTAAGTTCGTTTGAGCTTAATTTAATAAGTTATGAGATGAATAAGTTTAAAAGGACATAATGGTAATTAAGAAATTTCAACCTTAATTAAAGTTTAGGCTGAACTAAAGATGATGGAACTAAACAATAATTTGTATGATTATGTCATATAAATATAAGTTCTAATTAACTAAAATTGGCAGGATTGAAACATTAAATAAACTCTCAAATTGAAGCTAAATAATAGGATTGTTGAGAAGTCACTGAAGTTCTCTTCGGGTTCGTGACATCCCCTACTTCTCTTCCTTTGGGCTCTTAAAAATAAACTGCTCCAAATTTGAGTTATTCCCTATTGAAATTTCCAAAAATCCAATTTGTTTGAAACCTTAAACTTTGAAATTCTTGAGAGAAAAATCACTGATCATTATCGAGAGTTTTCTTAAATGAGTCCCATCATTTAAGATGTAATTAACTATATGGGCTTGCCCTTATAGGGAACTTTAAGAACCCAGGTAATATAAACTCTGCTTAATTCCTTTATATTAAGCATGAGAACTTGTCGGCATATAAAATTGGTTCGAAGGCCAAACGGATGTCACAGTTCTTCTAGTTTATTTAATCGAGCCCTATCATCAATCAGTGTGTCTATTCCTCAGGATAGATACACGGTTTGTTATGTGGTGCTCGTTTATATAAATTTTCGAGGTGTGAGATCAGTTTGACTTCATACTTCAAAATTTTTCAAACTTAAAACCAATTTTTTTTTCAAAATCAAAATGCTACTTTCAAAATTATTAAAAAATACGCCGACAACTTCTGGCGACTCCGCTAGGGACTAGTTCCTCTCTCTATTTTGATCAGATGGTTTTACTTTCATAAATCGGTAGTGAATCCATACCCCTAATGGATCAAACTATCATTCTTTCCGTTGGCATGCCATGTTCATTTCTGTCTTGAACGGGTACGGTCAACGCTTATTGGATTTTGGAGCCACTGTTTATACATCCCTAAATAGAGAGGTTCCAGAATCATTCTACTTCTCGGAGGCGGGGTGGACCCCCAATAGGTGTTAGCTTTGGAGCGGTCCTTCACCCTTTCTTTACTTTCCTCTAATCATTTCGTTCCTAACAAACCTTTTAAATTGCAAACGAACACACCTTTTAATTACAAACTAACAAACCTCCTAAACTACAAGCTAACAGATAAAACGAAACTTGAAATACTTTACAAACAAAATTAAGAAAATGGATAAGAACATTTTTGGACTCTGTTTTTGAATGATTATTTTTCGTCCTAAGAGTTTTATGACGGAAGGACGCATAATTTGGAACTGACACTCAGAATCTACCCTGCAGAAGATGTTTGCACCTTCACTAACGGACTTGACTTGGCAGTCAACAAGGACGAGCTTCCTGATGATGCAATTATTCACTTTGGACAAGGATTCAACAACACGGACATTCAGTTCGCAGATGTTACTCTTTTTGCGCTAATGGCCAAAGTACTGGAAACCATGGAATCCATAATTGAGTTCAATCTGAAGTCGGCACAAGAGTTTCCTCCCCTGCAGAGGGTCCCAGTTGAGGGAAGTATCGCTGTTCACAGGAGATTAGCTGCTACCCCCAGAACTGTCATCTCTACCCACACCGGTCTGATCATCACTGCACCTACCCCGGTTCCCGCTAAACTGAAAGGGAAGGAAGTCCAAGTTAGTGATGAGCCTATTACCGTGGAGGGTTTGAATTTTGCTGTAACACCGTCTGTTTTCAAGATAGGGTCCAGTTCGAGATTTGCACCCTTAACCCAGACACAAAGAAGGAATAAGAACAAAAAGATTGCTAGGATCAGAAAGACCAGGGCTGCTGAAGCTGCATTTCTTGAAGAGATTCCTGAAGAAGAAGAAGAACTGTCAGAGATCTCAACACTGTCAGAGGGGAGTAGGTTCCACCCTCTCTCAACTGCATTTGATGAAGAAGATGCTCGAAGGATCGCCGCTGTGTTACCCCTACCCGCATACTACGATGATTGTAAAGGAAGAAAGTGAAAACTACGTCGTTTGCCTGATTGCGAGTAGTGATGAAGAAGTTAGCAAGGAAACAGGGATGCCCCTTGTCAGAGATTCTAAGAAGGATGGGACGAGTACCAGTTAAATCCTGCCTCAGACCAAAAGTGACCCCCGTCACTGCCATAGAGAGGCCAAGGAAGAAAGTACAAGCTAGCGAAAGGTGTTCGCCTGTCATTATACCAGGTCATCGTATTAGGGAACACACCACCTACTGACATACAGCTGACAGACCGTCTTGTCCCAAGCTCCCTACTTCAAGAAGGATGGTGTGGCAACCTATTATTGCCGAACCGATACCGACAGAATGTTCTGGAAAGAGAAGTCTCGTCAGAGAGCCCGGATCTGAGGAAAGTGTCGCGGCTTTTAAAGAAACTCTGGAAGATGAAGTTCAACAGTCGTCACCTGATAACCGTAAGAGCGTTTGGAAGAGACCAGTTGAGGACACTATAGGAAAGCTAAGAACTGACATCCAACGGTTGGTAAAAGAAAGAGAAGATGAACTGGGAAATGAAGTGGATTCCTCAGAGTTCATGGATGAAGAATTTGTTGAGATCAATATGGTTGAGACCCGAGCATTGTCAGCTCTACAGGGAGCTCCATCAAGTTGAGAAGGAGATGACCCAGAGACAATGAAGCTACATCTTCAAGAAAATTATGATACAATTTATCCAATGGAAAAGAAAATGGAGGAGATGGCGGCTGCCTTAGCCACATTCCAGAATCAGCCTCAACCTCAGAAGGAAACACTCCCGGAGATCATTCACATTGCTAATGGAGGAAAAAAAATTACATTAGTCAAAGGAGATGAGCAATCAAAGAAGGATTCAGCTCAGAGTATGATTCCCGAAAAGGAGATTAAGAACATGGTGGAACAGTAGGTGCGAGAAGCCCTCGCCCAGTCCAAAAATGGAACATCTATTCAGATGGGTAGACCTTACCCTGAGAAATTTGATTTAGTTCAATACCCAAAGGGCTTCGTACCACCTCTGTTTAAGACTTTCGACGGTACGGGAAACCCCTGGCAATATGTTGCACATTTTCGTGCTAGTTCTTGCAACACAAGTAGGAGTGATGCTTTGCTTTTTTGCCAGTTCATCAGCAGCTTGTCAGGGATCTCCTTCGATTGGTACGCAGAATTGCCAAATGGTTCGGTCAAGAATTTCTAAGAACTGGAGAGCCTTTTCTTTAAACTGTTTGCTGGGGCTCAACACCACATCACTATCGGTGATCTAGTGGTGAAGCAACAGAAATCGAACAAAACCTTGGTGGATTACATCCTTCGATGGAGGAACCTAAGCATGAAGTGTGAACCACAACTTCAGGAACAGCACGCGGTCGGTATCTTGCTAAGAAGCATCAATGACCCGATAGCGCTTCTCCTTAAAGGATTTACAATTAAGACTTTCGAGAAGTTGCTTAGCAAGGTCGGGAGCTTACAAGAGGAGACAAAAAAAATTGAGTTTCATCGACAAGACCGAGAAGCAGAAGCCAGTGAAAGCATTTGAGAAGAAATCTGGAATCGTCGCAGCAGTGAATAAGGGTAAACATCCAGTGCAGATACATCCAGAGCGGCCGCAGCCAAGTTATCAACCATAGCAACAAAATTATCAACAACCTCGACCGAGTTATCAGTCACCGCAGCATGATCAACCGCCGCCTCGCCCATCATGTGCCTTGAAGGAGCTTTTGAATAAGGAATACCCCTTCAAGACTGAAGCAGTGACCAAGATGTTCCGCAGTTTAATTAAGACACCCGACTTTCAGTTTCTAGAGCCCTGGTGGCCAGAGGAAGTCGACAAGAAGGATCAGCCGAATTACTGCCCTTACCATAGGATGCCCGGACACAAGATGGAAGACTGCTTTACCTTCAAGAATTGGCTCGAGGATAATCTTCGGAAAGGATACATAACGATCCCGAAGGAATACATGAAAGAGCCCCAAAAAGGAGATTCTGTTAACGTTATCTCAATGGATCCTATTGTTCCGATAGACCCTTACACGACTAACGATGTGTGGAGTACTATTTGGACGAAGTCTTCGAAGAAAATTTTGGATCACATCCAAACCTGTTCGGTGCGCGCTTCAACTCAAAGTTTGAAACTCGCCAAGCCGGCACTGTCGATTACGATTGAAGAACCGCCCCAGAAGGAGGCGAAGATCGCGGAAGAAGAGAAGACCGAGGCTCCGAAGGGTAGAGTAGGGGCTACTTTTCCTAGGATGGTTGTTTCTGATTCAGGGGAGAAATCCCTCGGACCTCTGACTCTGTATGATTATTTACTCGCTCCGGCGGAATCTTATAATGATAAGAGTTATGTTATTGGCTACGTTTTGACTGTTTCTAACAATTACGTAACTAACGACTACCAACCTAACCCGGATCTCGATTTCGATACGAATAATGATTCTCAAATCATACAAAACCTCAACGACGGCGACGAAGGAGAGGATGCCCACAAGAGCGACTACGAGAACCCAGGAAGCGACGAGTTCATTTGCGAATTTTAAGGAGCTCCGATTACGATAGAATTAGAGTTATCAGATTCTGAAGCAACTACAGAAGAGCTAGTCGTTCCGATTCAAGAAGAGACACCGACAGATCCAACACCAGACTTGGAAGAAATAAGAGAAGTTAATTTGAGAAGTGGAAAAGTCTTACCCCCGAGAACGGGACCGACAGATAAAGGAAAGCAGGTGGTTGCTCAGAAAGAGCCAACCCCAGCGGAAGAATTACCCATTTGGAAAGAGGTAGAAGAGCCTAGTAATAAAGTGGATTATAACGTGCTAGCCCATCTTTAGAAGCTACCAGCCAAATTAAGCATCTACGATGCTCTAATCCTGTCAAAGGAGATGAGGGAAACTCTGATCAAGGCCTTACTTGATCCAGAGATTTACTTAGCTCAAATCGCCGGTAATTCCTTAAATGAGGTTTGCTCGTTGAAAGGACAGTACAGTGTTACTTTCACGGACAATGACCTACTGCTCAGAATAGCTGATCACAATCGACCATTGTACATTTCAGTCACTATTGGAAAATTTATGATCTCTAGGGTGTTAGTTGATCCAGGAGCTTCAATTAATATATGAACATTCGGACGTTAGCATACTTGAAAATTGATGCCCACGAGCTCCAAGCAGACAGAATGTTACTAAGAGGTTTCAATCTGAAAGGAGAAAGAGCCCTTGGATCAATAACACTATCAATGAAGATCGGTGATTTGGCAAGGACAACCGCAAAGTTCCATATAATTGATTCCAAGACAACGTTCAACGCTCTACTGAGTCAACCTTGGATCCATGAAAATTGGATGATACCGTCATATCTGCACCAGTGCATAAAGTATTATGAAGGAGGAGAAGAACAGTGTATCAAATGTGATTTGCAACCGTTCTCCGTACACGAAATTGGAATCGACGAAGATGCTTCTTACTACACACCTCTGAAGAAAACTATCTTCTCAAGAAATGTCATACCAAATGAAGCAAAAGAAACTCAAGGCATCGAAGAACCTCAAGTTCTAGTTCAACAGTTACTCACCACTCTTTTACAACGAGATGGTGAAGGTTTCTCCAAAACTCGCATCCGAGGTCGAGGCCGGGGATGAGGTTGAGGAAGAAACGGTGGAACAGTTGAACAGAAGAATCCAATAATTAATTTCAATTGGGAGAGAAACTCCGAAGAAGATGAAATCAAGAAGGAAGCAATAAAGATAAATCAAAAGAAACCCCAGTTCAAGATCTATCTTGAAGACAAAAAGAACGAAGATTACAAATCAATGTATGAGAAGATTAACCATCATGTACAGACTATGATCCTAACCCCGATCTATCCTAGCAAGGTCGAGGGTATGGTGGTCAAGGAAGTACATGGTGAAGGTGTTAAGCCGATCAAGTTCTACCGTGGTGTTTTTTCTTCTAATACTGAAAATGATGTAAAATTTGAAGATCTTGCTTCATCTGAATTAATTGAATTGCCTTTTGAGTGGTATTCTCCCCGTGTTCAAAATTTGATTCAACGTGGTATCTTACCTAAGCAGTGGTCAAAAGATCAATCTCAACGCTTTGAAAAATTATGGAATACTGTCAGTCGGCCTCCCAAATCAAAGCATGGTCTCGGATTCGACACAGTAGCGCCAACAGATGATATAGGATTCTGTTTGGTTGTCACTTGCAAGCCTAATGAAGACTGCCTAGAAGCTTCAGAAGATCTCGAGGATCTACCAATCGGTGATGCTCCGCCAAAATTTGAAGAAGAAATTAAATCTACAATAGATGAGTTAATGGAAGTTAGCTTAGGTACTAGCGAAGAGCCTAGGCCGATTTTTGTTAGCTCCTTACTCAATAAAGAAGACTCCGAAAATATGGTCAAGCTATTAATGTAATTCAAGGACTATTTTGCTTGGAGTTATGATAAAATGCTGGGACTAGCTCCAAAAGTCAGAGTTCATAAGCTAGGAGTGGATCACACTGTCGTTCCAGTCAGACAAGCTCTGAGAAGAACGCGTCTAGAGATTGAACAACAAGTAATAGCTGAAGTCAAGCTAATCGACTCTAAATTTGTCCGTGAAGAACAATACCCAACTTGGTTAGCCAACGTGGTATCGTTCAGAAAGAAGAATGGTCAGATCAGAATCTGCGTGGATTTCAGAGATTTGAATAAAGCGTACCCAAAGGACGAATTCCCTCTACAAATTCCAGAGTTAATGATCGACATCGCTTCGACACATGAAATCTTCTCATTCATGGATGGATCATCAGGATACAATTAAATAAAGATGACATTGGAAGATAAGAAGCTCACAACCTTCAGAACGCCAATCGGAGTGTACTGCTACACAATAATGCCTTTCGGGTTGAAGAACTCAGGAGCAACTTACCAAAGAGCAATGACGAGGATCTTTGATGATCTCATTCACAACCAAGTTGAGTGCTACGTGGATGATGTGGTCATCAAGAACAAACTGAAAGAAGATTATTTGTATGATTTTAGAACTATTTTCGAGCGATTAAGAAAATTTAACCTTAAGATGAATCCCTTGAAATGCGCCTTCGGCATCGCCTCTGGGAAACTCTTAGGATTTGTTGTTTGACATTGCGGAATTGAAATCGAACCGGAGAAGATTAAAGCTATCTTAGAAATGCCGCCTCCCAAAACTTTGAAACAACTACGATTCTTTCAAGGGAAGTTGGCATATCTTTGACGCTTTATTTCTAATTTGTCAGGTAGTTGTCAGCCCTTCTCGACATTAGTTAAAAAGGATGCCAAATTCGTTTGGGAAGAAAAATGCCAGCGACCCTTCGATGACATTAAATAATATTTAATCACACCTCCTGTCTTAGCAGCCCCAGTCTAGGTTCAACCTTTGATACTTTAGACCGCGGCTTTAGACGACTCCCTCGGAGCCCTGCTAGCCTAGGTCAATGATGAGGGTAAAGAAAGCGCTCTCTACTACTTAAGTCGTCGTCTAATTCCGACGGAAGTAAAGTATCCTTCTATTGAGAAGCATTGTTTGTCCCTGATCTTCGCCACTCAAAAGCTCAGGCATTACATGCTTTCTCATAAGGTCAACCTTATTTTGAAGTTTAATCCGTTGCAATACTTGATGACCCGCCCGAAACTTTCCGGCAGACTTTCCAGGTGGTCGATGATATTATTGCAATTCGATATAACTTTCGTTCCTCTTCGTGTCGTAAAGGGACAAGTCTTAGCAGACTTCCTCGCATCACACCCTTTACCGGTAGAATCGCCTCTCAAAGACAACTTGCTATACAAACAAATAATGAGCCTGGAAGACCCCGATGATCAACGTTGGGAACTGTACTTCGACGGAGCATCCTCTGCACAGAAAGATAAATAATTGCAAGCGATAGTGCCCGGTAGGGCAGGAATCAGACTAATATTTATAACGCCGGAGCGGGGGATGTTAAGGTACTCCTACCATTTAACAGAACCGTGTACGAACAACGAAGTAGAATACAAAGCTCTTATAACCGAACTGGAATTAGCCATTCAAATGGGGCTAACAGACACCAACATCTACAGAGATTCTTAGTTAATCATACAATAAGTTGTAGAGCAATACAAGATTCTGAAACCAAGACTCGAACAGTACTTTCAGTATGCGATGAAGTTGCTAAAGCAGATTCCGAATGTGACAATCTACAAGATTCCTAGAAGAGAAAATGCTCTCACAAACGAGCTAGCCCGCCTTACAAAAGAATTTGCTTGCTTACAGGATGAATCAGTTGAAATGTCAGTTCAAGGACGACAGGTCCTATCACAGCTCGACATGGATGCAATGCACAAATCAGAAAGAGAAGAAGGAACAGTTGCAGCAGTAACAAAAACTACAGAAGATTGGCGGCAGCCATTAATCAACTATTTACAAACAAGAAGCCTACCAGACAATAAGTCAGTAGCCCATCAGATTAAGAAAAGAACTCTGTCATACGCATTAATAAAAAGAACCTTCTACAGAAGGTCTTTCGATCAGATGTGGCTAAGGTACCAAAGCGAGTCCGAGACTCGTGAAATTGTTAAAAAAGTACACTCAGGACTTTGTGGTGCTCATCAGTCCGGTCCGAAGATAAAAATGAAAATTAAGAGATTAGGGTACTACTGGCCCTTGATGATGACCAACTGCATGAAATTTGCCAAGAGCTGTCACCAGTGCCAAGTGCATGGAGTGGTTCTACACCAACCTCCAAATGTGTTACTTCCGACAATCGCGTCGTGGCCTTTTGAGTGTTGGTGCATGGACATCGTGGGTCTGATAGAACCGCCTTCTTCAAGAGGACATCGTTTCATCCTTGCAGCGACAGATTACTTTTCCAAGTGGGCAGAAGCAGTACCGCTCAGAGAAGTGAAGGCACATCATGTGTTACAATTCTTCAAGAATCAAGTCGTCTACCGTTTCAGAGTACCACACAGAATTATCTCAGATAATGGGTCCGCGTTCAGAAGCACAAAGATTAACAATTTTGTCAGAAGGCACAGGATCGACTGGTGCTATTCGACGATCTACTACCCAAGAGCAAACGGCTTAGCCGAGACATTTAATAAAACTCTCGTCCAAATCTTAAAGAAAACATTGGACGACAACAAGAGAAATTGGCACGAGAAGTTAATAAAAGTCTTTTGGGCCTACAGAATGAGGTTCATAACTCGTACTCAGTCTACATCCTACGCTCTAGTGTACGAGTCCGAGGCCGTCTTGCCCTTGGAGGTTCAGCTTCCATCTCTCAGAATTGCAGTCGCGAATAAGATTACTACAGAAGAGAACACCAGAATACAACTAGAAGAATTGGAAAGCTTGGAAGGGAAACGAATTTCAGCGCAGCAGAATCTGGAACTATATCAAGCCAAGATGATCCAGGCCCACGATAAACTGGTTCGCCCGAGGACGTTCAAAGTCGGTGACTTGGTTCTAGTTCTCAAGAGACCTACTCTTGCACACTGCAAAATAGGAGGTAAATTTGAACTGACGTGGGAGGGGCTGTTCGTGGTCGAGACAGTCTACTCGGGAGGTTCCTACCAGCTCGTGAATTATTGCGGAGAACGATCTATGCTTCCAATCAGTGGACGATATTTGAAGAAGTATTACACAACCTGATGTTTCGAAGGATGAACTTCACAGATAAAGTTTCATTCCTAGAAGCACGGGCACAGTAATCACTTATAACTGGGTCCGAACCCAAAATTTGATAAGAAAAAAATGATGAACAAAAGAATATGTGTTAATATATATATATATATATATATATATATATATATATATATATATATATGAATGAAATTATCTGAATAATAAATGTGAACTTTCCTTTCAAACTGAAACTCATTACAAATTTTTTTCCTTATCTTTTCCTATCTTATTAAAACTCAAACTACATAAATAAATTCTTTTAATTAATGAACAATTTTCTTATTGTTCTCGTTCTTAATACAACCCCTGATCATTTCCTTGTTTTCGCAGGGAAATGTCGAACGGGCGGTTGATTCCGAACTTCAAGAATGGCCGAGTCTAGCACTTGATGAAGAAAGAATGAAGGATGGCGCTGTGATTGAGATTGACTCAGATTTCACACCGGCCGGCTTACAGTACGAGAAGGCCGATTGGACCCCGATTGACCGGCAAGAGTTCAGCAACCAGACAGTGATGAAATTGGGAGGCCCGAGTCAGCAGGCTACCAACAAACAAAGGAAGGTGAACGACGCTCAGATGACTAGAGCAGATAAGAAAGTCAAGTCCGTGGTTACTACAGCAGAGGGCAAGCTTGTCAGGGTCGTGCCCACCGAGGTTCAGGAAGTAAGGAGAGCTACTCTCACTCCGACCTAGCGAAGAAATAAGAACCGGCGCTTTCATAGGATGATGAGTAAGCTAGCGGCGGACCAGCATGAAGAAACAGTTGCTACCTTCAGTACCGATACATCGAAGAAACTGGTTCGGCAGGAACTAGAAAAGAAGAGATCAGATCCAAGGACAGCAGAGAAGAAAAAAGAAATTTCAAGAAGAGCAGAAACAGAATCAGCACCACGGCATCGAGCAGACACACCAGCTCCGAAGAAAATTGTTGCGAAAGCAACCCCAGAGGATGTCTTGACAGAGACTATCCCCAAGGAGGTGAAACACATAAGAGAGTGTGCTGAGGTTGAGCCATACATCCCACAGTACATTACCAGACCTCGATGGTTTCAGATAATTCCATAATACGAGCTAGAAAGGTTACAAAAAGTTAAGAAGAAGACTTTCGAGTATTTTGAAAGAATTTGAGGCAAGAAGATCAATATCCTAGAGGGCCTTGAGCTACATACATATGTGTTTTCAGACTACGAGCAGCAACATATTGTGGACTGCGTCGTCGATCTTCAGAAATTGGGCCGAGCGGGTCGCTTAAGAGGAAAGACCTACTCAAAACCCCGGAAGTGGATGAAAGGAAAAGGAAGAGTCACAATTCAGTGTGGATGTTGTTACAACTTTGCCAAGGACAAGAAAGGAAATCCACCAGGGATTCTCTGTCACAGCGATGTTGATCCGATGCCAAGAATCATTAAAAGGATGGTGACATGGTGGGTACTGCCTGCAGATTGCATACCCAACAGTTACATTATCAACATATACAAAGAAGGCAACTGCATATCGCCACACATAGATCATCATGATTTTGTCAGACCCTTCTGCACAGTGTCCTTCGTAAATCAGTGTAACATCATGTTCGGATCAGACCTCCGGATAGCAGGCCCCTGAGAATTCTGAGGTCCAGTGGAGATACCTCTACCGGTAAATTCCATTCTGGTGCTAAAAGGAAATGGGGCAGACGTAGCAAAGCACTGCATCCCGGGGGTACCTTTTCAGCGAATCTCCGCCACTTTTAGGAGGATGGACGACAGCAAGATGCCCTTCCACTTTCAGCTGGATCCAGAGTTAGAGAGCCTCCAACCTTACGAGCTGGGAGCTACATGGAAAATAGCACACCTCCAATGCACATCCGAACGACATTTCCTGCCAAGGATGGCTTTGAAGGTGTTGTTATTACCCATGCGTCTCACTATTCAGACATGGATTTTGACAGATGCTTTTTTAAGAAACCTGCAAGAATCTTACACAGTCCGTTTTTGGATTTATGTGGATTGTATGAGATACTTAATTTTCAAGGAAAACATCATCATATTTTGGATCAAGCTATATGGTGTATTTTCAACAAATTGAATGGAAACAACCGTGTCGTATTTTGCATTCATTTCTTTTGTGCAAATTGACCGGGAAAGACCATTAACTTGAATGAACCTCGAGCAAAGAACAATTTTAAATAAACAAATAAATAAGATAAAATGAAATTGAACATAAATTAACAAAAAAAAAGAAGAGAAAGAAAAGAAAATGATAAGAAAGAACAGCAAATGAATGAGAACTCTTTTAAAAATCTGAATGTCAAAATGAATTCCAAATTAACACGAACTTTAATTAAACAAAAATAAAATCGAATTACTAAAACAAACGAAACAAATATAAATCTCAAATTGAATTCTGATCTGAATCCGTCGATTCGAACCTTTCAATTCTTCTTCAAATCGAAATCTGATTGAAACTTTCCGAAGTTCGAATCCTTTCCTTGACTTATTGCTAGGTCGAGTCTTTCAGCTTGGTATACTTACCAGTCCCTTTCAAATCTTTTCTCTGTGTGTTGGAAGATCGACTTTTCTATTGAAATGGAGCCATAAATTTTATTCGATTTGGTTCTGATGGCATGGAGCTAGGTCCCTCCTCGCACCGATCACCTTTTGAGAAACCCTTCGAGCGGGATTTGAAACACCTTCATATCCCATTTTCAATCTTTGAGGCTGGAGCCTAATTTCTAGTTCTCTTTCAATCTTGAGGCTAACTTCCAGCTCTCTTCTTGAGGCTAGAGCCTAAATTGTAGTTCTCTTTCAAATTTTTGAGGCTGGAGCCTAACTTCCAGCTCTCTTCTTGAGGCTAGAGCCTAACTTTTAGTTTTCAAATTTCTGAGGCTCGAGCCTAACTTCCAGCTCTCTTCTTGAGGCTAGAGCCTAAATTCTAGTTCTCTTTCAAATTTCCAATGCTGGAGCCTAACTTCTAGCTCTCTTCTTGAGGCTCGAGCCTAAATTCCAATCCTCTTTTCAATCTCGAGGTTGGAACCTAGGTTCCAATTCTCATTTCAAATCCAGAATTTCCACGGAATAAATCTTGAAATCAATTTTAAACTGAATTTAAATCAAAACTCTGATGAAATCAAAATTCAAACTCAAAATTAAAACTTGAAATAAAAAATGAAACAAATCCAAAATCCAATCTCTTGAAATCTTGTGATTTTAAATTCACCTCCTTTTTCCCTAACGAGAGTTCCAGAATCTTCAGACTCGAGGATTTACCTGATACTCCCCAGCGGAAATCTTCTACGCTTCGTTTTAAGTGTGTCACTTAGACGTCTGTGTTGGTTTTGTTGATCTCTTCGGTCAATGCCAATACGTGCGGTGTGCTTGGTTAGCACACCACACTTATTGGGGGACCATTTGTTGACCTCATTTTTGGTGAGGTCCTTTCTTTCCTCTTAGTGCTTAGGATCTAGCCATAGGACTTCTCCTTGATTATCCTAGAAGACTAGAGATGGAACCCACCATTTAGAAATTCAAACCAAATCTTGGTTCTCTTTGGAATCCTACATAGATGGTCATTAACATCCAAGTCACTTGGAAGGTTAGGACCAATGTGTAGAGAAACAAGGATGAACTCCTATAGGATGTTCAAGCCTTAGGACAAAACTGGGTGGCCTGGTCTTGGTGAGTTTTGGCTTGCACACACTACACTCTCACACCCATCCTAAATCTTGAACCATTTTTTGCCCAATCTTGACTCATGGTTCATTAGAGCAGTCATGTGGATAAGTCCAAACCCCTGACTCCTTGGCTAAGAGGGTTAGGAACAATACATATGAGATGTTCAAAATGAGCATCTTCTTGGTCCATGGCTTACTCTAAGCTTCTTCACCCCCTCTACCAAAACCAAATTCCACTTTTGCCAAAATTTCTAGTTTTGATATTGAGTTCTTAAACTTACCTAAAATTACTTAAATTGCCCCAACAACTACCAAAACTCTCCAAAATTTCCCAAAAATTACCCAAAATTTCCAAAATTCCTAAAAATCATTTTAAAACAATTCCCACCTCTTAAATCCACCAAAATACCCCAATACTCTCTAAATAACCTCCAAAATACCTTAAAATACCCTTTTAGCCCAAAATTCCAAAAATTCAAAAAACTCCCAGAAAATTCCAAAAAATCCCAAATATTCCTAATTTCATTTTGTTCAACTATACCATAACCTAATTTTGCCAATTGACCCAATTTTATCAAAATCCCCAATTTGACCCATTTTTAACCCATATGGACCCAATGTCAAACCAAATCAATCCATTTAACCTTAATTTTGCCCAAATTCAATTCTAAACTTCAATTCAACTTTCTCAATACCAATCTAAATCAAATCTAAGTCCAAATTGATTCACATTTTAGTTCAATTCCACTTGAAATCCAAATCCCCAATTTTGCCAATTTGATCCAAAATCCCCCAATTAACCTAATGTCAACTATTCCCCCCTAAATTTCAATCCTAAACCTTCCATGGAATTCCTATGAAACCCATGCAACATTCAATTTTCCCAATTTGAGCCCAAGCCTAGCCTAAATCCACTTGAAATCCAAGAATACCGCATTTTAACTTAAATTGACCACATGCCCTAAACCTACCAAATTGATTAGCCTAATCCTAAAATTTCCTCCCAATTAATGTTGAGAACTCTTCAATACATTCCCCTAAACCATTTGAAGCATTCAATTGGGTCTAAACCCCACCTTAAACCAACTTAGAACCAAGTTGATCCAACCTTAACCAAATTAACCAAAATCCCAAAATCCACCTATTTGACATTTCAATTGAACTCAAAACCATTCCATGTCTTCATGAAAGTTCTTCATGGCAATCATTTACACAATGTTTCTCAAGACACTTGGACTCAAATCAAACCCAAACCTAAGTTAGCCCAACCTAATCCCAAATGAGCCAAATTGAACCTATGGCCTAACTTAATCAAATTGAACCAAATGTGGCTAAACCAATCCTTCCACAACCACCATTTGAACCCTAGGAACCACTCTAAATCCAACTAGCCCAAGCTAAGTGATTCCTGGACCAAGGGTCCCCCATTTTAAGGGATTTCTTCCCTTAAGTGTGTAAATCCTCTTTTGCCTTACCCCAAAAAACCTCCCCACAACTGTTAATCACCATTAAACCTCTCACTGACTCACCTGACCTCAGGGGCCAACTCCCTTGTCCTTGTCGGCCGGCCTAGTCACCGGAGGGAGTCAAAATCGAGAGCCACCACAAGGCTAAGCACACCCAAACTTCCCCAATTGGCCACCTCAACCAAAGTTAACCTTGGAGTCTTTCTGCCGTTCACCTAAGCAGTTGAATACACCCCTCAATTAAACCCCAACCCAGCGATATGGCCCTAGCCATATAAGCATCATTTCTTGGTTGTGAGAAGGTTGTTGAAGGTGTTGAAATTTTTCTCAACAGAAATCCCTCCAATTGCTTCCAGAGCTCCTCCCAGCCAAGAGAAGCTCAGCTCCACTGTCCTCCTGCCCTGAATCTCACTGGCTGAGCCCAATTTCTCAGTAAAAAATCAGGCCAGAAACAGGACACTCCTTGAAACTCCACAGAAATCCAATTAAACTCACCCACACCTTCCCAGCACCAAGAGAGAAATTTCCCCACTGAAAGCCCCCTCACCAGGCTAGCCATTTGATCTATCGACCAAAGCTCCAAATCGGGTCTGGTCACTTTCATTGACAGACATTTCGCCAGTGCTCGAGGCTCAATCCATATGCTCCTAGGACTCCAACGAACGTGCCCAGCACATCCAATCGAGGCTTCACCTCTTGGACCAAGGTATGAAGACTTCTCTTTCTCCCGAGCTTCCAACGATTCTCCATGTTATTCAACTTCATTTCGATGCGTATTAGCCGTATGGATTTGTATCCCTTGCTTAGACGAATACGTAAGACCAAACCCCTCGATAAATGAGTGAGATATTAGGTCTAGAAGGTGGACGGCTCTCGGGTTGAACTAGACGGAGAAGAAGAACGGATGTCGTCGGATCGCACGTGTAACGAGTGAACGGACAGGATCAAGCCGGATGGAGTAATGGGACGGAACCGTGGGCCGCGTGGCTGCCGAGTCAGATGGAGGCACCGAATCAAACCGCACAGCATGGAGCTTCGATCCGTCGTAGGTCGCCGCGTAGGATAAGTAGGAAAATAGGTTTATTTTTGATTTATTTAAATACCCTGAACTTTAAAAATCCATATCTTTGTAGAAAAATCACAAAAATAATTTAAAAATACCCTCTTACTCAATGAATAGAGAGAACACTGTGGAAAAAGAATTAAGTTATTTTGTTAAGTATTTAATTTTTAATTAATTTAATACTGATCTGAGTATTTTAATTCTCCACTCACACACACAATTCACCACGACATGAGACCTTAGGGCTTTTGTAGCCTCTGATTTTAGGAACATTCCCTGAATTTTTCAAGGCCAGAGGCTATGTCCATGACACATTATCTATTTTCCAAATTTTTATGCTTTTTTTTAGTATTTTAATTCCAAAAGTTAGTATAATGTTTGGAAAATTCTAGGAAAATTAGGATAGGTTCCCTATGACCAGAGGAACTCATGGAAATTATTTTATAAACTAAAACATTAAAAACAAACCTAATTGGCTACATAACCTAAAATCAAATTTGAATTCATTAGGGCAAACTAAAAATTAAAATAACTTAAAAAATTAATTCTCCACTGTCCCATAGGATAATAGGAACCCCCATAAAAATCTGGAAATTAATTGGAAATGGTTTAACCCATCAAATGGATTTTTCAAGTAACATAGCAAAATTGGAAATTTAAAAATTCATAAAACTCAAAATACATTTCAAAAATTCACTAAATTAATTTTGGGACCTCTCTGGTATCAGAAGAGTCTAATAAAATAAAAATTGAATTTTTTCTAAAATTTTCATTTTTAACCTTTTTTTAGGTCTTTTAATAATTAAAAAAATTATAAAAATCATAAAAATATTAAAATTCATAAAAATATCATATTTGGTCCTCTAATCATTTAAGAACCAACCAAACATTTTTCCTAAGTCTCTAAGTAAAGATATTGATTTTTAAAGGCTTAAGGTAATTTTTAATATTAAAAAAATGGATTTTCCAACCCTTTCACTAAAATAATTTTAAAATTCAAAGAAAAATCAGAAAAATATAAAATTTGTTTCTCTGAATTCCTTGGGATTAGGGGGATTTAAGAAAAATGCAAAACTTAATTTTCCACATCAATTTTATTTTATAATTAATTAATACCCCAAAACTTAAAATAATTATAATAAATAAAATAAAATTAAAAAAATCACCAAAATTGGTCCAAATGGTCCTCTGGTCAATAGGAACTTCCTATAATTTTCCTAAGGACAGAAACCTCTTCTTGGTCATGTTGTGAAATTTTCATTGAAAATCCTTATTTTTCATTAAATAATTATATAAATTAAATTAAAAACAAAAAAAATCACATTTTCTCCTCTAATGTCTTATTTGAAATGTGAGTGAGGTGACATAAAAATTTTAAGTTCATTTGAGCTTAATTTAATAAGTTATGAGATGAACAAGTTTAAAAGGGCATAATGGTAATTAAGGAATTTTAACCTTAATTAAAATTTAGGCTGAACTAAAGGGAAGGGTAAAATATTTGATCTTCCTATTAGATGATTGAAACATAGGAGATTAAAGGGTAGAAACTCATTAATTACTTTGAACATTAAGGAAGAAACTTTTATTAATTAAATCATATAAACCTTAGAAGTTAATTAAAAGGTGAATTATTAAGGTTATAGGATTTTGAATATAGGAAGATTTTAATTCTTTAAATTGAATCCCTAAACAATAATTTGATCAAATATTATCTAAACATCAATTAATGGGACTCTAAAAATGATGATTGGAACTCATAATTAAAAAAGGAGAATGATTTTTGAAATTTAATCATTAATCAAAGGGCGTCTTAATTGATTTGGAATTATTTGAAAATCAAATTGAAGCAAATTTAAGATATTAAAATTAACCTAAAATTGTTTAAGACTTAAATCAAAACAAATTTAAAACATCAAAGATTAACCTGGAACAATTCATGATTAAAATATTATAAATTAAAAATTAAATTAGTTTAAAACAATTACAATCAATCTAAAATATTAAGGTCATTTAACACATAAAGACTTAACTGAATTAAACAACTTGAACACTTTTTCAAACTTAAAATAATTTAAAACATTTAAAAAAGGATCAACTAAAACTTTTAATTAAATAAAATCACATTAAACCATTAATTCAAAACTTTAAATTAAGAATGGTTAAATTCTTCAATGAACTAACTTGCCCCTAAAGGCTTTCAGCATTATAACTCTTAAATGAAACATTAAATGAAAATCTCACCTTACTCACAAGGATAATCAAACGTCCTAATTCACTGATCAAGAGTTAAACAAAAACCATAACTTTAAAGTAACCTAGGTGATTGATTCATCACCACAATGAAACTAACTGAACTCAAAATAGTCCCTAAAATGTTTAGGAAGATGTTCAGAATTAAGTTTCGAGCACTTCCCTAACTTGATGGGATGTTTTAAAAGAATAGTGAGACTTCATTGTTCTTTGATGAAGAAAATCATCATTAATTAAAATACAAGAACCTAAACGTCATAGGAAGTGACTAGCAATATGATTAGGACTTTGGTAGACAACCAGAACCTTCCCTTAGCTTTACCTAGCTACTTGTTGCAAATATATAAATGCTCTAACAAGTGTTTTAAGTGCAGGTGAAAATGACGAGAGTACCCACTAGGTACGCATTTAAGTTTATTGCAATTTACATTTAGAAATTTATTAAATGTCTTACTTTCCTGTGCTTATAAATGCATGAAAATGATGGAACCCAACATGTTTAAACAACTCAAAATTTAATCACCAAAAAAAAATAAAAATGCAATTACAATTAAAATTAAAATGTCTCATTGGATGATCGGGAATCTCTCGGATAATGTAACCCATGTGTTGCTAACGATATTTCCCACGGTCTAAATGAAAGTGTGGAACTCATTCAGTTGAGTTTAGTAAATTCATTTGGACTAAGTGAATCCAATGAAAATAGTGGTGTTGGGATGACGAAACTGTGGGATCTTAATCGGTTCTGCTTAACTAACATTAAGATTTGTTTTAATTAAAAAATTAAGCCATCTCAAATTTCAACCTCTCTAAACCAAAAAACTTCTCTCATCTCCTGATTATCACTTTCTAAAACTAAACCTCTGCAACAACAAGGAGCTTGGAGCACGGTGGGCAGCACGGCCATCTTCAACAGCAAAACTTGGGTCTTCACCAGCTTAACCTTTCCTATAATTAAATAACCAAGCCATAGGATTTCGAGGTAGTTTGCTTAGTGCAACATAAATCCTCAACTTTTCGTTAGGCATTTGCATAATCATATTATGCAAATTAAGCCCTAACCGGTCTTAGGACTCCGAGGTAGTCGTTTGGTACAACATAAACCCTCACATCTTTGAGGCTATTTGTATGATTATGTCATATAAATATAAGTCCTATTAACTAAAATTGGCAGGATTGAAACATTAAATAAACTCTCAAATTGAAGCCAAATAAAAGGATAGTCGGAAATTCACCGAAGTTCGCTTCGGGTCCGTGACATCCCCTATTTCTCTTCCTTTGGGCTCTTAAACCAAATTTGAGCTATTACCTATTGAAATTTCCAAAAATCCAATTTGTTTGAAACCTTAAACTTTAAAATTCTTGAGAGCAAAACCACTGATCATTATTGAGAGTTTTCTTAAATGATTCCCTTCATTTAAGATGTAATTAACTATAGGGGATAGCCCTTATAGAGAACTTTAAGAACCCATGTACTATAAACCCTGCTTAATTCCTTTATATTAAGCAGGCAAACTTGTCGATTATAAAATTGGTTCGCAGGCCAAACAGATGTCACAATTCTTGTATTTTATTTAATCGAGCCCCATCATCAATCAGTGTGTCTATTCCTCGGGATAGATACACGGTTTGTGAGTGGTTCATATAAACTTTTCGAGGTGTGAGATCAGTTTGACTTCATACTTCAAAAATTTTCAAATATAAAACCATTTTTTTTTCAAAATCAAAATGCTACTTTCCAATATATATATATATATATATATATATATATATAAATTAAACACTTAACCTGAAAAAATATGTCGACAATGATAACATGATGGCTAGGATAGAGGCTTCCCTTGTTAGATTGGTTGTCTCAGATTCAGGGATAAAAACCCTTGAACCCTTAACTTTGTACGATTATCTTATGCCCCTCCAGGGACTCATAATGATAATAGAAATAATTTTGGCTACGTTCTTAATATCTCTAGTGATGACGTAACTGATCACAACCTATCTAACCCCGTTTTTTATTCCTAAAATGATCCTCAAATCATGCTAATTCCCGACAAGAATGTTGATGAAAATGAAGAAAATATTGACAACACCGATTACGATACTACGGGAAGTGGAGCCAATCCACGAATGCAAAGGAACTCCACTTGCAATCAACTTGGACTTCTCATATATGGAAACATTACCGGAAGAATCAGCTACAACATCAGGAGAATCTCCGGGTCCATAGGAGGAGGAAATAACAGAAGTACATTTAAGAAGTGGAAGGGTAATTCCGCCAAGGAAAGCTTCAATAGATAAATGAAAACATATAGTTGCCCAAGAAGAATTACCTCCAACAACATAAGAAGTGCAGATCTGAAATGAAATGGAGAATTCAAAAAAAGTGAATTACAATGTACTAGCACATCTTAGGAAGTTCCAGCCAAACTAAGCATCTACAACTCTCTAATACTATTAAAGGAGATGAGGGAAAACCTGGTCAAGGTTCTACTTGATCTTGACATTTGCTTGACACTGTTGGCTAGCACATTCTCAGATGGAGTTTGTACTTTGAAAGGACGTAACCTTCACCGATGAAGACTTACTAATTGGTATTGCCGACCGTAACCGTCTGTTCTACATTTTTGTCAGAATCGACAAGTTTGTGCTCTCCAAATTTTTAGTAGATTCTGGAGTGTTTCTCAACATAATGTGTCTACGAATGTTAGCTTAGTTGGATATCGACGCATGAGAGCTCTCCACATATAAGATGATGCTAAGAGGATTCAACCAGTAAGGAGAAAGAGCCCTCGGATCTATAACACTGCAGATGAAAGTTGGAGATCTAGTAACGACAGCAAAATTCCATGTCATCAAAGCAGATACTTTGTTCAAAACCCTACTTGGTCGAACGTGGCTTCTTCAGCACAATATTGTCCCGTCATCGCTACACTAATGCATCAAGTACTATAAAGATGGACAAGAACATTGCATCAAAGATATTTACAACCTTTTTTAATACATGAAGTCGGCATCTACAAAGACACTGCATACTACGCTTCCCAAAAGAAAACAGTCCTTTCAAGGGAAAGTGTGCCGAATAAAACTGAAGATTCACAAAGATCACAAGAACGAGACTATTCACCTCCGCTTCAACGATAACCCACCACTCCTTCGCAATGAGTTGGTGGAGGTTCTTTTAGCCCATGCATCCGAGGTCGAGGCAGGGGACGCAGGCGGGGAGAACTCCCCAGATTGTTGAACGGACGAGGTCGACGATCAGCATCGACGTAGAAGGAAGCTTCGAAGAGGATGAATTCAATGAAAAAATAATGATGATAAGTCAGAATAAGCCTTAGTTCGAGATCTCTCTAGAAGACAAAGAAAATAATGAATACGAGTCAATGTATGATCAGATTAACCATTATGTTCGAGATAGACCCTAACTCCGACCCATCCTCGAAATATCGAGACTATGGAGGTCAATGAATTCCATAATGGTGATTTTAAATCGATTAAGTTTTACCGAGCTTCTTTTTTTACCTCTGAACCTTGTGTAACTTTCGAAGAAAATGATTCTAATGAATTAACGGAATTGCCTTTTGGTTACTTTTTGCCATGTGTACATAAATTAATTCAACAAAGATATGTGTCAAAGCAAATGCCAAAAGATAAGTTACAATCATTTGAAAAATTATTGAATACAAAAGGAAAACAACTCAATTCAAAAGAAGGCCTTGGGTTTGGTACGATTGGATCCTTCGATGACTCGGGATTTTGCATGGTTGATACTAGCCAGTCAGAAGAAGATTGCCTTGACATTCAAGATGAGTTTGAAGATCATCCAATAGATGATGATCCTCCAGAATTCAAAGAAAAAATCAAATCAGAGTTCACCAAATCGGAGTGGATGAACTGAAGGAACTGAACTACGAACTGAACTCCGATTTGGTTGGGGCTACTCCTCAGTCCCGAGATTGATTTCCTTCAGTTCGTAGTTCACCAAATTAGAGTGGATCAAAGTACAACGCCAGTAAAGCAAGCTCCTAGAAGGATGCACCTTGAAATAGAACAACAAGTTACAATAGAAATAAAGAAGCTAATATACTCTAACTTATTTTGAGAAGAACAATATCCGACGTGGTTAGCCAACATTGTGCTAGTAAAGAAGAAGAATGGACAAATATGAGTCTGTGTAGACTTCAGAGATTTAAACATGGCATGTCCAAAGGATGGGTTTCCATTGCCAATACCAGAATTAATGGTGGACATTGCGTCGGCACATGAGATCTTCTCATTCATGGATGGATCGTTGGGTTACAACCAAATTAAGATGGCCTAAGAAGACACAACACTTACAACATTCAGAACTTTGATCGGGATTTACTGCTACATCGTGATGCCATTTGGTTTGAAGAATGTCGGAGATACTTACCAAAGAGCAATGACCAAGATCTTCGATGATCTCATCCACAACCAAGTGGAATGCTACGTGGATGACTTAGTCATCAAGAGAAAAGTCAAGGAAAACCACCTATATGATTTGAGGATCATATTTGAATGATTACGGTAATATAATCTAAACATGAATCCCATAAAGTGCGCTTTTAGTGTTACCTCTGGGAAATTTCTAGGATTTGTTGTTCTTTATTAGGGAATCGAAATCAACCCAGAGAAGATTAAAGCCATATTGGAAATTCCCCTCCTAAAGCCTTGAAGCAACTATGTTTTTTTCAAGGTAAATTTGCATACCTAAGACACTTCATATCTAATATGTCGGGAAGGTGTCCACCCTTTTTGAAATTACTTCGAAAGGATGTAAAATTCGTTTGGGGATAGCCGTGCCAACTGGATTTCAATGATATTAAATGATATCTAATGAAACCTTATGTTTTATCAGCCCTTATCTTGGGTAGACCGTTGATACTTTATATCGCGGCCTTAGAAGACTCCCTCGAAGTTTTACTAGCCCAAGTCAATGATGAGGGTAAGGAAAATACACTCTACTACTTGAGTCGACGTCTAATACTGGTAGAGGTAAAGTACCCTCCTATTGAGAAACATTATCTAGCTTTGGTTTTCACCACTCAAAAGCTTAAACATTACATGTTGTCTCATAAGGTTAACCTGATTTCAAAAGTTAATCCTTTGCAATATTGGATGACCCGACCAACACTTTCTGGACATTTAGCAAGTGGTCAATGATACTATTACAATTTGATATAACTTTTGTGCCCTTCGCTCTATCAAAGGGCAGATTCTTGTAGAGTTTCTTGCAGCGCACCCATTGCTAGCTGGATCCCCTCTGAATGATGAAATACCAGATGAGCAGATACTACAAGTGGAAGGGTCTAGTTCCAGACATTGGGAAATGTACTTCAATGGAGCATCATCAGCCAAAAGAGATTAAGGACAACATGCAGTGATACTCGGTAAAGTAAGAATTGGTTTGATCTTTGTAACTTCGGATCAGGGAATGCTGAGATTCTTCTACCACCTGGCAGAGCTGTGCACAAATAACGAAGCATAATATGAAGCACTAATCAACTACCTAGAATTGGTAATACTAATGGAAATTAAGGACATTGTCATTTATGGTGACTCACAACTGATCATACAGTAAGTGGCAAGATAATATAAGATTCTGAAGCTGAGATTAGAAGAATACCACAAGTTTACGATGAAATTGCTAGAGCATATTCCAAGTGTGACGTTCTATAGGATTCATCGAGCGGACAATGTCCATGTGGACGCTTTAGCTAAACTGGCTAAAGAATTTGCATGTCCACAAGTAGATTTTATAGACATTACCATAAAAGGACGTCAAGTTTTGTAGCAAATTGACCTCAACAGTTTGTACAAGCTTAGAATAGAAGAGATAGCAGTTGCAGTGACAGACGATACAGAAGATTGGCGTTAGTCGTTAATGGAATATCTGCAAATAGGAAGATTGTCAGAAGACAAGTCAGTATCACATCAAGTTCAGAAGAGGGCTTTGTTGTATGACTTAATCGATAATGTTATGTACAGATGATCCTTTGATCAGATGTGGTTGAGATGCCTAAGCAGAACAGAAGCACATAATATCATCAAAGAAGTACATGCCGGATTGTGTGAAGCTCACCAGTCAGAGCCGAAGATGAAAATGAAAATCAAACGACTTGGATACTATTGTCTAGCAATGATGACAGATTGCATGAACATAACAAAGAAATGTCATCAATGCTAAGTGCATGGAGTGGTCTTACACCAACCTCCGAATGTTCTACACCCCATGATTGCCTCGTGGCAATTTGAGTGTTGGGGTACGGATATAGTAAGTTCGATAGACCCTTCGTCTTCTAAAGAACACCGATTTATACTAGCTGCTATGGACTACTTCTCCAAATGGGCAGAGGCAGGTCCGTTATGAGAAGTTACAATTCTGCAGGTGTTACAATTTTTCAAGAATCTAGTCGTCTACCACTTCTGTGCTGTGCAGAATCATTTCAGATAATGGGTTTTCTTTTAAGAGCACGAAATTTAATAACTTTGTCATACAACATGGGATAGACTGGCGGTGTTCAACCATCTACTACCCCAAAGCAAACTAATTGGTGGAAGCCTCTAAAAAAATAATTGTACAGATTTTAAAGAAGTCGATCGACGACAATAAGAAAGGATGACACGAGAAGTTGCTAGAAATGTAATGGGCATACCAGACGACAGTCAGAACGTCAACATAGTCTACACCTTACACATTAGTCTACAGATTCGAGGTAGTACTTTCTTTAGAGGTTCACCTACCATCACTCAAGATCGTCATCGCCAATCAAATAACAACAGAAGAGAATGCTAAACTTCAACTCGTAGAATACGAAAGCCTCGAAGGGAAGAGATTGCTCGCGCAGCAGAATTTGGAACTCTATTAGGTAAAGATGATGTAAGCCCATGATAAACTGGTCCGCCTGAGGTCGTTCAAAATTGGTGATCTCGTGCTCATTCTTAAAAGGGCTATTCTGCACACCGTAAGATAGGTCGAAAATTTGAACCAACCTGGGAAGGATCATTCGTGGTGGAGAAGGATTACTCTGGCTGGTCATACCAGCTAGTGGATTCTCAAGGGGATAGATCCTTGTTGCCGATAAATGGACTTTATCTGAAGAAGTACTACACAACGTGAAGAGTTTCTGAAAGGGGACAGTTCTTCCGAAATAAGCCATGTCGTATGTAACTGGTTCCAAATTTTGTAATAAAGTAAGATTAAATAAAATAAATTTTCTTATAAGATAAAATACACTTGTAAAGTTTTTGATTCCGAATTTTGTAAAATAATATTTAATAAGATAATGGTATCAAAATAACTATAAAAATCGCTAAATAATAATAATAAATTTGTTATTGTTCTTGTTTGTGAAAAATACCAACCACTGACATTTCCCCCTATTTTCTTGTGTAGGAAGTGTTAGGCCGTAAGTTGGTATTTTCTTCTAAAGAATGCTTGAATCTTGCACTCTGAGGAGGTTGTAAATATGAAATGAAAGATGAAAATCTGCCGTGAAGAAGCTATACAGACGTCGAGACACGGAGGCACTGAAGGTTTTGTTGACTCACATCTTCCCTCCGACACACATAGTCAGATTCCATCTATGATCACTACTCTAGAGGGTGGTCTTGTTTCCGCTACAGCTGAGAGAGTTCCAGATGCACCATTGGCGTGCACAAAGAGAAGGAACGCCAATCACCGCAAGCGTCACCTCTTGGACAGGATGGAGAGTAGAAGACTCGGGAATTAGCCGCCGAGCTACCACTTATTCTAAAACAATTTTATGAGCCACAAATGAAAGAAATTGATGACTGCTCGCTGCACACAGAGACAGATCCAAAGACTGCCGAGGACCCCATGCCGACATGAGATCCGACAAAATAAGTTTTTACTGGGTGCTCGACTTGCAACTCGAGTCTAACCATACAGCCTTCTATCACAGGGGTATTTTCGAAATGCCTGCACTGTCATGCCTTACAGTTGGAAGAATAAGACAAATTCGAGGCATACGTAGCCGCCTCGATGCTACTTAGGAGCAGGGAGCATCCTGATGTAGAGTCTTACGTACCACAGTTCATTCTACCGCCACTGCAGTGAGGAGTCCCGGACTACGTGATGACTAAGATCAAAAGAATCAGGAAGAAAGAATTCTAGCATTACGAGGAAATCTAAGAGAGATTTGTTAATATTCTGGAAGGCCTCGAGCTTTATACATTTGCATTTTCAAAGAATGATCAAGAGAAGATTCTATATTGTGTCTTCGTTCTCCAGGATTTGGGCAGAACAGGTCATTTGAAGGAGAGGACGTACACAGAGCCGAAGAAATGGAAAAGGGAAAAAGGTAGGGTCACGATTTAGTGTGGGTACTACTATAATTTTGCAAAAGATCGACAGGGTAATCCCTCAGGGATTCTACGGCATGATGAGGTGGATCTAATGCCACCACAAATTAAGAATATGATAAAGAAGATGGTCGAGTGGCACGTGTTGCCTGCAAACTGTATTCTCAACAGCTGCATTATAAAAATTAATGAGGATGGGGACCGTATCTCACCTCATATCGACCACCATGATTTTGTGAGGATTTTCTGCATGGTCTCATTTATAAGTGAATGTAGTATATTATTCGACCGAGAAATCCAGATTGTTAGGCCAAGAGAGTTCTGAGGTTCCGTTGAGATCGCTTTACCAGTCGAATTAGTGTTAGTGCTGAAAGGAAACGGGGCAGATCATGCAAATCACTTTATCCCATGAGTCACAGAACAATGAGTTTCAGTCACTTTCAGGAAGATGAACGAAGATAAGGTGTCGTTATACTATGAGCCGGATCCAGAGTTGGAAAACCTTCATCCCTTACCACTGTGACAGCAGTACCTCCTGGAGTTCGAGAGGGGACTTTTGTCTCGGAGCGTAGTCCTGGTAGGTTTGTTTGTTCACGGGATGGCCTCAAACGGTAGAATTCTCTTATCTCCTGCATCAAATGCACGACAGTTGTCACCGCTTTTTGGTACCAGTATGATATGATATGTCAGTTTTGTTCAGTTATGTACACTCGATCTACTTTAGGATGTTTGACAGCATGTGATCAGTTGTACTACTGCTTTCAGCAAAATTAGTGAATATTTCTACTTCAAAGATGTTTCTTTTGGCGTAATGGTCGAAAAGCCGCAGGACCATAGGTTGGTTCCAAATTAAAATGAAAAAAGAACGATATAAAAGAAAATTAAAAAGAAAAATAATAACAAATGAAAAAAGTTAAAATAAAAGAAAAACGAATCTGAAATCGAATTCTCCCCAAATGAAATGAAAAAAAATTAAAAAATTGATAAATTGAAAACAAATGATAAGCTAACTCTTTCTAAAAACTCCAAGTATATTGCACTCATTCTCAGATTTTACATCTTCAAAAGCACTCCGCTCAGTTTGGGACATTACACAACGTCACTTCTCACAAATCTGAGATGTCGCCAAATTCCACGAATCTCGCAATGGCTACAAATCTTGGCTGACTTGCATGATTCTACTTTCTTCGAGGATCAACATGAAATTCTCTCTAAATTTGTTCACATAAAATTCTGGTATCAGTACCTAAATTATGTTTCCCTTCTGTCATGGCTTGAGTTAGATGTGAGTCCCTGAGCTTTTCTCCAAAATATGGTGAAATTAATATAAATCCCTAAATTTTCTACATCCTATCCGACAAATTTTTCAACTTTCATGAAATTTCAGGATCGGAGCACAGTCGTCTGATTCCTTTAAATTCTCTAAATTTTCACATCTTATCCAAGAAATCTTTCCGCCTTCCATGAAATTCCAGTATCGAAGCACGGTCATACGATTGCTCCAAATTCCTTAAATTTCTACATCATATCCGAGAAATTTTCCGCATTCCGTAAAATTCCAGGATCGGAGCATAGTCATCCAACTCCTCCAAAATTCCCTAAATTTCCACATCCTATCCGAGAAATTTTTTCACAATTCATGAAATTCTAGAATCGGAGCACAGTCGTCTGATTATATTAAATTCCCTAAATTTCCACATCATATCCGAGAAATATTTCCACCTTCCATAAAATTCTAGGATCGGAGCACAGTCGTCTGATTCCTCCAAATTCCCTAAATTTCCACATCATATCCGAGAAATTTTCCGCCTTCAATGAAATTCCAAGATTGGAGCACAGTCGTCTGATTCCTCCAAAAATCCATAAATTCCCGCAATCTATCTGACAAATCTTCCACACCCAAAAAATTCCGAGATCGGTACCTAAATTCTGATTCTCATTTTCAAGGTCGTACCTAAATTTCAACTCTCCCCTCAACACTCACTTAAACTTGAAGTCTCCCACGAAGTTAAAATTTTCAAAATCAAATCAAACTAAAAATTCCACAAACTTCAAAATCAAATTTAAACTCAAATTTTAAATTTAAATCAAATTCAAATTTGAGAATCAAGTCAAATCTGAATTCTAACCTCCATTCCAACTTCAAATCAAATCGGACTCCTTCAGAGTTTGGAGGCTTGAAATTCATAGCTCCTTAATGAAAGTATTCCATTTTCCTTCCCCAGCGAGAGTTCCTTAGACTTGAAGGTTCCCTACCCAGATAATCCCCAATGGAAACTTGCTCATTGAATTCTACGTTATATCTCGAGTTTTTACTCAAACAGTTGTGTTGGTTTTGTTGATCTTGTCGGTCAACATCAATACATGCGGTGTGCTTGTCACATATATATATATATATATATATATATATATATATATATATATATATATATATATATAAAAGGAGTTATATTTGCTCCCTACATGTTAACACAAAATGTGGGGTTACAAGCAAAACCCATTGGGAATAAAATGAATCCATCCCAATGAACCCATAAAAAACAGAAAGGTAATATCCAAACATCAAATACAATAAAACAAAATAATGAAAACTTGGCTCTAGTGAGGTAGTGATACATCAGGCAACTCAGATTGCAATTCAAATCCTTCGTAGTAAAATGCATCAGAAGATATATGGTGTCGTAGTGAGAATAAAGCCGAAACCTCGGCTATATGAGTAATGTTCAAGTCCGAAATGAGGAGAACTCAAATTATCCCCATTAATCGGGATCTTAAGCTCATAGGGAGGGAGATTTGAAACCGGGACCGTAGGAGAGTCGGCACCATTTCGGGCCGCCCACTGGCCGGTTTGTTTCCCTCTACGAAATTGAAAGAAAATTGGGTATGAGGGGATTTCATGGTATGGATTTGCTGCAGCCAGTAATTGTGATGCCAATATATGTGGGTAACACTATTTAGGCTTTGAATCAATTCATTGGAGTCCACCTCAATCCAAATATTGTTCCAGCAAACTTTCCTAGCTAATTGAAGTGCCCACAACACAGCTATTAGCTCAGCCTCAAAAGGATCTTATGCAGCAACTGGGGCTTGAAAATATAAAAGGCATTTACCACAATTATTTCTGAAAATACCCCCCACTCATGCACTATCGTTGGAGTAACTACCATCAGTGTTTATCTTTATGGTATTGCTGGGAGGAGGCTGCCATCTAATAATTTTAACAAGTTGTGAGCTATCAGTAGATGGTAGAATCAGCTGTAGGAGATTAGGGAACCTCTTATGTGTAATGATTCTACTTAGGTAGGATCTGCAGTTTCTCACCACTGTAGAGACAACAGCAGGAATGTCTTCAAAGTTGGACTGGTTTCTAGCTATCTAGATGAACCAGAGAACAATAAATTGGATGGTGTTAAACTTATGATTATTCCTCTCTTGCCAGCATGTGTGGAACAACTCCCAGTGAAGATTATTGCACCCCTTTCTTAGATGAGAAATAAGGTCCATCCACACAGATTGTGAGAAACTGCATCTGAAAAATAAATGAGGTAATGTTTCTTCCTGTTGGTGACATAGTACACATATAGAAGGCCCTCTCTGCCCTTTCAATTTGAGTATGTCATCAGTGGGGATGATGTTGTGAAGCGCTCTCCAACAAAGGAAAGACATGGATGGAGACAAAAATTTGCTCCAGATAATTTGTCCCCAAGGTACAGAAGGTCATTGAAAAGTTTTACTATAGATGGCTTTGGTAATACTTTGAAGCTTATAGGTTTCCATATTAATGTGAACAGGTCTCCCTCTGGAGAATTTAATAGTAGAAATCTGTTGAGCTGAGTGATCCTGAAGAATTGCTCTAAGGTGTGGAAGAGACCAGTTTTGGCCATCCCAGAAATCAGCCACCATTAGAGTATGATCCACCTGAGTAACTTTTGGGATTAACCAGTCTTTAGGGCACCAGTTGTCAAGCCAGAAATTAATCTCCCCATTTCCCAATTCCCAAATGAAGTGGTTCTCAGCCTCCTGTCTAGCTTTATTAATTTTTACCCAGATTTTAGAACCCCCCACTCTTCTAACAACAAGGGAGTGATGGATGTGTCTGCAATACTTTCCTTTAAAAAATTTTGCCCACAAAGAGGTCTGTACTCTGAAATGAATCCACAGTTTGTAGAAATTAATCTGTTACAGATGATGGAGTCCTTTAAACCCAAAACCACCAGCCAAGGTAGGTTGTTGCTTTTTGCCAAGAAGTCCAGTGCAACTGATGTCTCTGTCCAGACCACAGGAATCTATTAAAGGCCCTCTCTAGTTGCAATTGTGTGCTCTTTTTCAGGGTTGTCACTTGCAGCAAATAAGAAGGGAAGTTGGTGAGTATGCTCTTCAGTAAATTTATTCTACATCCATTAGATAGGAAAGAGTTGGTCCAGCAGTTCAATTGGGAGTTAATCTTATCAAGGATATCATCAAATTAAAGATGCTTGGTCCTTCCCAATGTAAGATAGACTCACAGGTATTTAAAAGGAGGAGTAGTAGAGGAGAAACCAGTATGATCCGGAATCCAGTGCTTGATGTGGGCTGGTGTGTGTTTAGAAAATATCATCTAACATTTATCAGAGTTAAGAATCATACCTGAATGTGCTTGAAAGGAGTCCAGGCAGTGTTTTAATTTTTTAACAACAGTTTTGTGGGCCTTTGAATATAGCATAATATCATCTGCATACATGAGGTGAGATATAGCAATATTAGATCTATGATGGTACCTGGAGTAATCTTGTTGCAGGATATCTCTATCAATCATTCTTGAGAGGTAATCCAATGACAGGATGAAGATTGTACGTGATAATGGATCTCCTTGCTTGAGTCCCTTAGTTGCTTTAAAATTACCCCAGGCTTGGCCATTAATCAGAATAGAGTGATCATTGGACTCCAGCCATCTTTTGATAAGATTACAGAACTGATGCTTAAATCCTCTAGCAGTAAGAACTTCCACAATGAAATCCCAACTGATGGTGTCATAGGCCTTTTGAATATCCAACTTGTAAATCATGTTGTCCCCCCTATGCACCTTTTCCAGATCCTGAAGTAGCTCTTGAGCCAGAAGTATATTGTCATTGATGGATCTTCCCTTAATGAAGGCTGATTGATTTGGTCTGATCAATTTATCAAGGTGAGGTTGGAGCCATTCCACAATAATTTTGCTAATTGTATTACTGATCACATAAGTGAGGCAGATTGGCCTATACTGGTTCCAGTTCTGAGAGTTGTTATTCTTGGGGACCAACACAAAATTAGAAGCACAAAAATAGCTTGGGAGAGGTTGGCCCTGGAAAAAGCTTTGAATAGCCGTAACCACATCCCATTTAACTACTTCCCATGCTTTATGATAAAAGTCTGTTGTGTAGCCATCCGGCCCAGCAGTTTTAGAGCTGTCCACAGACCTTATTGCACTCCAGATTTCCTGCTCAGTGGGAGTATCAGTAAGCCCCAGATTTCTGGTATATTGAACATCATCCTGGAATAGTGAACTATCAATAGACACTCTGGGACCATTGTTATGTGTAAGTAACTTCTCAAAATACTTAACAGCATCCCAGGCAATAGCAGGAAGATCCACAAGCATGTTACCTTCTTCTGATTGAATACTATGAATATTGTTACATTTCCTTCTGTATTTAATATAGGCATGATAGAATTTGGTGTTCCTGTCACCATGTAGGAAATGATTTATAACAGCTTTTTGTTTTAATAGTAAATCAAGTCTTTCAGTTACAAGCATAAGGTTGGCTTGTGCTGCAATAAGCTGTTCTTCATTTGCAATTCCAGCTTGGACTTTGGCTTCCAGATCAATAACCTCTTTCTCAGCCACATTTACAGCTTGAAATATATCACTAATAGAATTCAAACTCCAATGTCTTAGAGCTTTACTGAGTTTAATCTGAAGTAGACTTAACTTGATAAGGGGGGATGGATGAGTAATATTGCACCAACTGTTGTAGACAGTACTTTGAAAATCTGCATGAGTGGACCACACATTCAGGTATCTGAAAGGGGGAGGAGAAGTAAGAGGATTAGGGGAAGTAATGGTGATAAGAAGAGGTCTATGGTCAAATTCGGCAAAGCTCAGATGAGTCACAAAAGTGAGGAGCCACTTGGAGAGCCAGCAGCTATTAACCAGAATTCTATCCAACCTTTCCCAAATATTCCCTCTTTTCCAAGTATAAGCAGGACCTCTGAACCCAACATCAAATAGATTTGCTGCATGTATATTATCATTGAAGTTAGACATAGGTGCCCTACCCCCCAACTTTTCAACAGAAGAACCAATACTGTTAAAATACCCACCCACTAACCAGGGGGAGTTTAGATTAGCACCAATGTTATGAAGATTAGTCCATAAGTTCTGTTTGTCTTCTTTTCTGCACCCAGCATAGACAAATGTAGCAAAGCCACTTTGTCCATTAATATGGAAAGAGGAATGAATGAACTACTGATTATCAATAAGGGGTGTCCAGGAGATTTCCTTTCTACAGAAGATCCATATCTTATTGTTGCAGTTGGAAAAATGCCCAAAACCATGAAATTTATTGATG
Source organism: Papilionanthe hookeriana x Papilionanthe teres (assembly GCA_022702705.1). Lineage (NCBI taxonomy): Eukaryota > Viridiplantae > Streptophyta > Magnoliopsida > Asparagales > Orchidaceae > Papilionanthe > Papilionanthe hookeriana x Papilionanthe teres. Next base: position 102,175,867 of record CM040425.1, read on the forward strand.
ATTTTGTTGGGGTATTTGTGCACTAGAGGTTCAAATATAGCAAAACATAAAAGCTGGTGTTTTTTGATGAGGTAAAAGATTCTTTTCAGAGATAAGGGGTTACCAATACCCTAATATTCCAGCATAGCAAATTGATCATTATATTGGGGGTGGGATTTAGATCTGGTCTTTATAGATCCAGCCAATTCCCCCACTGTTAAGGGAGTCCCTATGTTCTGAGCTTCAGTATTAATCTTTTTCTTCTTTCTTGATATTTGAGTGTGCCATTTCCCCTCTAAATCATTCTGCATCTCAGAAATGATATTGGTGGTTAGATCTTCTGACAAGAAATCAGTGGATTGTGAGGGGGAGATGATTCTAATATCTTCCACTTCTCTTCTACACCAGTTAGCATTCTCAACATAGGGGGACCCCAACACAGGAGGAGACCCACTATTGGATATGTCCAACTTATTGGGGGAGATAGAGCCAGTGTTAAGCCCCTTATTAGGAACTAGAATTAAATTCTCCTTTGGGGAATTAGGGGATCTCACAGCAGATTCCTGCTGTAAGGGGGTGACAGCCTCCTGCACTCCAGCTATACATGGTGCAACACCTTCAGAATTGGGTGCAACATCAACAACAGTACTTGTAGATGCTTTAACCAAATTAGGAGCTCTCCTGTTAGGGGGGTGAAGTCTATGACATCTGTCATTAGTGTGGACAAACATTTTACAATGTGTGCAGAAATAAGTTTTTTGTTGCATAATGACCTCTTTCCATTGCCCATCTTTTGCAGTCCCAATCCAGATTTTCTTTATCTTAGGCAGGGAAACATATCTTTCAACCTGAATTCTAGCTAGTTCAGGTTTTGCCTTATTGATAGTAGCAGCATCACATTTGAGAGGGGTCCCAAGTGATCTACCAATTTGGAAAAGAGCATTTTCATTAAAGTATCTATAAGGGAGATTAGGGAATTTGAACCAAATTGGTACAATGGGAGGGTCTTTGCTAGGATCAAAATCTAAGGTCCACTTTATTAACTTCATTTCCACTCCTACAATACTAACCAACAGTTTAGTAAAGAGCAATGCATAGTCCTCCTCATTAGAGAAATTGATTAATAAGTGCCTGCCATCCAAGAGACCAATCTTCCAGCTTCCTTTGAAGTTTAGAGACTCAAAGTATTTCCTCACAAGCTCCATCTTAGGGTAACCCAACATAAATTTACCAATTAAAGTTAATTTGACCTCTTCATCCAACTCCTCCAACTCCTTTTCAGTAAAAATAACAGCTGGGCATCCCTCTTTCTCCTCAATAGGTCTAATAAAAGGACAAGAGGATCTTCCAGCTACAGCATCATGTAACCTTTGAGGGAAAATGAGTTTAGAGGGATCAGAAATGGAGGGGGCATTGCCCACCACACCAGCATAAGTAGCTTTAGCCCAGGCAATATTTGTTTCCAAATCAATAGGGCAGACCATTGGAAGACTCCAAGGCACAACCAGAGACCAACAGAGCACAAGAAACCAGAATCTGAACCAAACTGAATCAAACCAGCAGGAAGAAACCACCACCCAGAAGAGGTTCCCAAAACAGACAGGGAAAACTAAAACCAAAAGTTCAAGTAACCCTCCAGGACAGAAGCACAAAATCAAACCACAGCAGCAGGGAGCCAAAAATCAATGGAACAGTAATATTTGAAAAGTGACCAACCCGGGAAGGACCTACCCCCCAGCAAGGAAACCAAAAACCAATACCACACTCCTCAGAAGTCCAAAGCAAAAAAGCACCAACTATCCCACTCACCCGAGCCACCACTGGAGAACCGAGCCACGAGCGGTGGTCATGGTTGAAACCCTAGCAGAGCACAGTTCCCAGCTCGCCATCATATATATATATATATATATATATATATATATACATACATACATAAATTAAAAATCCTTCTAAACCAACATCTTTTGGTGACCGACAATGAGAACTCTATTACTAAGGATGCTAATACTTAAATATAAATTCAAAAATGCAATTAAGCTCTTCCTTTAAATTGATTCAAGTGAAGCCAATTTTTAATTAGACATCTCTTCAAGCTTCTCCTCATATATATTTTCTTATCTTTCTTTCTCTCTCTCTCTTTTTTCTTTTTTTCTTTTTTTTTAAGTGAGGGTTATTATATATGGACAACCTTTAATAATTTTATACTTCACTCTCCTCCCCCTAAAGTTACAACTTGTAATATCTTTTTACTTTGTAGATATATATTAGCTTTTAAATGATTCATCATAGAGTCCCAATCATTTCTTCTCACATAAAATTCTAAGACTCTTAATATTTAAAAAATACAGTTTTCTTTACTTTAAATAATCAATTATAGTCTAATCCTCTTATACTAAATATTTTAGCCCATAAAGTTAACCTTCACTACTAAAATTTTTCATTTAAATCTCACTATGATATTTAAATAAAATAAAAACTTTCGTTATCTAAATTTAAGCTCTACTACTTGAAGTCATGTTAAAGTTATTTTAAAAATATATTTTAATTAAGAACACATAATAGTTAATCTTAACTCCCCCAAACTGAAGTTTTTTAGTGTATATTAAATTATTAAATGAGAGAGAAAAACAGAAAGAAAACTAACTTTTTTATGCCGGGCTTTTGATACTTCTGAAGGTATGCAGGTATTATTAAAAAAATTTAAATTAGCAGGCTTAATACAATTAGAAGCTTTGTTTCACATAATATATTAAAGATTTGCAAGGTGAAGAAAATTTTAAAAAATAAAATTTAAACATCTAATATAAACATACATCCATTACAATTTCACTACAACTAATAAACAAACCAACACAAGTTTTATTACAACTTAACTAACATAACAGAGTACAATTACCTCACAAATCAATCACATTAAAGCAAATAATAAACACATGAGTTTACAGATCAATAATAAACTAAAAGAACACTATTATACCAATCATCGTCTCCTTCTTCTTCTGCTTCTTGTTTCTCTTCAGGCCTGTATGGAATATAGCAGTGACAAGTAGGAAATATCACACCAGATTCTCCTCTCAAGAATCTCATCTGAGCATCATGGTAAGCTATATCATACTCAACTTTTCTCCTCTGATAACCATCATTAATACTATTTCTTGTTTCTATTCCATCAATTCTGCTATGAAGCTTCACGATATCACCCTGTTGTATCATCAATTGCTCCATAACATCAGAAAGAGTAGGAGTTCTGGAGGTAGAAGGTATATCATGACTAGTGGAGGGAACCTCACTACTCTTACTTCCAGCTCTCCATCCAACATGAGATTCATAAGTACGAATGTTGTCTTTACTAATATTCTTTAAAGGATGGACCAACTCTTCACTATTATCAACCTCAACTCCTGATTGTACACATAATGTGTAAATTAGGGCAGGATGTCCTAATCCTCAAGCAGTTTCTCCTTTAGCTATAGTCTGAATACTATTATAAATAATTGCACCAATATTAATCATCTTCATATTTTGAATACAGTAATTCAAAATAACTCTATCTCTTGTAACTTTGCTATGATGATAGGTAGGTAGTAATCTTGCCAAAATAAAATAGTGTCAGACTTTAGATGCAACGTTTAACATAGAAACAGAAAAATTTATCTTTTACCTTTACTTTTTTTGCATTCTCCTTTTCCATGAGTAAGAAAAGTAATTACTTCATTTAAATTATTGTCTATGTAACTCTGCAATTTAACATAGCTTGGCATATGTTCCAAAGCTTCAACAAATGGATTGTTGATTGTAAGCTTCTTAAATATCTCCAAGTACTTTGAAAATTGCTTATCCAACTTTTGTTGTCAAAGTATTTGAGGAAATGAAGGTGGTGGTTTTCCAAATCTTCCTTCAGTGGAGAAATAGGTCTTTCCAAACCTTTCGGAGCGTCCTCTTTTGGTTCTTCAATCTCTTCTTTCTCTACTTTAATTTCTTTTTGAACTCTACCTTCCAACTCTCTTCCACTTCTCAGTTGAATTACTTTTACATTCTATTTATTCTTATCTCTTGGATTTACTTCAGTATTACTAGGAAGCATACCTTGGGATCTATTACTTAATGAATTGGCAATTTATCCCAATTGATTTTCAATATTTCTAATTGTAGCTCCTTGACTTTGCAATTGATTTCCCATTTGTAACACCACTTCTTCAATAGACAACTTCTTCTCCTTAAATTGTGAAGCATTGTTAAAACCTCGAGGATGGTTGGTCTATAATTATTATTCCCTTGGTTGTTCCAGTTCCACAATGAGTTTACTTGGTTGTTCCCCCATTGTTGATTAATACCACCCTGATTATTGGTATTCCACTTAAAGTTTAGATGATTCATTAAACCGGGTTATAATAATTAGTATAAGGGTTATTAGGCTTACCTATAACATTCAAAGTTTCTAGTGAAGTATGAGAATCAACCATTTGACTTAATGAATTTTCTTCAATCATGGCAATTGGTTGAGAAAAATTCATCCCAAATTGATCTATCTTCCTTGAAATTGTAGCAACTTGATTTGCTAACATCGCAAAAGCATCATTTTCATGAATATTGGTTACCTTTTTAGAATTTAACCTTTCAGAAGGCCATTGAAAATTATTAGTAGTCATTTCTTCTATCAAAGCATAAGCATCAGTAAACTGTTTAGACATCAGTGATTCTCCTGCAACTGCTTCGATAATAGATCTAATAGATCCAACTAATCCATTATAAAAGGTTTGAATAATTAACCAATCTGGAATCGAATGATGTGGACATTTTCTGAATAGATCTTTAAATCGTTCCCATGCCTCATATATAGATTCACCTTCAAACTGACAAAAAGATGTGATATCATTTCTAAGCTTCGTAGTCGTTGATGATGGAAAATATTTAGTAAGTAATTTTTGTGCTAAATCACCCCAAGTTCTGATAGATCCAAGTGTTAACAAATTTAACCATATCTTATCTTTATCCATTAGTGAGAAAGGAAAAAGTCTAAGTCTAATAACATCATCCAAAACACCATCGTATTTAAAAGTAACACACAACTCTAGAAAGTTGGCAAGATGTAAATTAGGATCTTTAGTTGGTGTTCACTCAAACTGATTATTAGACATCATTTGGATAATAGCAGGTTTAAGCTCAAAAGAATTAACAGCTACAACAGGGTGTTAAATACTACAGGGTTAAAATATTCTCTTAAAGGTCTAAATTCTTGATGGATGTCAACATTATGATTTTGATGATTTGTCATTTTTTGAATATTTTTATCTTTTTCAGAATTTTTAATTTTTTTGATTTTTCTGATTGTTCTTTTTAATTCAGAATCGTAAGGCAGAAGTCCCTCAGACCCTGAACTACACATACAACGTTAAATAAAATAAAACAAAACACATTAACAAAAATAAAGAAAAATAAAACTTTTTTAAATCATTCTTAATTTTCTATAAATAAAATTTTAATTAATATCCCCGGTAAAGGGGCCAAAAAATTGATCCCCGAATATTTATGCTTATAATTTAGATAAGAAATTTATGATTTATAATATGGGATACTACACAAGTATACATATCGTTTATCAAGTAATATATGTTTTTTTTATTAAGCCCCGAGATATCAAACCCACAGGGATATGTCTAAAACTTTAAAGAAATAAGAAAAATAATTTTTTACTTTTTCAATTGATTTTTGTAAGTATGTTTTAAGGTACAGATTTTGAAAAGTTGTTTTTGATATTTTTAACAAAAAGTTAAGAAGGAAATTAAAATTATCAATACTCTAAACACGATATAAAAGCTATAAGAATCAAATATCTTTTTCCTTCTTCAATGAATCAGTTATAATTATGGATATTTATGTTGTGGAAGTATTTAAATGTATTGTGCCAAATATGAGCAATTATATTCTTTACCCTTACTTGGTTCTATAAAGAAAATTAGTTAATTTGAAACTTTGAATTTTTGTAGATGGGTTAGGCAGGGAAGATACCATTTCTCACTCTAGAGTTCCCTCTATTCCCTCCACCTGGGGCTAACATCTCATAACAAAATTTAAAATAACAAACCAAATTAGGGGGTTTTAGCCTGTCACTCTAAAGTTCTCTAATTTTACTCCCCAATAAAACGTATCTCCCTATATATTTGCATTCAATCATATGGACTACAATTCTCACCCATATAATTGCATGTGATTCTTTCCAATTGTTGATTGAGACAATACCGCATTGGAACTTACTTAATCTCACAACAAATTTTAACACCTTAATTGGCCACATCAAGAAGTAAATTAAGTACAAAGAATTGAATCATCACAATTTCTTCTAGCATTAAACACTTATACTTTCCACAACATACTTCAATAATTTAATTACTTCATCATCTAAGAAAGAAAAAGATAAAGTAAACTACTCAAATTTTTATGAAGAAAACATAAACACAACTTGATTTGAAAGCTTAAACCAAAATGAAAACACAACAAATCTTACTTAAAAACAAAGTGTAAAAACAAAGATAAATACTTATCTGAAAATCCTCTCCACAAGACTCTGAAAGTTCCTCTAAAATTTTGCTCTCCACAATACAACTCTACAGAGGTTGGCGCCCAACTCTGATGATTCAAATAAAAACTTAAGACTTTAATAAAAACTAGATATAAGGGTGAAAGAAAATTGGTGAGAAGAAGGCTTCACACCAACCCTTTTTCCTTTCTTACTCTCTACTCTCTACTAACAACTATAGAACTACACTCTCCAAACTTCAAGACTCTCTCTAAGAAACTCTGTAAAAATAGAAGAACTCCAACCCCCCTTTTTCAAATTATAAGGTTTCATTTTTATAATTTTCCAAAAGGTCCTTTGTTGTCTCTTCAAATCATGTCCAGATTCAATGTATCCACCAAAAGATGCATCCCTTCAATTACATTTGCCGCCCAAAGGAAGTTAAGGAAGTCACCATCAAAAGTTGCTTCAAACACCCCTTGAAAATGATGCCAAATTTGATTAAAATTCAATTTTTAACTGTGGCGCTTAAGTACCGGCACTTTGGCGCTTAGACACCAGAGGTCAAATTTCTCAAACTTCATAATTTTGCTCTGAATTTGATCTTTTTTTGCTCCTTTCATCATAATTAATCATTTTCATCATACCTGCAAGAAAAACACAAAATACTTTCCATTAAAATGCAATATCATCAAGAATAGGTATAAAAATGTGCATAAAAACACTATATATTTTAAGTATATCCAAATCCCCCAAACTTAAAATGTTACTTGTCCTCAAGTTACTCTTAACTATAAAAATTTTAACAGACAAATTATGTAAATGAGTTTCTTAGGAAGGTTTTAAAATTTTGTTCTAGAAATGAAATAATCCAATTTAAAAAAAATTAGTAAATAAGACCAACATAAAGTTTAGAAAGTTCTTAAATAAAAGATAATGAAAATATAAGTTTCTATCTAATTCAGAAATACTTGTAGATTTTTCACAATATAGGATTCAAACATTTTATTTTTCGTACTTAAAAAATTTAATTGAGAATAATTTTACTTACTATATTATAACCTTAAGTTTTAGATTTTCTCAAAACTTATATTTTAAACTTTAGTCTTAGAACTAATTTTTTTATTAGGCCCTTAAAACCTCAAGCTTCTCCTTCCTTCCCACATATTATTTTTCACTTTTTTCTCTTTTTCTTTTTCTTTTATTTTCTTTTTTATTTTTTTTTTCTTCTCTTTTTTTTATAAAGCAAGGATTACTGTATCTAGATAGGTCTTTAATGATTTTGAATTCCACCCTTCCATTTAAAATAAAGGTCTCATATGTATCTTTCACTTAAAAATAATAATAGTGCTGAAAATTACTCCTCAATAAATGAATTTAAGCTTTGAAAAATAAAAGTCAAATCTTCTATTCATCCAAAAATACAACATTTCTTACTAAAGATTGTTTAATTATAATTAACATTTCTTTATTAAGAAAATTTTAACTTTAAATTTTTCATTAAAATTTTAACTAAATTCTTTTATTCATTTCTATATTAAAAAGTTTGTTTCTTTAATATAACTTCATATTCATAATTATTTTCAATCAAAAACAAAATTTATTTTAAGTATTCTTAAGAACAAATTAAATTTTAGGTTTTTGAAAAATTTAGTTTTTTTTTAAATTCCCCCCAAACTTTTATTTTTAGTTAGTATAAAAACATTTAAGCATAAGAAATGATACATGAGTGAGAATTAAAAACAAAAATAACATGCTTGCAGGAATTTCAATATCCTAATTATGCAAGTATAAAAGTTTAAAAAAAGGAGTAAAAAGAAACTAAATTCAGTTTTTCATAAAATAAAAATTTCAAAAGACTTATACAGTAGTGGAGGTTTTCAAAGCAAATACACACCAACTTAACATAACTAAAATCACAACAATACTAGATAAAAACTGGTAGTAGATTTTGAAAAGTTTTAAACATGCAATTTTCAAATAGTAGTTTTTAATAGTGTTCTACATTTCCTAACAGATTTGGAATTAATTTACACTCTATTAAAAATTCAAACACTAAATACACATTAAAACATTTTACTACCACACACATATCACAAACTACAAAATAAAACATTGATTTATCACATAAGCATATGAATGTACATAAAAAGAAATAGTCCAACTATGCTTTATACAATATCAGAGTTCATATCATAAATACAGCACACAAAAATTAAACATCACATCACATATAAAAACATCAAATAAAAACATAATAACTCATAAGAAATCACAAAACAAAACAAACTCAACACAACAATCCTAATAATCTTCCTCACCATCATCATCTTCATTCTAATCTCTGGATGACACATAAGGTATATAATACGAATGAGGGGGCATCTCAGCACTGTGATCACCTCTAATCACTCTATCCATATACTGCTGATGATTCTCCTCATATTCATCATGTTTAACAATATACCTTTCAATATTTTCAATCTTACCATCCATATCTCTAACATGCTCTCGGGTAAGACTCACCTTCTTCAAAATCTTCTTTAATAATGTAGTCTATGAATCACTAGATGATGATGCTCGATAACTAGTGGCACGTGAAGTAAAAGCAGCAGAAGCAGAAGCAGTGGAAGCTCTAACAAATCCTCCTCTCCAGCCAAACTCTGAACGCACAGTGTAAGCGCCAACATTTACACTGGCAATATGTCTCAATTGCTAAAGAACTTCCTCCCATGTTTCAAACTTCACACCAGACCACTCACAAATCGAATGAATTAAGAAAGGAAATCCCATACCTGTAGTAGTAGCAAATTTGGCACAGTTCATCACATAATAAAAAATAATAGCCCCTATGTCAATAAGCTTTCCTTGTTGAATACAATGGTTCAGAACATCTCTTTCCCTTGTAACTTCACTAATATGACTTGAAGGCAATAGTTTAGATGAGATAAAATAATGCCATGTCTTTGAAATGGCATTCAACTTAGAGGCCTGAAAATTTACTCTTCTTTCATTTGTTATCTTTCACAAACCTCTTCCATCAGTCAGAAAAGATATTATCTCATCTAATTCTCCCTCAGTAGGATGATAATTAGCATAAAAAGAAAATAATACAGGAGGCAAGTGGTAGAAGACATCGATTACCCCAGGTGAAAAAAGCACTTGTTCACCTCTAACCATCACCAAATTCTCTTTTGCTACAGGCAAGTTCGCATAAAACTCTCTGACCACAAAAACAACAGTGACAGCGGAGAAGTAACAGTAATTCTCCCAATTCCTTCTAGTAATCATTTCTTCAATAACTTCTCCTAGTTTACTAAACACACGTTCAAGAATCAATTTTCGTGACGATAATGTATCGACGTATCGATCCTCTGCTCTCGCACTAACAAACTTGTTGGAGTCAAATCCTGCCCTCTCTTTCGAACGCTTTGAATTTGGAGCCATCTCTAAAAAAAATCACAAAAATTCACCATAAATTCGAAAATCAAACCAACATGCTAATTTAATTTCCGAAGGTAATTTCCACTAAATCCAAGCAATTTCTCATGTTTTTCCTCAAATTTTACCATAAATAGTGATTTTAAGATTTTTCAATAATGTACTTAAAATATATGGTGAAAATCAAAATTTTTTACTTAGGAGTAGTGCTTATACCTCAAAGAATTCAAATCTGACAAATTTCGTTGAAATCAGCTCTTAATTGATCCAACCTAAAGGTGCCCTAAATCCTTTTTCGCGATTTTGATAGGTTGAAGATGACGGGAGGTGTTAAAAATGTCAATTTTTGAGTTTTTAACTGCAGAAATCTGATTTTCGCTAACTGGCGCCTATGCGCAAGACATACGTCGCTTAGCCGCAAAATCTGGCACTTAAGCGCAGAAGTTCTAGCGCTTAGGCGCCAGTACCCTGATTTTCACATTTAATTTAAAAGTGTACTAAATCCCTTGGTTAATCACCCTAAATCGCTTCAAATAATCATTTCTCCCCCATAAAATTTTCAAATTCTCTAAAGAAAGTTAAATTTCCATCGATTCCAAACAAATTTCACACAAACACAAACTTATATTTAATTAAAAAATATCACACTTAATACAAACTAAAAATTTCTATCCAAACAATTTGGATGAAATTTCCCAACACATAAAGATCAAGTACATAAAAACAAAGATAAATTTACATCATTAAGATGTAACAAACAAACATTAAAGTTCAACAAAACACAAACATAAAACACTAGACACAAAACACTTAACACATAAAAACTACAGCGCTAGACTACACTCAAATTTAATTCCAATCTCCATTAGGCGGAATATATCCAGAACCACCATTAGTTTCATTTGAACCATCTGGAATATAAATCTGATAAAACGGGCGATGGTTGAAAACTCTCACATTTTCTTCTTCTAACCATTTGTTTTTCAGAAACATCACCTTATCCGCTTCTTCCACATGACTTGTATGACTGAATTGCATTTTAAGTTGTCATCCAATATGCGCTAAATGAGCGTTAGTTTCATTTACCTTTACTTTAATTGATTCCACGTTGGCTTCAATCTTTGCAATCCTTTCTGTAATACCTTAAATACTAACTGCTAGGAATCCACTGAATAACTCTTGCGCACTTTCACTAATAAACTTTTTCTTGTTGGCTTCCTCCTTCTTCTTAATTTCGCTCTCCCAAAAAGTCATTTTTGCACTCAAAATACTCTTCTTAAGACTCAGGAATGAAAATAGAGACTGGGACAAGTATTTATCCTAATTCAGGGCCTTTTTATAGACATAGGAAGTACTAAAACCAACCCTAGACGTTTTAAAACTCCAAAATGACTTCCAAAACCAATTCCCCATGATTTTGGCTTCTATAAACTCATTTATCATGTTTTTCATAACTGCTGCGCTTAAGCGCCAACCAGGCGGCGCTTAGCCGCCAGTGCTCATTTTAGCACAGGCCTGCCAAATATCCAAATTTTTTCATTCTAACTCTTTTAAGTCATTAATTAATGTCAAATAAACACCACTATAACTAATCTCTCCAAAATACTACCACATAATCATGAAAACAAACTAAACAAAGCACACAAATCAAACATAAAGCAAAGCACACCGATAACTATGGGTTGCCTCCTAAAAAGCGCTTGGTTTAATGTCTTCAGCCTGACATACCCAGAACTTATTCTGAGTGACCCAACATCAGATTCTCATCAAGTTTAAGTTGATCGACTGAAAAATAAGGTTTAAGTCTATGACCATTAACTTTGAATATTTTTCCAGTCTTAGGATCTTGAATATCCACAACTCCATAAGAATAAACTTTTATCACAATAAATGGACCCATCCATTTGGACTTAAATTTTCCAGTAAAAATTCTCAATTTAGCATTATACAACAAAACTTTTTGTCCTGGCTCAAGATTTTTAGTATGAATCTTTCGATCATGTCATAACTTCATCTTCTCTTTATAAATCTTAGCATTTTCATAAGATGCATTCCTTATCTCTTCAAGCTCATTTAATTGCAATAATCTCTTCTCAGCAATATCCTTCAAAATTATAATTGAACTCTTTAATAGCCCAATATGCTTTATGCTCAAGTTCAACAGGTAAATGACAAGTTTTTCCAAAAAATTAGCCTATATGGGGACATCCCTATAGGAGTTCTGTAAGCAGTCCTATAGGCCCACAAAGCATAATCCAGTTTGATTGACCAATCATTTATATTTGAATTAACAGTCTTTTCCAATATTCTTTTAATTTCACGATTGGATAATTCAACCAAACCACTTGTCTGCGGATGATAAGCAGTAGCAATGCGATGGTTAATATGATATTTCTTTACTAACTTCTCCATAATCGCATTTCTAAAATGACTTCCCCATCGGTTATGATTACTCTTGGTATTCCAAATCTGCAAAATATATTCTTTCTTAAAAACTTTGCAACACTTTGAGCATCACATTGAAGTAAAGCAACAACTTCAATCCATTTGGATACATAGTCTACTGCTATCAAAATATAAATTTGTCCGAAAGATGGTGTAAATGGTCCCATGAAATTTAATCCCCAAACATCAAATATTTCAACTTCCAACATATAATTGAGGGGCATCTTCTTTCTTCTAGAAATATTACCTACACGCTGACATCGATCATAATTTTTAATATCTGCATTAATATCTTTAAAAATTGTAGGCCAATAAAATCCAGATTGTAAAATTCTATAAGCAGTTCTATCAACTACAAAATGTCCCCCATAATCAGAATTATGACATTTTTGAATAATTTCATAAGTTTCTTCTAAAGGCACACATCTTCGAATGATCAGATCCTTTCCTAATTAAATATGATTGAAATTTATCAATAGCAAATACTATAGCTAATAACTCTTTCTCAGTAGTGGTATAGTAAATTTGATCTTCATTAAGAATTTTACTAGCATAGTAAATTACTTTGAAAATTTTATCATATTTCTGACCCAAAACAGCACCAATAGCATAATCACTAGCATCACACATTAATTCAAAAGGTTTTTCCCAATTTGGTGAAATTATAATAGGTGCAGTGATTAATTTATTTTTAATGTTTCAAAAGCTTTTAGGCACTCATCATCAAAATTAAAAATTACATCCTTTTCCAAGACATAAGGGTTTTGAAATTTTTGAAAAGTCTTTAAAGTAACGTATGTACAATCCAGCATGTCCCATAAAACTTCTAATTCCCTTTACATTAGTTGAACAAGGTAAATTAGAGATAAATTGAATTTTTGCACGATCTACCTTCAAACCTTTTTCTGATATTCGATGTCCTAATACAATTCCTCCTGCTACCATAAATTGAATTTTTTCCCAGTTAAGGGCCAAATTAGTTTCTACACAGCGTTTTAGAACTTTAGATAAATGTTCTAAACATGATTCAAATGAACTTCCAAACACTGAAAAGTCATCCATAAAAATTTTAATCCATTTTTCAATTAAATCATAGAAAATAGCCATCATACATCTCTGAAAATGTAGCAGGGGCATTATATAAACCAAAAGGCATTCTTCTAAGGCAAACGTACTATAAGGACTGGTAACCTTTTTTTTGTCTTGATCCTCAAAAACAAATTGAATTTGGTTGTACCCAGTATATCCATCCAGAAAACAAAAGTATTTATGCCCAGCCGGTCTGTCCAACATCTGATTCAGAAATGGGAGTGGAAAGTGATCTTTCCTTGTAGCAAGAGTTAATTCTCTATAATCAATGCATATTCGCCACCCTATAACTTGTCTTGTTGGTATAATTTTATTCTTCTCATTAACAGTCACAGTTACTCCTCTTTTCTTAGGAACACAGTGAATAGGACTAACCCATGCACTATCTAAAATAGGGTAGATAATCCCAGCATCCAACCACTTTAAAATTTTTTTCTTAACAACATCTTTCATGATAGGATTTAATCTCCTTTGAGGCTCAGCCCTAGGTTTGCAGTTATCTTCCATAAGGATTCTATGCATACAAATTGAAGGACTGATTCCTTTAATATCAGCTATCGTCCATCCAAAGGCTTTCTTGTACTTCTTCAAAACTTCAAACAAACTCTTTTCTTCTTTTTTAGTTAATTGAGAGGAAATTATCACTAGAAAGATGAAGACTCGCCTAAAAAATATACTTCAAATGATCAGGAAGCATCTTTAACTTAAGTTCAGGAGGTTTTTCAATTGATGGACCAAAAGATTCATTTTTTCAGTCATGTCCAACATTTCAAAATTTTCATGAACATAATTTAAATCATTCTCATGAAAATCTTCAGAATGATATAACTCCTCTTCTTGCTCATGTTCCAATTCTTCTCTTTCAAATTTCTTTTCATAAGTTGATTTGAAATGACATTCACTCAAATATTTGATAACATACATCCTATAACATTCATCATCTTTACCTCTTGCAGGATATTTCATTGATTTTGAAATGTTGAATGTAACAGTCTGATCATTAACTCTCATTGTTAATTCTCATTTTTGCACATCTATCATTGCTCTGCCTGTGGCTAGGAAAAGTCTTCCCAAAATTATGGGTATCTCTTTATCTTCCTTCATGTCCAACACAATGGAATCAACAGGAAAGATAAATTGATCTACTTTTACTAAAACATATTCTATAACTCCTTTAGGATATGTGATCGAACGATCTGCTAATTACAGAGTTACAATAGTTGGAGTTATTTCTCCTAATCCGAGTCTTTTAAATATTGATAGAGGCATAAGGTTAATGCTTGCACCCAAATCACATAAAGCTTTTCTATAAAATCTGTCTTCGATTGTACATGGAATTGTGAAACTACCAAGATCTTTAAGCTTTTCGGGAAGCTTCTTCTGAATTATTACACTGCACTCCTCACTAAGTGCAACTGTCTCATTATCTTAAAACTTTCTTTTTATGTTGAGAATATCCTTCATAAATTTCACATAGTTTGACATATGTTCCAAAGCTTCAGCAAATGGAATGTTGATTGTAAGCTTCTTAAATATCTCCAAGAACTTTAAAAATTGCTTATCCAACTTTTATTGTCGAAGTATTTGAGGAAATGGAGGTGGTGGTTTTTCCAAATCTTCCTTATGTGGAGAAATAGGTCTTTCCAAACCTTTCGGAGCATCCTCTTTTGGTTCTTCGATCTCTTCTTTCTCTACTTCAATTTCTTTTGAACTCTACCTTCCAGCTTTCTTCCACTTCTCAGTTGAATTGCTTTTACATGCTCTTTATTCTTATCTCTTGGATTTACTTCAGTATTACTAGGAAGCATACATTGGGATCTATTACTTAATGAATTGGCAATTTGTCTCAATTGATTTTCAATATTTCTAATTATAGTTCCTTGACTTTGCAATTAATTTCTCATTTGTAACATCACTTCTTCAATAGACAACTTCTTCTCCTTAAATTGTGAAGCATTGTTAAAACCTGGAGGATAGGTTGGTCTATAATTATTATTCCCTTGGTTGTTCCAGTTCCCCAACGAGTTTACTTGGTTGTTCCCCCATTGTTGATTAATACCACTCTGATTATTGGTATTCCAGTTAAGTTTTGAATGATTCTTCCAATCTGGGTTATAATAATTAGAATAAGGGTTATTAGGCTTAATTATAGCATTCAAAGTTTCTGCTGAAGTATGAGAATCAACCATTTGACTTAATGAATTTTCTTCAATCATGGCAATTGGCTGAGAAAAATTCATCCTAAATTGGTCTATCTTCCTTGAAATTTCCGCAACTTAATTTCCTAACATCGCAAAAGCATCATTTTCATGAATATTAACTACCTTTTTAGGATTTAACCATTCAGAAGGCCATTGAAAATTATTTGTAGCCATTTCTTCTATCAAAGCATAAGCATCAGTAAACTATTTAGAGATCAGTGATCCTCCTGCAGTAGCTTCGACAATAGATCTAAGAGATCCAACTAATCCATTATAAAATGTTTGAATAATTAACCAATCTGGTATCAAATGATGTAGACATTTTCTGAATAGATCTTTAAATCGTTCTCATGCCTCATATATAGATTCACCTTCAAACTGACAAAAAGATGTAATATCATTTTTAAGCTTCACAGTCTTTGATGGTGGAAAATATTTAGCATGGAATTTTTGTGCTAAATCACTCAAGTTCTGATAGATTCAAGTGCAAAAAAATTTAACCATATCTTAGCTTTATCCCTTAGTGAGAAAGAAAAAAGTCTAAGTCTAATAGCATCATCCGAAACACCATCATATTTAAAAGTAGCACACAACTCTAGAAAGTTAGCAAGATGTAAATTATGATCTTCAGTTGGTGCTCCCCCAAACTGATTATTAGACACCATTTGGATAATAGCAGGTTTAAGCTCAAAGGAATTAGCAGCTACAGCAGGGTGTTGAATACTACCATGAAGTTCATCAACTATAGGGTTAAAATATTCTCTTAAAGTTTTAAATTCTTGATGGATGTCAGCATTATGAATTTGATGATTTGTCATTTCTTGAATATTTTTATCTTTTTCATAATTTTTAATTTTTTTGATTTTCTGATTGTTATTTCTAATTCAGAATCGTAAGGCATAAGTTCCTCAGATCCTGAACTACGCATACAATGTTAAATAAAATAAAATAAAACACATTAACAAAAATAAAGAAAAGTAAAAAATTTTTAGCTCATTCCTAATTTTCTTTAAATGAAATTTTAATTAATATCCCTGGCAACGATGCCAAAAACTTGATCCCCGAATATTTATGCTTACGATTTAGATTAGAAATTTACGATTTATAATATGGGATACTACGCAAGTATACGTATCGTTTATCAAGTAATATATGATTTTCTGATTAAGCCCTGAGATATCGAACCCACAAGGATATATCTAAAACTTTAAAGAAATAAGGAAAATAACTTTTTACTTTTTCAATTGATTTTTGTAAGTATGTTTTAATGTAGAAATTTTGAAAAGTTAATTTTGATATTTTTAACAAAAAGTTAAGAAGGAATTTAAAATTATCAATATTCTAAACACGATATAAAAGCTATAAGAATCAAATATTTTTTTTCTTTTTCAATGAATCAGTTATAATTTTGGATATCTATGTTGTGGAAGTATTTAAATGTATTGTGCCAAATAGGAGCAATTATATTCTTTATCCTTACTTGGTTCTATAAAGAAAATTGGTTAATTTGAAATTTTGTAGATGGGTTAGACAGGGAAGATACCAACTCTCACTCTAGAGTTTCCTCTATTCCCTCCACCTGGGGCTAACATCTCATAACAAAATTTAAAATAACAAACCAAATTAGGGGCTTTAGCCTGTCACTCTAAAATCCTCTAATTTTACTCCCCAATAAAACATATCTCCCTACATATTTGTATTCAATCATATGGACTACAGTTCTCACCCATATAATTGCATGTGATTCTTTCTAATTGTTGATTGAGACAATAGTGCATTGGATCTTACATAATCTCACAAAAAATTTTAACATCTTAATTGGCCACATCAAGAAGTAAATTAAGTATAAGGAATTTAATCATCACAATTTCTTCCAGCATTAAATACTTATACTTTCCACAACATACTTCCAAAATTTAATTACTTCATCATCTAAGAAAGAAAAAGATAAAGTAAACTACTCAGATTTTATGAAAAAAACATAAACACAACTTGATTTGAAAGCATAAAATGAAAACACAACAAATCTTACTTAAAAACAAAGTGTAAAAACAAAGATAAATACTTATCTGAAAATCCTCTCCACAAGACTCTGAAAGTTCCTCTGAAATTTTGCTTTCCACAATACAACTCTATAGAAGTCAGCACCCAACTCTGATGACTTAAATAAAAACTTTAGACTCCAATAAAAACTAGGTACAAGGATGAAAGAAAATTGGTGAGAAGAAGGCTTCACACCAAATCTTTTTCCTTTTTTACTCTATTCTCTCTACTAACAACTATAGAACTACACTCTCCAAACTTCAAAAGACTCTCTCTAAGAAACTCTCTAAAAATAGAAGAACTCCAACCCCCCTTTTTCAAATTATGAGGCTTCATTTTTATAATTTTCCAAAAGGTGCCTTGGTGTCTCTTCAAATCATGTCCAGATTCAATGTATCCACCAAAAGATGCATCCCTTCAATCACATTTGCCGCCCAAAGGAAGTTAAGGAAGTCACCACCAAAAGTTGCTTCAAATGCCACTTGAAAATGGCGCTAAATTTGATTAAAATTTGATTTTTAACTGTGGCGCTTAAGTGCCGGCACGGCGCTTAGGTGTCAGAGGCCAAATTTCTCAAAATTCATAATTTTGCTCCAAATTTGATCCATTTTTTGCTCCTTTCATTATAATTAATCATTTCATCATACTTGCAAGAAAAACACAAAATACCTTCCATTAAAGTGCAATATCATTAAAAATAGGTATAAAAATATGCATAAAAATACTATATATTTTTGATGTATCAAGCGTCGTCGGCGCTAGACTGATTTTTTGGTTCCAAATTTTTTTGCAATTTCGATCATTTCTAAGTTACACCGACATCTAATTTGCCCTTTCAAGCATCTATTTTAATAATTAAGTGATCAACTAATATAAATTTTACAAAAACAACACAAAACATCATTTATGTATATAAAATCCACTATTACAAACATTCACATATAAATCATTCTACCACATAATATTTCAGCGCTACAATCATACCACAACACTCGAATGATAAAAACTACGCATAGATTCAAATCCCAAACATAATAAGTCTGAATTCACACAATAAATCAAACCAAATACTAAAAACATCAAAGCATAATAATATTCAAACTCCAAAACTATATAAAGTAGAGAATCACTAATCCTCATCAACATCAGTGTTATCTTCTCTGATATCTCCGATGAATTGGTTGTGCACGAACAAATTGTAGAAGGGTCGATACGGGAATTCATCAGTTGAATCATCTTCAATCCAAGCATTTTTCATCATCAAACGTATCAAGCCTTCTTCAATACGCCCAGTATGATCGAATTATTCCTACGTCCTCCAATCCAGATGATTAAATAATTCATAAATATTATTAATTGCATTCATATGATTTTGTACCTATTTCTCTAGTTTCTTGATCTTCTTCAGGATCAACTGCAAAATTTCAGGAAAATGAGGTTGAATAGGTAGTAAAATCGGAGATGGTTGGTCTACAATTATGCTCAGATCATTCTCATCCCCAGTTTCTTGACAGTCATAAATGTTAGTTGGGTCCATGGGCTTCCAAGTGAGAAGCACTTTTTCTAAGCTTTCATATGACACTTGTGACTGGCTGCAGAGAAGAAATATAGTGGAAGGATGTCCCAAATGATAATTTGATCCATGCACAATCAAGCTCAAAACAGATTTCACAATTATGGTACCAATATCAACAAACCTTCCAGTTTGAATAAAGTAGTTCAGTATTGCACTTTTTTGTCACTTTATTAATTTTCATGGTTGGGAGTAATTTCGAAGATATAAAGAAATGTCATTGCTTTGACATAGGATTCAATAAGGTAGTAGAGAAATTAACATACCCGTCGTTTCTTATCTCCTAATCTTCACCTTCATTCATCAAATATCGATAGATTTCATTCATGTTGTCTCTCGTAGGGGCAACATTTGTGTAATGATAGATTGACACATTATCTATCATAAAAAGTTTATTAATCTTTGTAGGAGTGAATGGCATCCACCTACCTCGCACATAGACGACTCCTTGGTTGATTCCATGAAGATTTGCATAAAACTCCTTCACCACAGGAATGACTACTGCGGCAGTAGTGTAGCAAAACACTTCTCATTACCTCTGCATAATAATTTCTTCTACTCGAGTACTAGGAACATTCAAACCTTGATTGACATATACTTGTTCCTTGATTAACATCCTCTTTATAAGAACATTGTCAGAAAGTCGTTGTGACTCGAAATTGATGAACTTTCTCTTATTGAAAATTCTAATTCTTAAAGATTCTAAGGAGTTGGAAGGCATGGGTACGAATTTTGGAGCTAATATTTTGTTTTTCTAGAGTTAATGGGTTTTAAAATGAGTTTGAGGAGTTATAGGGGTGAAACTCCAGCTCAATACCGCCAAAATCGGCAATTTGAAACTCCAAAAATCGTAACTCATTCCGTCAGCCGTTGGTGCTGTGTAGGGTGTCGTCGGCGCCCACGCTCTGAAAATAGGCAAGGCTCTCTGTATAAGGTTTCCATCAGCGCCCATTCTGGTTCCATCAATTCCATAACTCAGCTTTACTCCAACTTCATTTTGGTCCAAAAAGATTCTGAATTATCGATATAAACCAATAATTATCATCTTTTATGATATTTATGAGTGAGTAGGATTCAAATATAAAATTAACTAATAATAATATCAAATATAACCAACTCAAACAAGCTAAACAAAAAAGATAACTATGGGTTGTCTCCCATAAAATGTTTGGTTTAACGTTGACAGCCTCACAAAAATTAGTTTTATTCAGGATGGCTTAACATTAAACCCTCTTTAAAATTTGATCGTGACCCCTCAGAAAATGGTTTTAATCATTGCCCATTAACTTTAAATATTCTTTCAGTTTTAGGATCTTCAATATCGACATCTCTAAATTGATGGCTTTTATAACAGTGAATGGTTCAATCTACTTAGACTTAAGTTTTTCAGGAAATAACCTTAATCATGTATTATATAACAAAACTTCCTGTCCAAGTTCAAATTTCATTTTTATAACCTTCAGATCGTGTCATATCTTCATTTTCTCCTTATAAATTCTATCATTATCATAAGATTTATTTCTAATTTATTCCAATTCATCAAGTTGTAATAATCTTTTCTCACTAGTATCCTTTAAATTGAAATTGGTAAATGACAAGTTTTTCAAAAAATAAATCTATAAGGAGACATTCCTATAGGAGTTTTATAAGTGGTCATATATGCCCATAATGTAGTATCTAATCTAGCAGACCAATCTAATTTATGGGTATTTACAGATTTCTCCAAAATTTGTTTAATTTCTCAATTAGATACTTCATCTAAACCACTAGTCTAGGGATAAAAAGCAGTTGAAATTCTATGCATAATATTATATTTTTCAGTTAATCTTTGAATCAGATTATTTCTAAAATGAGATCCACCATCAGTAATAATAAATCTCAGCATTTCATATCTTGTAAAATATTTTTCGTTAAAAATTTTAAAACACTTCGAGCGTCACATCTGGGTAAAACTATTGCTTCAATCCATTTTGATGCATAATCCACTGCAATCAATATATATATATATATATATATATATATATATATATATATATATATTCTCAAATGAATGAATATATGGTCCCATAAATCTAATCCCCAAACATCAAAGAATTCAACTTCCAATGTAAAATTTAGTGGCATTTTATTTCTTCTATAAATATTACCTACTCGCTGACAACATGTTTTAACATCCTTGAAAGAGTATGTCAATAGAATCCAAATTGTAAAATTTTATGTGCAGTTTTGTCAGTTCCAAAATGTCCCCCAAATTCAGACTCATGGCATCTGTGAATAATTGGCTCAATTTCTACATAAGGCACTCATCTTCTAATAACTAGATCCTTACACTATTTATATAAATATGTGTCATCCCAAAAGTAAAATTTGGCATCATACATAAATTTCTTTTGTTGTTGCTTTGTTAATTCAGGTGGTAAAGTATCACTTACAATATAGTTCACAATATCAGCTACCAAGGTAAATTTCATTCCTTAATATTATAAAGTTGTTCATCAAGAAATGTTTTCATAATTTCATCTTCAAAATCAGATAATTCATGTTGTTCCAGCCTAGATAAATGATCAGTTATTTGATTATCAGTTCCTTTTCTATCCACTATCATGAAGTCAAATTCTTGCATTATAAGTACCTGTTTGGTTAATCTTGGTTTAACATTTTTCTTTTGCATTAAATATTTGATAGAAGAGTAGTCTATTTGAACTATACATTTAGTCTGAATTAAATACAACCTAAATTTTTCAAAAGCATATACAATCTCTAATAACTCTCTTTCAGTAGTGGTATAATTAATTTGAGTCTCATTAAGAGTTTTTCTAGAATATTATATAACTTCAAAAAATTTATCATATATTTATCCTAGAATAACTCCAGTTGTATAATCACTAGCATCACACAGTAGCTCAAAATGTTTCTCCCAATTAGGTCAAACTATTATAGGGGCAGTGATTAATTTTTCTTTCAATAATTCAAAGACATTTAAAAATTCTTCATTAAAATCAAATTTCTTATCTTTTTCTAAAAGTTGGCACAGTGGCTTAGTAATTTTTGAAAAATTTTTAATATATCGGCTATAGAAACTAGCATGTCCTAAAAAACTTCTAATCCCTCTCAAAGTAGTAGGAAGTGGTAGTTTCGCTATGATTTGACTTTTTGCAGGATCAACTTTCATGCTATATTCAACAAATATATGCTTAAGTACAATTCCTCCTGCAACCAAAAATTGACATTTCTCCAAATTTTGAAATAAATTAGTCTTTTCTCATAAATCCAAAAATTTTTCTAAATTACTTAAGCAAGCATCAAATGAAGTTCAAAATACAGAAAAATCTTTCATAAAAACTTTTATTCTATTATCAATCATATTACTAAAAATTGATATCATACATCATTGAAATGTTTTAGGTGTGTACATAATACAAAAGACATTCGTCGAAAAAGCAAAGTTCCATAAGGATTAGTAAATGTGGTCATTTCTTGATCCTCAGGAGCAATTGGTATTTGATGATAGCCGGTATATCCATCTAAAAAGCAAAAATATTTGTTCCCAGCAAGCCTATCCAACATTTGGTCTAGAAAAGGTAAAGAAAAGTGATCTTTCCTAATGGCGGCATTTAATTTTCTATAATGAATGCAGATTCGTCAACTGTGACTTAACTCGTGGTTATTAATTCATTTCTTTTGTTTGTATCAACTGTCACTCCTCCTTTCCTAGGAACACAATGAATTGGACTTGCCCACGCACTGTCTGAAATGGGATATATAATTATAGCATCCAACCATTTTAAATTTTTTTTTTACTACTTCCTTCATTAATGGATTTAATCACCTTTGCATATCAACTTTATGTTTTTTTTGTTCATCCAATAGAATTTTATGCATACAGATCGAATGACTGATTCCTTTAATATCAGTTAAAGTTCAACCAAAAGCTTTTTTGTATCTTTTTAGTGTTTTTAATAGTTTTTGTTCTCTTAAATCATTTAGATTTGAGGATACAAGAATTGGTAATGTAGATAATTCTCTTAAGAACACATACTTTAAATGGTTAGGAAGTATTTTCATCTCAAGTTTAGGAGGTTTTATGATAGATGTAATTAGACTTTTATTATCATTTTCTGTAATATCCAACATCTCAAATCTTTCCTAAACATAATCCAGTTCTTCATTATCTATCTCATCATATTTATCTTCCATTTCATTTTCATCCTCACATTCCAAATCTTCTCGCTCTTTTTTTTCCTTCAAACTTTTAAAAAAATGCTCATCTTTTAAATAATCCCAAATTTTCATTCAAAAGCATTCATCATCTTTTTCTGCTGCAGGGTATTTCATTAATTTTAAAATGTTAAATGTTACCTCTTGATCATTTACACTCATAGTTAATTCTTCTTTTTGAACATCTATCATAGCTCTTCCAGTTGCAAGGAATGGTCTTCCCAAAATGATAATAATTTCTTTATTTTCCTCCATATCTTTAACAATAAAATCCATAGGAAAGATAAATTTATCAACATTTACTAAATTGTCTTATACAACTCTGTTAGGATAAGTAATAGAACGATCAACTAACTGAAGAGTTACTAAAGTAGGAGAAATTTCTCATATTCCCAACCTTTTAAAATTTGATAGAGGCGTGATATTAATGTTGGCTCCTATATCACATAAGGCTCTTTCAAAAAAGTTTTCTCCAATAGCACAAGGTATAGTGAAACTACTAGGATCTTTGAGCTTTTCAGGAAGGTTTTTCTGAATAATTGCGCTGCACTCTTCACTGAGTGCAACAATCTCATTATCTGTAAAGTTCCTTTTCTTATTTAGTATATCCTTCATAAACTTCACATAGTTAGACATTTGTTGTAAGGCTTTAACGAAGGGAATGTTTACTGCTAATTTTTTAAGGATTTCTAATAATTTTAAAAATTGTTTCTCTCTCTTTGTTGTTTCAATTTTTGAGAAAACGGAGGTGGTGGTCTTTCTACAGTAATATTCATCAGTTTAAGCAAATATTCTAAATCTGGATATATACTATCATTACCTTTTTTTCAGTTTCCACCTTCTCATTTTCAACTCCAGCTTCTTTTTTGCACTCTTGATTCTAATTTGTTTCCACTTCTTAAGTGTATAGCCTTAATTTGCTCTTTACTTTGATCATTTGGGTTAATTTCAAAATTACTAGAGAAAGTTCCTGAAGGCCTATTACTAAGTGCAGTAGCAATATGTCCTAATTGATTTTCAATATTTTTAATAGCAGCACCCTGCATTGTAATTGGTTACATTGACTTTGTAATTGATTCCCTTTATTATGTAATTGATTACCCATGTTTAATATTAATTCTTCCATAGACAACATCTTTTCCTTAAATTGTGGGTTACTATTGAAACCTAGAGGACAAGAAGGTCTATAGTCAGTATTTCCCCGGTTGTTCAAATTTCTCAATAAGTTCACATAATTGTTCCTACAATATGAATTAACAATAACAGTATTATTATTCCAATTTATGTTTTGGTTATAATAATTAGAATAGGGATTGTTGGGTCTATTATTTATAACATCCATGGCCTCATAAGATGATTGAGAATCTACTTATTTGTTCCAATAAATTTTTCTCTAACACCTGAGGCGTTTGAGAAAAGTTCATTAAGAATTGATCTATTTTCTTTGAAATAGCGGCAATTTGAGAAGCCAACATAGATATTGCATCAGAATCATGAATACTGGTTACTTTTTTTGGATTTTACCTGTATAGAGGGCCATTGAAAATTATTAGTAGCCATCTCTTCTATAGAAGAATATTCTCATCAAAAAGTTTTGACATTCATGATCCACCAGCAGTAGCGTCTATAATCGATCTAAGAGATCCCACTAATCTATTATAAAATGTTTGAATTATTAACCAATCTAGTAAAACAAGATGTGGACACTTCCTAAGGAGATCTTTAAATCATTTCCAAGTTTCATATATTGATTCTCCTTCAAACTGACAGAAAGATGTAATATCATTTCTAAGCTTAGCAGTTTTTGATGGAGGGAAATATTTTGAAAAAATGTTTTGTGATAGTTCTCTCTAAGTTCTGATAGATCTAGGCGCTAACGAGTTTAACCACACATTAGCTTTATCCCTTAATGAAAAAGGAAAAATTCTAAGTTTGACAACGTCGTTTGACACTCCGTCATATTTAAATGTAGCACATAGTTCTAGAAAACTAGCAAGATATACGTTGGGATCTTCATTCGGTGTTCCACCAAATTGATTATTTTGTATCCTGTGGATAATAACAGGTTTAACTTCAAATGAATTGACAGCTACATCAGAATTTTGAATAGTTAAGTGAATTTCATATGCTGTAGGTTTAGCATAATCTCTTAAGGGTCTAGGTTTATGTTCATTTTCATTTCTTTGATTATCTAAATTTTTCAACATTTTGTTCAAATTTTTAGATTCCTTTTGTTGTTTTTGATTTTTTCTAATAGTATGTTCTAACTCTGAATCATAAGGTACTAAACCTTCATATCCAATACTACGCATACACTATTACGGTAAACATTTAAAAACAAGTAAATACACACAGCTACAAATTATGAAATAAAGGTTTTCAGTTACTACTGAATTTACTGTTGCCTCCCCGACAACAACGCTAAAAACTTGATCGCGACTGTCTTAAATAAGTATTTATAAGTATTTTCAGTTCAGTCACAAAGTATAATCAGTCTAGTAAGAAAGCATATAATCTATACGCAAGTATACATATCATTTAAGTAATACAGGGCTCTAGTGGAGTCCTGGTTATCGATCCCACAGGGAGGAAGCAAATCTTCTAAGCGTAGCACATAAATCCAATATTCAAATTACAATGCATGTAAAGTAAATACTAAAGTGACTATAGTTTAAATAAGATTCTAAGAGCACTAAAGTACTTTTTAAACTTCAAAATAAAGTTAACTACCACAAAACAATGTTTTGTATTGAAAGGTTCAAATTTGGAGAAAGTGTCCTCCCCCTTACATTGGTTAATCCTAGGTTTAGTTTCTAAATTTGTGGTTAGGCTGGGAGGATATTGGCTCTCACTCCAGAGCTCCCACTTCCCCTTACCTGAAGGTTAACTCTCACTTTAGTTTCCAAAAATTAGGACCAAATTAAGGATTTTAGTCTGTCACATTGAAATCTCCAACTCTACGACCAATAAACCATATTTCTCTATTTATTTGCACCCAACCCCCATGAACTACATCACTCATTCATGAACATTGAATGTAATCTTCACTTCTATTGTTGAAAGCATAGTCTTTTTGAATCGTATATTTCACAACATATTTTAATAATTAAATTAGCTAGATCGAAAATTAAATGAAGTATGAAGTGAAAAATTATCACAATTTCTAATGATTCATACGACACATCAAATATAAATTATCACTTTACCATTTATCATTGTAAGGAGAAATACGAAGAAATTTACTCAAAATTCATGAGAAAGATATGACAAAACAAGGATTTTATATATAAAAGCAAAGTAATACAAATAATAAGAAGTAAATACAACTTATCCCAATTTCTTCCCTAAGAAAATGCTTCAAGTTCTTTTGAATCTCTTTCCCTTCACAACAACACACAATTCCCTCTTAGAATAGTAAGAAAAAAGAAATCTCTCACTTTCCATCTCCTCCTACAACTCTTTAGAGAAGAATCCCTCACAAAACAATACTTTTCACACCAACCTAGACTTTAAACTCTCTACACACTTACCCTCTACTCACAAAGCACCGACACACTAATCTCTTACACTCACAAAGCACTCACACTCTAATCTCTTACACTCACACCCTTTTCTGGCGCCAAATTCACTTTGAAATAGCCTATGAACGAATTCCCCCATAAGATGCCTCAAGAATCCCTCCAAACGTCATCTAAATACATTGAATTTGGCCTCCACCAACATTGGGCACCGTCGGCACCCATTTTGCCGCCATCGACGCCAGAATACAGTCTTCTGGTTTTTGCTATTCTTCGCACCAAATTCATGCATTTTCACCTCTTTTTGTTCCAAATACCTAAAATCATCATACATGCGACAAACATGAAAAATATCTTCCTTTAAAGTGCAATATCACCAAAAATGAGTACAAAATATATATGAAAAATCCAATATATTTTTTATGCTTCACCTTCTAGGACTGATCCCAGCATTTTTATAATTTGATTGTTATTTTTAGAAAAAAAGATATCTTTAATCTCTTTTTTGTGTTGTTTTGATCTTGTTAATAGGGCATGGGCATGCCTCTACTACATTTTTATTTTGTACTTCTCTCTCACTCTCGTGCACTTTACTTCCAATGACAATCTGACGGCTCCTTGATACTCCTTGCATGCACTTGGGACATTGGTATCAGAAGACCAGTCACAATTGATCCAAGCGAAAGTTGACTCATTGAGGAGAGCCATGTCTTTGATTATACTAGCAAGGTTCAGTTTTCCAATGAGTCAGATCATGCAACCTTGTTGTGTGACACTGTTCTTCTCGTCTACAAGGATCAGTTTCTCTCTACATCGAATTGATCTCCATCCATGCTAATTATGGAATCTCCCAGTTTCAACTGAAGCCCAATTCTATTGCTACTGTCATGACCTTCATAATGTTCTACTTGTAATGACGGATTCCATGTTCTATTGAACTGTTAAATCATTTATTCTCATTCTGGATTGGAAGAGGTGGTTTTTTTCTTACTCTTTTTAGTCAGCAAATTTTAACTACTGGGGTTGGAGAATAAGGTGAAGGATTCTAAGTAGTGATTCTACTTGGCTTCCCCCCCATGAGGGCTATTTAAGTAGATGGTCTCATCTACGGACTCCCCATCAAATGTGAAGGCTAAGGAATTAGAGAGAGCACTACTGAAAGCATGTAAAATTGAGGGGTCCAAGTTGGTGATCCTATAATACATGGAGTTGGTGTTAGTTGATAAAGTTTTGGTGTTAGACATCTTCAGGGTAATTATCAAGGCTGACTAGTACATCTCTGATACCTACCAACTTGAAAGAGAAACACACTGATTGCTTGAAAAATGATCAAGAAAATGCACATGGTAACTAAAACAATGGTAAAAAAATTGATCCTCAACATGGTTTAGGTAATTAACTAATTTTTAAGGAAGAAATCTAAGTTGTGTGGGAACATGTGATGATGATGAAGACACCCAAAGATTTCTTTATTGATATTTCCTCTCACCCAACATAGGAAGCCTTTTAGTAGAAAAGTTCATGGAAGGAATTTCCTAAGACATCGATCATTTGGTGAAAGCTCAATTTGTCCCTAGAAAGGATTGATATGAAGAAGTTCCTTATATTGGTGATTGACTCAAAAGTAGTGGAGGAGGAGGACAGAAGTGCTCAGGATAATGGCGGGTCATCCAACTTATAGGTTGGTCCTATATTTTTTGTAATTTGTATTTTTTTTTTAAATTGAAATAAAGACTCATTAGAATACTTGCATGTTATTTTTATTATGAATGAAATGAAAGTTTTTTGGTTGGCCGTACCTTGAAATCTCTTATTTTCTTTTATATAGCTGAGCTAAGTGGTAGTTGTGGGGAGGAGAGTTTGTTTAGCCATAATAAATGCCAACTGCATAATAAATTAAACAAATTTACTATGGAAACGAGTTGGCTAATGGGGTCAAAAGTCGAGTAAATTTAAAAATGTCATTGAGTATGATTAGATTAATGTGATTGTGGAGAGTTCATGTCTCATTTGCTATGTTATCGCCTGACCCAAGTCATACATCACCCATGTCTCAGTTGCTCTATTAAGTTATTGCCTTAGATGAGCTCGACTTTTTGATAGACATATTAAGCAGATCTTATATCCATCTTTATGATGGTAATTCTCTAGGATTGTTACTAGGGAAAATCATGCACTACATAGTGTAGATCTTATCGCAAGTGAGTAAAGAATGTCCACTAGATTTTGATCTGTGTTCCAAGTCAAGATATGATGCAGTGTTTTTGTATTTCAATATATTTTTTTATAAACACTAGAATGCAAATGTAAGTATATGTATCAAACAAGTAATACAGGGCTCTAATTGAGTTCTAGTTATCGATCCCATGGGGAAAGAGTAAATTTATGATAGTAGCACTAAAACACAAGGTTAAAATATATAAAACTAACAAGTGAAAAGCACAAGTTGACAATGTTATGCTAATGGAACTAAGTTTACCAAACTACTATCTAAACTTCAAAGTAAATTTACTAATTGTAAACAAAGTTTAACTATTTTATAACGAAAATCCTTCTCTTGCAATGAGTTTATGATTAGTAAAAGATTTTGATTGTTAGAAATTATATTGTGCCAAATAGTACCATTCTTATTCTTTACCATCTTCCAAGTGCATAAAGAAATATTGGCTAATCCTATATTTGGTCCCTAAATCCGTGGTTAGGCTGAGAGGATACTGGCTCCCACTTCCCCCTGGCCTGAAGGCTAACTCTCGCTTTAGTTTCTAAACACTAGGACCATATTGGGGATTTTAGTCTGCCACCCTTAAAATCTCTAATTCTACGCCCAACAAAGTATATTTACCTATTTATTTACACTCAAGTTTATGGACTACAGTCTCATCCATAGTATTGAATGTAATTCCCACTTTGTTGTAGAACTTATAACCCTTTTGAATCTTATGTTTCACAACAATTTTTAACATTTTAATTGGTTAGATTGAAAAGTAAATGAAGCTCAAAGTGTAAACCCATCACAATTATTTCACATTTAGATACAATATCCAATATATCTCTTCATTTCACCATATCTCATTGCAAGGAGAAAGACAAAGCAATCTACTTAGAATTCATGAGGAAGATACGAGAAAACATGAATTTAATATATAAAAGAAAGTTCATAAAACCACAAATTATCTGTCATTCTTTCCTAAAACAAATCCCTTAAAGTTCCTTTGATTCTCTTTCTCTTCTTACAATAACACTCAAAAGACACACCAAACAAGACTCCACACACTTTTTGCTTTGACTCCTACAACAACCTTACGCTAAAACTCCAAAACTCGACTTAACTTCCCTTACACACACAGCTAACACCCAAAACACTTTTTATGGCATTTAAAGCACTCTAATATAGTGTAGGGATGAATTTACCAAGAGATGCCTCAAGCAACCCTCCAAAAGTAGTCCAAATACGTTGAATCTACGAAAATGCCTCAAGCAACCCTCCAAAAGTAGTTCAAATATGTTGAATCTAAGAAAAATTCACGCGTAACCGTTCTGGGTGCCCCCGTGAGGGACTTAGGCACTATCAGTGCCCTGGCTTTGTCAAATGGCACCGTCGGCGCCCATACTGGCACCATCTGCGCTGAGCTGCGTTTCTGGACTTCTGCTCTCTAGATGAGGGCACCGTCAGAGCCCAACATTGCACCGTCGGCGCCCAGGGCCAATTTTCCAAAAATCGCCTCATTTGACTCTAATTTTTGCAATTTTGCTTTCTTTTGCTTCAAATGCAAAAAGCCAACATACTTGCAACATAAAATGAAAATACTCTCTTTAAAACATAATATCACCAAAAATGAGTATAAAATATAAGTGAAAAATTTAACATATTTTTACGGCATCAAAATTCCCTAAACTTGACTATTTCTTGTCCTCAAGTAACTCTTTTACTGCATAAAAATTATGACTCATAGTATTGAATTTATCTTTATAGTTGTTACAATTTTTGGTTCATAAATATATTAGCAAGACTTTTAAATCTGTTTTAATAACTTGGTCAAACTATAGGTAAAAATATTTAGTAATAAAGTGTAAGAGTTTTAGTCTTCTATTCATTTCAAGAATAAGTGCAATTTGTCATATTAAGAATATTTAGAAAAATCATATGAAAAAGAACTCTCATGAAGACTTATAAATACACTAATACATCAATATAAATCTAGAAATGTGGTTAAGTTCTTTCCTTTAGGTTATTTCAAGTGAAGCATTTTCGATTAGGCATCTCCTCAAGCTTCTCTTAACATATTTTTCTTTTTTTTTATGATTTTCTCCTTTTTTTTATGTAAGGATGACTATATATGGATAGCCTTTAATGATTTAGAACTTCACCATTCTCTTCCTAAAGTTATAACTCATTACATTTCTTTTTTTATACATCAATATCAGTATAAATATTACTTCATAAAGTTTCAGTCCTTTATTTTTTCATGTAATCGTAAAACTCTTAACATTTCAAAAATACCATTTCCTTCACTTTAAATAGCAAACTATAGCCTTATACTCTTATACTAAACATCTTAACCCAAAATTTAACTCCCATTATTAAAACTTAAATTTCAAGTCTACTATAATATTTGAATAATATATATATATATATATATATATATATATATATATATATATATATATATATATATATATATATATCTAAATTTAAATTCTTACCACAAATCATGTTTAAAATAGTTTAAAAAATAATAGTTTATTTGAGGACAAATAAATTTTAGTCTTTCTTCCCCCCAAACATAAATTTTTCAACATATAACACTTTAGAATATAAAAGTAGGAAGAAAGAACAAAAAAGTACTAACATTTGTGCACCAGATCTTTCATTTCTTTTCTCTTCAAGCTATGCAGGTATTGATTAAGCATTCACAATAACAAGTATATATCAATATAGAAAGTGTGATAAACATGATATATAAAAGATTTGCAAGGTAAAAAGACATTTAAAACTTAAAATAAACATTTAACAGTAACCTGAAAACATAAAAAAGTTTAAATCCAAATTTAAACAAGCAATCTAAAATTAAACACATTTATCCAAATCACAGAGTTTCACCGAGCAATACAACATCAAACAAATACAAGTTACTAAACAATAGAACAATAAACCACTATTATTTATGTGTTCTAGGTATAGTGTTGCATTGTTAATGGCTTAGCACCATAGTACCTATAATATATTGCTACAACATTAATTGTGTAGCATCACTATGCTAGTTACAAATATACTTTTGATGCATGTTATTGTTTGTGGAAAAGAGAGGAAGGTCAAGAGGGATGTTTTCTTGCGACCACCATAGATCCCGTAATAATTCAAAGAAGAGGATTTTACGACGAAAAAATGGAACTAGATCCAAGATATTGAATTCTTGGTTATTTCTTTCTTCATTATTTTTCCTTTAGTATGATTTTTCTATGTTCAATTTTTGTGTTTTCTCTATATTTTTTCTTTGTGTATGGAACAAGTCTTTTTAACTAAATTTATGGAGAAATTAAGATAATTTATTTACTTTTTGTGTTGATTTTATAGAATAAAATTATACAGTTGTTTTACATTATTTTATTATCCATTTAGTTATATTTTGGCCATACACATTTTAAAATTTAGTATAAGCCACATGCATCGACGGAGCCATAATGGAATAGTTAGGGTAAAGCAAAATAATATTCAAGTATATAAGCATATAATACTTATTATTTTGTGATCTTACAAAAATATCATGCATGAAATTATTTAGAATAATTAGGATAGAAATATAAATAGTTAGTAGAGCCGATTATGTTTTAAAGTTATTGAAGGAGACTAGGAGATGGATATATTCTTAATTGACTATATGTTTCTGATGAACTTTCTTACTCAAAAATTAATAGATTTAACTAAGCACCCCATAACCTCAAAGTCCAAGCTATCATTTGAATAAAAAAAAAGCATCTTTTTGTAGTGAAAAAAAATTAGTTTTTAAACATTCATTTAATAAGAATTTAATTGCTGGGTAAAGAAAAAATGTAATCTTAATTTATTGATTAAATTAGTAAAATTTAAGTTTGATCTTCGTAGAAATAATACTTTATTCACCCCTGCATTACTTAAAAGGCACATGTCCTTACGTAGACCATTTAATTTGGTCATATTCCCAAAACTAACTTTTCAATTAAGGTTTAAAATTGGATAACAAAATGTCATGTTCAAATATCTATGACCAAATCAATATAAATTTAACCAAATTTGATATGGTTGAATTCAAAAGGTTTTCTAGTGGGAACTCTTTTATAAGATAATAAGATCAGGAGAACATAGGATTATTAGTAAATGACTTAGCCACGCAATAATAGTTATCTTGATACATCTTGTCAAAAGTCTATGATCCAAAAAAAAATAATTTTCTAGTCAAAAAAGCATGATTAGGAAGGTGGGTGACACAATTAGAATGACATGACCATGGTAGGAGCATACTTGGCCAAAAGAACATGGCCAATTTAAGAGGATCCTCAATTCATAGAATATGATTGAGTAGATTAAAATATAATAAATATACTTGATTGCATAAATGACATAGTTAAATTGGAAAGAACAATTTTAAAAAAAGAGTTGCTAAAAAAGTATAACTAAGATAAAAAATAGGTCAAGTTAGCAATCATGGTGATGTATAAAAATATTAGATAGGGTGAATTGGAATGGTCTTTAGAAGTGTTTTACTCGATGTTATGACATTAGCTAAGGAGATTTAAGATAATTATACTAGACAATGCATAAGCCACGCTAAGCTGATGGTCCCTTACTAGTAAGTGCACCAAATCTGACAAGCTAAGTAGTGTGCTTAAAGAATAGACAGTTGAGCTTGACGCATATTACTTAAGCAACACCAACAGCCATATAGTTAGGATTAAAACTAATCAAACAAATAATTTAGAGTGAAGTGCAATGAATATGACTCTATCTAAGGTTTACATGTAAGTTATAAATTAATTAATAACATTTGACCATGGAATCAAATGCTCATAATTAATTCACTCATGTTGATTACAGTCGACTTCTTTTTAGAAGGAAATCACACATAGGTGTGCTTATAGTGCAGCGTAAAATTTTTGTTGTGAGCAATCTAAACTATACTTAAAGGATATTTCATTCTAAATATTCTAGTAAATAAGAAAAAAATGTTAATTAGGATCCATTAAATGAAATGTATATAATTAATATTTATGAAGTTTGAATTATAACCAAGAATGTGAAAATGACCTTTCTCAAAAAGTTTCATTAATTTCTTAAAAATAAAATGGTTATTTTTTTTAATTATAGTAAAAAGTTGTATTAATTCTAAAAATAATAAAAATAATGAGAAAAATTTAAATAAATTGATAAACATTTACATGTTTGTCTATGTTTGAAATAATACATGTATAAACTCATAAGAGCATGGCAAATCTAAATTTTCCTTAGCTTGTTTAAATAAGTTAAAAATAGAATTTTCATATTTAAAATTTTGAAGTTATGTTTGACTAGTTTGATAAATGATATGAGTGCACTAACATGAATACATACAAATATGATATTTAAATTAAAAACTAGATCACATGAAAATATTTTTAAAACAGTAGGGTATTTTCTAAATATTCAACCATGTCTATAGAATAGATGATATATCCTTAGACAGACCAAGGGCAAATTAATAACTTTTAAACTAATACATTTAATTGAAAATTATAAAAAATATAAATATGATCAACTTAGCTTTATAAAAATTGAAGAATGTTTTTATGATATTGCATATCATCTCTAGATTTTTTTGGAGAAATTTTAAAAATATTTAAATAGGCCTAATAATTCAAAAATAGTAAATTTCTCTATTTTGAATGATTAATAAAATCAATGAACTTTAAAAAAAAATCTAAAATTATTGAAGAATATGTTTAAATATAAGGGCATTATCTTTTGGATTTTATAATTTTTTTCTTAAATAAAATCCTAAATATTAATAACTTTATAAACCATATCATGCACATAAGATTTTTGATGCCAAGGAATAATTTTCAAAGACTTGGTTTTCTTAGTTTTTGAACTATCTTTATGGTCTAGGATTCATTAAGCATTCAAAATAACTAAAATAAAGAAAAATATTTTTTTCATGCAATAATAAAAAATTAAAGGCATGTAATTATTTTTCATAGATTTTACATGAATTGATGAATTTATTAACAAAGAGTAAACTATAGGATAAATGGGGAATTTGAAGTAGGGGAAACAAATGAATCTTGCGTTGGGAGGTGTTAGCAATATGAAGCGTATGACAATTGCCGAGCAAAATCTATCGACAGTTTGGAGTTTTAGGGTTGATCAACATTGGAAGTTATATGAGAGGTAGCTCCTAAATCAAGCACCAAGCTTCAGGATTAGATTAATATTATAAATTAGTCTGATGCCAACATATTTGATTTGTATGCGTAACTTTACTAGAAATTTGATAAACAATGAATGAAGAATTTAATTTACCAGGACAAGAGCTAGTGCTGCGAGATTAGAATTGGCAACCTCGAGCAGACTTAGTTTAGCAACAGGTTGAACTTCATGAATTGGATTGCAAGCCCACAAATTCGAGCACTCATTAAGGCAAATTATGAATCAGAATAAGAATGTAGAGAGAGATCAAGAGCAACTTCAGATGCAAGATTCAATTCTTCACCATAAAGCAACAAATTAAAAACATCCAAAAATTATTTGGATGATGATTAGTTCAAATGGCTGTTTTGAAGGCTTTGTATGTTGCAGGAACTCCATTAAGGGTATAAATCATGACACCATTAGAGTCAAGAATAAACAAGGACAATAGCATCCACCTTAGTTTTGATTTAAGAAAGGCACTGCATCTTATATTTGTCCTTATAGTAATGTAATGAAGTTTATTTTTCAATTGAATAGTTTTGTCCAGTTAGTAGATACTAGTCTTCGAGTTATCGTTTGCCAAATGTCCATACAAGATTCATGATTAAGGTCACAATAAAATAGGAATGGAGAAGATTGATTATAAAGCTGGGGATACATTTTAATCTATAAACTTCCAAATGCTAAAGGGGATTTAGAAGCACAAGTGACATCAGCATTTCAAGTTAGTAGAGGTTTGGATGTTGTGCCATCATAAAAGCCATCAAACCCATTTGCTTCATTTCAGATGACTGTTCGATGTTGGTGAAAGTTTATCATAGTTTTCATTCTAGACAGGAGAAAATTCAGTTGAGGGAATGGGAGTTTCACTCATTTTAAAGGAAAGAGCAGGGAGGAGGAAGTAAAACCGGATTGAATGAAGGATTGAATCTTGCAAGAGAGATCTTTTTTTTATTTGTTTGAGAAAACACATTGGCTCAGCTAGGTTTAAAGGAATTGAAGGATAAGAAATTCAGGAGAGAATAAAAACTTGAATTGAAATTAAATTTTACCCTTAGTAGAAACTGGGTGAAATAGTTTTAATTCCGTGGTTGGTTCATAAAATTTAATTTATATAAAGAGTACACAAAAGCGATCTACTAATTTTTACAATGATCCATTTTTTTTTTTTTTCATTTTTTAACAAAATATTATATCAAAATGCCTAACACCTTTGAATTGCTTTGAGATAAATGAGATATTACTAATTGAAGGTTACAATAATTTTAATATAAATTCAAAGGCTTTGTATTCATCCTGACCACTTTTTGGTCAAGTGTTTTGATTGTCATTTTTTTTTCTTAATAATTTTGGGTGATTGCTAATATTGTTTAACATTACCCTAAACTCTGATGCTGAAAGCAAAAGCCTAAAATTTGTATATAAAATTTATCTAAACAATTGAATACATTTGATGATGAAAAATTTGGATGGTTCTATCATTAGGCAAGCCTAAATGTTAGAGTTTCCAGAATGTTAAATTACATTGAAGACAGAAGGACTTGGGCTAATTTCAATCCTCTGATATCGGATTTCTCTCTTCATCGATATCAATTACTAGAAGCCGTTCCTTATCGAAATCCCTGGGGCCTTCAGAATACAGGGTTGGAAGATATGCATTATAGGCAGGTAAATACCGAGACACAAAATCCATGACCTGAAATAATATCCAATCAAAAGAAATAGCATCCAGGCTTATTCAAAGGGTGACATAAGTAGATTTTTTTTTTTTTTGAACAGAAATATTGTGCACGATACCATCATATTCTTCCAAAAAGAAATTGCTCACAAATGCATTGTATCCCTAAGGCGAGATTCATTTTGAAGCTATTTCCAAGATTTGGGCATGTGTAATCAGTAAAAGGAAAATAATTGACTACTGAACTTTTAGTTGCGATCATTTCAAAATTACTGTATTAGTTCTGAGATAAATGTATTAATTTTTTTATTAATTTCTCATGTATTGGATATATCTCAAACCAAATTCAATATTTAAAAAATTTGGTCAAGCAAACCTACCCAAAAGTTTTCTATAGTAAAATAATTATGCATTTGAGCCATCCTATTATTTATCAAGTTTGATGGTACAGAGTGTAATGCTGCAAAGCTTCAGCTATATTGAACGCAAGTTTGCTTATATAAAATATGTCATTAATACCATGGAAAGGGAAAAGGTAAGAATAAAAGAGACACACCTCCTCGTTCGACATTCCAGGTTTCCCATCATTTCTCATTGCCACTTCAGCCTGAAATATAACTAAATTTGTATGAAGTGCAAAAACATAGAAAAGGAGTCCTTCCTCCGGTGTTCAAAACACCAATAATAATAATATTAATATTAATATTAATACAGACCTGTAATCTCCACTGATACACACAACTAGGATCCTTAATCTTGATGATTATCCATATGTTCACAAACCTGTCCCATGCATCATAGTAGGCTTCAAGATTTCTGTTTACGATTTCAAGCTGGAAAAATAGAATTATATCAGGATGTGTGCTTCCAGAGAATAGATAAAAAGAGGTTATAAAGAATCGAGTGGTGAGAGTTGGTTTTTACAAGCAACTTGCCTGTGGGTCTACTGCTTTGACAACATCACCAGGTAGAGGTTTAAAGCCAAGCATCCAACCTTCAAATAGAACCACCTATAGAAAGCAGAAAATAACATTTCTCTTCAGCAAAATGCATTCAAGCTATAGTTCTAGCATATTAACAAACATTTCATTCATTAAGTTATTTAATTATAATTACATATGTATATAACTAAATATATGTTAATATTGCATTATTTTACCGTTAGAGGACCTTCAACCTCTGGCCATTCTGAAGGATCAGCCCTGTCACCCCGCCCTCCATGAGCAGACTACAAATAATGCAACAGCTGGCAAAACAATTCAAAGAAAACACTGGCGAAGTGGAAGACTTGGTGATCATTCATGCTTACCTTATCATACCGTGGCAGCTTCATCTTCATGCCTGAACAGCATTATAAGATTATAGCAATCGTAAGAGACTTTTGAAGACACCAACAACTGAAGGTTCAAAAGAATGTGAGAGATACGACACCTGGTTTTGTTAGTTCTTTTAGAGCTGTGAGTGTATCTACAGAGAATTGCAGGTCATGGCTTCCAGCATTCCCACGAAACTGAAATGAAGAGAAGATCAAATGCTCATTTCCAAACTTTTTTAACATCGTCCCGCTGTTTCTTTATCCCTTCATCTAGGGAGTGCGTTGTACTGTGCTTTCATGTGTGGTGAAGGTTGCCTTAAGTTTTCTTTTGGTGTGCATTGTATTTGGGTGTAGGAGGTGACCTCCAGCCGTCTTGTATTCTTCTTTAATATCAATGAGAGCGGCATATATAAAATATGCAATTAAAAAAATTCTGACAACGAAGAACATCCAAATGACGAGCAATTCACAAGATCATAGGCTGATGAATTACCCATTTGCGTAATGCTCAAGAAAAAAATAAATTTCAAAACCTCCAATAGAGCGTTTCCAGGGTTTTGGCTCCTTAATTTGGCCTGTAAGGACGATTACAGCATCAGCAGAAAAGGAATGAGAAGAACACAAAGAAACAAGACAAGCTAATGAATCTGGTTTCAACATTTATACCTGTCCATCTGCTGTCAAGTAGAAATCATCAATTGACAATGTAGCGGCACTCCTGAGGAAATATCTCGTTAGTTTGTCAGTGTACTCACAGCTTAACAACTAACTGCAGCAACCTACCTGCCAGTGCGACGGAAAAGGTACTCCAGAGCAAAAACAAGTGTTGTTTTGCCACTACCCTGAGGAGCACTAATCCCAATCTGCAACATTGAAGAAGACATCCCTCTTTTCATAAGTTCAAGCCAGCTCAAAGCATTTGGCAGTGGAATGATTACTTACTGTTCCAAAATCAAATTTGTATTATCATATAAATTATTGATGGTGCACAAAGCAATGCATTCGTAGAGTATAGGCAGAAAAAATGAAGCTGCAAAAGCTAAAGCAAGCCAGAGAATTTAAGCTGCTAAGGTTAAAATTAATAACTCTTACTTCCCATATTCCACCCGACCTAATATATAAGTTCATTACATGTTCAGGGATACATTCAAAAAATCATAATGTTTATTGTAGAGCAAGTTGGAAGCTTTCTCAATGTCTTCGATTTGTAAATAAAAAAGTTAATTAAAAGAACAGGATTCAAGTAGACGACAGATAAAGATTCATAATGCTTGTCAGGAATTTAGAGTCAATACCTACTTGAATTGCATCTTGTACATGATAGTTTCACATGCTAAATATAGCATAGTCGCCCAATTGGAAACTATAGATTCTTTCATTTCCGGTTCATTATTTGGGCTCTCTATTATGTACCTTCCACTTAAAATTGCAAGAATTAAATTCTTCAAAGATAATTTAAAACTCAAGTTCTTGAAAGATGCAACATTGCGGAGAATAAAAATGCATCATCTGAAACACCTTCTGATGTCAAGAGACACTATTAGGTACTATTATCTCACTCAAGTGAAAGGGTGGGCACTCATCCCTTGACTCGGTGAGGCCTCATCACTTAAGAAGACATAATTTTCTGACAGATAAAGATTCATAATGCTTGTCAGGAATTTAGAGTCAATACCTACTTGAATTGCATCTTGTACATGATAGTTTCACATGCTAAATATAGCATAGTCGCCCAATTGGAAACTATAGATTCTTTCATTTCCGGTTCATTATTTGGGCTCTCTATTATGTACCTTCCACTTAAAATTGCAAGAATTAAATTCTTCAAAGATAATTTAAAACTCACGTTCTTGAAAGATGCAACATTGCGGAGAATAAAAATGCATCATCTGAAACACCTTCTGATACAACAGATATTTACGATCAAATTCTTGCTGCAACAAATGCAAGAAACGGCCTACGACTCCTAGATGTCAAGAGACACTATTAGGTACTATTATCTCACTCAAGTGAAAGGGTGGGCACTCATCCCTTGACTCGGTGAGGCCTCATCACTTAAGAAGACATAATTTTCACTTACCTCTATTTGATGTGATAGTTCCATCAGCTTTGATATTGGAAGCATTTGGCCTATAGAAACGATCTCTTGGTTATCAATTTTCCCCTAAGAACATATCGTTGTAGCACCAATAAATAGGAATCAACAATACAAAGAGATTGTCACAAAGATGTTAGTTTGAATCTCAATTTTTCTTGTACTAAAGAAACTATGGATGTTCCTTATTTTAGCATCGTGAGATTTATTAGAATATTATGTTATCATATTAAAATTGTCACATATACTTAGTATTTATTAAAAATCTATAAATTTGTTATTGAGGATATTCTCCATTTTTAAATTTTTCTTATTGCTTTCTTCTCTTGGTGGTATATATGCGTGCTAACCATTAGAATGAGTCAAACAACCATAACTACTTCATGATAATTATATATAAAAAAAGAGGATCCATCTAGACATAAGACCTCTTTTGTCTCCTACCTACATCTCTTTGATGTCTTAATCCTAATTCTCTTAAGGATATTTTGCACTTTTATGACAAAATACTAAATTAGGCAATATAGGAGACCCATCAAAGCACATCTTTAGCTTTCATTACTTCAATTTATTATTATTATTATTATTATCGTTAGCATTATCATCAGCACAATGGCTTATAGATCTCTCTAAATAGAATTATTATGAACTAGCTTTATGTTATAATTCAAAGGAACCATTGTCTGACCAATTTTATCTAAGCAAAAACCCACTCTATTAACATGCCAAATTTATTCACACCAGTTTCTTGTTCATTAGCATCTTGATAAGCATTGGGCTCATCTATGTAAACAAGTCAAAACTATCATGCTTATTAATCTTTGAAAGTTAATGCATTCCCTCAATGCATCCATATCTACATTAGTGTGACTTCAATTGCTTTTGTGGCACTTAATAGGCATCTTATAAGCCTTATTCACAACCCACTTTATTATTTAATAAATGGGAAGTACTTTAATAGTACCATACTAATGGAATAACTTATTTTGTGTGAAGTGTCTTAAATATCATCGGGTAAAGGTTGACTTAATCATTGAATATGAAGAATGATGTAATTTTATATTAATTTGCTAATTTAAAATAGGTGCCACACCGACTGTCATGCAAGTAGAGTACATAACAATTTAAGGTAACTAGTGAAATTATCAGGTATACTTGTTATCTATTAGAAATCTAGAATATTTATTATGAGAAAATTCTCTATTAGAATATTTTTTACTGATTTCTTCTCTTCCCTTCATATATGTATGCCTAGCATTAGAATCAATCAAATAATAAATATAGCCTCCAGTATTTTGTAATAATCATAACTTCACGATAAGCATATATAAAAATATAAGACTAATCTATAAGCATACAACCACTTTCATCTCCTAACTTCATCTCATTGATGTCTTAATCCAAATTCTCCCAGGGATTATCTACATGTTTATAGCAAAATACTAAATTAAGCATTACACGAGCCACGTCAAAGCACACAACTTTTTCTTTAGTCCTTTGATTTGTTTAATCAAAATGGTATATGGATCTCTCTAAATAGCATTTTTATAACTACTTAACAACGTGATTCAATGACATCAAGATGCCACCAAAATTGGGCGAATGACCAACTCTGGTCCCCATCATCTACATTAGTTTCTTGTATTATGCCCCAACAACCCCACCCCCTTCCCACTCATCGCATCTTGCATCAATGTTCAACTATAGTCACAATTCCATACA
This sequence comes from Papilionanthe hookeriana x Papilionanthe teres, assembly GCA_022702705.1. Taxonomy (NCBI): domain Eukaryota; kingdom Viridiplantae; phylum Streptophyta; class Magnoliopsida; order Asparagales; family Orchidaceae; genus Papilionanthe; species Papilionanthe hookeriana x Papilionanthe teres. Next base: position 102,218,123 of record CM040425.1, read on the forward strand.
CGCCTCTCTCCATCATTATCATATGTCATTGTTAATCTAAGCACCAATCCTTTAACTGACACTTAATAACTGTTGCTAGTCAAATTTGGTCACACTTGCTTCTTGTTGATGTCAACATCTTGATAGGAATTAGAATCATCTTATATAAAAAAAGTCGAAAGTATCAATCCTAATCTTTGAAAAATATTGCATTTGTTAAATAGATCCATATTTAAATTAGCATCACGTCAATTGCTCTTTTGGCACTTAATAAGGCATCATTTTAAGCTTGATTCACATGCCACTTTTAGTCATTGGTATGCCCAAAAATAATTGTTCAATAAATGAAAGGTACTTCAATAGCTACATTACCTCCTTTTTTGTGTGAAGTATTGTAATACTCAAGTCTCACAAAAATAATATAAATTTTTTTTTTAAATCATACCTCATTTTTTGCAGCCCCTTAAAGTCATTAAAATTATTTTTATAAATTCAACATTTTTTTACCAAATTTATATATGTGTGTATATATATATATATATATATATATATATATATATATATATATATATATATATACTATTGAAATTCAGAATAAAGCGGAATAAAGCAAAAATCTTCTTGTTTTTTCTTCTTCTATCATTGCATTTACATTAGCTAGATAGGTTGAATATAATAAGCCAAATTTTGTTTGTGTGGCAATAAAATCAAATATAATTAATTTTTTCTCTATTCCTTTTGATAAATAGAAGAATCTAATTAAAATTATTAAGGCATATAAAAGTATAAGTTAAGTTCCACATGAAATGGTATATTAGTGAAAAAGAAATTGGTGGTTAACATTCACCCATTGGCTTAAATTTTTATGTTGGAAATGAATTGAAATACCTCGGCAGATCCCCTCCAATCAATCAAATGTAATAGCGGAGAACGAATCAGTCAGATATAAATTCCTCTAATACTCATTCTAACTTATGCTTATCAAAATTAAATGAATGAAAAATTAGTCTTACAAAGTCGCTATTAAAAAACTCGGATATTTCAATTGTTTTAATATTTATGAATCATAAATACAAAAGCACATATTAAGCAATCCTCAATAAAATATATAAATTCTAAACAACTTCAAGTATGAAATCATCTGTACCAAAAAATGTTTTACCTATGTCGAGTAACACTGCCTTTTATAAAAACCCAAAACTATACAATCAGAAAGCCATATATGTTGGCAGGTGAAACGCTAGCATTAAACCACTTATTTCCCCTCTAGAAACCAATATTATAATATTAGATTAGCTCCATGCTCAATGAGATAAACATTGCTAAAAGAGATTCAAACATACAAGAAAGAAATGGCATATATGCTAGTTAGTGACTAACATGAATAAAAATAGTAAAAATATATAAATATATTTTAACACTTAAATAGTAAAGAAAACATGATTAAAAGTGATGGACACAATGTTGATAAAAATAAATAAAACTACTACTGATAAGTCTTTTAAGCCACTATACTAAGCAATGTCTACTATGCATTTACTAAACTTTTATTTTCATTGTTATTCTAAACATTTTGTCTAAGAAATTTTATTTGTATATATTTTGACATATTTCATTTCATTAAGTTGTCACCCAACTCATCGGCCTTAATAACTAATAGATATTGGTTATTCCTATGCCGCACTTATCAATAACTCTTTGATATTAGATGTTTTGTCCCTGTTGACCTCACTTTTGTCGAGGTTTAGCTTTCCTCCTAGGATTTAGGGTTCTAGCTTTAGGAGCTTCCCTGACGATCTTAGATTTTTAGCAATGGGCCTACCTCGTTTTAGAATGCTCGAAACCACTTCGTCACTCTTTTGGAGTCCCGGACGAAATTCCTGATCTCTAGCTCACAGCAGGTAGGTTGGAATTGGCGTTAGGACTACAAATTGAGTTCCTATAGGACCACTGGACCTTAGGATAGCCTCGTGCACATTTTCTGCACTACCGAGCACAAATTCCTAGAGCTCCGGCCTCAACGTCTTCAAATTCTCCGCGGCGGATCAGGATCAGAAGCCAGGATGCCAGAACGAGCGACATCAAAGTCAGAGTTTCAGCTAGATCGGATTTGAAGCACTTTCGGCTCGACCGGTGACGAGGTTCTTCGAACGACCTCGGATCGCGAAACGGACTGCGTCGTTGCGTCCGAAATATCGAATTTGCTTGGAAAAGACATATAAATTTTATTTTCTTTTTAAATCCTTTTTAAACCCTTTAAACTCAAAACCCTTATATCCCTCATTCGACTCCCCTCTCACGCACCCGTCTCCTATTTTCCCGCACGCGCCGAGCCCCTCTCCTTCCCGCGACTCTCTCCCATTCGGTCGCGTGAGCCCTAGCTCCCGCCTCTCGCTCGTATCGTCTCGCCCGAGACGAGACCATTGCGTCTCCTCCACGCTAGAGGGATTGACCTCACGAGACACCTCGCTCGAGCTCCTCCTTCTCGAGGCCGCGGGTTTTCCTCTTCGAGCATTCGGCGTCTGTCGCTCCTGTCCCTTGGCACGAATGGGGAAATGCTCCTTCTTCCCGATGCCTGCTTCTCCTCTTCTCGAGTTTTCTCCCTGCAGGTCGCCTGGGGTAATGGATCGGGCTTGTCTTCTTTTCGGATTGAGCCTGTTGAGTTTAGCTAGCCTTCTTCCCCTGCGGCTATTTAAACCCCACTTGGGGAGCTCTCTAAGGCTGGCCGAAAATTTCTGTGTGGGGGGAAAGTGCTGCCAAAATTTTTATAGAAATTGTTGGGGTTGCTCCACACTGCTGGGTTTGTTCTCTGTGAGCTTTGGTGGGGAGCTCTGCTGTTTCTTTTAAGTGAAAGCTGAAGCAAGGTAACTCTTACCCCCTTCCTCTCTTTCTAAGTTGCACTCCAGTTGCTAGCATGGAGGAATGTTTATGTGCTTCTTTGTTGATATGTTTACATGCTTAAGTGGGAAGTAATACTCCCCTCTCCCCTCTGATGGCATTATAACTCATGTTTTTCTGTTAAAAGAGGAGAAGTGGGGAAAGAGGTGTGTTTAGCAAGTTTTCTCTTTGCCTTGCAAATGCTCTTTAACTTATGAGTTTGGCATGCTGTTGACCTCGCTTTCGATCGCGCTCGCGTCAAAATTTTTGCGACGATACCAAATTTCGACGCAATTTTGACGCGCTCGTCGACGAGGTTGCCCAGACGACCTCGGACGACGAAACGGACTGCGCCGATGCGTCCGGAACGTCGATTTCACTTAAAATCGACGTTAAGCTTGCGACGATAGCCTGTCGGGGGCAAAACTCGTAATTTAAGTTTTTTTAAAATAAAAAAAATATATATTTTAAAAATTCTTTTAAAAGAATATAAAAAAAAAAAACCTAATTAAACTAAATGCGCCCTAACTCTCCTCGCGCTCGGCTAGATTGGCTTCGTCTCTCCCGCGCGAGCTCCATGGAAGCTTCGTCCCTCCCGCGCTCGAGCGTGCTCCCTTGGCGGTCGTTTGCTCCTCGAGCCGCTCGCGATCCTATCCTTATCCTTGTGCGAGCAACTTGCCCCTGCGTACGCCCCTTACCGATCTCTCTGCTCCTATTCTGCGGCAGTTTGTCGCCAGTTCAACTTGCGTTCGATCCTATAGGTTGATCTCTTGACTTCTGCTTCCCCTCCTCTGCCTATTTAAACCCCATTTGGGGTGGGATTGTGGTTGGCCCGAAACCTTTGTAAAGAGAGGGGAGTTGCTGTTGGATCGTTTCTTGTACTTGCGGTTTGTTTCCTGTGTGTTCTACACAATCTGGTAACTCTCCTCTACCCCTTTCTTATTCTCGGTTTTGGCCCCAGGGAGGCTTCACTTGTGCTTTTGGCTCGGTTTGCCCTGTTCATAGTTTCGGTTAAGCACTTGTATGCTATGGAAAATCTCATCTAGTTGCTTGAAATACTGGTTCCTATGGGTTTCTTCTTCTAACAGCATGCTAATGTGATACTTGTATAAATGCTGGGAATGTTTTCTTTACAATTTGAAATGTGGCTAAAAGGTTTTGATTGAGCATGCTAGAGAGAAAATTTAGGCTTGGCTTGGAGAGGTTTATGTTGTTCTCGGGCCTCTTGCATTTTAATCTTTCATGAAGGTATGGCTAGCTAGTTTGGAAATTCTTTATGCTCACCTTTGTTTACAAGCATGTGGTGGCTTTATGCCTTGAATATATGGGAATCTAGCCCTTCACGAAGCATGATTAATTAATTTGAAAGATTTCCATGTTCATTCTATGCTCTTTCTTGCTAGCAAGCATATGGTAATTGAGCTTTTAAAGATATGTATGTGCTTCATTTTAATTGAGCTTCCAAGGAGAATTTGCTTCGAGCTTTACATTGAATTTGGATTTAATGTGATTGAAGTTGATTTTAGCCTCATATGGCTCGGGTTTTGTTAAGTCTCTTGTTATATTCGTTGTTCTGAATTTAAATCTGAGCTTAGTTTTGGTTTTATGTGGCTCGGTTTTGTTGGAGTCTTGCTACATCTTTTGTTTTGAGCTTAATTCTAGCCGGATTTCGGCCCTAGCTCGATTTTCAATTAGTACTGTTGTACCCATGTTTTGATTCAAGGCGGAACTTATTCCCCGGCTCGACTATGGCTCGGGTTCGATTCTATACGGGTTCGGGCTTGGCTCCTTAGCTCTCTTTTGCTTTGGCTTTGAGTGGGGAATGCTTATGACTTGATTTTATGCTTGGTTTCTAGCCCGGCTATGGCTCGGGTTTAACTTTGTGTTGGAGGCTGTTTTGGTTTGGAGTTAGGTGGCTTTCTTGGCCTTGTTGTGGCTCGGTTTCTTGCCCGATGGAAGTTTGAATTTGGCTTTTTAAAAGGTACATTGTAATTGGAGTTGGGATAATTCATTTGATTCACTTGGAGGCTTGTTGTGGGCTCAGGTTTGTGCTCGGTTTGTCTTGATCTCCACTTAAGAGCTTATTTTGATATGTACGAATGCTGCCCCTGTTTTAATGTTTCAAAAGACCTATTTTGGCCTTTAGGTGGGGCTCGGCTTGCTCACTTTGGCCCTTACCGAGAGCCTGCTTTGATAAGTTGTTGGTTCTCATTTTAATTTCTTAAAAGACGTATTCATGGCTTGATTTTGGGACTCATGTTGGCTCGGTTTTAAGCTCTATGCTTAGCTCGGTTTCACCTCATTTGATGGCTTAATTTGATTATGGAGAGGAGTGATTAAGCATTGTATTTGGGGCAGCCCCCTTCTTCCTTATCTCGAACTTGCACTTTGGCCGTGAGCCTCCTCTCATGCTTGTGCTTTAGCCGTGAGTGTTGGTGGAGAAATTAAGGTTATGGTAGTCTTGATTTTTGCCATCCTTGCCTATGGAAATTGATTGAAATGATTTGGAGACACCTCTTAATTTGTTTGTGAGAAGAAATTTAATATCATGCTTGGGATGTTCTATTTGGTAGAATTGGAATTGACTTGGAAGATTTAGAAGAGGCTTGTCAATTCACTTTCTTATGTGTTGGAAGGCTTTGCTTTCGAGTGGTTTTCCTTGCTTTGTTACCTTACCCGTGAGCCTCCTTCTCCCCTGTTTTGATTTGGCCGTGAACCTCTACTTGCTTTTATTTGAGGAATTTACATTCATAATGTATGCGGGAGTGGTGAATTTAATTGGGAGTTGGATAATTTCATTACTTGAGGTTTGGAAGTGTTAGCAACCGGTTTTTGCCCCGAGTCATTTTCCTTTTGCTTGATTTTAAAAGATTTTGAACGATTTTCTCCGGATTTTGCTTTTAAATTCTCTTTTGATATAATCATACCCAAGCGAGAAAGTGACACCTCGGGGTCGATTCGAGGAGCTTGGACTTTGCTTCTAATGTTTTATTATTACGTGTTTTGGGGGAATTTTAAATTAACTCCACCCGTCGTCTTACCCCTTCGAAATTCGAGGGTGGGTTAATCTTCTCTTCCCCTCCTTGTTGCTTTACATGTTTTCCGCTTCGCTCCGGAGTTGGTTTTGTTTTTTGGTTTTGGGGCGATGACGGCGATGATGCGAAAGCGCACGCCGGTGATAGAGTAGAATGATATCCCGTCCTACGACATCGGGACTCGCTCCGGGGCCCGATGAGCCGTAGGATGACGGTATCGTTCGTCGGCTAAGCGAAAGCGGGGCACCGTACCTTCTTAGGATTGTTAGCGATCCTTTCACCTACGAAATGATCGACTAGTGGACAATCATATTTTTTTAAAAAATCTGATAAAAAAACGATACTACTTCTCACAACAAAAAAAAAATTTATATTTTCACCACAATTAAAAATCGATAAAACTTTCTTTTGCATGTCTGAAATCCATGTGCATGCTAAAATATAAATTTCAAAGCTATATTGTCCGACTTGTTGATTATCGATCTTGGGTGGGGGAACACTCTCCGAGTCGGGTCTAGTTGGACACCCTGCTTGTTGAGTAGCGAGCTTTATACGCTCGTGTGACCGAGTAGCGCTCGACGACCTTTCGAGCGATCTTACACGAGTTCGAGCTGGCCGAGCCAGAGTGCTTGCGGTTTTCTTCGGGTTTTTCATTTGATTTTTGTCAGAGCACTCGTGGTCTTTTTAGGATTTTCTCGGAGTTTTGGTGACTTTTACTACTTTTCTCGAGCTTTCCCGTTGTGAGTCAGTCAATTTGTTTTCTCGAGCTTTTCGATGACCTTTCTTTTCTTGCTTGGCTTTCATGTGGCACACTTCGCTGCTAGGCAAAAGAAAATAACGGATCTCGGGTATACGGGTTTGTTTACATTTGCGGCGTGTTACCTTCTTTATACATATGCCATTACATGATATCTTGTTTAGTCTATTACTTTTTATCCATATTCTTACGTCTTTATCTTTGTTTAATGTATCACTTTTATCATATCGTCTTCTTGCGTGTTATCATCATTTAGCACGTTACGTTATATCTTTGTTGCGTCTTCTATCATTACTTTCTGTCTTTATATACGTATCATCGTTATAAATGTATCTAATGACTTAAACGTATTTGCGTAGGATGCTTAGAAGAACTTCGACCATGAGAGCACTTGATTGAACATTTTGACCCTGCGCTTTAGAAAACTCAGCCTCTTATGACGAAGGAGCTCGGAGGCTAGTATAGTGGGCGACACGGTCGTCTTCGACGAGTGGAGCTTGTCGTCGTCAATAAAACCATAGGATAGCTCGGGAAGTTATTGAGGCTCGCTTTCGGACCTCCGACATCCACTAGTTCCTCTCGCTTTGGATTCCGCATTCAAATTTGAGCCAACTCCTTTTGCACACCTCAACATCTTATTTCGTTGAAATGTCCTATCCTTTTAGCCTCCTTGAAGATAATATTTACGATTTTTATCGAAGTATTCTTAGATGATTTCGGTCATTTAAGATGTAATTAGCTATGAGAACTTGCCGCTTATAGGAAACATTTTCCGAACATTTAAAATAAGCACTATTTAATCTTACGTATTAAATAGGGAATTTGTCGGCAAATAAATTGGTTTCGCGAGCCGAACGGACGTCATATATTTCTTAGTTTATTTGATCGAGCCTCACGCTTAAGTCTTGTGTTTGTCTTTCGGGATAAGTGCGTGACTTGAGGTGTAGCATTCTTTCGTTCAAGCTATGAAAAATATGAGGTCGGTTGACTTTCTTTCTTTCGTTGAAGGATCCTTCCGAAGCGGGCGACGGGATTCGGATTCGGCGACCAGACGGCTTCTTACGGGCACTTCGCGCATAACAGCGCCGACGAACTTACGGCGACTCCGTGGGACATGCTTCTCTCTTCATTCGAATCGGAAATCTTATCTTCGTATATCGGTGATGTGTCCATATCCCTTTTGGACCAGGTTGCCCTCTGTTGACGTACTTTACCCATTTCTCGCTTGGGATAGCACGATCGACTTTTCTTGGACTTCGAACCACTTGTTCGGTCACCCTTTGAACGGGAGAGTTCGGAAGACCACTTAGGACTTTCTTCGATTTCCGTTTGGGGTCGGACCCCGATAGGTGTGTTGGTGGACTAGTTTCACTTTAGGTGTTGTCTTATTGTAGAGTTTGTCCATACTGGGTCCTGGACTTTACTTTTCTATCTGTCTTTTTGATTTTGGTTTGCTATGTTGCGAATCGAATCGAGTGGTGTCGTGTAATGCTTGCTTACAAACACATAATTAAATCTTCACGATTTTCACTAAAAAAAAAAAAACTTTTAAATCTTTAATCGATTAAATAAAGACTTACACGGTCTACGAGCTTTGGTCGAATAATTAATACGGAATTTTCTTTTTGAAGTTTCGCGATGGCATTCCCGACGCTTACTTTTTCCTGCGACCTGCCAGACGAGCCGCGATGCCCGCGATGTTGCTCCTGTTATCGAGTTTGGAACGGGATTCGATGAATTTGAGATTTTACTTGGGAAAGCTCCGTACGTTGTAGTGAAAGTCGCTGCTCCTGAGATTCAAGAATCGTCTACCGAATTCAACCTGAATTGCCTACAGGATTTTCCCTCTTACCAGAAGGAAAATACTACCGCTACCATAGCATCTACTGCACCTGTTTCTGCCAAAGGGAAGGAAGTTGTGATTGCTGAAAATTTGACTGAAGGATTGGTTGCCCCACCGTCGGTATTTGAGATTGGATCGAATTCGAAAGTTGTGCCATTAACCGGTCGCAAAGGAGGAATCGCGATCGAAGGATTCGCGAGGCTACTAAAGCTCGGATTCTGAAGAAGTGAATGTTAATGAAACTCTTTGTCCTGAAGAATTAAGGTCGGTGGATATCTCTCCACTTCGCGAGGAGTAGGTTCCATCCCTTAACGGACACCGATGGACATGAAAGTATCCAGAAAGATTGTCGTCTGCTATGCCAACACCTCATGGATGTGGTAGGGAGGAGAAGAAGTACGCTCACGTCCCCGAGTCGATACGGTGTTCCGAGACTAGCCGCGAAGAAGGTTGTCCGGTCGAGTGAATTGCTCGAGCGAATGGGATGTGCGGTATCCCCTCGCATGAAGAAAGAAATAGTAAAGTATGTTGAAACTCCACTGCTCGCATTCCGTCGAGTTCCGTTTGGGAGATAAAGTTGACATTGCTTACCGCTACTATTGATCTTCCTGCTACCAGATCGATGGGCCGTCGACCAGTTAGGTCACGACTGGGTCCTAGAGTTCTGCCAGTTACCAACCATACAAATGATTCTAAAGCTTCAAAGAAAAGGAGGAAAGGATTGCTTAGTGCTTGTATCCGGGTCTTCACCGCGGGAGCATACCTCTCTTCGACATTTCGATGCTTACGTTGAGACACCTCGTCTCGAAGCATCACCGTCGAAAGAAAGGGTGTGGATACCTAAGGTCGTCGTACCAATACAACCTAGCAAGCACTGGAAGACACGGTATGGGATAAAGCGAAAGATTTGAAATGTCCGATAAGGCCACGGCATTCGTAAGTGAAGAAAATGTTCCGCAACAATCTCCGGATCTTAAAGTGATACAAAGTTCGATAATTGAAGATAAGATTGAAAGGCTCAAAAGCGAGATTTCAGAGTTAGCTCAGGGACGGGGAGTTCCCACTGATAATGAGAATGAAGACTTCGGAGATTACCTCGAAGAGGATGGCATGGATATCAATGTTATTGAAACCAGAGCCGCTTCATCTGCGCGCGAAGCCCAACCTTCTACGGAAGGGAACACGACGTAGACGAGCTGCAGCGATACCATCTCGATAAGGGACGAGCAAATAAGTCGAATGGAGAAAAGAATGGAAGAAATGGCTACCGCCATGGCCGCCTTGGTTGCGGCTCGGGGATTGTCTCGGTCTCGACGAGTAGCTTCTCCGGAAGTCGATCAACCGAAATTATACGGATCATAGATGAAAGAAGAGAAGTCACCTCGACTAACGAGACGATCGACCGAAGAATGATTCTGCTCGAAGCATCATACCGGAAAAAGAATTCGAGCGAATGGTCGAACAAGTTCGGGAGGCCATAGCTCGATCTAAGAGTGGTGCATTGATTTTAAAAGGTAGACCTTACCGGAGGAGTCGATGCCGTACCTTACCCTAGGGGTTATGTGTCACCGAACTTCGAGATATTCAACGGAGCCGAAACCCCGGACAACACATAGCACATTTCCGAGTCGGTTGTGGCAACACCGGAGGTAACGAAGCGTTGCTTTGCCGTCGGTTTGTCGGCGGTTTGTCGGGAATAGCGTTTGGTCGGTATGCTTGAATTGCACTAACGGATCAGTGAAGACATTCTCCGAGTTAGAGCGAGTTGTTCGTGAAAAGATTTGCGGAGCGCGGCACCATGTTTCTATTGGAGATCTCGTGATAGAAAGACGAAGCCTAACGACTCTAGTAGATTATATCTTGAGGTGGAGAAACCTTAGCATGAAATGTGAACCTCGACTACGGGAACGTCATGCGATTGAGATCTTACTCGAAAGCATCCATGGACCGATAGCTTTCATGCTCGAGGACTCACTATCGAGTCTTTTGAGAAACTACTCGATAAAGCCGACGATTTGCGAAGAAATCAAGCATATGGATTCTCGCGAGAAAGCGAGAAACCCGGGACGACCGGGGTGTTCGAGAAGAAGTACGGGACGATAGCGATAGTCGATAAAGGAAAACGGCTAGATGAAGATTTATGCGAGAGGATTCTCGTCGGAATTTCCGACCACCGTCGCGAGCATAGCCGGCGACGGCGGATACGGCGATATGCTCGGCCTAAGCAACAACTACCTCGACCGAGGATCATACCGGCCGGAAATGGGCGGATGTACGATGAGGAACGGAAAAGGAGGGTGTACTCTTTTAAAGATGAAGCGATGCCAAGATGTTCGGGAGTCGATGAAGAAATCTGAGTTCAAATTACCAGATCCGAGGAAATCAGAAGAGGTCGATAAGAAGGATCAGCCTAATTATTGCACATATCACAGGATGCTCGGACACACCCTAGAGGATTGTTTCATCTTCAAGGATTGGCTCGAGAGAAATCTTAAAGAAGGAAATATAACGATCCCTAAAGAGTACTTGAAAGAGCACGAAAGAGGATACTATAAATATGATTTCGATTTGAACCGATTACTCCGATTGATTCGTGCTCAAAAGAAAATGAATGGACTACAGTTTGGAACAAGTCATCCAGAAAGATGTTGAATCAGATTCAGACTGCTTCAGTTCAGAAAGACGTTCGGGGTCCACAATCCGTTCAACCAAAGATAGAAGTTTCTTCAAAGAAAGGAAAGAGCGACGTCGTGAAGACTAATAGCGCGGGGGGTAGGATAGGGGCTGCCTCTGTTAGACTTGTTTTCTCGGATTCGGGGGAGAAAATCCTCGAACCTCTGAGCTTGTACGATTATCTTTTTGCTCCTCTGGAGTATTTTAAATGTAATGATAATGATTTCGGCTACGTTTTCACCATTTCTGCGATAGTGTGACCGATCCCGGTCACTCTGGTTTCGATTTCGATTCCCGAACCTATCCTCTTTCACCGTTTCGCGATAGTGTGGCGATCTCGGTCACTCTAGTTTCGATTTCGATTCCCGAACCTATCCTCAAGTGTGCTTAAGTCGATGAACCCGTCGATCGGAACGAAGAAACCATCGACGCTACCACCTACGATGATTCAAAAAGTGATGAACCGGTCCTTGAATGTAAAGGAACACCGATCGCCATCAACTTGGATTTGTCTGATTCAGATTCAGCACCAGAACAATCAACTACAGTATCAGAAGAGATAACGGAGGTCTACTTAAGAAGAGGAAAAGTGATACCTCGGGGACGACTCCGACCGATAAAAGAAAGCGAACGAGTTACACAAGAAGAACCACCCGAGCAACGGAAGAAACGCGTGCCCGGGAGGAAATCGGAAATTCGAACAAAGTGGATTATAACGTGCTAGCTCATCTTAGGAAGGCTGCAGGCTAAGGCGAGCATCTACGACGCTCTAATCTTGTCGAAAGAAATAAGGGAATCTGCGATTTCGGCTCTACACGATCCGGATATTTGCTTAGCCAGGTTAGCTTGACACATCCTCGGATGTAGTTTGCTCGTTAAAGGAACGATGCTGGGGTTACTTTTACAAGTGAAGACTTGCTTGCTCGATACCGCCGACCACAACCGTCCGCTTTATATCTCCGTCGGTATTGGCGGATTTGTGCTTGTCCAGAGTTTTGGTTGATCTCGGGGCATCCCTCGGCTCGATGAGTCTACGGACATTGGCATATTTGGATATTGAAGCTCATAAACTTGTGCTCGATAAAATGATGTTAAGAGGATTCGACCAAAAGGAGAGAGAGCCCTTGGATCAATTACTTTATTGATGAAGGTTGGAAGGCCGGTAACAACCGCTAAATTCCATATTATCGACGCCGAGACCTCTTTCAACGCTCTACTTGGTCGTACGTGGATTCATGAACATGACATGGTTCGTCTTCTCTACACCGATACATCGAAATACTACGAAGAAGGACGAGAATATTGCATCGAAAGGAGATCTACAACCATTTTCGGTTCATGAAGTTGGTATTCATGAAGACGCGACTTACTACTCGCCTACGAAGAAGACTGTTTTCTCTCGTGAAGTGATTGCAACTGCAATGAAAGATTCAGAAAGATTACAAAAAGGGGGTCATTCAACTCCGCTTCGACAATCTACTGTCATTTCCTCACAACGAAATGATAAAGGTTCTTTTAGTTCATGCACCCGAGATCGAGGCCGGGGACGTGGACGAAGAAGAGCCGATGTGGTTGTTGGACGAGACTAGGCCGACGATCAACATCGACGAAGAAGAAAGTTACGAAGAAGAAATAGTAATGATAAAGCGAGAAAAAACCTCGATACGAGATACCGTTGGAAGATACGGAGAAAAGCGAATAAGAGACGATGTATGATCGTATAAACCGCTATGTGAACGCTATGACCCTTACTCCTGTCCTCCCCGAAAGGTCGAGAGCTTAAAGGTCGAGGACGTCCCTTGTCTTGGTTATAAGCCGATCGAGTTTTCTTGTGCTTCTACTTCTACCGATCTTGAAAATCATGTAAATTTGGATGAGGATGCTAATGAATTAATGGAATTGCGCTTTTGGTTATTTCTCGCCTTATGTGCGAAAATTAATTCAACAGGGACATTTGCCAAGATATATGCCAAAAGATAAATTGCAACTCTTTGAAGAATTGTGGAATGTTAGGAATCGACATCCTAACTCTAAAGAGGGTCTCGGATTTGGTACAGTCGAACCAGTGGATGAATCGGAATTTTGCATGGTTGTTACCAGTGAGTCGAAAGAAGATTGCCTCGGTGTGGAGGATGACTTTACTGATCAGCTATTAGAAGACGCTCCGCCGGAATTCGAAAAAGAAATTAAGTCAACAGTCGATGAATTGAAGGAAATCAACCTCGGGACTGAGGAACAGCCTCGCCCAACCTTCATAAGTTCTCTACTCGATAAAGAAGAATCCACGGAGCTAATACGGTTATTGTCGAGTTTAAAGATTGCTTCGCATGGAGTTACGACGAAATGCCGGGATCATCGACGGAGGTTGCGATCCATAAACTTGGAATCGACGAGAGATATGCCGCAGGTAAAGCGAGCTCCGAGAAGAATGCGCGTCGAAATAGATCGGCGAGTGATTGCCGAGAGTAAAGAAGGCGATAAACGCTAACTTTGTAAGAGAAGAAGCGATTGCCTACATGGTTAGCTAATGTTGTGCCGAGTTAAGAAGAAAAATGGACGGATCCGTGTATGTGTCGACTTCGAGGATTTAAACAAAGCGTATCCGAAAGGACGAGTTTCAGTTACCAATACCGAAATGATGGTGGATATTGCCTCGACACATGAAGTTTTCTCTTTCATGGATGGATCGTCGGGATACAACCGAGATCGAATGGCTCCGAGAAGATGCGGCCCTTACGGCCTTGAACACCTGTGGAATTTTCTGCATATACGGTGATGCCTTTCGGATTGAAGAATGCGGGAGCGAACTTATCAACGAGCAATTACGAAGATTTTCGATAATCTCATTCACGATCGAGTGGAATGCTTACGTGGACGACTTGGTTATCGAAAGTAAACGGAAAATAGACCATTTGCACGATTTGAGGATAGTGTTTGAACGATTACGACGATATAATCTCGAGATGAACCCCTTAAAGTGCGCCTTTGGCGTTACTCTCAGGAAATTTCAGGATTCGTTGTCCGTCATCGGGGAATCGAAATCGATCCGGAGAAGATTAAAGACTATCTTAGAAATGCCATCTCCCAAAACATTGAAACAACTACGTTCCTTCGAGGGAAGTTAGCATATACGAGACGCTTTATTTCTAATCTCTCAGGTAGGTGTCAGCCCTTCTCGGCATTAATTAAAAAGGACGCCAAATTTATTTGGGAAGAGAAATGCCAGCGGGCCTTCGAGGACGTTAAGAAATACTTGATGACACCTCCTGTTTTGGCAGCCCCTATCCGGGAAGACCTTTGATACTTTATACCGCGGCTTTAGACGACTCTCTCGGAGCACTACTAGCTCGAGTCGATGACTAGGGTAAAGAAAATGCACTATACTACTCGAGTAGGCGTCTAATCCCGACGGAGGTAAAGTATCCGCCTATTGAGAAGCATTGTCTAGACTTTAATTTTCGCCGCCAAAGCTCGGACATTACATGTTTTCTCGTAGGGTAACACGATTTCGAAAGTTAATCCGTTGCGATATTTGATGACCCGACCAACACTTTACGGACGCTTAGCGAGGTGGTCGATGATTTTATTGCAATTTGATATAACTTTTGTTCCCCTCCGCGTTGTCGAGGGATAGATTTTGGCGGATTTTCTCGCCGCGCACCCGCTTCCAGTGGGTCATCTCTTAGTGACGAGTTACCGGATGAACGGATATTACGGATGGAATCCTCCAGGTGCACAATGTCGGGAGATGTACTTCGACGGAGCTTCTTCGACCGGAAAAGATAAAGGATCGGGAACGGTTATGCCGAGCGAAGCGGGAATCGGTTTGATTTTCATCACACCGGATAAGGGTATGCTCGGATTCTCCTACCACCGACGGAGCGCGTGTACGAACAATGAAGCGGAATACGAAGCCTTAATCACTGGATTGGAATTAGCAATTTCAATGGATATAACGGACATCGTCGTCTACGGTGACTCTCGACTTATAATTCGACGAGTTGCAGGACGGTATAAGATTTTGAAACCAAGATTAGCGGAATATCACGGATACGCGATAAAGTTGCTAGAGCGATTCCTAGTGTAACGCTCCATAGAATTCCTCGGTTGGATAACGCCCATGCTGATGCTTTGGCAAAACTTGCAAAAGAATTGGCGTGTTCCCCGCATGATTCTATTGACGTTACGGTACGAGAAGGCGAGGTTTTGTCCCGAATCAACCTCGAAGATCTACAGAAGTTCGAAGAAGAAGCGACAGTTGTTGTGGCTGATATCAACGAAGATTGGCGTAAGCCATTGATAGAATATTTGCAAACTGGAAAATTACCAGAGGACAAGTCAGCAGCGTATCATATTACGAAGAGGGCTATTTCTACGCTTTAGTAGGTGATGTCCTCACGGGAGATCGTTCGATCGGATGTGGTTGCGATGCTAAGCGGGCGGAAGCGCGAGAATATTGTCGAGAAGTACACGCCGGATTGTGTGGAGCTCACCGATCGGGACCAGAAGATGAAAATGAAGATTAAGAGACTCGGATATTATTGACGACGAATGATGTCGATTGCATGGATGTCGATTGCATGGATACGGCGGAAAATGTCACCGGTGTCGAGTGCGTGGGGTGGTCTTACACCGACCTCCGAATGTGCTTACACCCAATTGTTGCTTCGTGGCCATTCGAGTGTTGGGGCACGGACATAATAGGTCCGATAGACCCTCCATTCTCTAAGGGACACGGGTTCATTCTCGCGGCTACGGACTACTTCTCCGAATGGGCGGAGAGCGGTGCGGTTACGAAATGTTACAACACACCACGTTCTTCTCTTTTCGAGAGTCGGATAGTTACCGTTTTGGAATTCCGCGCAGAATAATCTCCGACAACGGAACAGCCTTTAAAAGCACCAAGATCAATAACTTCGTCAGACGACACGAGATTGATTGGAGGTACTCGACGATCTACTACCCCAAGGCGAATGGTTTAGCAGAGGCTTTCAACAAAACACTGGTACAGATTTTGAAGAAAACTCTCGACGAGAATAAAAGAGATTGACATAACAAATTGTTAGAAGCTTTGTGGACATACCGGACAACATTCGAACTCCCACCGATGTACACCCTACGCACTCGTCTACGGATCGAGAGGCCGTGCTACGGTTAGAAGTTCGGACGCCGTCTCTCGGAGTTGTCGTCGCCGATCGGCTTACGGCGGAAGAAAGTGCGAAACTCGGACTTGAAGAATTGGAAAGTCTTGAAGGAAAACGGCTCGGAAGCGCAACGGCATTTGGAGCTTTACCGAGCGAAGATGGTACGAGCCCATGACAAATTGGTCCGCCCGAAGACGTTCAAAATTGGTGACCTTGTTCTTGTTCTCGAGAGCCTATTCTTGCATCACAAGATAGGCGGAAAATTTGAGCCAACTTGGGAGGGACCATTTGTCATAGATAAAGTCTCACTCGGAGGAGCCTACTGGCTGTGGATTCCCGGCGGGAAACCTTTGTTGCCGATCGACGGACGATACTTGAAGACATATTACGCGACTTGATGCCGCTTGAGTTGAAATTTCAAAATCTCGATTATTACGTGATTATGTATTTGGTCGAATGCTCATGACAGGGTTTAAAATTTTGTAATAAAATTAACATTAATAAAATAAAAATTTTTGAGAGTGCATGTTTTGGCTTTCTTTTCTTTTCCACTTTCAAATTTAATACACATACACATAATAAACAACATAAACTAAAGCCTCTCGTAGGCGTTTCGTTTTGTTCTTTGTTCTGTCGATTTCGACTTCATCGATGTTTCTCCTGTTGTCTGCAGAGAAAATGTCAGGACAAAGGTTGATTTTGGCTTTTAAGGATGGCTTGAATCTCGCACCTAGCGAAGAATGGGCACCGCAAGGTGGCATTATAAACTTTGATATGGACTTCAGTCAGATCAATGTAGACTACGAGAGTCCCACGATGGACGCGATTGTGCCAGGAAATCGAAGGACTACCATCGTTAATAAAGATCAGCAACAGAAAAGATACCTCGCGGAAGGGGAAGAAAATATTACAGGATCCGATGGAAGGGACTAGTCGCCTGCCATCCATGATAACTGCACCAGCTGGAGGCCTAGTCGCTGCCGACAATGCCAGACTACCAGATGCATTACAGAGCACAATACGCAGGAATGCCAATCGACGAAAGCGCGAGCATTCGACGCGAAGACAAGAGATATCTTCGAAAGACGGAGGAATTACTCGGCTACTATCCCGGAGGGGAGGATCTACGATCCGAGAGATGAGAGAGACTTCTTCCGGCCTGCTGCTACGGAGGATGAGTCCGACTTTGTTCCGAAGGTTCCGGGGATTCCGGAGATTCCGGATGAACTTTGTCCGGGTTGCCCGACGTGCAACGCGAGATTCCGGCACGCTCTTCGAGTGCAATGGCATTTGTGGAATGCCGGACTGCAACGTCCTACACTTGAGGCATTACGGTACTGCGGGAGGAGTACATGTCTACGGATGACGGTTTTCGGACCGTCGAGTACCGACGGGGGAATCATATACCCCACTTGGATACGGATACATCGGCTTGGGTTCCCAGCGATGCGAGATGAGGGAGTACCCTCGACGGTTGCCGATGATCACTTTAGCGAGCTTGACGAGATGGTCAAAGTGAAGAAGCGGGAATTTGAATTTTATGAAGAAGTTCAAGGAAGATGCATTAACATACTTAAAGGACTGGAACTGCATACCAGAGTCTTCTCTGAAAGCGACGAGAGAAGCATCCTTGACTGCATAAAGGATTTGCAACTCAGAGGTCGAGCAGGTCTTTTGAGGAGGACTTATTCTGAACCAGAAAGATGGATGCGTGGAAAGGGCGGAATCACTTTATTCGGTGCGGTCGCTGCTTATAACTTCACTACTGGACGGACGAGGAAATCCCCGGGGATTCCGAGACATGATCGAGTGGATCCGATACCTCCTACGATCGAGTGGATGATAAAGAGAATGGTTCGATGGAGCATACTTCCAGCCGATTGCATTCCAACAATTTGTATTATCAACATCTACGAGAAGGGCGGCCGTATCCCCCTCGCATAGATCACCACGATTTCGTCGGACCTTTTTCTACGGTCTCTTTTCGAGCGGGAGCAATATGCTTGTTCGGAAAAGAAATTGATATTGTTGGTCCGGCGAGTTCGGAGGATCCGTGGAGATTCCGCTGCCAGGTGGGCTCGGTACTTGTTCTCGAGGGCAACGGAGCGGATATTGCCGAGCACTGCATTCCGGGAGTGCGACACCGCGAGTTTACGTGACCTTCGGAAGAATGGATACCACCGAGATGCCATATGGATTCGCGTCCGGACCCGGAGTTGGAGGAGCTGCTACCCTACGAGCTGTGATAGGGGTGGACCTTTGAGTCCATGCAAAGGGACTCTTGTCTGGAGCATGGCTCGGCGGGTCGGCTCGACCAAAGCTCGCCTTGCCGGAGACGGATTTTCGGAGGATACTCCTTGCCTGTGCGTTCGACACGACGGATATAGATGATGCTCATACCGGAGATGCTCGGTTTGTGATGTGTCTTCGGCTTATGATGTTTTCCGGTTGTACTTTTGATGCGTCCAAGCTGCTTCGTACCTTTGATGTTTTCGGCATATAGTCGGTTTGTAACCTCTGTTCGAAGTCGATTAATGAAATCTTTTCAGAATCTTGTCTGTTTGTCTTGTTGCCCTTGTGTGCGATAGATAAAGCCACTGAACAATACGTTGGTTTTGAGCTACGGCGAACGAAGAACAAAACAAAAAATATACGTAATAAAAAAAAATGAAATTCAAATAAAATACTCTTTTGAAAATTAACCAACTAAAATCAAATTTTTGAAAAATGTATTTTGATATATATAATATAACAAAATGAAATGAATTTGTTGAGTGTGTTTATCTCAATCTCGAGATTTCTCGCTCTCTGCTTGCATAGCGCGACCATTCCGGCCTGCACCGATGTTCTACACGTTCTCTCGGAATTTTTACATTACGCACGAGATCCCACACATCTTTCTCGCCGATATCGTACTTGTCTTATGACATGTCCTTTCGAGAGTGCCACTCGTACACTCCCCGCACGTTCGACGTGATGATCTTTCTGCACTTTCCACTGTTACCCTCACCGAGATCGGTCACCTAAATTCTGATTCTCACTCCTTTTTGAGATCGGTACCTAAATTCCGATTCTCATCCCTGAGATCAGTACCTAAACTCTGATTCTCACTCCTTTTCGATATCGGTACCCAAATTCCGATTCTCACCCTGAGATCAGTACCTAAATTCTGATTCTCACTCCTTTTCGAGATCGGTACCTAAATTCCGATTCTCATCCCTTCGAGGCTAGTACCGATATTCTAGTCCTCCCCTTGAGATCAGTACCTAAATTCTGATTCTCACTCCTTTCGAGATCGGTACCCAAATTCCGATTCTCATCCTTGAGATCAGTACCTAAATTCTAAATTCTGATTCTCACTCCTTTCGAGATCGGTACCCAAATTCCGATTCTCATCCTTGAGATCAGTACCTAAATTCTGATTCTCACTTCCTTTTGAGATCGGTACCTAAATTCTGATTCTCATCCTAGAGATCAGTACCTAAATTCTGATTCTCATTTTCCGACCCTCACCTTTCGGGGCTAGTACCAATATTCTAGTCCTAATTTCCTGAGGTCAGTACCCACATACTGATTTTTGTTCTCCCTCGCATATTTTGAAATTTCGCAATTCAAAGTCCACTCTCCAATCCTCAGCGAGAGTTCTCGGTCTTTGATTCCGCTCGAATACCCGCTTCCTCGTTTCCCGTGAGAGTTCTGGAATCTTCGGTTTGTAGATTTGCTCGTCCTCCCGGCGGAAACCTTCGCCACTCTTTTCTCGTTTCGTTACGAGTGTGTTGACTCGGGATGTACGTGTTGGTTTGGTTGATCTTGTCGGTCAGCGCCGATAAGCGCGGTGTCGCTCGATTAGCACACCACACTGTGGGGGTCCTTTTGTTGACCTCGCTTTCGATCGTGCTCGCGTCAAAATTTTTGCGACGATACCAAATTTTGACGCAATTTTGACGCGCTCGTCGACGAGGTTGCCCAGACGACCTCGGACGACGAAACGGACTGCGCCGATGCGTCCGGAACGTCGATTTCACTTGAAATCGACGTTAAGCTTGCGACGATAGCCTGTCGGGGGCAAAACTCGTAATTTAAGTTTTTTTAAAATAAAAAAAATATATATTTTAAAACTTCTTTTAAAAGAATATAAAAAAAAAAAAACCTAATTAAACTAAATCGCCTCTAACTCTCCTCGCGCTCGACCAGGTTGGCTTCGTCTCTCCGCGCGAGCTCCATGGAAGCTTCGTCCCTCCAGCGCTCGAGCACGCTCCCTTGGCGGTCGTTTGCTCCTCGAGCCGCTCGCGATCTTATCCTTATCCGTGTGCGAGCAACTTGCCCCTGCGTACGCCCCTTACCGATCTCTCTACTCCTATTCTGCGGCAGTTTGTCGCCAGTTCAACTTGCGTTCGATCCTATAGGTTGATCTCTTGACTTCTGTTTCCCCTCCTCAGCCTATTTAAACCCCATTTGGGGTGGGATTGTGGTTGGCCCGAAACCTTTGTAAAGAGAGGGGAGTTCTTCGTTGGATCGTTTCTTGTACTTGCGGTTTGTTTCCTGTGTGTTCTACACGATCGATAACTCTCCTCTACCCCTTTCTTATTCTCGGTTTTGGCCCAGGGAGGCTTCACTTGTGCCTTTGGCTCGGTTTGCCTCGTTCATAGTTTCGGTTAAGCACTTGTATGCTATGGAAAATCTCATCTAGTTGCTTGAAATGCGGTTCCTATGGGTTTCTTCTTCAACGACGATGCTAATGTGATACTTGTATAAATGCGGGAATGTTTTCTTTACAATTTGAAATGTGGCTAAAAGGTTTTGATTGAGCATGCTAGAGAGAAAATTTAGGCTTGGCTTGGAGAGGTTTATGTTGTTCTCGGCCTCTTGCATTTTAATCTTTCATGAAGGTATGGCTAGCTAGTTTGGAAATTCTTTATGCTCACCTTTGTTTACAAGCATGTGGTGGCTTTATGCCTTGAATATATGGGAATCTAGCCCTTCACGAAGCATGATTAATTAATTTGAAAGATTTCCATGTTCATTCTATGCTCTTTCTTGCTAGCAAGCATATGGTAATTGAGCTTTTAAAGATATGTATGTGCTTCATTTTAATTGAGCTTCCAAGGAGAATTTGCTTCAACTTTACATTGAATTTGGATTTAACTATGATCGAAGTTGATTTTAGCCTCATATAGCTCGGGTTTGTTAAGTCTCGTTATATTCGTTGTTCGAATTTAAATCGAGCTTAGTTTTGGTTTTATGTGGCTCGGTTTTGTTGGAGTCTTGCTACATCTTTTGTTTTGAGCTTAATTCTAGCTGGATTTCGGCCCTAGCTCGATTTTCAATTAGTACTTGTTGTACCCATGTTTTGATTCAAGGCGGAACTTATTCCCCGACTCGACTATGGCTCGGGTTCGATTCTATACGGGTTCGGGCTTGGCTCCCTTAGCTCTCTTTTGCTTTGGCTTTGAGTGGGGAATGCTATGACTTGATTTTATGCTGGTTTCTAGCCCAGCTATGGCTCGGGTTTAACTTTGTGTTGGAGCTGTTTTGGTTTGGAGTTGGGCTGGCTTTCTTGGCCTTGTTGTGGCTCGGTTTCTTGCCCAATGGAAGTTTGAATTTAGCTTTTTAAAAGGCTGTTGTAATTGGGATAATTCATTTGATTCACTTGGAGGCTTGTTGTGGGCTCAGGTTTGTGCTCGGTTTATCTTGATCTCCACTTAAGAGCTTATTTTGATATGTACGAATGCTGCCCCTGTTTTAATGTTTCAAAAGACCTATTTTGGCCTTTAGGTGGGGCTCGGCTTGCTCACTTTGGCCCTTACCCGAGAGCTCGCTTTGATAAGTTGTTGGTTCTCATTTTAATTTCTTAAAAGACGTATTCATGGCTTGATTTTGGGACTCATGTTGGCTCGGTTTTAAGCTCTATGCTTAGCTCGGTTTCACCTCATTTGATGGCTTAATTTGATTATGGAGAGGAGTGATTAAGCATTGTATTTGGGGCAGCCCCCTTCTTCCTTATCCTGAACTTGCACTTTGGCCGTTAGCCTCCTCTCATGTTTGTGCTTTAGCTGTGAGTGTTGGTGGAGAAATTAAGGTTATGGTAGTCTTGATTTTTGCCATCCTTGCCTATGGAAATTGATTGAAATGATTTGGAGACACCTCTTAATTTGTTTGTGAGAAGAAATTTAATATCATGCTTGGGATGTTCTATTTGGTAGAATTGGAATTGACTTGGAAGATTTAGAAGAGCTTGTCCATTCAGCTTTCTTATGTGTTGGAAGCTTTGCTTTCGAGTGGTTTCCCTTGCTTTGTTACCTTACCCGTGAGCCTCCTTCTCCCCTGTTTTGATTTGGTCGTGAACCTCTACTTGCTTTTATTTGAGGAATTTACATTCATAATGTATGCGGGAGTGGTGAATTTAATTGGGAGTTGGATAATTTCATTACTTGAGGTTTGGAAGTGTTAGCAACCGGTTTTTGCCCGAGTCATTTTCCTTTTGCTTGATTTTAAAAGATTTTGAACGATTTTCTCCGGATTTTGCTTTTAAATTCTCTTTTGATATAATCATACCTGAGCGAGAAAGTGACACCCTCGGGGTCGATTCGAGAGAGCTTGGACTTTGCTTCTAATGTTTTATTATTACATGTTTTGGGGAATTTTAAATTAACTCACCCGTCGTCTTACCCCTTCAAAATTCGAGGGTGGGTTAATCTTCTCTTCCTCCTTGTTGCTTTACATGTTTTCCGCTTCACTCGGAGTTGGTTTTGTTTTTTGGTTTTGGGCGATGACGGCGATGATGACGAAAAGGCACGCCGAGTGATAGAGTAGAATGATATCCCATCCTACGACATCGGGACTCAGCTCAGGGCCCGATG
Source organism: Papilionanthe hookeriana x Papilionanthe teres (assembly GCA_022702705.1). Taxonomy (NCBI): domain Eukaryota; kingdom Viridiplantae; phylum Streptophyta; class Magnoliopsida; order Asparagales; family Orchidaceae; genus Papilionanthe; species Papilionanthe hookeriana x Papilionanthe teres. The sequence goes on from CM040425.1 coordinate 102,241,291, forward strand.
AACCGTAGGATGACGGTATCGTTATTCGCTACCGAATGAGCGGGGCACCGTCATGTCTTAGGATTGTTAGTGATCCTTTACCCTACGAAATGATCGACTAGTGGACAATCATATTTTTTTAAAAAATCTGATAAAAAAACGATACTACTTCTCACAACAAAAAAAAAATTTATATTTTCACCACAATTAAAAATCGATAAAACTTTCTTTTGCATGTCTGAAATCCATGTGCATGCTAAAATATAAATTTCAAAACTATATTGTCCACTTGTTGATTATCAGTCTTGGTGGGGGAACACTCTCCTGAGTTAGGTCCAGTTGGACCATGCTTCGTTGAGTAGCAGGGCACTATACGCTCGTGTGACCGAAGAGTAGCCTCGACGACCCTTCGAGCGATCTCTACGCAGTTCGAGCCTAGCCCGAGCCGAGTGCTTGCGGTTTCTTCGGATTTTTCATTTGATTTTTGTCGAGCACTCGTGGTCTTTTTAGGATTTTCTCGGAGTTTTGGTGAGCTTCTACTACTTTTCTCGAGCTTTCACAGTTGTGAGTCGGTCAGCTTTGTTTTCTCGAGCTTATCGATGACCTTTTCTTTTCTTGCTTGGCATTTCATGTAGCACACTTCGCTGGCTAGACAAAAGAAAATAACGAGCCTCCAGGGTATACGGGTTTGTTTACGTTTGCGTACGTTCATCCTTCTTTATACTCGCTTAGCTGCATGCTATATCTTGTTTAATTCGTCACTTTTTATACATGCTATCGTATGCTATATCTTTGTTTAATTCATCACTTTGTATCTGTCATACTGCTTCGTACGTTATCCCGTTGTAGACGTTACGTTATATACTCGTTGCATGCTTCTATCGTTACTCTCGTGTCTATATACATATCCTCGTTATAAATCGTACAATACTTAAACATATTTGCATAGGATGCTTGAAGAACTTCGACCATAGAGCCACTTGATTGAACATTTTGGCCGCATACTTAGAAAACTCAGTACTCTTCACGTAAGGAGCTCGGAGATAAGTATAGTGGGCAAGCACGGTCGTCTTCAATCAGTGGAGCTTATCGTCGTCAAGAAAACCATAGGATAGGCTCGGGAAGTTATTGAGGCTCGCTTTCGGACCTCCGACATCCCATGGTCCTCTCGCTTCGGATTCCGCATTCCAAATTCGAGCCAACTCCTTTGCACACCTCAACATCTTATTTCGTTGAAAAGTTCTATCTTTTCGACCTCCTCGAAGATAATATTCTACCGATTTTTATCGAAGTATTCTTAGACGATTTCGGTCATTTAAGATGTAATTAACTATAAGTGACATCTTTATAGGAAGCATTTTCCGAACCTAGCTTAAAATAAACCCTATTTAATTCTTCATATTAAATAGGAGAATTTGTCAAGAATAAATTGGTTTCGCGAGCCGAACGGACGTTATATATTTCTTAGTTTATTTGATCGAGCCTCAACGCCTTAAGTCTTGTGTTTGTCTTTCGGGATAAGTGCATGACTTGAGGTTTAGCATTCTTTCATTCAAACTATGAAAAATATGAGGTCAGTTTGACTTTCTTTCTTTTCGTTGAAGGATCCTTCGGAAGCGGGCGACGGGATTCCGATTCCGGCGACCGACAGCTTCTTACGGGCACTTCACGCGCAAAACAACGCCGACACATGCTATACTTGAAGAGTTTTCTAGGTGGAAAGTTTGGCTAGCTGATCCCTCTTCAGCTCTTGTTGCATATTTTTAATTTTGGAAATATTTCATATGGCATGTGGTTGCTCCTTTTTCTTCTTTACTTATTCTAATCTAATGTGGAGCATGAAATGGTTTGCTTAATCTATATAAATGTGAGGCTTACTCTTTTGCTCCTTCTACTTCTCTCTTTGTTTAAAAAAAAAAGAGAAAGAAAGCATGTTAGGAAGGTCTTGAATCGATTTGGAGAGTTTTATATCTACTTTCATTTGAAATATATTGGGGGCTTATGCTCGGATGTATTGGAAGTATGGAAGTGTTTGTTTAAGCTTCACATTTAGCTAAATCTGTAAGCCCTATCCTGGCTCATTGGGAGCTTGATTGAAAATAAGTTTTATTCCACTTTAAAAGAGATTTGGGGACTGTTCCTGTTAGCTTTTGTTTTCTCGATTTAGGGACCGTTTTGAGCCTTATTCGTCGTTTCGGTTTTCCTAGCCCCCTCCCCCTGCTACTTTCTCTGGACTGTTTTGAGTTTTGCTGTTTTTTTTTTCTTGCTCTCGGTTTTTGGGGCTGTCTTGGCATTTGGATTTGGATTTGGATTTGGGGAGAGATCTTTCCCCTCTTTTTGTTGTTCCTGTTTTACTGATTCCTATCCCTTTTGACACTTGACTTCGGGCCTTTGTGTTGCTTTGTTTTGTTCGTTGCTGGCAGCTGCTACTCTGACTCGTAGTAGGCCTCGGTTTGGTTCCTCGCTGTTCGTCGCAACCTCCCCGGTGCGACCTCGGTTTGGGCTCGGTTAAGGTCTATACGGGGCCCGGTTTTGTGCTTTGTGTAAGCCATGTGAGGGGCTGAATGGCTTGGTCACCTAGTGAATTTGATCCTGTGTGTTTGTGGTGAGTTGGAATTGATGTGAATGGCTTCTTAAGGCTTGTCCGTGAGCTTCTTTATGGTAATTTGAAATTGGGCGGGGCTCTACTTCTTGTTGCCTCCTTTGGTGTGACCTTGGCCGTGGGCCTCTCCTTGTCTTGGTGGATGTGGTGATGTTATTCTTGCCTCTTGCTACACTTGCTTATGAAGTTGGTTTGGAAGAATTTAAGAACATCTCTTATTTGCTTTAATGCTTGAAAGTTAAATGTTGAGGTTTGATAAAGAGATATATGAGCATGAGGTTGGCAATTGTTTGATGAGTTGATATTGATGTGTGTGGGCCTTTGCTTCAGCACTTGCTTAAGGCCCAATTTTGTGGCAAGAAATGGAAGTTGGATTTTGAATTTAAAAATGGCAAAGTCTGGAATTTTGTGATAACTCTCAGTTTAGTGGCCTGGAGTCTAGGACCCGGGCAGTTGATTTCTTTCTTTTTTGATTTTACAGTTATTTGGGAAAAGGAAGTGCGTTACTAGGGGTCTAGTCCTCACCCTCTCCGAGAGCGTCGATGTGCCTTTAGGTCCTTTCATAGGACATGTGAGGACGGTCGGGAGTTTAGGGTGATTTACTTGCTTTTGATCATTGGAAATCGGTTCACCTCTTTTACGAATTTGTGTTAGGTGAACCGCTTTCCCTCTTTCTTTCCTTGACCTCTCGTCCCTAGTTTTCGCGCTTGTTTTCGCTCAAAGCACACACTACGGGGGACGTGTAGGTGTGCACATATAACCCCCTTCGGGTTATATGTGGGGCCATCAGCAGTGCTTGTAAGTGCGGTGGGGACATGGATGAGACTGCAAAAAGAAAAATTACAAGAATCGTAGAATGGGGCCGCCTAATCTCGAGACTGCAGCAGAGAGTAGAGCGGGAATCACGGAACCGTTCGACCGTCCTCGGGGTTTCTACTACCGACGGTCTAATGTTCGTAGCACTAGTCACGATAGGATAGTCGACCAGTGATCGAAATGTTTTAAAACAAAAAATACATATGTTTGAAAAATACAAAATTACGCTCCACTACTACATGCGACCTACTTACCTACTGATCTTGTTGCATGCTGAAACCAAAATGAAATGTATGAAAATTTATAAAGGTCCACGGTTAGTTATTCGAGTCGGATTAGGATCGCCTTCGCAGAAAGTCGGTCGCAGTAGTCGACGCTCGAGTCCTGGATATTAGCACAACTCCGAGTCCGAAACACCACCGTGCTTACGGGTCTTTCTTTCCAGATGCCCATGGCTTTCTTACGGTTCGCCGTGAGTTTAGCGGGTCATCTGTGAGTTTCTTCCGGTGTTCTTTGTGGTTTTCTGCGATTTTGTTTTGTTTTCGTTCGTGACTTTTTTCGGAGTTTCCTACGGACGTTCTTTTTTCTTTCTTTCTCGATTTTCTGGTTTTCCCTCATGACTTTGTTCACTCCCCTGTCGTTTTTTTCTTTAGTTTTACCGTTGAGTTTTCATACTTTCTTACTTTCGTACGTACCGTAAGTACTCCGTTGAGCCAGTGTTTGCCCACTACTTGTACTCTTGCTTTTTCTCGCGCTAATAACTCTTATGCGGAAATAAAAAATATGAAAATAATAATAAACGAGTAGCACGGTGCGCGCGGATGAGCAAAGCATACGATGACTCTGCGACACGGTCTTTACTTTCTTTCTTGTTATGCATGCTTTACTTTTCAGACGTATCTTTCATGCTTAGTCTGGCTACTACTTCCAGAGTATACATACTTGCTAAGCACGTTTTACATTTCGTATCTTTCTCGCCTCAAGACGTTTTACATTTCGTACTTTCTCCCTGCTCAAGCATGTTTTACTCGTTATAAGACGTATTCTTCGCATAGCTTAAGTATACTCCTGTTTAGCATGACATGTCTCATCGTTTAAACTTCGCTATAACGTATTGCTTGTCTGTTGTTCTTTTTGCTACTCATGCCACTGATTCTGACACACTCACTCACGATAAAAATAATAAATGATTTCGTACGTTAACTTTGACTTAAAACTTAAACTCGAATCGCGATATTACTACTGACGTGGAGCTTGGAGCGTAGTGGCAAGCACGACCATCTTCTTCAATGAAACCTGTGTCGACATCAATAAAACCCCTTCTTTAGCCTTAAATATGATGCCTTAGGATTTCGACGTAGTCCGCCCTGCTCGACATAAACCCTCACCTTCTCTTTTAGGCCTTTGCACAGCCCTCCTGTGTGATATAAGCCCTAACTCGCTTAGGTTTCCGAGGTTGTCGTCTGATACGACATAAATCCTCCTATCTTTCATGTAGTTTGCATAATCAGGACATTATGCAAACGTAATTCCTATAATTAATTTGCAGGATTGAAATTAAAATAAATTCATTTCCAAAATTCAAAGCCCACCCATAGGATAGTCTGGGACGTCCTCGAGGTCCTCCTCGAGATCTGACATCCCCTACCCTTCTTTCCTTTGACTCCAGAAATAACTGTTTCTCATTGCGCCTTTCACCTATTGGATTTCCTACTACTAAATTTCGTTGAAAACCTGCACTTAATTCACGAAGATAGAACCCGAGATCTAAATCGAGAGTTCTCGAGGTGACTTCGATCATTTGAGGTAATTAAGCTATGAGAACTGCATTCTATAGGGAGTTTTTAAAACCCCATATAATATAAACTCTATTTAATTCCTTTGTATTAAATAGGGGAATTTGTCGATCCACATAAAGGTTCGCAGACCAGAAAGGATGTCATGAATTTTGTGGTTTATTTGATCAAGCGATATTGTCGAGTAGGGTGTCTACTCTTCGGAATAGATGCGTTACTCGCAATATTACGCTCGTTCATTCAAACTGCTAAACGAATGAGATCCGTCCTTTCTCATTCTAATATTTTAAAATTTAAAAATCTTATTTTCAAAACTAATATACATATATCCATTAAATTAAATCTAAAAAGAGACGCAACTTTAAGCGGCCGACAGTCCCAACTTTAATATCAAGAGTTAAAAAATTCAATTATTTCTATATCAAGGCTCTTTCATTGAAACTTGTATTCTCCTGTACTAGTAATTACTATAGTTGTCTAACATAAAAAACATGACATTTTCTTAATCATTTTTACCAGTTAGCAATCATTTTTCTGTGCAATTCTTACTTAAAATGAACATATCAGTTAAACAAAATATTTTATTAACATAAACAAGGATACAATGGGATAGGTGAAAATCAATATTTATACTTGATATTACATTTATTTAAAATGTATGATACTGTTAATAAACAAATAATCATTTACATGAATTAAACTCTACTAATATAACCAAATGTGCTCAATGGGAGAGAAATTCTCAATACAAATAAAAACAATGAATTTATTAATAGCGTAATAGGCATTAGTTCTATGGAACAATTCAGTCTTATTGTAGCAGATGAGTATTTCACTAATATTTAGGAATTTGTTCGGGATAAATTTCAAGATTTATTACGTCTCGGCCTTTCATACACGACTTACAAAAACAAACAAATTTGTCAATTTGTAACAAACACTTCATTATTAGTTTTGTATTCAAAAATTAACAAATAATACTTTTTAACTCAAAATTTTCCCTCATAAAAGCTTCTGTACCTGCAATTTTTTCAATCAAATTAATTCTTAGAAGGATAAAAAAAATCTAATCCATACCCTAAAAACCCAGCTTTTCTTCATTTTTCTTCTTTCCCTTTGCCTCTCCCTCTTCTGCATTCTTTTCTCCGCCTTTTTTCTCCTCCCTCCCAATTTCCTCTAAATTATAAAAATGAACCTCAGCCAATAAAATTAATCCAGTCAATGCACGTTCCGCCTGGTGGGTTTAATGCCACAGTAACTTACTACAATAAAATTGCTATAATAACCTGCTGTAGTGACATTGCTGTGATAGCACATTAGAGTACTGCTATAGTAATTATTTAAAATAATTATTTAATTAAGTTAATAATATGCTACAGTAAGTTTAATTAATTTAAAATTATTTCTATAAAATAAAATACACTAATAATATATATATATATATATATATATATATATATATATATATATATATCAAATTAATCGAAAAAATATAAAATTTTATTAAAAATCTTTCATGATTTTTATAAGGTGCAAAACATGAGGTATAATTTAAAATAAAATTTTTACTTATCTATTATTATTTTTAGGTATTATACCTCCATCACTAAAATTTTATCCTCAAAAAGAATCACTAGAACGTGTATGAGAATTTTATATAATTTCTTTTTCATTTTTTCGAAGTCACATTTTTGTTGATCTGTCCTTCCGTTTTGTCTTAACACATGGGATCCAATTTTTCCTCAATTTCTCAATATCAAATTCCAAATTCTTTCAAATTTTTCAATGTAAGTCAAACCTCCCTACCTCCCAATTTCACCATATAAAATCCTCTGGTTATATTAATATCTCATTTCCTTAATATTGATATATGAAATACTGAATATCTAGCATACCCCCTGAAACCATACAATGCTAGATTGTAAGCTATCTTATCAATTTTCACAATGATATTATAAGATTTTATTTACATAGAAGTCAACCTATTTTCCTACCCAAATCTAGTTATATATTTCATCGACTTGACTTTCAGAAATACAAAATAAATAACATTAAACTCTAATGATTTGTCTCGAGTTATGAAATTTTAATTACATTCATGAATAGTTTTAATTTGTTTCTATTAGTTTGATTTTCTCTGTAACTTCAACAAACTTTGGACCCAACAATTGTCTTTTCCCCACTTCACCACATGTTAACAAACTATTGCACTTTGTACCATACAATACTCCATAGGATTCATTTTTATATTGGATTGATAAATATTATTGTATGCAAATTTGATCATCAACGTAGAGTCTTTCCAACTGTCTCAATAATAAATAATACATAACCACAATAGATCCTATAATATCTTAAATATCATTTCTAATTATCCATCCTTTCGTGAATGAAATGATGTACTAAGATATAATGGTGTATCCAAACATTATAAGTATCTTTCCACAAATGCAAGTAAATCCTTCATCTCTATCTGAAATGATCACCATTTGAACATCATGCACTTTGATAATTTTTCTAACATATTATCCGGATAATTTGTCAAATGAATCTCTATATGTTTTGGCAAGAAATAAGATGACCTAATCAATCTATCATAATCACCCAAAAGCTATCAAAATCTTTTCTGGATTTAGCAAATCCTGTAACAAAATTTATAGCATTTTTTTCGTAATTCTACTAAAGTATGAACTGTAACAATCTACTTGGTCTTTAATGCTCAACCTTTAAAATTTGATAAACTTGATACTTAGAAACATACACAACAATAACATTCTTTATATTCGTCCACCAAAATATCAATTTCAAGCTTTTTTTTAATCATGTTATACTTTACCGAAAAGAATAGCCTATATGATGAGCTTTTTGCAAAATCTTCTCTTTCAAGTCAGAATCACTAAGCACCCAAATTTGTAGCTTCTTATTAGTAAAACCTTCGTCATCAAAAGAAGTTTCCTCGGTCAATTTTCTTATTGCACTTGTTCAATTAACTTTTGATAATCATTGCTAACCTTAATGTAGCTTTAATTATGTCCATTAATATTAGTCGTACTATCATCTAATGCAAATACTCAATATCCTCAAATCTTCTAATCTCTAATTGCAAGACATCTAATTCTTTAATTAATTCAGACCATCAGGTAATAAAACAATTTAAAAGACTTATTGACTTACGACTTAAAACTATTCAATCACATTTGCTCTGTCAGGCCAATACTGGATATCCAAGTCCATAACTTTTAATGAACTTCGATCATCTTCTTTACCTTAAGTTCAATTCCTTTTATGTGAAGATATAATTTAAACTCTAATGATCAATTAAGATCCCGAATCTCAATAAAAGTTATATCTCCAAAACTCTAGAGCATAATGGCTACTAATTCTATATCATGCATCAGAGAATTTCTTTATTGAAGTTTCAACTGTCTAGATGCATACACAATTGCCGTTCTATCTTATATTAAAATGCGTCACAAACTCTGCAATGAATTGCTCTAAATATAAAATCATTCTATTCTTGATAGAATGACTAACACTAGCGAAGTTATCAAGTGTTTTTTTAATCTTGAAAATGTTGCACGCATTCTTTTATCTATTCATACCTGACATCCTTTCTCATCAACTTGAACAATTCCATCACTATCTACAAGAATATTTTGATAAACCTCCTGTAATATCCTACTAAACCCAAAAAATTTGCAAACCTATGTAAATACTTTAGGTGTATGTCATATAACTATTTTTTTTTCACTTTCTAATGGTCCAATAAGATTCTATGGGCATTTATGATATATCCTAAAAATGCAATTCTCCTCAACTATAACTCATAATTTATAAATTTTGCATAACTAATTCTTTCTTGGCAATTTTAAACTATTTTAAACACAGCATGTTCATCACAAGTTGTCAAATAAATAAAAAATCATCAATGAATAATATCGAACTGATCATCATATTATTTAAAGATTTAATTCATTAAATTTATAAAGACTATGGGAGCATTAGTAGGACCAAATGACCATAAAAAATTTATAATGATCAAACATGGTTCCAAAAGATGTCTTCAGTTGTCCCTAACCCTCACCATATCGTATTCAGAACTGAAATCTAACCTAATAAATACAATAACATCTTCTAACTAATCATTCAAAACAACAATACTAGATAGTAGATATTTAGTTTTAATTGTTACATTATTCAAATCCATATAATCAATGCACAAGCTTATAGATACATCACTTCATGACAAAAATTAAAAGTGCACTTCAAGGCAAATTGCTTCGTCTAATAAATCTCTTATCCACCAGTTCTATAATTGATGTTTTAATGCTTGTAATTCTTAAGGAATCATCTTCAAATGAGTCAATTTCTCTTTTATACAGCAATCATAGTGATTCCTCAGGAAACACATTAGAAAAATCTGCCATAATTGGAATATTCTTTATAGTTTGCACATTCTTATTAAACATTTCAAGCATTACTAAAAACAACAATTTATCACTTCTCAAATAAAATTCCAAAATCAATTTCTCTTTTATACAACAATCATGGTGATTTCTGAGGGAACACATTAGAAAACTCTGCAATAGTTGGAATATTCTTTAATTATTTTACATTCTTATTAAACACTTCAAGCATTACTAAAAATATCAATTTATCACTTCTCAAAGAATTTTCAATCTTTACTATGTTGATTAGAGAAGATGTTGCATTCTTATATATAAAAAAGATTTCTTGCCAAACAAATTAAACTTCATACTTCTCTTATAACATTCACTTATAATAAAATGTAATAGTTAGGTTACACGAGGTGAGGAAAAAATTTAGAAAGAGGGAAGGAAGGGTCGCATAAATGAACAATAGGAAGGGGAAAATAATTTGAGCAGTCGGAAATCGAACAGATGAGAGAGGAAGTGAGGAGCCGAGAAATGAAGAGATTTATTTGTGCTATAAATTGAAGAGTGGGGAGAAGCGAGGTAGTGAGATAGACTTAAGTGGAGAGTCAAACAGCAGTTAGGGCTTCCCCGTGCTTTGATCAGCTGAGGGCGGCATCAGTGGCTGGCGATGACTTCTCTGTCGAGTGTAGGAGGAGGCAGTGTCGGTACTGTGTAGAGGAAGAGGAAGCGAGAGGAAGAAGGCCCGTGCAAGAGAGCTGAAGAGAAGCTCTGGAGCGATCAGATTATAGCAGGTGCAAAGCTCGACCGAGGTAAGGGTTATTAAATCGATATTAAAACTTAATAATAATAATAATAATAACAAAATATTTATTAGAAAATTTAGCGGGATTTCATAAAGTAAATACTAAATAATGAGAATTTTATGGTTAATTAAAAAAAATAAATTGATTAAAATTTTATCATGTTTAGGCGTTCCATTTTTAGAGAAAAAATCATTGTCAAGAGCAAGCGGATGTCTATCACCAAGGTGGGTAATCCTACTCTTAAATTATAAAATCATTTTGATATATCTTCTAAATCAGTTATATTGGTTGTTAATTATGTTTGATTAATGCAACTGATTGTTCTATTATTAAATTTTATTGATCATTTCGATGTGAATGCTTATAATCTCATAATATGAAGCAATTAATGCATTATAGTATTATATATTGAGTGATATGAAATTATGAATGATATGATTGTATAGATTTACTTGTCTGTGCATGAATGACTATGATGGAATCACCTCTTGATGATGTTAGTTGGGAAACACTAAGGTACCCGTGCACGTAAATGGAAAAGGATATTAATATTGAAGTATTTTAATTGGTTCAACTTTTTTGGACTATGCTCCTATGACGGTTGTATAGATATGAAATTATAATGATATGTTATTGATATAGTAAGATTTTTTAATAGTATCAAATATTTATATTTATTTATTAAGAAGTTTAACTTGCATGCATATGCTTCTCTCTTGTATTACTGTAGTTTATGAGTTGGAGTATTCACTGGCTTTGTTAGCTCACAGTTATTTTTAAAACTAACTTTTCAAGTCAATTTAATTGATTAAAAGATGAAAGATAGAAAAAACGTGTATAGAAGACGTGGACAACCAATAACAATGAAAGTTAAATAATTTGCTTTAATTTGTTAAATAGTAACTGAATATAGCAAATTAGATTCAGACCGTCTGACCGTCCGTTCCACCTTGGTTAATTCGGCCAGATCGTGATATAAAATGTCTAACTAGTCAATCCATCCTCAGTATAATATCAAAAGTTTGATAAGTATTACATATATCTTTGCTAGCAAATTTATATTTTGAATACTAACATCCCAAAATATTTTCTATTTGCATAAAAATTGTCGACAAAAGGAGAATCTACAAATAATACATTTAGATAACATGTAATATCAATAAATTAAACAACAAAGGATTCTTTAGAGATAAATAAATATGAAGCATCAAAATTGAACATAAATGTATCAAAAAGATCAGAAATCAGATATATAATAGTAACTACTTCAGATTCTTTGGCTTCTTAAGGTATTATTACAAAAATTTTAGCTTTCAATAGCATATTATGTTGTGAGAGAATTTGCGCAAACTGATTCGAAAGATAGAAATAACATTGAACAGAAGCGTAAAAAATTAGAAAACATAGAAAATAGAAATACCACCAAGATTTAACATAGAATATCCCGATAACCTAACAAAACAATAGACCCACGCCTCACCAAGAAATTTACTAGAGAAAATGATGAGAATTGTACAAATTACACTACAGTCAAGCCTCTCTACATCTTTTGAACTCTATTGTTCTTCCTTTCAAAAGAATAATCAAAATCCAACACAACGCACATAAAAATCTTGCAGTGAAGCCGAAACTTAAAGTCTTGAACCATTGAATTTAGTTACTGGCAAAGAGGGCGCAGTGGTGCTCCATCTAGAGGAGGGCCCTGACCTTCAAGCACTACATGAATAAACGCTCGAGTTCTTGGACATGTGCCAGGCACAACATCACTCCTCCTGGGTGTTACATTATCGAGTGCTTTGTTCTAGGTTCCAAGACATATACCAGGCGCGCAGGCGCTCCTCTTGGGTGTCAGGATTCTTGGTACATAAAATACATTCAGGGGTAGCACCTTTGAAACCAAATAAGGGGTCGAGCAAACTCACTGTTAAGCTTGACAGGCAAAATAAAAAGCTTTGAATGACAAATTGATCGCCACAATCAGACTACATCATAACAATCTTCCACTTAGAGATTGATTGCAATAAATTCGGCTCCACCAAATTTACAACACCATAATTACCAACAATAGTGTGGCTCTCCCCTATCTCAACTTTTCAGAACTCCAAGTGAAACCAAACACAGCTTCAGCTTCTCAACAGTTACAACCTTAGTCAATATGTTTATGGGATTTTGAGCTGTGTATCCTCTTCGAAGAAAATTAACCATGTTTTAGAAGTGAACAAATGAAATGATACCTTAATTGAATGTATTTTATCCTAACATGAAGTATGATATTTTTTGCTAGATGAATAACACTCATACAGACACTATAAAGCTTTTAATTCTCATGATCCTTGCTCGGTTTGGTTATAAAGCTCTGTAGTCAAATCATTTCCTTGCTACCCTTAGTGATGACAATATATTCAGATTTTGTAATTAATAAAGCAACCATCTGTAACCTGAAATCCCAACTCACCTATAAGTTTACCAATGAGAAAATATAATATATTGTATTTCTTCTACCATGAACATCTCCTATTAGATATGAATCAACACAACCTTGCTTTGCACTTCTAGAGCAAAGTGCTTGGTTAATCGTTTCCCTTAAGTATGTGAGAATCCACTTCACAGCCTCCCAATAATGTTTCCATAAAGCAACAACTTTAATCATAGAACATACATAAAAACGAGCAATCATTTTTTTAATAGATAATTAAGTGACTACATCAAATATGTATACCCTAAGAGGAAAAATTCGTCCACCCAAAATATAATAGGGACAAACCAACAAGAATGGTTCAAAATGAACTCACAATTCAGGTTCCATATAAACTATTCCAGCTATATCAGAGGCACCGACCCACTAGAAAAAGACAAAATCACATGCCCGATGTAAAAGAGTGAAATCTACAGAGGCTGAAGGATGACTTCACATTCATCACCTAGAATAGACAAGCCACTCATGAATACAAGCACTGCTCAAACCACACCAATGGAGATCCAACAACTACAACACTTTTCAAATAAAGTGAATCAATTAGATCAAACATTATGTCAATGACAAACATCTTACTCAATTGACAAAGAGATCCGATCCAACAACCTCCCAACAAGCTGACAAATTTTTCGAGTTCATATAGAGACTATAAGCCTCCTGCATTTCTTTATATTGTTTTACGTGTACTTTTTATGTTGCCTTTCTTATAACAGTTGAGACGCCAAATCTCAACCTATAATAAGGAAACTTAGAGAGAGCGGCGAGTCCTATCTTTTCTTCTCTTTTTTGTTCTATACTTGCACTCCCCTCAACCTCCTTGAATGGATAGGTTTCTCTGCAACACATCCCTACTTCTTAGCTCTTCATTCTTCCTTTGAATTAGTAAAATATAGGTGTGATTCATGGACGTATCAGAGTTTAACAAAATAAATATGCAGTTCACTAATAAAAGATAAAATAATTTTAAGAAATAAGAAAGCTTAAATATTTACTTGAATAAGAAGTATTCAATGAAAAACAATCAAAATAGCTAAATCACTTTGATTTTATAAAAATCAAATTGATTTATTACAATTAAGAATGTCGAGAAGAAATAGGATGCTTTAGATTTTACTATGTTGTGGACCAACATCAAGTAAAATTTAAGATCCCTCAGAATGCTTCCACTTCTTATCAACATGTTCAATGAAATTTACATATTTATTTTTTCCCCTACTTTTATAAGGCTATTGTTATTTTAACCATTTCAAATGAACCTAATGTCCCTTTCAACCTTTTCTTCTCCATCAAATAACTATTGATACAATAATTTTTAAATACCAAGCATAAAAATTCTCTCATTATATAGGCTAGTTGCAATTATCTACATGTTAAAATTTCATACTTTATGAAAAAAAAATGCAACTAATGAATCATGATCATATAGGATGTAATATTTCTCATAGTAGCATGATTATGCTTCTATGTTTGCACTCCACTATTACCATCACATGCAGGTGTTGGTAATCCAATGGAGATGTGCAATTATTATTTTCATAAGTTTCTTTGGCAAATTTAAAAATTCCAATTATAATGAGTTGTTGTTTAATGTAAACTGAAAGCTAAGGTTGTTAGGATAAATATAGTTTCTAATTCAAAGAGTGAAAAACCTGTAGCATATTACATAATTTCATAGAATCACAGGAGATAATAACATAAGTTATAGGTTACAATCTCTTATCAATTTTGACCTCCCTCAAGCCTCTTATCCTCAAGGGTAAACCGTTATTTGCCGATGTCAATTATCAATGGGTTGAGAAGGACAAAAATAAAATATGCACTCATTGCCTGCAAGTATGCCTTCCCATGAGTCGCAATCTCAATGTATCATTAGTCAGATAGGTTACCTAACGTGACTGAGGAGATTAAGCGACAAAAATCAAAACTATGGATCAAGATATGGAATTACAATAATGAAGAATGGGAGCTGAGAAACACCTTTGACTAACAAATAAATATATAATATATTACTATTAAAAGTATATAAAATTTATATTTAATTAAATTTTAATTACATAATATGTGAGTTATCATCAAACTTAATATCAAGTCCTTAACAAGTTAATCTTAGAAGTATAAATCTACTAATTTATAAACATGAATAAATGAGTTAGAGTGTTTTTATACTTGGTTCAATTAATCTTCAAATTGTTAAAAAGAGTTCAAAATTATATAACTATTAACTTGAAGAAGTATTAATAAAGCTGAGTTTTGAGTTTTTGATTGAGTAAACTAGTTCACTTACACAGCACAACCTTGCTCTCAACTCATCCCACGATAAGTACCGTCCCACACAAATAAATGCAATCAACTTAACATCTCTACGACCTAAATGAGCTAAATCTAGAGAACTAAAACTTCAGGCTGTACTGGAGGAAATTTTCGCCTCTTTAGATATCTAAAGATGCTATAAAATTGAAGTTAAATGAAACTCAGGAAGTTATTCCCCACAAATCTATACCATTCATTCTATACATGCCCACCATATCTGATTTCCTTGCCATTCCCAAAGCAAGAAAATCTGAGCCACAAAGATAGTTCACTCGAACTAAGCAGCTAACAAGCAGAACCAAAACAATCTCAACTCAGAAAGCTTTTCACATACCACTAGAGGAGGGACCACTTGCTCCGTATCTCCAAACCTCAATGCATGCTTCTCGATCTGCTGCTCGCACCAGAGGAAGATCGGAACGTAGAAGTGGTAAACCCTCGCCTTCTCCAACGCAGTCAATCGGAGCTCATTCATTCCAAACAGCCGACACAGATAGCCCCCGCAGAGCAACCATTTGTCGATGCCCTCCGCCACGCTCTCAGACGTAAATCCCATCCTCTGCAACAGAGGCCCCATGCAAATGAATTCGAAAAGGTCGTCCACGGATGAGACGAGCGCGGGAGAAGTCGGGAACAGAGGCTGAGCCGCTGCCGATAATCGCCGGAGGGGAGAATTGCGCGAAAACGTGAGGGTTTGGAGCGGTCGTCCGAATTTGGGAACGAGTGAGGTGTCGGCGGTGGGAGTAAACGGTGAGGGTTGAGCTAGAAAGGGAAGGAGAGAAGAGTGAGACGTATGGGGAATTGTGGTTAGGGTAGCCATAGTGTTCTTCGGCGATGGAGACGAATACGTAAGCAGTGAACAAACGGCTTCGCACACCTGCTTCGAGTAATGTACTAGCAGGTTCTCTACGGGACTACAGGAGCAGAGGAGAAAGAAGACTGCTTTATCTCCTTTCAGCGGAATGCAGCGGTTGCGGTAGCTGGGCAAAGCCGCTCTGAAACACGTCGATGGAGGGAGGATAGAAAAGAATCCTCTGTGATAATCTTCTGTGATTGCGAGGATGGGAGAAGGAGCTTAGGGATCGCCAAACGGTGGATGGAATTTTTTGGATTGTTTTTTTATTTCAATGACCGAAAATCAATAAATTAAAGCGACATTTTCATAAAGAACACATAATTCTTATGTATTTATTTACATAGCACAATATCAAAATCCTTAATAACAGATAAAAAAGAGCATTATTTTCACTTTTTAGGAGTAATAAGTAAATGTTTAAAACACCAAAATGATATTTTTTTAAGTAGCATTTTGGTGTAAATTAAAGGGGCATTCGCATACATAGCACATAATTCTTATGTATTTATATATCTTACTAATAAACTTTTATATTTACACACAACACTCAAATTATTTTAACCTTTTAAGAGTGGAACAAATTTTGTTTATGTAAAAGTTTAAAACTCTAAAATGCTATGTATAAAAATATGAAAGTTTAGCTTTTGAGATATATAAATGCATAAAAATTATGTGCTATCTCTGCAAATTTCTTATTAAATGGGATGTATTATGTGCTAGAATCTACAAGTATATGAGTTAAAAATAAAATGAAAATTTTCAATATGTCAAGTTTAAGTGTCTGTCATCTCTGAAAAAGAAAAGCAAATAAGCAATTACATACACATCACACAATTCTTATATATTTATAGATCTCCCACTAAACTTCCATATTTAGATATATGCCACTCAATTATTTAATATTAGATCAAAAATAGCATAATTGCTATTTTTTAAAAAAAGAATACATTTTCATGCATAGGTTTAAAAAAATCAAAGTGCTTTGTATGTGTATGAAAAATACACTAAACAAGATCTGATAGCCCTAGACAAGACCTGTGGCAAAAAATCAACCTCCGGGAGCACAAAGGACCCTGAGTTGGAACGGAGCAAATCGTCTGATAGACCGATTCAAGTGAGTTGGCTTAGCCGAATAATTAAACAAACGACTGACCATCATAAGAGCAGGCGAAGCAATGCTCCAATCAGAAAGGAATCGAGGAAAATAATGGCTGCCTTAAAGGTTATAGTGGCAAACTGACAGTAAAGAATCTTGAAAGCATTATCAACATTTCATAATGTAATTTCTATGTACTATAAATATAAGAATAATAATGGTTAAAGGACTTTTTCCAAAAAAGGCAGAGGGGAGTGTTGAATTTTGGTGCACCTATGACTTCTGTATTTATCGGTTCTCTCTCACACACCATACGCTATATTCATTAGGTGTAATTTATAAACAGATCTAGTTTCAACACTTTGAAAAGTGTGGTAAGCGTGAATCATGTCATTGATAAGAACATGAATGATTCAAGGAGAAGAACCCATTCTCGAAAAATGATCAACAACATGACTTGTACCTATGAGTTATTAAATAGTTCAACAAACCCAAGAAACAAATGATGAAGGCAATCAGAGGTGTTCTGGTAACTAAGAGAGCGTCACTGCAAAGATCAACAACATCTCGTCACCCATGAAGGATGACCACTCTAACAAGGAAGGAGCTCCAGAAGTGGATCACGACACACACAACCCCAACAGCTCGGGTTTTGTGTTGCTCAACCATTGCAGACACGAATGTGAAGAAGCTTCATGATTTATATCGCCACCTTCTCTCATTAAATCTATAAAGTTGAGCCTGCTAAACATTTTAAGGTCCTAGATTTCTTTTATAATTGGGAACGGTCAGATCCGAACAACCACATCATCTTTTACGTGTTAACTGCATGCTTATTAAGAATTAGTGAATCGCTCAACTGATATCTACTCTTCATGACAAGTAGAGATTCAGCCCTCTGTTAGTTCAATGGTCTACCACCCTATGCAGATTTCAAGAGAAAGTTCATAAAACAATTCGCTAACGAGCACAAGCCCCATAGAATTTTACAAGCTCTCATACAACTATGTCAATTACAGGATGAAACCTTGCAGGAAATTATAACACATTTCTAGAGAGAAAATACTAGAATTATGGGATCTCAAACCTTTGATAGAACATTTGCTGGCACAAGAAATCAAGGAGAGCCTATTATGCTATGTTGTTGGACTACAGCGGTCCAAGATAAATGATGAGCTATTAGAACCTGTCCATGATCATATATCCGCCAAAGTGTACAGTTCATTCCTTATAGCTCGAAAAGGTTCACCCAGTCGATACCCTCCAAAGAGAAGCACTCATAAAGAGGATGGAGACCAAGGCAAAATCCACAGCCATCTACTAGGGCCCATTTCAGAAAGTTTTTGATCTCTCCCAGAAGATTGAGTGGCCGATAAAGGGGTGTATTAAAATTATCAATCAGATCTAGCACGACGAGCCAATTGGTGTGACAAAATGAAACCACCTCCACCAAACTGTAAACTTTCTCGAACCATGCCACTAAGAGTCTCCATGGCAAAAGTAGTGGAGGCAATCCAAAATAATGACTTCTTCAAAATAGCACCACCAATGAAGAAAGAAGGGTATCTCTAATAACCCAAGAAATATTGTGCATATCATAGGGATCACATACATGACACATAGGAATGTCAATACCCTCAAAATTTGATTGAGGAACTAATCAAACTAAGAAGCTTAAGGAGTTGGTAGCACCTGAGGCAGCGAATCAACGGTAAGGGAAAATACCAACCAATAAAACCTCAATAAGTTGGCTTAGGTTCAGTTAATCCACATCTTAGGTGTCATACCCAACATATTTAGGGGAGACAGCGAAGCAGCCCAACGGGTCAATTTAAAGAGACTTTGCTCAGGACTTTTTTTGGTGGTCCTGACTCCATGACACTCCTCTAAAACACTTGTTAATTTTCTAAAATAATGGAGACTTGCTCGCCAAAGGAAATCCATATAATGACACTATAGTTGTTATCGTTATAATTGTCAACTTTCAAACAAGGAGTTGTGGGATAATTTTTATCATCATCGCGTCTACCATAGGTATTCGGGAAGACTTCTATCTAAAGGGACATACACAACGTTCGAGGAATAATGTACAACCCTATAGGATAGAGAAATTAACTTTGAATGAGACTGATCAACCAGATGAGAAAGATCTTCTTAACTCATGAGTCTCAGAACCATAAGTTTTCCCCTATCTTATCGGGGGGGGGGGGGGGGGGGGGTACAATAAGACTAATTTTATTCTGGGGTCTGGATTTCCTTATATGGGGCTCTCTCTTAGTTAATTACACCCCAAGAGTTGTGAATCCTAAAAATACTCTTAATTCATAATCTGACTTATATCGTGTAAACTCAATAGTAATTGTTTGTATGAAGTTTGATATTGATGACTCGGATTTAGAGGGTTGTAGGGTTTGAATGGAATGAGAGTGAATTAGATTCGTTCAGTTGAGCTAAAGACTTGAGCTAACTTAATCAATTTAAGTTGGAATGGTAGGGTTCTGGTTCGACCATTTGATCTTGGAAAATAGGAACTGGGCATCAATCAGACTTCAGAATTAAAATCTGCGACTCAAGTTTTGTTTGGGATTGAGAATTGAGGTTTAGGATTGTGAATTAAAATTTAGTTCGAAGGATAGGTCAGTTGAAGTGGATGACAAATATAATCTAAATGGAAGGTATGATAGAAAGCTTTTTAGATGGAGGTGAAGCCTTAATCCTATATGAAACCCAACTATCAAGGAAGCTAATAGGTGGACTAACCTAAATTTTAGGAATAACGCCTCGATCAAGATGCTCATGGCCTCCCATCATTTCGGGCGCATTGGTATCCTCATATTATTAACCATTTAAATTGTAGGAGTTCTTCCTTATTGATATAGCAATGGCTAAGGTAGACTGCTTTAGTTTACATTGGTTTGGTACTAGAGGGTAAGTTTTTTTTATTGGGATTTATATGTCTTAGTCCCTAGAAATTATCTATTGCGTACTTAGAATTACCTAAAGCTTAAATACTAGACTAGCTTAGGATTTGCATCGACCTAAGTTTTTGTATACGTTGGCTATCCTAGGTTCACAGTTTGGATTTATCCTAGGTTGTGGTTGAGAGAATTTAGAATTTGTCACATTTATTTATTTATTTATTTGGTTCAATATTTAGAGGATGAATCCTAAGTTTGTTGATCATGATTACAAATCATTAGTTTTAAAGTTTTGTTTTATTTTTCGTTGCTTTTGTTCAATTGTTTCTCTTAAAGTCGACTTCTAGCATTTGATGTGTTTGATTTTTTTTTTTTTTTGTATTTGAAATGAGTTGAAACAAAACTCATAGAAATATATTCTTCATGCTCAAGGACAATTTATATACTCACAAAAAGGTATTCTTATTATAACAAGTGTAAGTGATATAAATATCCTTATGTTTGAATCACATAAATTTAAAATAGCCCCAAAGGTTATGCTCTCAAAGGTCAAGGCTATGAAATCATATGTTTCTAGGAAGAAATAGGTTCATTCTTGTAGGCACTTGTATCTTTAAAGATATAAGCCCTGCCTATACTGAAATTGTGAGGAGAGCTCTTGCAAGACTTTAATGTTGATATATCTAGGAGAGTCCATAGGAGAGTAGTAAGGGCTTTGGTGGATCATTCACAAGGCTGTATTGAGGGAGAGAGATAAGCATTCTTGTGTGGTGTTTTCTTGATTTTAATGAAGTTTTGTGGTGTTTTCTTTATATTTTGCAAGTAATCTCCTCTACCTTTTCCTTGTGATGATATAGTGTGATGTCTAGGAATGTGAAAATGATTTTAAATTTTTTCATCTTTCAATGTGATGACTTTCCTTCTACATTTCATTTACTTATCATTCTGGCCAAATGATTTGCTAAAATCCGTTGTGAACCCATAATGACCCGGGATAGCTATGAAATGAACAACTAGGAAAATCACATTGAACTATAGGTTATGAAGCATAAGTACACTATAGAGAGATGCAAATGTTAGAGAAATGACCATTTTTGTGTTCAAAGCGGGGCTTAAGGAATTAAGGCCACTTTAACCAAACTTCTTTATGCACTCAGGAGAGGGTAAAGAAGAGAAGTGCTCCTATGTTTCACTATCTACATTTCAAATTACATTTTCTCATTTTCTACACTCCACTACTATCACTGCAAGTGAAGGTAGCTTTATCATCTGATTATCACTCATTCAAATAGGATAATTAGAATTTATGTAGAAGTAAACTATAAACTTATTTGCATTGTAGTAGGAACTATTAACTTAACTTAAATTTCTTTAAATATCAAACCGAGGATGAATTAAATATTCTATAAGCTTTTACTAAATTTGACAAACCTAGTTCTCCGTGGGATCGACAATCCGGATTTAAAAAACTTTGATACTACTTTGACATTGCACCTGTTTAATCCTTTTGAAGGTTGAAGCATTTGTTAGAGGCCAAGCATTTATAGTGCAGTTACCGGGGAAACTGCGCTGAAGAATTTTGGGGAATTTTAGTTGAATTATAAAGACTTGGATTTGAAAATTTTAATATTATTTTTGTGTGTAGGATAGGATCAATAGGACTTGAACCTTATGACTCCGAACTAGAGAGAACTATTAGGAAAATTAGAAAATAGAAAAAAAATTGACAAACTTGAGGAAGAAATGATGAATACATAACACATTAACATGGGTACTTAAGAATAAATTAATAAACATCATAACATACAGATACCATTAAGGGATTATGTTAATTCTACGATAGATGAAATTCACTTATGTATTCAAACTCCTGCTGTAGAAACTAACACTTTTGAACTGAAGCATCTTATCATCCAAATGGCCTGGAAAAACCAATTTGGGGGAACAAAATCTGAGGATCCAAACTTGCATTTGGCAAGTTTCTTAGAACTGTGCACCACATTACACTATAATGGTGTTTCTAATGACGCTCTTAGGCTTAGCCTTTTTCCCATTACCCTCGGGGATAGAGCGAAATTGTGGTTGAACTCATTAGCACCTGGATATATTAGAACGTGGAGTGAACTAGGACAAAAATTCTTAGTCAAGTATTTCCCGCCCTTTAAAATGGTGAAATTAATGCTATTACTTCATTTTACTGGTATGAAGGTGAGTCGATATATGAGGCTTGAGAGAGATTTAAGGAACTTTGTAGGAAATTTCTTCATCACACTCTGCCTGACTAACTGATTGTCCAGACTTTTTGCAGTGGTTTAGTAGGATCTCTTAGATCTATTATTGATGTTATCGCTGGTGGTTCACTCATGTCTAAGCCCTTTAATGAGGCTTATTCCTTACTTGAGGAGATTGCTACCAACAACTTCTAATGACCTGTTGAGAAAGTAAACCCGAAGAAGGTAACTAGTATACATGACATTGATGTGCTTTCGATTCTAACTTCTTAGGTAGCTATATCTTGCAAGTTAGGCCAACTTGGGATGAGTCAACCTTAACTACCACCAGTAATTGAGGAAAATTCATTTAGACAATTGATTGATGCTAACACTTCATCACATGAGACTCTAATTGTGATAAGTAACAGAACTAATAATACTTATTCCAATTTCTATAACCCAGGTTGAAAGAACCATCCTAAATTTAACTGGAATAACAATTCTAGTGGAGTAAACCAACAATGGGGCAATAATCAATCAAATCCTTTTGGGAATTGGAATAATCAAGTTAATTCTAACTTTAGACCTTCTTATCCTCTTGGATTTAAGTAGAACCCACAATTTAAGGAGATGAAGTTTTCGTTAGAGGAAGTCATTTTACAAATGAGGAATCAATTACAAAGTTAAGGTACTGCTATAAGAAATATTGAGAACCAGTTGGGTCAGATTACTAACTCACTTAGCTATCAACCTCAAGGAACTCTTCTTAGAAATACTGAGATTAATCCTAAGGAAAAGAACAGTAAGCACGTCAAAGCTGTGAAGTTATATAACGAAAAATGAGTTGGAAGATATAGTTCACAAGAATTGTGAGCTGTGAAGTTATATAACGAAAATGAGTTGGAAGATATAGTTCACAAGAATTGTGAGTTAGAGAAAGAGCATTTAGATCTTGCAATACCTAAGGAAAATATTTTCAAGTATTTAGAGAAACGTTTTTCACATCCTCGAATTAACTTAGAAAAATCTCCACCTCTTTTCCTCAAAGATCACAACAATAAAAAATTGATCAACAATTTTTAAGATTTCTAGAATCTTTAAAAAGCTGACAATTAATATTCCTTTTTTTGAGGCTCTGGAATAAATGCATAGTCATGTAAAGTTTATGAAAGACACCCTCAACAAAAAGAGGAAGTTTAGAGATTATGAGATAGTTTCACTCAGCGAGGATTGCGGCGCTATCATACAGAAAAAGCTTCCTAAAAAACTTAAGGATCTTGGGAGCTTTACTATCTTTTATGCAATTAGTGAAAAATTTTATGGCAAAGCTTTTTGTGATCTTGGAGCAAGTATAAAACTTATGTCATTATATATCTTCAAAAAGGTTAGGATTAGGAGAAATGTCTCCTACTATTGTAACCCTTCAACTGGTTGATCGATCGATCACTTATCCAAAAGTGGTTATAGGGAGGTTCTTGTTAAAGTGGATAAATTTTTCTTCTCTGTTGACTTTATTGTATTAGATATGAAGAAAGATAAAAATGAGAAATGATAGATGTGCAGAAAGGTGAAACAACAATGAGAGTAAATGATCAAGAGGTAAATTTCAATGTATTAAAATCTATGAAATATCCTTTTAAAGGAAATGAAGATGCATATTTTCGGATAGATTTAATAGATTATTTGTGTAGTAGCCATTTTTTAGAAAATTATGAAATTAAATCAGTAGAGCAAGATTTAGATGAGGAGAATATTTAAGATTGTCAGGATGAATCTGTTCTATTGATTACTAATAATTTAAAATTTGTTCAGGAGAGGTTTGAGATTCTTAATACAATAGAAAAAAGTAAATCACTTGTTCCTTTTATAGAAGAAGCCCACTTGAAATGTTGTTTTGTCCCAAATATCTAAAATATGATTACTTGGGGAAGTCATCTACATTAGATGTTATCATATCCTCAGATTTGACTCACTCGCAAAAGGATAAATTAATGGATACTATGAGTAATTATAAGAGATCTTTCAGATGGACCATATATTATATTAAAGGGATTAGTCCCTCTATATGCATGCATAGGATCTTGATGGAAGATAACTATAAAAGGAAGTCGTTAAAAGGGAGATTAAACCCAATGATGAAAGAAGTCGTTGAAAAGGAAATTTAAAAATGGCTAGATGCATGTTAATCAGTTGAGTTCCTAAGAAAGGGGAAGCGACAGTGTCCGTTAATGAACATAATGAATTAATTCCTATTAGACATGTCACTGGGGGGGCATATGTATTGATTACTGAAAAATAAATTCTACTACTAGGAAAGATCATCTTCCTCTACCTTTTATGGATCACATGTTGGATGGTCTAGCTGGCCATCCATATTTTTTGCTTTTTAGAGATTCTAGATATCATCAAATACTTATAGCTCCTGAGGATCAAAAGAAAATAATGTTTATAACTCCTTATGAGACTTTTGCTTTTCATAGAAAGCCTTTTGGGTTATGTAACACGCCAGCAGAATTTCAACTCTGTATGATGTTAATTTTATGTGACCTAATTGGGAAAGGAATAGAAGTTTTCATGGATGATTTCTCAGTGTTTCTCCCTACATTTTACTCTTGTCTAGATCATCTTGTTATGGTGCTAAAAGCTGCAAAGAGACAAACCTTGTTTTCAATTTGGAGAAATGTCAATTTATGATCTCAGGAGGAATTGTTTTTTGACATAAAATATCTGAAAAAGGCATGCAAGTATACCCAGGGGAAGTTCAAGTAATTGAAAAACTTTCACCACCCACTAATGTGAGGAGTGTTCAACGTTTCCGGGACATGCTAGATTCTACAGACAATATATAAAAGATTTTTATAAAATTGCCAAACCTTTATGTTGTCTCTTGGAAAAGGATGTTTTATTCAATTTTTATCATGAATGCCTAATTGGCTTTAACACTCTAAAAGAAAAGTTAGTCATTGCTCCTATTATTGTCTCACTAGATTGGGGGAGACAACTTGAACTAATGTGTGACGTAAGTGTTGACCTCACATTTGTTGAGTTCTAGTCTTTCTTTCTTAGAAGCCTAGGATCTAGCCATAACACCTTCCTATTGACTATCCTATGGAACCCAACCATCTTAGAAATTCTAAACACCTCTTTACTCTTATTGGAGTTCTATGTGTATGGTTTTGACCTCTAACACTTAGAAGGATGAAGCTAGTATGAGGCAGCTTAAGGGGAGCCCTGATCACTGAAAAATTTATTAAGAAATTCATACCTATTTTTGATGAAATTGCACTTTAAAGAAGGGTATTTTCTTTATTTTATTGCAGAAATAAAGAATTTAGGTGATAAAAGCAAAAATCATAAAAAGGAGCGAATTTGGAGAAAAATCATGCAATTTGTGCTGAGTCGCCGACGGCGAGATCGAGCCCGCCGACGGTGAGGTTACAAGAAGAAAATTCTGAAGAATTTATAACTGTCTCGCTGACAGCGAGCCCGAGCCCGCTGACAGCGAGCTAGAGCGGTTTAAAGATCTTCTAGAAGCCTCGCCGACAACGAGGTAGTTCGTCACCGACGGCGAGATAGATCAAATGGTGCAGATACATTGAACCTGGACACTTTTTGAAGGGATGCTTACACACCTCTTGGTCCTTTGCTCACCTCTATATATAGAAGCCGAAATTAAGTCTTTAGTGTGTTCTAAGTGTGTTATTGTCTCGAGTTTGTGTGCAGTTTTGTGTCTTAGTGTGTGTCTTAGAGAGTCCTTGAGTGTTATAAGTGAGTATTTAGTGAGTTAGTGAGTTTTTAGTGAGTTTTGCTGTACTGGAAGGAAGAGTCAAAGGAACTGCGAGGAGTCTGCTTGGAGATAAATTAAGATAAGTATTTGTATTTATTGTTTTTAACTTTAAATGAAATCCATGCTTAGTTTAGTTTCCATGCATTCTGAGTAGTTTATTTAGTCTTTCTCCCTGTTATGAAATTAAGTGATTTGATGAACTAAAAATAGAAGTATTTATATATATATATATATATCAATAAATTGTGATAATTTTTACTTAAAACTTAATTTACTTTTAAAACTCGGCCATTTGATTTGTTAAAATATGTTGATTATCAACTATAGTAAAAATTACATCCGATATTCGGGAATTCAAAAGCCTTGGAAGGAGGGTGCAAATAAATAGGAAATAATATCACTTGGGCGTAGAATCGAGCATTTTAGTGTGACGGACTAAAATATTCAATTCGGTTCTATTGTTCGAGAGCTGAAGTGTAGATGTTAGCCCTCGAGTGAGGGGAACGTGGGAGCTCGAAGTGGCAGTCGGTATCCTCCCAGCTGGCGCGCATTCGAGTAATCAAACATAGGATTAGTCAATATTCTTTACACCTGGACCAAAGGGTAAAGAATAGGTATGCTCCTATTTGTCACAATACTTTAAAATTATCTATTTAAATTCATCAATCACTTAAATTTCTAAACAAGGGGAAAAATACTTTTTCTGAATAGTTAAGACTTTAACAATTAGTTTTATTTCCTGCACTTTCAATTCATATTAATTTTCTACTTAGTTAATTTATCTAATTAAAATACTTAGTTTACTTTATTGCGCTTAAATTCAGAATTCCAAATTTTCGTATATTATTATTATTATAATTATTATTTTAAAATTAGTCGTTATTTAATTTTCTCTTTCCCCGTGGGATCGATAACCAGGACTCCACTAGAGCCCCGTATTACTTCGATACGATACGTATACTTGCGTAGCATCCACAACATAAACAATTACAATTCTATACATATAATATAGCGAGGTCAAGTTTTTGGCTTCGTTGCAATCAAATTAAAATATCATAATATAAATTTGTGGGCCACGTTTTTGGCGCCGTTGCCGGGGAAAGTAAGAAAAATTTACTAGAGTAACGGACTATTTTAAAATAATCATAATAAATAATTTTAATATCTATTCTAAAATTGTATGCGCAAATTTGGACACGAAAAATTAATACCTTACGATTCTGAATTAGAGCGTATAATTAAAAGAAGTAGAAAACAAAAGAAACAAATTATAAATTTAACACAAATGGCGAATATTCCTGAAATTCAAAATATGAACCAACAAAGACCATTAAGAGATTATGCCAACCCTACATTAGATGAAATTCATTTAACTATTCAAAACCCTGATGTAGCTGCTAATTCATTTGAACTTAAACCCGCAATTATCCAAATGGTACAAAACAATCAATTTAGTGGTTCACCTACTCGAAGATCCTAACTTACATCTTGCTAGTTTTCTAGAACTTTGTGCTACTTTAAATATCAAGGAGTATCCGACGATGCTATAAGACTTAGACTTTTTCCTTTTTCATTAAGGGATAAGGCTAAAATGTGGTTGAATTCGTTAGCACCTGGATCTATTAAAACTTGGGGAGAATTATCACAAAAATTTCTATCCAAATATTTTCCACCATCTAAAACTACTAAGTTTAGAAATGATATAACTTCTTTTTGTCAGATAGATAGAGAATCAATATATGAATCTTGGGAGAGATTTAAAGAACTTCTTAGGAAATGCCCACATCATGCGCTACCGTATCAAGTCGATTATTCAAACCTTTTATAATGGATTAGTAGGATCTTTAAGATCAATCATCGATGTCGCTTCGTGAGGTTCATTAATGTCTAAACCATTTGATGAAGCTTATGCACTAATCGAAGAAATGGCAACAAATAATTTCCAATGGCCTCATTGATAGAGTAAATCCGAAAAAAATAGCCGGCATTCATGAAAACGATGCAATATCTATGTTAGCTTCTCAAATTGTCTGCTATATCTAAGAAATTAGATCATTTTGGAATGAACTACTCTCCTACTTTAGAAGAAAACTCATCTGGACAAATCATAGAATCTCAATCTAATTATGAAACTTTAAATGCTATTAATAATAGAACTAATAACCCTTATTCAAACTATTATAATCCCGGTTGGAAAACTCATCCAAATTTTAATTGGAATAACACATCTAATCAACAATGGATGAATCAACCTAATCAAGCAAATCCAAACTATAAACCTAATTACCCACCTGGATTTAATAACAATAACCCTCAATTCAAAGATAAGAAATTATCTATGGATGAATTAATTTTGAATATGGGTCATTAACTACAAAATCAAGGAAATCAACTACAAATTCAAGGAAATCAATTACAAATTCAAGGAACATCTATTAAAAATATCGAAACTCAACTTGGACATATTACTATCACGCGCTAAATAATAGAATACCAGGAACTTTTCCTAGTAATGTGGAAATAAATCCTAAAGATCAAGGAAAAGAACAAATTAAAGCAATACAACTAAGGAGTGGAAAAGAACTAGAACCTCAAATTCAAAAAGAACTTAAAAGCCAAAATGAGGAAGTGGAAATTGAAAAGGAAACAATTCAACAAGATTCAAACTTGGAACATCCTTTAATACCTATGAAAATTTACGTTGAAAAACCTCCACCACCATTTCCTCAACGACTAGCTCAACATAAAAAAGATAAACAATTTGCTAAATTCCTTGAAATATTAAAGAAATTAACAATCAATATACCTTTTGTCGAAGCTTTAGATCGGATGCCAAATTATGTAAAATAAAGATATTCTAAATAAGAGAAGAAAATTCACCGATAATGAAACAAGTCACACTTAAGTGAAGAGTGTAAGGCTTATTACTCGAAGAAGCTTCCTGAAAAATTGAAAGATCCCTGGTAGTTTCACTATACCCTGCGCTATAGGAGAAAAATTTTATTGAAAAGCTTTGTGTGACTTAGGAGCAAGCATCAATCTAATGCCTCTATCGATTTTTAAGAGATTAGGATTAGGAGAAATTACACCTACTTCAGTAACCCTTCAATTAGCTGATCGTTCGGTTACTTATCCTAAGGGAGTTATTGAAGATGTGTTAGTAAAGGTGAATAAATTTATCTTCCCAGTAGATTTTATTGTTTTAGATATGGAGGAAGATAAAGAAATTCCTATCATTTTAGAAAGACCATTTTTAGCTACCGGAAAAGCTATGATTGATGTTCAGAAAGGAGAATTAACTATGAGAGTAAATGACCAAAAAGTTACCTTTAATATTGCAAAATCAATGAAATATCCTGCGCTAGAAAAAGATGATGAATGTTTTTGGATGGAAATACTTGAACATTTACAACGCAAACATTTTAAGGAATATTACGAAGATAAATTAGAAAAAGAAAACACTGAATTAATTGAAGATAATAATGAAGAACTAGATTATGTTCAGGAAAGATTTGAATTTTTAGATAATACTGAAAACACTGACAAGAATATAGTTCCATCAATTATTAAACCTCCCGAACTTGAGCTAAAAATATTACCCGATCATTCGAAATATGCTTATTTAGGTAATTCTTCAACTTTACCGCTTATTATTTCATCCGCATTAAACGAATCTCAAGAACAAAAACTTTTAGAAACTTTAAGAAATATAAGAAAACTTTTGGTTGGACTTTAGCAAATATTAAAGGAATTAGTCCTTCAATCTGTATGCATAGAATTATTTTAGATGATGAACATAAACCTAAAGCAGACCCCCAAAGGAGATTAAACCCGATAATGAAAGAAGTAGTTAAGAAAGAAATTTTAAAATTGTTAGATAATGGTATCATATATCCTATATCTGACAGTGCTTGGGTAAGCCCAATTCATTGTGTTCCTAAGAAGGGAGGAGTGACCGTCACTGTCAATGAAAATAATGATCTTATTCCTATAAGACAAGTTACTGGTTGGCGTATATGTATCGATTATAGGAAATTAAATACCGCCACCAGGAAAGATCACTTCCCTTTACCATTTCTAGACCAGATGTTAGATAGATTTGCCGGACATAAGTATTTTTGTTTTCTATATGGATACACCGGTTATCATCAAATACAAATTGCTCCTGAGGATCAAGAGAAAACTACATTTACTAGTCCTTATGGAACTTTCGCTTTTCGAAGAATGCCTTTTGGATTATGTAATGCACCAGCAACATTCCGTAGATGTATGATGTCAATATTTAGTAAGTTAATTGACAATGGAATAGAAGTATTTATGGATGATTTTTACGTATTTGGAACATCATTTGACACATGCTTAACTCATCTTGAAAAAGTATTAGAAGTATGTGAGAAAACAAATTTAGTTCTAAATCGGGAGAAATGTCAATTTATGGTTGCGGGCGGCATTGTATTAGGGCATAAAATTTCGGAAAAAGGCATGGAAGTGGACCCCGCAAAAATTCAAGTTATAGCTAAATTACCACCTCCAACTACGGTAAAAGGGGTAAGAAGTTTTCTTGGACATGTTGGATTCTACAGACGCTATATAAAAGATTTTTCAAAAATTACTAAACCTCTATGCCAACTTCTCGAAAAGGATAAGAAATTTAAATTTACAATTGAATGCCTGAATGCTTTTGAACTCTTAAAAGAAAAATTAATTACAACACCTATTATAGTTTCACCTAACTGGGAGAAACCATTTGAGCTTATGTGTGATGCTAGTGATTATACTGTAGGAGCAGTTCTTGGGCGAAGATATGAAAAGCTTTTTAAAGTTATATACTATGCTAGTAAAACTCTAAATGATGCCGAAAGAAATTATACGATTCATGAAAGAGAATTATTAGCGGTAGTATATGGTTTTAATAGATTTAGACCTTATTTGATTGGAAAAAAATGTATCGTGCATACTGATCATTTTGCTATCAAATATTTAATGCAAAAGAAAGATTCCAAACCAAGATTAATTAGATGGATGCTATTAATGCAAGAATTCGATTTTGAGATCGTTAATAAAAAAGGAACTGATAATCAAATTGCAGATCATTTATCAAGATTAGAAAATCATGAATTATCTGATATTGAAAATGAAATTATAGGCAGTTTTCCCGATGAACAACTATATAATATCAATGAGTGGAAAATACCATGGTATGTCGATATAGTAAACTATATAGTTAGTAAAATTTTACCACCTATGCTAATCGTGCAACAACGAAAAAAATTCATCCATGATACGTAAACTTATTTTTGGGATGAACCATATTTATATAAGCAATGTAAGGATTTAATTATTAGAAGATGTGTACCTTATGAAGAAACTGAACCAATTATTCAAAAATGTCATGATTCTGATCTTGGAGGACATTTTGGGACTGATAAAACTGCTTATAAGATTCTACAATCTGGATTTTACTGGCCTACTCTATTTAGAGATGTATACAGATATATTAAAACTTGGATAAATGCCAAAGAGTAGGAAATATATCTAGAAGAAACGAAATGACTCTAAATTTTATATTAGAAGTTGAAATTTTTGATGTTTGGGGATTAGATTTTATGGGACCTTTTATTCCTTCATTTGGAAACTCATATATATTAGTAGCTGTTGATTATGTTTCCAAATGGATCGAGGCACAAGCTTTACCTAGGTGTGATGCTAAGAGTGTTTCAAAATTTCGATGAAAAATATTTTTACTAGATTTGGAATGCCGAGAGTGATTATCACCGACGGAGGAACTCATTTTAGAAATAAATACATTCACAAACTAGTAGAAAAATACAATATTACTCATAAGATATCCACTCGCTTATCATCCACAAACTAGCGGATAAGTTGAAGTATCTAATCGTGAGATTAAACCTATTTTAGAAAAATCTGTAAACCCAAATAGGTTAGATTGGTCTATTAGATTAGACAATCGCATTATGGGCTTATGAGATTTGCTTATAAAACTCCGATTAGAATGACTCCTTACGAGCTTATATATGGAAAAACATGCCACTTACCAGTTGAATTAGAACATAAAGCATATTGGGCGATTAAAGAATTTAATTATAATATGAAGGAAGCTGGTGAGAAAAGATTGCTACAATTAAATGAATTGGAAGAATTAAGAAATGAATCATATGATAATGATCGTATTTTTAAAGAAAAGATGAAATTATGGCATGATCGGAAGATTAATCAGAGAAATTTTGAACCATGACAGGAAGTTTTGCTATATAATACTAGATTGAAATTATTTCCTGGAAAATTGAAGTCTCGATGGTTAGGACCTTTCACCATAACTCAAATATTTTCATACGGAACTATAGAAATCGAAGATCCAAAACTCGGACATAAATTTAAAGTTAATGGACATAGATTAAAACCATATTTTGAAGGTATAAGACCTAACTATAAAGAGGTTTTAATGCTTAGTCGACTTCGATTAATAATTAAAATTAGGTCGAGCTAACGACGTTAAACCAAGCGCTTTATGGGAGGCAACCCATATTAGTTATCTATTTTTATTGTATCTTAATAGTTAGTTTATATTATTGAAACTTTACTACTCAATTTTTATTAAGAATCATCACATATTCGAACCATTATGATGAGAAAAGAAATTATTCGATTTAGAGCGAAATTGGACATTATTTTGGAATCTCGCCGACGGCGAGAGTCGATACTCGCCGACAGCGAGGTTCGGCCTAATTTAATTCAGTTTATTTATCGAGCTCGCTGACAGCGAGAAACGAGCCCGCCGACAGCGAGAACCTGAAAGGCAGTTTTTATAACTGAGTCGCCGACGGCGAGAAACTTCCCGCCGACAGCGAGGAAGTTATAAAAATGAGTTATATATACTTTAAATGCCAATTTGGACGGTTTCAACACCAATTCCTTTGTGAAAACCCATTCTTAATTCATTCTAAATCTGCCTTCTTCACTAGAATTCATTCTATTCACCATAATGGCCTCCAAATTCTTAGATTCCTCTAAATCTGGAGTGTTTAACCGGAGGAAATTTGTGAGTGCGGAAGCGCAGCGGATCTTCAACAAGGTTTTGGTAAAGAAAAGAGTTATCAGGAACGGGGATTTGTCAATCGAGGATTAGAGAATTCCACTACGAATATAGAAGAAATGATCGCGCGGCACTGCTGGGAGGTATTCTGTTACACTACGTCTGCTGTTGTTATTCCAGTTGTGAAAGAGTTCTACTCTAACTTACATGCGATCAACAATGAGAATATCTACGTCCGAGGAAGATGGGTGACGTTTACTCCATCAAGAGTAAATGAATTATTCTCTATAGAAAACACCCCGTATGTCACTATTCAAATTTTGTGCCTTCTCGGTATAATATGAATGAGATATTTCGATATCCGATCGATGAAACGGAAGATCGGGAAATGCATGAAGACGGGTATGTTAGTTTCTCCGCATCACTTTTGAATCTCGTCTCGAAGCACTGGCACTTTTTCATCTCATCTAAATTGTTACCTACTATGAGGGTAAACAAGGTTTCGAAAGAATGCGCTATATTGAATTATTGTATTCAAATTGGATCGCCTATTGATGTGGGATCAATAATTATTAAGTCCGCATCGGGTTTAATTGTGCATGGGTCGGTTCACGGACTAGGACACCCATCTACTATTTTTGCATTATGCGATCGATACTCGTGTTTCTTATGAATCTTAGGAAAAGGTTTTGTTACCTTGGAAGCCGCTCGATCCTACGGATATGTTCCCTACTTTGGACAATAATGAAGACATTACATTTATCTCCGATAGAGCTTCACGTAATCATCCTATAGCAAGGCCTATTTCGTATAAAACGGAGTTACTTATGAAGAAAATTAATGGAATGGAGAAAGAACTACGTAATGTGAGAGATTTAATCGACAATATATCCGATTTATTCGATCACATCGATCGGAGGATGAAGGAACACTTCGATCATTCTGGACACTTGGAAGCTAGCTTTCTTCATTTACTGAGACAGAAGGGTTGGATCACTGAAGAATCTGCTTTGGAATTTCCCTTCAGGCCTTTCTATAACTTATTTGTGCATCATCGTCATATCGGAAATATCAGAGAAGATGAAGATTCTGACCTTGAAGAGTAGTAGTAAAAATTTCCATAGTATGTTTGAATTTATGTTATTTGATTTAATTTAGATTTTATTATGTGTGGAGTGATGATTTGAATATCTCAAACTTAATTGAGATATGCGTCATAGTTTTGTATCAGCATTTAGTGTGTCATGGTTTGGTTTGCGATGCTGATTAGTAGTAGGAATTGAAGTTTGAAGTTTGATTATAGAGTTTAAATTATGTTAGTTTGTACATCCCATGGATTTCAATATTAAAGTTAATTTGTTGTGTTGTGTGAATTTGTTTGTGTATAAGTAGCTAATCTTCATATTAAATTAATAAATGATGTGATCAGAAATATAATATAAGACAAATAAAGGACGAAAATGAGTGACGAATTTCAAAAATTTAAAATTTTTTGGAATCTCGCCGATGGCGAGAAAAATCCCGCCGACAGCGAGACCGATCTCGCTGACAGCGAAGTATTTCTCGCCGACAGCGTATTTTTTCCGAAAGTTTTTGGTTCTGAAAAATATTAGCTCGCCGACGGCGAGAAAAATCTCGCTGACAGCGAGGTCGGAAAAAAACATATATTTGACCGGTCAAAAACACTATTCATCATCCCCAACCTCCAATTTTTGCAAAAACCGACCTAGGGCTTGAGAGATCTTGGATTTGAAGCGATTTCATCAATCAAAAATACCGGATTTCATCTTCCCTTGGTAAGAGCTTCACTCCTATACAAAAATTTTTGATTTTCACCATGTATTTTCACCACATTGCAAATTTTGGAAAAAATCAAAATATGGAAGAAATATTCGATGGAAATCCATGGAATTTGATTTAAATTGCTTATAAATGTTGTAGGAAGCCTTCTTAGGATTATTTTTAAGTTTAGTCAAAATTTTCACGATTTTCACAGATCGATCGTATGGCTCCACGACAAAAACGTCGAGTAGAGTTCGATGAAAACCGATTCATCAATGCACGAGCACAGGCAAAATATTTTGAAATATACAAGGAAGAAAGTGCATTGCGGATCGGGTATTCAAAAATCTGGGAGGAGAAGTAGAGCGGATTATAAAGGAACGAGGTTGGGAAAATTTCTGTTATATTCAGTATAGAGCAGCTGTAGAAGTGGTGAAAGAATTTTATGCCAATTTGACTGCCGCTGAAGATGCATCAGTAAAGGTTTGAGGGTTTTTTGTAGATTTCAATGATGCAAGAATTAATGCGTTCTATGAAGTTCATGACTCGCACTTTAGCGAGTATGAAACTTTTGGAACGATGGAAGGACCACTGGAGGAAGTCATTAACTTTCTCACCGATGGACCGGAGTTTGGAAAATTAAGCGACAAGAAAGAGTGAATTTTCCTCTTTCTAAATTAAATGCGATCTCCAAAGCCCGGCATTACTTTATTTGTTCTACTCGTTACCCACATATCACCATAGTGAGGTAACACGAGATAGAACAATCCGAACTTCGTATTCGGAATAACGAAGCATAAACATCGGGAGAGTTATTTATCGAACATCCCGGCCACTCCTCGAAATGAGAGTAGAGTCGGATTGGGACACCCCGGATTAATTTTTGCACTCTGCCAACTCTCTGGAGTTGAGGCTAGAGATGATGAAGAATGGGTGGAACCTATGAAACCACTTACAGCTGCTAACATTAAGAAGTATGAATCTCATGAAGGGTGGAGATCAGGAGTGAGAAGTTATTTCACTCAGTCCAGTAGAGATATACCCTCTACTAGCTATGAGCCTCCTGAGCCTACCACCCCTACCCTACAAGATCTGATGAATGAATTGACTCTGCATAGGAGGAGTTTTGAGTAGTTTGGAGAGACCATGGGGAGAAGGTTTGATCATTTGGATCAAAGGATTGATAATCTGGAGAGGAGACATGATTATGATAGTGAATACCTCCAGCGACATTCATAATACGAAATTGCATACTATGAAGCTGAACGTCGTTATAGGAGTGGAGATTTAAATGTTGTCTTTCCAGAATGCCCCAGGTATACTCAGTATCACCCTACTCAGTCTTCTCAGCAACCTACAGATCAAGGAGGGGATGATATAGCCTGGGACTTTGATGCTGAAGATTAGGACTTTATGTATCTTATTTGTTTGATGTAAGTTATTGTGGAAACTTTATATGTTTGTAATATTCAGTACTTTATATTTTGAGACATTGGATGTTAGTTAGATTAATTTGCTTGGATTGTTATAGTAGTTAGTTTTTGTTTTTGTGTTAGTTAATTGCATTTGTTTTTATGTTAAATAGGATGATAGTTTTCTTTAATATGTTTTTATTTTATTTTGTATTGTTTTAAGTTTTTTTTTAAATTGTTAATCTGTTAGTTCAATTGTTTTTAATATGTAGTAATTCATATGTGTAGTGTAGAATTATTTTAATTGTTGTGTTTAATACTTATCTTAGATTTTATCCCTGCATTTTCTTTAAATTGTTATATATATATGGAGAATACTAACAGTACAGGTTCAATGAAAAATAAAAAAGACTGCAAAAATTTCAAAGAACAAAAGAGAAATACCTAAACTTCAAAGGTATGATTTATTTACTTTCCTTCTTATTCATTATTTAGAATAGATATAAAAATTTAAGTTTGGGGGGAGAGTAAAATACAAATTTAGTTATTAACTTGTTCTCAATTTCTATTTTCAAATTATTATAAAAATGATTTTTATAGCAAATTTTTCAATTTGATTTAATATGAATTATTTTATTTAATTATTATAAACGGTTAAATGAAATATTTCTAGTGCTTTAATTAATTAAATAGAATAAAATATTTGGTTAAAGGGAATAACAATATAGTAAATTATTTTTAGTAGGGAAAACTATATTCTAAAATTAAAATTCTTAAGTATTCAAGTGAAAAAGAAAAGATTGAAAATCAATGAAGTAAAAACTATGAAGTATATATAAGCTAAGAAATATTTCTAAGTTTCAAATTTAGGAAGATGAAAATGAAGTTCAAAATTATTAACAGGCTCTCCAGATACAGTAATCCTCATTAGAAAAAAAAGAAAAAAAAAGAAAAAGAAAAAGAAAAAGAAAAAGAAAAAGAAAAAGAAAAATGAAGAGAAGCTTGAGGAGATGCCTTATAAAAAATTGGCTTCATTTGAATTAACCTAAAGGGAAAAACTTAAATATTTCCAAACTTATGTTTATGGATTAGAATTTTACATAATAGTATTTTCTTGAATTTCTTATCATATGAATATCTTAAGTAGTTATTCTTTTAAATATAGTCATTCCCGAAATGAATAGTAAGCAAGAAATCTTAGACTCGATGACTAAATAATTTATTTCTATAAGATTAATTAAATTACATGAATTATTTTTATTTAACTTTATTATGATATTAATTAATCTAATTCATAGTTATTTAAATTGAAAAATCTTATTATAAAACTCATTATTTTTATGTAGTACTAAAATTACTTGAGGACAAGTAATAAGTAAGTTTGGGGGATTTTGATCACTGAAAAATTTATTAAGAAATTCATACCTATTTTTGATAAAATTGCACTTTAAAGAAGGGTATTTTCTTTATTTTATTGCAGGAATGAAGAATTTAGGTGATAAAAGCAAAAATCATAAAAAGGAGCGAATTTGGAGCAAAATCATGCAATTTATCCTGAGTCGCCGACGGCGAGATCGAGCCCGCCGACGGCGAGGTTACGAGAAGAAAATTCTGAAGAATTTATAACTGTCTCGCTGACAGCGAGCCTGAGCCCGCTGACAGCGAGCTAGAGCGGTTTAAAGATCTTCTAGAAGCCTCGCCGATAGCTAGGTAGTTCGTCGCCGACGGCGAGATAGTTCAAATGGTGCAGATACATTGAACCTGGACACTTTTTGAAGGGATGCTTACACACCTCTTGGTCCTTTGCTCACCTCTATATATAGAAGCCGAAATTAAGTCTTTAGTGTGTTCTAAGTGTGTTATTGTGTCGAGTTTGTGTGCAGTTTTGTGTCTTAGTGTGTGTCTTAGAGAGTCCTTGAGTGTTATAAGTGAGTATTTAGTGAGTTAGTGACTTTTTAGTGAGTTTCTATTGTACTTGGAAGGAAGAGTCAAAGGAACGCTAAGGAGTCTGCTTGGAGATAAATTAAGATAAGTATTTGTATTTATTGTTTTTAACTTTAAATGAAATCCATGCTTAGTTTAGTTTCCATGCATTCTGAGTAGTTTATTTAGTCTTCCTCCCTGTTATGAAATTAAGTGATTTGATGAACTAAAAATAGAAGTATTTATATATCTATCAATAAATTGTGATAATTTTTACTTAAAACTTAATTTACTTTTCAAACTGGCCATTTGATTTGTTAAAAAATGTTGATTATCAACTATAGTAAAAATTACATCCGATATTCGGGAATTCAAAAGCCTTGGAAGGAGGGTGCAAATAAATAGGGAAATAATATCATCTGGGCGTAGAATTGAGCATTTTAGTGTGACGTGACTAAAATATTCAATTCGGTCCTATTGTTTGAGAGTCGAAGTGTAGATGTTAGCCCTCGGGCGAGGGGAACGTGGGAGCTGCGAAGTGGCGGTCGGTATCCTCCCAGCCTAGCCGCAGATTCAGTAATCAAACGTAGGATTAGTCAATATTCTTTACACCTGGACCAAAGGGTAAAGAATAGGTATGCTCCTATTTGTCACAATACTTTAAAATTATCTATTTAAATTCATCAATCACTTAAATTTCTAAACAAGGGGAAAGATACTTTTTCTGAATAGTTAAGACTTATTTAGCAATTAGTTTTATTTCCTGCACTTTCAATTCATATTAATTTTCTACTTAGTTAATTTATCTAGTTAAAATACTTAGTTTACTTTATTGCGCTTAAATTCGAATTCCAAATTTTCGTATATTATTATTATTATTATTATTATTATTATTATTATTTTAAAATTAGTCGTTATTTAATTTTCTCTTTCCTTGTGGGATCGATAACTGGGACTCCACTAGAGCCTCGTATTACTTGATACGATACGTATACTTGCGTAGCATCCACAACATAAACAATTACAATTCTATACATATAATATAGCAGGGTCAAGTTTTTGGCTTCGTTGCAATCAAATTAAAATATCATAATATAAATTTGTGGGTCAAGCCCCCATAGGACTGTCAGGCCTTAGGGTTAGCTCTGGGCAGTCTGGTTTTGGTCTCACACACACACACACCTAAACTCATCACTTGCATCTAATCCCAGAACCCTAAATCAGTCATCCTTAACCTCCTTTTTCCACCCTTTCAAAAATTCATGTGGGTGCCTAAGCCCTTGGCTAGGGTAGCTAGGACCAACACATGGAGGATCCAAAATGGATTCTTATTTGTCAAATGGCATAAAAAATGGCAATATTGTGATTAACTTCTTCAATAAATTCTAATTTTACCAAAACACCAATTTTGACCTTCTACCCCCCCCCCCAATCTTTTCCAAAATTACCAAAATGCTTCTGAAACCCTAATAGTCTCAAAATTGCTCAGATTCTCAATTCTCACTCAAAAATCATATTAAACCACTATAAATAATTCAAATTAACCAGAATACCTTATTTTTCTCAAAAATCCCAAAATACCCCTGCACCACCAAAAAGTACCAAAATGCCCCTCATATTCCACAAATTCTCAAAATCTCTAAATTCACTCTAAATGTCCTCAAAATCAATTTGAACCACCGAATATCTCCAATTGTGCCTAAATCCACTAAAATTGGCTAAAATTCCCAAATTGCCCAAAAATCCCTAATGTCCTCAAATCACCCCAAATTTCCACCAAGTTGATTTCAAACTCCCACAATGTTAAATATACATCAAAATTCACCATGTCCAATCCCAATTGAAACCATATACCAGCCCAATTTAACTCAATTTCAAGCCTAAACCTTAAGTCTAGATTCAATGCCCCAAATTGACCCTAAGCCAAAATTCCATTAAATTGAGCCTTGCAATCAATTCAATTTCCCAAAATTTGTTTCCTAAATTCTTCATGACATTTTCTAAGCCAATTTAAATCCTCGATTGGTTTAAAGCCAAGCCCAATTCAAGCCCAAACCAAGCCCAAACTCCCATTTTTTAACTTAATCTCAAATCCACCTCAAATCTTTCAAATTGATCCAATCCTTAACAATTTCTGCCATGCTTAAGCACCCTTGGATGCTAGTCACATCACCTAATTGCCCACTTTGAATCATGGACCAATGGCCACTTAAACCATGAAAAACCATACCCTAAATATGGTTAAATCTCTAACCCATGCAAACAGCCTTCCCAAGCCCCAAGCTTATCACCATTAAACTCCATTGACCTCCTCGAGCCAGCTAGCCACCTCCCTTGGCCTGGCCAACCAGACTAGTGGTCAAAAAACCCAAAATTGAGAAGGCACCCCCATGGATCAAACCCAAATTGTACCCATCCATTGTGGTATTCTCTCATTGGTCAATTGTGCCACTCAACCCTCCACTTATGCAGCACTTTGCACCACCTGGCTTGCCATGTTGGCCACCATGGTCATGATTATAAATCAAGTCCCTTCACGGCCAAGCATAGAGAGCATCCAATTCCTTGGAAAACTCTATAAAATTCTCTCCAAAGCTTCTCTTAACCTCCCTGAGTTCAACTCTACTGTCCCCAACCATCCATTCCCACTATGCAAGCCCAATTTCACTTTGAAATCTAGGGCATTTTTCTGTCACTCCACCAAACTTCATTAAACCCCAAATTGATTCACTCTTGAGCTTCCCTAGATCAAGAGATGAAGTTACCCATTGAAATTGGCCCTTCCTGAGCTCTCTACACCAAACTTCGACCAAAGCCGCACTACCCTTTGATCAAATTCCCACACATACCATACACCAGAGGAAGGTGATTCTTCGAGCACGCTCGTGAGAATCCAAGGAAGCTTCTGCAACTATCCAATTAAAGCTACACCTCATGGACAAATTTATGGATCAAAATCCCTAATTTTGCTCTTGGTTTGAGCCTTTGTGAAGTGACTTGTATTTCATACCTTATTAATCGTATAGATAGGTTTATCTTACCTAGATGAAGGTGTAGGAACAAACCCTATGCGATTTGGTTGAGAATCAAGTGAGAAATTAGGTTTAGAAAATGAACGGATCTCATGTTTGGTTTATCAAGGACAATGAACGGATGTCATCCGTTTTCGCATATATTAAACAAACAGCTTAGATGCAGTCAGACGAAGCTATGGGACATGAATCACAGGATGCGTGGCGAGCTGAGGTATAAAAAGCAGCCAAACAAAGCGCAACGCGTAGTGATTCGAAGATGTCGAGCTTGACTTGGATGCCACATGTATAACTAGGAAAATTAGGGTATTTTTTATTTAATTATTTACAGAAACTTGAAAAAATTGATAACATGGTGTAAAAATCTTAAAAATAAAATAAAAATATATCTATGCTCTGTGAACATCGGAGAATAATGTGGACTAAAATTAAAAATATTTTCTTTATATTTGTTTTTAAATTAATTAAATACTCTGAAACTTGTTTAAAATATAAATAATTAAATGTTAATGATAAAAATGTGAAATTTATGGGGTTTATTCCTTACATACTTAGAGATGTTCTTTGTTTTTCTAGGGTCAAAGACATCTCTAACATTGTAAATCCTAATTTTCAAGGTAAATCACCCTTATTTTGCATAAATAATTATAAAAATTAAAATAAAAGTCAGAAAATTATGTAAATTGGTTTGTAGGTCCACTCTACTCAGAGGAACTTAGGAAAAATAAAAATCTAGTTTCAAAAATTTAAATCATATTTTCTATTTTAAAATTAAGAAAATCAATAAAAATTAAAAAAAAATAATTCAAAATTTTACAAAATTGGGCCAAATTAAGGCTAATCATCTCAGGAGGATCCTGTAAGAATTTCAAAGTCATAAAGATTATTTTTTATGTACAAATAAATTTTCCGAGAAAATTTGAATTTTTTATTTAAATAATTATATAAATTAAAAGAAAAATCATAAAAATATAAAAAGTAATTTAAGGTGTTCCTTGTGATGAAGGGAACCAAAGAAAAATAAAATTGATGTTAAAATAAATATTTTATTTTTGAGCTATTTTCAATTTATAAATTATTTAAAATAAAATAAATATCAGAAAAATACAAAGTTTCTCTGAATTCCTTGAGGCCAGAGTGACTAATGAAAAATATAAAATGAATTTTTGAAAAAAAAATGTTTTCTACTAATTTGTTCATTAAAATCATCTAAAAAATTGTAAAAATCAAAATATAATTTAAAAATTCATGAAAATTGTTCTTATAAGTCATCTAACCTAGATGAACCTCCAACAATTTTCTTAGAGGTTGAAGGTTTATTTAGTTGGTTATTTTAATTGTCCTTGACATTAACTATTTTTTAACATAATTATATAAGTTAAATTAAAGTAAAAAAACTACAAATTAGCATAATATCCTAATTGACCCATGAGTGAGATCACAATAAAATTTTAAAGTCATTTGAGTTTAACTTAAGTAAGTATGGGGTAAGGGGGCTTAAGGGCAAAATTGTAATTATGGGATTCCTTGCCTTAATCAAAATTTAGGTCAAACTCAAGGGGCAACCGGTAATATTAATTATGATTAACTCTTTGAGGTGATTGAAATCAAGGGGATAAAAGGTAGAAAACCACTCATCATTTCTTTTACTGACCGCCTTAAAGAGTGCAGAGGAGTTTTCAAAAAGGTTCGAGCAATGCCAAAAGTATGCTCCATTGTAGTATTAACTGGCCAGTAAACTCCAATCGATTGTCAGTCCTTAGCCTTTTGCCATCTG
Source organism: Papilionanthe hookeriana x Papilionanthe teres (assembly GCA_022702705.1). Classification (NCBI taxonomy): domain Eukaryota; kingdom Viridiplantae; phylum Streptophyta; class Magnoliopsida; order Asparagales; family Orchidaceae; genus Papilionanthe; species Papilionanthe hookeriana x Papilionanthe teres. The sequence goes on from CM040425.1 coordinate 102,284,320, forward strand.
GGAGTTCAACATCCTCTTGATTTGTACCTCAAGAGGCCAGCACAAATTCCTCTTAGTTATTGTGGATTTTTTTAAGATGAATTTAAGTAAAGGTGCTTGTACAGATTACAGTGGAGTTCATCCAAAACTTCATCTTGACAGATATCAATTGTCTATATGGCTACTCCTAGTTCTTATTAGGGACTTCAGCCAAAGTCAAGTAATAAATATAATTTTCACATCTGTACATCATCTCAGAACCAATGGATAAGTGGAGCTACAAAAAAAGTAATTCTATATTTGCTAAGAATAAGTCATAAGAGGAAAAAGAAATTAGGTAAAATTACTTTTGTCAGTCCTTTGGACTATTTGAATGATACAACCATCATCGACCGAACAAACTCCTTACATGTTATCACATGAGATGAAAGAAATATTACCAGTGGAGCATATCCACAATAACCAGAAGGTCATCAAAGCATTTGCATTTGGCAAGGATAACCACACAAACTGACTAGAGGCAAATGATGAAGGGATGATTGTCACAATTGACTTACTTGAGGAATATTGAACCAGTGCGGCTCTTAGATAGGAAGAAGTATAAAGGAGAACTTCTTGATACTAGAACAGAAATATCTGAGAGAAGTTGTTTGCGACTGAAAATTTAGTTCAAAAGAAATCCAACTTAGTAGACCAAAAGAATGTAGTCTGTAAACCCGACCAGTCCTAGACCAAACCATTCATTTTCAATCAAACATTCTCATCAAGAGCATATAAACCAAAAAAATACATCAATAAAGAATTTCCTCAAATTTGGGGCAGGGATAATTTCAAGATATATTCTCCTTAGATCAAATACATTGTATCGACACAAGAAAATAATAATAAAAAAATTATTTCCAATACTTCTATATTTTTTATTTTAATAATATGTTTATAATAACATTTTCTAACTATGTTTCTATGACCCTATATTTGAAAAACACTTAAGAAACTCAAGAGGTTGATGCACTTCAGCTTCAAAAACAACACCTGATAAACCGGAGTATCATAAACAGTGGCTGGCGATGGTGCTAAAATGTTTGATCAACAATAAATATAATGGATTGTCGTGCAAAAATTTCTTCTCATAAAATTGAGTCTCCCAGTTTTAATCAAATGAAATTATGGAGATGGTTCCCTGGTAAGTAGCGACATGCTCTGTAAAGAGCACTGAGAAGATTACAATAGAAAAGAATACCAGTGATAACCCCACTATGAGGTGTAGTGCGAACTAAATGAAATTTTAGTTTGATTAAGTAGTTAAGACTTATGGCAACACCCTAGTTAAGCATTGATGACCTAAAATAAATTGGCAATGATACATGAAGTTCAATCAGTTGGAATAAATAGAAAAGGACTAACAACAACACCACGACATCCGATCGGCTTACACACATTAAAGGCTGCTCCTCAACTCTTAAGCAACAAAAAATTACCCATAAAACTCATTTCAAACAAAGTGATAGAGATTACTAGCTTCGAAATATGACAAACTCCATGAAAGGTATTATGCAAATCATCTCAGCGGCTATGTCTTGATGGTCAACATAGTTCGAGGGATTAACATGACTGAGTAGAAGGAATAGTCACAGTATAAGACTTGAGCAAGGTGAAAATCAAATCAAAATCGACCAAAAATATTGGAGAGTAACGCAACTTATCATAATTGAGTGAAATAGGTAAGGAATAAAAAATAAAAAAATGGTAAAAGTCAACCGAAGGTTAAGTTTCATTTACATAATTGTTTGGTTATATATCTTTTCTTTTACGGCAAACAATTTCTTATATAACGATTCAGTTACATATAGAAAACTTTTTTTTCTAAGTCTAGGAGTCTTCGGGCCAACTGTTGGATGATCCACTATGCGTCACGCTATCGCCCTCAATCTCCTCTTTTCGAGTTGTGTTGTGGAAGAAAAGAAAAGTTTCTTTGATTTATCTAAATTAGAGTACTTGGAGTCAACATTACAACTCTAATGAATTGTTCAATGGCCAACTTAGTACCTGACTTCAAATGCGAGACTCGATTGTCAAAAACATCTTTGAGTGCCCTCATCATGGCCATCTGATCTATCAGTTTTGCATTCTCCCCTTGAACAATAGCTACCCACTCGTACATAATTTCTAGCTCAATTATAACCTCTTTTAATTTAGCCTCTCCCATGGCCGGCTGATCCATAGCTACTCTCACTGAGGACATGGCTTCCTTCTACTTCATCACTGCTTTTATAGCTCTCTCTCTCTCTATCTATCTCTCTCTCTCTCTATCTTTCTCTTCAAGGTAGAGTTAGGTCATAGTATGTGTTGCCACGAGTCCCAACAGCTAGTGTCAATCGACTGTATGGTAGAGGTCTCTTGGTCGGAGGTTGTTCTGGTACTTCTATATGCCCTCCAACCAAAGCATGTCAGTAATGGCTAAGGAATACTCCGCTATCTTACGAGCTTCTGGAAACTAATTTCTCAGCAAATTAATTAAGGCAAATTTTGAGTTTGGGCTAAGGAAGAACGTTGACTGCTCCACATGCAATGGACTCCAGTAGCCCTTACCCCCCTTTTATTTTTTCTCTTGCGGTAGAGGAGGGGGGAATCAAAGTCTTCAAGTGGAGCATTGCCCTTCCTCCAATGAGCTAATTCTTCAGAGATGACCGACCCATGCTCTGAAACAGACTCTGAATCGACATCCTCTACTCCTGTTGGGCTTTCCTCCATGTTCCATGCTTCCACCTATTCCACTGATTTAGTTGGGAACCTCAAGGAATGCAGACTAGCCTCCCTTTTTTAGACATAGGGATAAAGCCTGAGGAGCCGAGGAACTTTGTGTCAACAAATATTCTGATGACCCCTCAACATTCAATTTAAGAATGCTATGAGTTTGCTCATCCTCTGGGTGATTCTCCCTAAAAGGCTCTATGTCCATTAAAGTTGGTTTTTGTTCAATTAGAATTAAGTCCCCAATGATAATTTTCTTAATAACAGTTATTACTTCAGAAATAGAGTGAATGAATTCCAAACCTGAGATTGTCTTGACTGCCTGGTTGTCCTCTTCTACTTCTTCCTTGATTGTTTTTCTCACAAATTTAGGAGTGACAATTTTCCTATTCCTCAGATCTTTATGTGAAAGCTAAGAAATCTTCTCAATTTGTCGCTTCTTCTCTTCCTCATACAATGTGACCGACAACACTGGAGTTCTAGTGCCAAATTGTGTGGGGTTCAACACTCTGTTCATTTTCATAAAATGAGTACATCAAATAACTGACAGATGTTTTCCCACAACGGTCAATGTTGATCCCAAGTTCCTTTACGGAACTCCTTTCTTCTTTTTTTATGGCTCTTTAGTTGGTCATGCATCAATCTCCAATCTTAGCAAACACCGTTGAGGAAATGAAGCTTCAAATCTTTTATTTTGTTCTCTAGGTTAATCAAATGGAACTTAGGAGTTGATCCAAAGAAAACATAATTATTGGGTTTCACTCTGATAGAGAACATATAAGAAAATAACTACTGAGACTAGTGGATCTTAATCGATTGCAAGTATATCATGAAGGTCATAATGACAACAATCAAGTTTGGTTTTATTTGCATAGAAATGGCTCCATAGTATTTTAGGATATATCAAAACTTGGGGAAAAATAATAGCTAAAGTCTTCAGCTTAACTGTCCCCTAAAAAAATCAGATCCTCACCAAATTCATTAGTCGCCCTAGCCTCTAGCTTCATAGCCTCAAGCATTATACTTGTATTGTACATGTAAGTGTCTTCAAACAACTCTGTATATACTATGAATGTCAAGACCTCTCATTCATTAACACCATACCAAAACCTTGAGAGAATATTTCGAAGAAATACGAACTGATAGAAATAAACTGACACAAGGTAAGAAATAAAAAATGATTGGAGTGAAGGGAAAGGAAGATTTGAAAAGTACAAAAAACCATTTCCCATTTACTCTCATATATATGGTACTAAGGAAATCAAAATGTCATCGATTCATAACTTGTTCTCTGGAGATTAACATCAAATCAACATGTTTTGTTGAGGAAAGGAAACGATAGATAAGATTTCAAAAACTTTTGAAATTTTTATTTATTGAAGATAAAAAAAATATTTTACACTAGGTTCTTAGGCCACCTCGACCAATACAAGACCATAACTAGACTCTATGCAAGACTCATCCCCCAAGCTTAAACCTCTCAACACATTCCTCCTTCACCCATACCCAAATGATCTAATTGGTCACTCAGACAATAGTCAGCTCCATCCAGAGAGTCACTTTTTCTACCAGGAGGGCTACCAACTTGACCATACGTTTTTAGCAATGGTCCACCAATTCTTCCTTTATTTTTGTCACTTCCCTCTATAGGACAACTTCTTAGGCAAAGAAGCTCATTGTCTCATCCATCTAGTGAACTAGAGAAGCTGGTGATCTATGTCGCTTGCCAGTCTTCCCTCAACATCATCATGAAGACCAAAAAAATGATCTGATGCACATCCATAGTGAGCCGGAGCTGATGGTCCCTCGATCATCTTTGAATAAAAGAAATAGTTGGAAAACTTCACTAATGAGTCAATGAATTGGATTCTCTCGTTTGCAAGATTATTCAAATGTCAAAAAATAACCAATTTATTTAATCAAAGAGGCCTGGGTTTCCTCGTACCAAGGATTTGATACACTTTAGATAGTCATAAAAATGAATGGCTCTCACCAAGAAGCGACTAAGCAACCACCTGACTAGTTTAACCAACCGATGAGAAGGTAGTTGTCTCCTAATATTGTTGGATCTGGGTCCTAACGACCACTTGGATAGGTTATTGAGTTGACTATTCACAAATCGGTTTAGAGGCAAAAAAAACATTGCATTGGGGGGGGGGGGGGCGCATGTCCTCCTTACTAGCCATCTCATGATGAAGAAGAATTGAGTCAGACGACTGATCCACTTCATCTGATTCCTCTACCATATATTTCTTGTGGGTCTCCTATTTGATCCACTTTTATCCTTTTGGTCGGCTCCCTCATTCTGATCTCTTCATGCTGACAAAACGGTTTTCTCCCTCCGGCCTCTTTACTATTACATGTCGGCCTAAATCTTTCGGCTTCTTTTTTTCCATGGGTTGGCTACCATCTAGTTTTCTTTTCTCCTTAGCATCCTTAGATGGGCATAGTTTTTAGTTGAAACTCCAAAGGCCTTCATCAAAGCTGCCTCATTCACTGCCTCAGTAGAAGCTATCCTACCACTTTCCATAAATATCACTTTTATTGATAATCGATTATATATTATTCTCTTATTCTTATTGCAATTGTCGCTTTCAGGAAGTAAGAGAATCCGAGAAGCTAAATGTACAATAATATATCTGCATGAATCTTGAGAATATGCAATGTTCCCACTGAAAAACACCAAAGAATGGTATATCAGAATTGTCAAAAGAAGGAAACATCAAGCGTCATTTCCTTTGGTCGAGCTCTGAGTCAACCAAACAGAGGCACAACCGAACGAAGATATGTAAAGAGCATATTTTGAGGAACAATCATTCATTGCTAGCTCTCTCAATCAATTCCAGAGCTCCTCATAAAATGGCAAAAGGGCTTCCAATAGAATGTCTCTCTAAAGCTCTGAGAACACTCCTTATCCAAGGAGAGCTACCCATCAGATTACAATGGTACACCCTCCGCCTGATGACCCAACCGACAGTAGGGCCTCTTCTCAGTATTCTCTCTTAAAGACCTTACAACATCCCACTATTTGATGGTTAACCAAAGGCTTCCACCTGACATAGTGATAAGGTTTTGGGTCATCAAATACCCCTATTCAACTCGTTATGAATACGAAAAGGTGCTAAGATTGGTTATGAATATAAATGGGAGCTAGAGTAGTTATGAATATGAAAATGTGTCATAATACCTTATAATATCTCCATTAAAATAGGGACAACTACAAAATTATACATGAGATTCCCTCCAAATCTATATATAATAGCTCATTTCTATAATAAAGCAAGATAGCTTGACTCTATCAAAACTCTTGTGTTACTGTGCACTTTGTTTCTTTCTTTCTCTATGTTTCTCTCATCCATCCTACACTCTAAACCTTGGATGTAATTCACAGGACATATTTGTATTCAACAATTGTTTAATAAATAAGTTATACAAGTTTAAAGTTTTCAATAAGAAGCTTTTTGTATCAATCTTGCGTGGATATTGAGTAGATTCAAATTCTCCATCTTTCAAAATCTTTCATATATCCTAGAAACTAACTATTCTTTGATTTCCAAAATTTTGATGTATCACTATTATTCTTAATTCGACATATTACTATTCATTGTTGCATTTTAAAAAACTTGAAGCTTATCAGTTCTAACCAAAATATAGCATATATCCTAATGGTCGTAACAATCCGGAGATTAATGATATTAGAGTTATTGTTAAATTTGATAAAAAAATAACTCAAGCCAATAATATAGTCACAAACCATCATGCAACCATAGCATTATTGAGAAATAATCTATAGTCTTTCACACAACTCTATTTCTTAATTACAACTACAAAACTTCTGTCATAGATAAATAATATTTCCAAACAAATGCATAAACTTCTTTTTAGAACTGAGTTCATAATTTATTAATTATTACACCACTGTTTTAGTCAGTAAAAGATCATCAAAAATAATATATCTTGATCAATTGATGTCTACACTTTAAACATCTATAGGTATTATGGAAATAAAAAAACCATTTAACCAACTACTATGCTTTAACAAAAAAATCATGAAAATTATTGGCCCATGTGATTCTCATATGAACATTGAGTGCAAAAGAAATACTTAGGTATTTTAAAAAAATAATAAAAAAAAAACTTGTATGTAGGTGAAGGAGCTCAAGTTTTTGAATTTAAGAGAATGGTTAGGATTAGAGGGATTCGATTAGCATAACTTTATGCTTAAAATTGCTTAACAATTACTCATATTTTATTTGACTTTAAACTAAAATTAATTCAACTATTTGAGGATGAAATCCTTAAAATTATTTAGATTTATCTTAAATTCTTCCTTCGATGCATATAAAATCTAATCAATTAAGTTTACATGTGTAAATACTCAAGACACATTTATATGTGCGTGCGAGTCTTTATTTGAACATCTAATCTAAAAAATATTAATAGTAGACCGATGAATTATAGCATTAGTTTTGAATTACAATAAACAACGGATTCATTAACAATAGTGAGTCACCCATCATGAAAAATATAAGAGGCATATATCATTAAAATGTAGAGTACCAAGATCATTATAGATGCTTCTTCCATAATGAGTCATGAATAATGTTTCATGAATAATGGGATGTTTTCTCTTTAGTCAAATGGGAACTGTTCAAAGATTTCAACGTCATAAATTCAATAGAGATGGCGTATCAAAACTTTAATTGTTGGGAGTGAGTAGGATGATACGCACAACATTTGCGAGCAAATTTAAAGCCATTAATATTTGATAACAGTTAACAATCAAACTATGCCAAAATTTTAACATTTCTTATATTAGCGACTTCAATTTTAAATTAAATTTTAAAATATGAACTATAGTACTAAACCTTCAAAATAATATTTGGAATCATAATAAGGAACTATTTAGTCATTAATTACCTTGAGATTATAAATTATGTATTAATTTCGAATAAGATCAGTTGAAAAGTTCTAATTACATTGACTCCATTTGATTGTTTTATAAAATCAAAATTTTTAACTACGATTAAAGTCTGATCATTGAAATAGACTGATTATCGCCTTTTGTACAAACAAGTTTAAGATAATTTAATATGTTCCAACGCAATATATTATCTTAGTAAACGATTACATGAACTTGATTAATATTAACAGAAATGGTTTTTAATATCATTATCATTAAACAAATAATTCAAGCTGAGTCACAGATCTGATTCTTCTTTGTTTGTGTCATCAAGGAGGACTTGTAATGTGTGAGATCTCGAGCAACTTCCATATTGCTGAATAATATATTCCAAATTTAGAATTTCTTGGCAACTAAACCTCTAAAGCTTTGGATGAATTGGTTAGAAGATATGTCATTGTCATACATTAATTATAAAAATATTTATATGCTAAAAATAAAATGATCATGATTAGCAACATGTGATTAATACAAATGGTATAATAATAATTGGCTATCTTTCCGGATTGAATTAGCAGATTTTGTTCCTTATTTTCTTCAATAGGTATAATGACATGTTAAAAGAATAAGAAGGTTATCTTCACCTAATCTTTAATGCTTAACATTAAAGCTATGGTTTGATGGGGTATGCTAACCTAAATTAAGTTGATTAATAATAATTAAGACAAAAGCATATGTTCTCATCGATGGTTAGGTTTTGATAAATGATTTCAAATTAGGGTGGGATCTTCTAGGGTAGCTTGTATGTGGGGAGTTAGTTTATGTGATATACCTAACTAAATTGTAACCCTTGCTTTTTGTAGTGGTACTGCTTTAGACATATTTTAGTTTTAATACTTTAGCTTGTTTGTGGAATTATGATGTAATAAAAAAATGATTGTGTCAAACTTTAATTCTATGAACTGCTTTATAAAGAAATTTCTTTAACCAAAAATGGGATCAAATAGAACTCTCTTTCTTTTCTTGTAAGATTCATTGCTCCCAAACAAATATTTTCTCTTCTTACTTGCTCTCTTTTGAGGCCAAGGTCCTATTTAAAGACATTTTGTTAACTTTGCTGAGAATAACAGTAAGAAAGAGATATAGTGGACCTAATTAAGGCTCACTTTAAATTAATCAAAACTATCTTTAACAAAATTCTCTTTAGTTGACATCATATCTTAAATAATCGTATCAATAAATTGTGCCATGTCAACCCTAATGTGACATATTCCAAATTGACGATTAAAAAGCTAATATATTACCCTTGAGTAATCAATAATATCTAATTAAATCATTATTTGAGAAAATAGTAGCCCTGTATAAATACTAAAAACATTGTCCTATTATAACCTTCCCCACAGCCCTCTTAAATAAATGCCTCAAAAAATCTACAACCGACGGAGGACACGGCCGCAACACCCCCCCACCCCACACACCCCAACCAAATTAAAAACTAATTTAGCTAAGAAACTAGTCATAATTTTTTTGCTCAAGCCTAGAAAAGTAGTAAACTACCTAATTTTTGGTAACCTTCTAAAGGTCCTCAAAACTCTCATCAGCTTTTCTTCTTGTAGTTCACTAAAATCTATAGATATTACAAGAAAAAAAAAATGTAGAAAGTTTTCCTAACAAGACATAGTTGAGGTGCCTGGGAAGAATTTTTAATTCCAGCTCAGGAACTTCTTCTATGGATGAAACTAAAAGCTAAGAATTGACAATGGTGTCTAAGAGCTTAAAACAATTCTTAAGAACTTGGGTTCCCCTCCAAGGGTAGATTGGATTATTCTTTAGAACTCTCACTATAATCCTCCATTACAGTTTGCTCTACTGGGTTCAACGTCATAGATTAAAAAAATGGCTACTAACTTGCCCCTCCAACATATATACTGTATGGTACTCACTAATCATCTCTAGAGTCATGGAAAAAAATCATCAATTTTAGAACATCAAATGAAACCTCTTGATAATTAACTCTAATGGTATGTTACCCTTTTTAAACATCAATTGTCACCCTTCAAATGGCAAAAAAGGATTTGTCAGGTTTGATGGAAATTTGTTTATTCTCTTGCATATTGATCACATAAAAATTCATTAAGAAATTCATAAATATTTTTGATGAAATTGCACTTTAAAGAAAGGTATTTTCTTTATTTTATTGCAGGAATGAAGATTTATAAGTGATGGAAGCAAAAAGCATGAAATGGAGCGAATTTGGATCAAAAATGAGGAAATTCATGCAAATATAACTACTTCGCCGACGGCGAGATCAAGGCCGCCGACGACGAGATCGTGAAGAGAATTGCGGTTTGAAGACCTTCTAGAAGCCCCGCTAACGGCGAGGTCGTTTCTCGCCGACGACAAGCCAGTTCAAAATACAAATACATTGAACCTGGACACTTTTTGAAGAGATGTTTAAGCACCTCTTGGACCTTTGCTTACCTCTATAAATAGAGGCCGAATTCTAGTGTCTTAGTGTGTCTTTTGAGTCTTAAAAAAGTTTCTCTAGAGTCTTTTATGTAAGTCTGAGTGTATTTAGTGAGTTTCTTTAGTTATTTGAGTGCTATTTAGAAGTTTGATGTACTAGAAGGAAAAAGTCAAAGGAACTTCAAGGAGTCTGCTTGGGGAGGAAATTAAGATAAGTATCTTTGTTTATTGTTGTTAACTTTAAATGAAATCCATGCTTTGTTTTATTCTCATGCATTCGAGTAGTTTTCTCGGTCTTTCTCCTTGTTATTGAAAATTATGCGGATTGATGAAATTAAATAGAAGCACTTAATATATTAAAATAAATTGTGATATTTTTTACTTAAAACTTAATTTACTTTCAATCCGGCCAATTCGAGTTGTTAAAATATGTTGAATTATCAACTATAGTAAAAATTACATCCAATATTCGGGGAAGTCAAAAGCCTTGGAAGGCGGGTGCAAATAAATAGAGAAATATTAATTATCGGACGTAGAATTGGACATTTTAGTGTGACAGACTAAAATATTCAATTCGGTCCTATCGTATGAGAGCTGAAGTGTAGATGTTAGCCCTCAGGTGAGGGGAACGTGGGAGCTCTGAAGTGGCAGGCAGTATCATCCCAGCCTAGCCGCAGATTCAGTAATCAAACATAGGATTAGTCAATGTTCTTTGCACCTGGACCAAAGGGTAAAGAATAGGAATGCTCTTATTTGTCACAATAAAGTTTAAAAATTTTATTTAAATTCATCATTCACTTAATTTTCTAAAAACAAGGAGAAGGATACTTTTTCTGAATTATTTAAATCAACTTATTTCAAGCATTAGTTTACTTTAGTTTGCAATAGTTACTTTTAATTACCGTTTACTATATTAGTAAGTAATTCCTTTTAATTTAGTCGATAACAAATCCGTTAAAAACTTCCCTGTGGGATCGATAACTAGGACTCCACTAGAGCCCTGTATTACTTGGTACGATACGTATACTTGCGTAGAATCCACATTATACATTAAATCATATATCTACATTTAAAGTGGGATCAAGTTTTTGGTACCGTTGCTATAAACATAAATTACATAAATATTAAAAGTGGGTCAAGTTTTTGGCGCCGTTGCCGGGGAAGTAAAGAAATTATTTACTAGAGTAACGGACTAATTTATAAAATTGTATGCGAAAATTTGGAAACGAAAATTTAATATCTTACGATTTAGAATTAGAGCGTACAATTAAAAGAATTAGAAAACAAAAAAGAGAAATTATAAATTTAACACAAATGACAAATATTCCTGAAATTGAAAATATCAATCAACCAAGACCATTACGAGATTATGCCAACCCTACATTAGATGAAATTCATTTAACTATTCAAAACCCTGATGTAGCTGCTAATTCATTTGAACTTAAACCTGCAATTATCCAAATGGTACAAAATAATCAATTTAGTGGTTCACCTACTGAAGATCTTAATTTACATCTTGCTAGTTTTTTAGAACTATGTGCTACTTTCAAATATTAGGGAGTATCTAACGATGCTATTAGACTTTGACTTTTTCCTTTTTCTTTAAGCGATAAGGCTAAAATGTGGTTAAATTCATTAGCACCTGGATCTATTAAAACTTGTGGAGAATTATCACAAAAATTTCTATCCAAATATTTTCCACCATCTAAAACTGCTAAGCTTAGAAATGATATAACTTCTTTTAGTCAGTTTGATGGAGAGTCAATATATGAATCTTGGTAAAGATTTAAAGAACTTCTTAGGAAATGCCCACATCATGTGTTACCAGATTGGTTAATTATTCAAACTTTCTATAATGGATTAGTAGGATCATTAAGATCAATCATCGATGCTGCTGCTGGAGGATTATTAATGTCAAAACCATTTGATGACGCCTATGCACTAATCGAAGAGATGGCAACCAATAATTTTCAATGGCCTGTTGATAGAATGAATCCGAAGAAAATAGCTAGTATTCATGACAATGATGCAATATCTATATTAGCCTCATAAATTGCTGCTATATCTAAAAAATTCGATCATTTTGGAATGAATTACTCTCCAAATATATCAGAAGAAAATTCATCTGGACAACTTATAGAATCTCAATCTCAATATGAAACTATTAATGTAATTAACAACAGACCCAATAATCCTTAGGCAAATTATTATAATCCTGGATGGAAAAATCATCCTAATTTTAATTGGAATAATAACACAACTAATCAACCATGGATGAATAATATGACACAACCATTAGGAAACCCATCTAATCAAGGAAATCCTAATTATAAATCTAATTATCCACTGGATTTAATAACCCACAATTTAAAGATAAGAAATTATCTATAGAAGAATTAATATTAAATATGGGTCAACATTTACAAAATCAAGGAAATCGATTACAAATACAAGGAAACCAATTACAAAATCAAGGAACAACTATCAAAAATATTGAAACTCAACTTGGACATATCGCTACTCGCACTTAATAATAGAATACTCGGAACATTTCCTAGTAATGTAGAAATAAATCCTAAAGACAAAGGAAATGAACAAATTAAAGCGATACAATTACGAAGTGGAAAAGAATTAGAACCTCAAATTTAGAAAGAACTTGAAAGTCAAAAAGAGGAAGTGGAAATTGAAAAGGAAAATAATCAACAAGATCCAAACTTAGAAAATCCTTCAATACCTATGAAAATTTCTGTTGAAAAACCTCCACCACCATTTCCTCAACGACTAATTCAACATAAACAAGATAAACAATTTGATAAATTCCTTGAAATTTTAAAGAAATTAACAATAACTATTCCTTTTGTAGAAGCTTTAGAACAGATGCCAAACTATGTAAAATTCATGAAAGATATTCTAAATAAAAAAAGAAAATTTACGGATAATGAAATGGTCGCACTTAGTGAAGAGTGTAGTGCTATTATTCAGAAAAACTTCCTGAAAAATTAAAAGATCCTGGTAGTTTCACTATACCCTACGCTATTGGAGAAAAATTCTATGGAAAAGCTTTGTGTGACTTTGGAGCAAGCATCAATCTAATGCCTCTATCAATTTTTAAAAGGTTAGGATTGAGAGAAATTTCACCTACTTCAGTAACTCTTCAGTTAGTCGATCGTTATGTTACATATCCTAAGGGAGTTATTGAAGATGTATTGGTAAAAGTGGACAAATTTATCTTCCCTGTAGATTTTATTGTTCTAGATATGGAAGAAGATAAATAAATTCCTATCATTTTAGGAAGACCATTTTTAGCCACGGGAAAAGCTATGATTGATGTTCAGAAAGGAGAATTAACTATGAGAGTAAATGACCAAAAAGTTACTTTTAATATTGCTAAATCAATGAAATATTCTGTGCTAGAAAAAGGTGATGAGTGTTTTCGAATGGAAGTACTTGATCATTTACAAAAAGAACGTTTTAAAGAATATTATGAAGAAAAATTAGAAAAAGAAAATATTGAATTAATTGAAAAAGTTGATATAAAGGAAGAACTAGATTATATTCAAGAAAAATTTGAATTTATGGATAACACAAAAAACACTGAAAAAAATATAGTTTCATCGATTATTAAACCTCCTGAACTTGAGTTAAAAATGTTATCTAATCATTTAAAGTATGCTTACTTAGGTAATTCTTCAACTCTACCTGTTATTATTTCATCTGAATTAAATGAATCTCAAGAACAAAAACTTTTAGATACATTAAAAAAATATAAAAAAATTTTTGGTTGGACTTTAGCAGATATTAAAGGAATTAGTCCTTCAATTTGTATGCACGGAATTATTTTAGATAATGAACATAAACCAAAAGCGGATCCACAAAGGATATTAAATCCAATAATGAAAGAAGTAGTCAAGAAAGAAATTTTAAAATTGTTAGATAATGGTATTATATATCCTATTTCTGACAGTGCTTGGGTAAGCCCAATTCACTGTGTACCTAAGAAAGGAGGAGTGACTGTCAAAGCTAATGAAAATAATGATCTTATCCCTATAATACAAGTTACTAGATGGCGAATATGTTTTGATTATAGAAAATTAAACACAGCCACCAGAAAAGATCACTTCTAAACCAGATGTTAGATAAATTAGCCGGACATAAATATTTTTGTTTCTTAAATGGATATACCGGTTATCATCAAATACAAATTGCTCCCGAGGATCAAGATAAAACTACATTTACTAGTCCTTATGGAACTTTCGCTTTTCGAAGAATGCCTTTCGGATTATGTAATGCACCTGCAACATTCCAAAGATGTATGATGTCTATATTTAGTAAATTAATTAATAATGGAATAGAAGTATTTATGGATGATTTCTCTGTATTTGGAACAACATTCGACACATGCTTAAATCATCTTGAAAAAGTATTTGAAGTATGTGAGAAAACTAATTTAGTTCTTAATTGGGAGAAATGTCAATTTATGGTTACAGGCGGCATTGTATTAGGGCATAAAATTTTGGAAAAATGCATGGAAGTAGACCTCGCAAAATTCAAGTTATAACTAAATTACCAACTCCAACTACGGTGAAAGGGGTAAGAAGTTTTCTTGGACATTCTGGATTCTACAGACGTTATATTAAAGATTTTTCAAAAATTACTAAACCTCTATGCCAACTTCTTGAAAAGGAAAAGAAATTTGAATTTACAACCGAATGCCTGAATGCTTTCGAATTATTAAAAGATAAATTAATTACAACACCTATAATAGTTTCACCTAATTGGGAGAAACCATTTGAGCTTATGTGTGATGCTAGTGATTATGCTATAGGAGCAGTTCTTGGGCAAAGATATGATAAGATTTTCAAGGTTATATACTATGTTAGTAAAACTCTAAATGATGCTGAAATAAATTATACAGTTACTGAAAGAGAATTATTAGCAGTTGTATATGCTTAATAAATTTCGGCATTATCTAATAGGAACTAAATGTAGTGTACATACTGATCATTCTGCCATTAAATATTTAATGCAAAAGAAAGATTCTAAACCAAGATTAATCAGATGGATATTATTAATGCAAGAATTTGATTTTGAAATCATTAACAAAAAGGGAATAGATAATCAAATTGCTGATCATTTATCAAGATTAGAAAATCATGAATTTTCTAATTTTGATAATGAAATTTTAGACAGTTTTCCTGATGAACAACTTTATAATATTAATGAGTTGAAAATACCTTGGTATGCTGAAATAGTAAATTATATTGTAAGTGACATTATATCACCTATGTTAACTTTGCAACAACAGAAAAAATTCATTCACAATACTAAAACATACTTTTGGGATGAACCATACTTATATAAGCAATGTAAGGATCTAATCATTAGAAGATGTGTGCCTTATGAAGAAACTGAACCAATTATTCAAAAATGTCATGATTCTGATTTTGGAGGACATTTTGGGACAGATAAAACTGCATATAAAATTCTACAATCTGGATTTTTCTGGCCCACTCTATTTAGAGATGTATATAAATATATAAAAACCTGTGATAAATGCCAAAGAGTAGGAAACATATCAAGGAAAAATGAAATGCCTCTGAATTTTATATTAGAAGTTGAAATTTTTGATGTTTGGGGATTAGATTTCATGGGACCTTTTATTCCTTCATTTGGAAACTCATACATATTAGTAGCTGTTGATTATGTCTCTAAAATGGATCGAAGCACAAGCTTTACCTAGGTGTGATGCTAAAAGTGTTTCAAAATTTTTAATGAAAAATATTTTTACTAGATTTGGAATGCCGAGAGTGATTATCACTGACGGAGGAACTCATTTTAGAAACAAATATATTCACAAACTAGTAGAAAAATATAATATTATGCATAAGATATCAATTGCTTATCATCCACAAACTAGTGGATTAGCTGAAGTTTCTAATCGAGAGATTAAGCGTATATTTGAAAAATCTGTAAACCCTAATAGATTAGACTGATCTATAAGACTAGATACTACATTATGAGCATACAGGACTGCTTATAAAACTCCGATTGGAATGACTCCTTACAGGCTTATATATGGAAAAACTTGCCACTTACCAGTTGAATTAGAACATAAAGCGTATTGGGCGATTAAAGAATTTAATTATAATATGAAAGAAGCTGGTGAGAAGAGATTGTTGCAATTAAATGAATTGGAAGAATTAAGAAATGAATCGTATAATAATGATAGGATTTATAAAGAAAGAATGAAATTATGGCATGATCGGAAGATTAATCAGAGAAATTTTGAACCAGGACAAGAAGTTTTGCTTTATAATACTAGATTAAAATTATTTCCTAGGAAATTAAAATCTCAATGGTTAGGACCTTTCACCATAACTCAAATATTTTCATATGGAACTATAGAAATTGAAGATCCAAAAACAGGACATATATTTAAGGTAAACGGACATAGATTAAAACCATATTTCGAAGGTAGAAGACCAAATTTTAAAGAGGTTTTAATGCTTAGTCAACCTGAACACTAACTAAATTAGGTCGGGCTGACGACGTTAAACCAAGCGCTTTATGGGAGGCAACCCATAATAGTCTTTTATTTTAATTATCTGCAAATTAGTGAGTCTATATTATTAAAACAAATCTTACTACTCAAATTTTTAATTAGAATCATCACAAAGTTGAACTTATATGATGAAATCAGAAAATATTCGGACCAGAGCGAAATTGAGCGATTTTTATGAATCTCGCCGACAGCGAGCCCGAGCCCACTGACAGCGAGATCGTGTGCCATGACCTAAGTCAGTTTTATAACTAAGTCGCAGATGGCGAGGAACTTCCTGCCGATGGCGAGGCAGTTAAAAATTTGGTTTCTTAAAGATTTTTCGTGCGGTTTTTTACGGATCTAAGCCATTCCTTCGTAAGAAATTATTCCAAATTTGATTTTACACCATTTTCTTCCTTAGGAACGAATAGAGACCAATCCTTTCCATCCAAAATAGCCACCAAATTCTTAGAAACCACAAAAACTGAAGTTTTCAACCGAAGAAAATTCGTCAGTTCGGAGGCGCAGCGTTTCTTCAACAAAGGCTTGATGAAGAAAAGAATTTTAAAGAAAGAGGATTTGTCAACAGAGGAGTAGAGAATTCTACTACAAAAATCGAAGAAATGATCGCACAGCGGCATTGGGAGGTATTTTTTTATACGACATCTGCTGTAGTTATTCCAGTAGTTAAAGAGTTTTACTCTAATTTACATGCGATCAACAATGGAAATGTGTACGTCAGAGGAAGATGGGTAACATTTACTCCTTTAAGGGTAAATGAATTATTTTCTATAGAGAATACCTCTATTTGTCATTATTCCAACTTTGTACCTTCAAGATACAATATGAATGTCGGCATATTTTTAGGTTGTGTGTTTTATTTTGAAAAGGGGTCGCCTAACAGAAGTTGTCGGTGAATTTTTTAATTTAGTTTAAATAAATAATTTGAAAAGTAATATTTGATTTTGAAAATAATTTTAAATTTGAAGATTTTAAGATATGAAATCAAACCGATCTCACATCCCAAATAGTTTATATAAACGAGCACCGTACCACAAACCGTGTATCCATCCCTAAGGATAGACACACTGCTTGATGGTGGGGCTCGATTAAATAAACTGGAAGATTTGTGACATCCGTTTGGTCTGCGAACCAATTTTATAAGCCGACAAATTCCCTCGCTTAACATGAAAGCATTAAACGAGGTTTATATTACTCAGGTTCTTTAAAATTCCCTATAAGGGCAAGCCCCTATAGTTAATTACATCTTAAGTGACGGGAATCACCTAAGAAAACTCTCGATAATAATCAATAATTCTCGCTCTCAAGAATTTCAAAGTTTAAGTTTTCAAATGATTGAATTTTGGAATTTCAATAGGGAATGGATCAAGTTTGGAACATTTTGTTTTGAGAATTCAAAGGAAGAAAGGTAGGAGAAATCACAGATTCGAAGCGAACTTCGGTAATTTCCCGACTATCCTATTGTTTGGCTTGGATTTATGAAAAATCCTAATGTTATTTAACATTTCAGTCTTGCCAATATTAATTAATTAGGGCTTATATTTATATGATAGGATCATACAAACAGCCTCGAAGATGTGAGGGTTTATGTCGTATCAGACGACTACCTCGGAATCCTAAGACCGGTTAGGGCTTAATTTGCAATGCAAATGCCTAACGAAGAGTTGAGGATTTATGTCGCACTAGGCAAACTACCTCGAAGTCCTATGGCTTTGTTATTTAATTCTAGGAAAGTTTTGCTGAAGTAGACTCAGGTTTCATTGATGATGATGGCCATGCTGCCCACCATGCTCCGAGCTCCTTGTTGTTGCAGAGGTTTAGTTTTAGAAGTCATAAATCAGGGGATGAGAAAAGAGTTTTGGTTTAGAGAAAATCTTAATTTCCAAGTGTTTTCAATATTTTAATTAAAACAAATCTTAAAGTTGATTATAACGACACCGGTTAAGATCCCACGATTCCATCCTTCCGGCATCATTATTTTTATCGGATTCACTTAGTCCAGATGAATTTGCTAAACTCAACTAAATGAGTTCCACACTTTCATTTAGACCGTGGAAATCCCGTTAGCAACACGTAGGTTACATCATCCGAGTTTTTCCCGATCATCCAACAGGACGTTTTAATTTAGTTGTAATTGTAGTTTTGTGTTCTGTTTGTGATTAAATTTCGAGTTGTTTTATATTTTGAAATGTTGTGGCGGTGAATTTTATCTTGCAATAACTTTTAACTTAGTTTTGGTTTGAGTTTTAGGGACTATCCTAAAGGTGTGGGTTTTCATGCAACAGTTGTTTATCATGCAAGAAAAGTAAGTGCAATGCAGTTAAATAAATTGTAAATAATGTAAATTGCAATAAAATAAAAGCGTACCTGGAGGGTCTTCCCGTCATCCCAAACTGCACTTAAAACACAATTAGAATATTTAAGCAAGTTCCTAGGTAAAGCTAAGGTAAGGATTATGGTTTTCTACCAAATTCCTAATCCTATAGCTAGTCATTTCCTATGACGTCTAAGTTCCTTGTGTTTTTGTTTGAAGACGATTTTCTTCATCAAAGAACAATTAAGTTCAATTGTTCTTATGAACATCCTATCATATCGAGGAAGTGCTTAAGGCAAATCTTAAACATCTTTTCAATATTTCTAGGATTGTTTCAAGTCCAAATGAATTCAATTACACAAATGAATTAGTCGTCCGAGGTTTAGTTAAGTTTTGTTGTTATCTTACTCAGTGAACTAGGATGTTTGAATGTCCTATAAGTGAAGTAACATTTCATTTAATATTCTGTTTAGGAGTTATGACAACTAAAGCTTTCGAGGGTAAATTTGTGTTCAAATGGTTTGTGATTTAGTTTGAATTTAATTAATGGGTTTAAATTTGGAATAGTGTTCAAGTTATTTTAGATTTATTTTGAATTCTTTATGTCTTTGGTGATGTTATATTTAATTCAATTTAATTTAATTTAATTTAATTTAATTTAATTTAATTCAATTCAATTCAATTTAGTTTGATTTGATGTTAAATTGAGTTAATTTGATTTGATTTAATTTTAATTTAATTTGATTTAATTTAATTTGTTTAATTTAATTAATTTAATTTAATTTAATTTAATTTAATCCATTTAATTTAATTCAACCTTTAATTTTAATTTAATTTAATTTAATTCAATTAATCTTTGATTTAATTTGATTTAAATTTAATTTAATTTTTAATTGAAATTTTAAAAGAGTTTAATAATTTAACTTTAGTTTAATGATTAAGCCTTTTAATATTTTGAATTTGAGTTATCACTTTAATTAAGAATTGAATATTAATGAGATAATTAATTTAGGGATTTTTAAATTAAAGAATAAATCTCCTCCTAATAATATCCCTATTTTAATAATTCCAATTTTATTATTCTTCCAAATTTAATCAATTATTTAATTAAGGTTTAATTATTTTAAATTGTTTAATGGGTTTCTACCCTTTAATTATTTAAGTTTCAATCATCCAAATCAGATTAGGATCAAATATTTTACTTGTTAGTTTTTTATTAAACCTAAAGTTTTAATTAAGGATTAAAATTTTAATTACCATTTTACCCTTTAAGCTTAATAATTTCATAACTCATTAAATTGAGCTCAAATGAACTTGAAATTTTTATGTGACTTCACTCATATGTCAATAAAGACATAAGAGGAGAAAATGTGATTTTTTTGTATTTAATTTATTTATATAATTATTTTTTGGTAGAAAATAGAGATTTCCAAGGAAAATTTAATAACATGACCAAGGGAAAGTTTCTATCCTTAAGAAAATTAGGGGACATTCCTAATGACCAGAGGACCACTTGGACCAATTTTGGTGATTTTTTGAATTATATTATTTTTATTATAATTATTTTATGTTTTGGAGTGTTAATAAATTTAAAAATAAAATAAATGTTGAAAAATAAATTTTATATTTTTCAAAAATCTCTCTGATATCAAGGAAATCAGAGAATTAATTTTTGCAATTTTCTAATTTTTCTATGATTTATTATAATTATTTTGGTAAAAATGCTAGAAAATACATTTTTTTAATTTTAAAATTACCCTAGGGCTTTAAAATTTAATATCTCATTAAATAGGCCTAAGAAAAATATGGGGTTTGTTCCTAAGTGATTAAAATTCAAAATGTGACATTTTGGTGAATTTTATTATTTTTGTGATTTTTATTATTTTTAAATTATTAAAAATATTAAAATAACATTAAAAATCAACTTTTTTAGAAAATTGAAATTTTAATTTTCTTAAATTCCCTGATATTAGAGAGGCTCCAAAACCAATTTTGTGAATTTTTGAAAGGTATTTTGAAAGTTATGAATTTTTAAAGTTCAAATTGACTAAATGGCTTAATCAACCCATTTAGTAGAGGCTAACCAAGTCCAATTGACCCCAAATTTTTATGGTGGGTTCCTCTAATCCTAAAGGTCAGTGGAGAATTTATTTCAAGTCAATTTGATGTATGGTTAGCTCTAATTTATTAGAGATCCATTTTGGGTGTTTAAGCCAATTAGGGTTGTTTTAAATGAACTAACTCAAAACCTATTTTTCCTAGGGTCCTCTGGTCATAAGGAACATCACCAAATTTTCCTAGAATTTATTTCACAACATGCTATTTATTGGAATTAAAATACTCGAACAAGTAACATGAATTTGAAAAATCAATAACTTTTCATAGGGATGGCCTCGACTTTGGAAAATTCAGGGAATGTTCCCAAATTCAGAGGCTTCAAAAGCCCTATGGTCTCATGCCATGGTGAATTGTATACATGCATGGAGAATTAAAAATATGCAGAGAGTAAATAAATCATTAAAAATAAAATACTTAATGAAATTGAATGATTTCTTTTCCACATTATTCTCCTCTGTTCACAGAGCAAGAGGGTATTTTTATTTTATTTTTATGATTTTCCTACACAAAGTTATGAATTTTTGAAGTTTAGGGAATTAAATAAATAGAAAATATCCCTAATTTTCTATTTATCCGAGTCGGCGCCGCGTCAACCTCGGCATCTCCGAATGCACACGCGTCGCGCTCCCATTCGACGCCTCCATCTGACTCAGCGCTCCGGGTCCCGCGGTTCACGTACCATCTCCTGGTCCGACACCATCTGAGCCGTCCGTCCGCGCGTGTATTAAATGGACGACATCCGTTCATCATCCCCGAGCGTCCTCACCCGAGAGCCGTCCACACTAAATCCCTAATATCTCACTCAATACTCGATGGATTTTCGTGTTCTTATGCTCTATGGATTCGTCTTGAGAAGACGAACACATCCATACGGTTTATGTGGGATGAAATTTACGCAATAAAAATGGAGAATGTTCAGAAGCTCGGGAAGAAGAGTGAGGCCATACCTTTGCTCAGAGAAGTGTGGCTTCGATCTGAGGGTTGTTTCACTTTCGATTGGATCCCAGCAAGCTCCAGATGAAGTCTCCTGGTCTGGTGAATCGCTCTAGGTAGGATTTCGACCACGGCCGATCACAAA
Source organism: Papilionanthe hookeriana x Papilionanthe teres (assembly GCA_022702705.1). Lineage (NCBI taxonomy): Eukaryota > Viridiplantae > Streptophyta > Magnoliopsida > Asparagales > Orchidaceae > Papilionanthe > Papilionanthe hookeriana x Papilionanthe teres. The sequence goes on from CM040425.1 coordinate 102,306,491, forward strand.
GCTTGGAGGTCGGAGCAACCGGGTGGCCTCGGAGATGGGGCTTTTGCTGGTGGACACCTTCCCTTGGTCTGGTGAAGGTGTAGAACCAATCAATTTGGGGATTGGCTAACTGTGGAGAAGTGTCCTCGTTTTGGGCTTGGATTTCAACTCTAAAATTGAGCTCACAGAGAAGAAATGGCAGGGGAATTTCAGTGGGGATCAAGTGCTCTGTGTATGGGGAGTAGTCTGGAACAATTTTGGCAGAGTTTCCTTAAGATTTTTTTCAGCACCTCTCATGGCCGAGAGGGGTGGTGTTTAAATAGGAGAGGGTGGAGGGCCTCCCAGGGAGAGTTAGGGCTTGGGATCAGCCGCTTCGGCAAGAGAAGAACAACTACAATGGCCACTGGGGATGGGGCAGCACAGCAGGTGAGAATTCCAAAGTTGGCTCACATGTGAGCTCTCGGCCATGGTGTTTTCCGGCGGCCTGGTGGCCGGCCGGCCAGGCATGGGTCACCCTCAAGGTTAGGTGGGTCAGGGCTGGGACTTGGTGCAAGCAATTGGCAATTGCCATGTGTAAAGAGCTTGGATTGAAATGGAATGCGGGAAGACCATTTTGGGTTCAAATGAGTCGACCCATGATTTTGGGCTAGGTTCACCACCCAAGGCCTCGGTCTTGGGCTGAAAAGGATCACTTGGGTCGGCCAAGAGAGAATGGTGTGGTCTCCATCCATGATGAGGTGGCTAAGCATGGTTTAGTGTGCGACATGCTTAAGGTAAAAAAGGGTTTAAGAAGGATTAGGAAAGGGGGCCCTCCTTTTGCCATTAATGGCTTGATCACATGTCAAGCCTTCCATGGCTTCATGTGGCTTGTCCATGGCTTGCATGGCTCACCTTTGGCTTGGGAAAAGTGGAGTCAATTTCATGGAAATAGATATAAGAAAAAAATTTGGTATTTAGGGGTGATTTGGCATGAGGCTTGATTTGGAATTATTTGATGATGGGATTAGAACTTAGGGAATGGCTTTTATTAAGTGGATGGTAAGTGGAGATGTCATGTGGGCTTTAGGGTAGATTTTGGGCTTTTTGAAATGGTTTTAGATGGGCTTTTAAAATGGTTTAAGGAAAGTGGGCTTTTGAATTTTAAAATGGATTTTGGGATGAAATTTTGGTAAAGGCTTGGGCCAAATAATTGTTAGGTTTAGCTCATGGATGTGTCATGAGTGACTTGGAGCAAATTGGGAGTGATTTGGGTTTGAATTGGGTTAAATTTGGGCTCTTTTGGTGAATGGGCCAATATAGGTCCAAGTGGACCAAGTTGGGCCAATGTTGGGCTAGGTTGAAATTGATGTAAAATTAATGTTGAGAAATGTTTATGGGAGTGTTTCAAAAAGGTTTTGACTTTGGTTGGGCTTTGATTTTGGGGTTTGGGCTCATTTGGGTTAGGTTTGGGTTTAGGTCAAAATTGGGCCTTTTAGCTTTGGGTTGAATTTGAGTGAGGTTTGGATCCAAATTTTGGGTAAATCATGTTAGTGCTTTGCTTGTGGGGATGCTAAGGAAGATTTAGAAAAGGTTTGGGGTTAATTGGAGTTGAATTGGGTGAGTTTTGGTTAGGTTTGGGTCATGGGTCCAAATTGGGCTTTAAGGCCAAAAGTGAAATTGGATCCAAATGTCAATCAAATTGGACTTGGATTTGGTCTATATTGGTGTTGGGAATGTTGAATTGAAGTTTAGAATTGAATTGGACATGAATTTGGGTCAATTGGATAGGTTTGGTTTGACATTGGGTTCACTTAGGGTTAAAATGGGTCAAATTGGGGGTTTTGACAAAAGTAGGGTAAATTGACAAAATTGGCCCATGGTGTAGTTGAACAAAATAAAATTGGGAATATTTGGGATTTTCTGGAATTTTCTGAGAATTTTCTGAATTTTTGGGATTTTGGGTTAAGAGGGGTATTTTGGGTATTTGGAGGGTATTGGGAGGTATTTTTGGAATTTTTGGTATTTTTGGGTATGGATTATCAATTTGAGTGATGTGGAAATGTTTGGGATTGATTTTAGGGAATTTTGGGTGATTTAGGTGATTTTGGAAATTTTGGGTAGTTTCAAGGGCATTTGGTAGGTTGGCGGGTGTAGGGTCCGGGGGTCAAAAATTGAAAATTTGGAAAATTGAAGATTGGGTAAATGTGAATGGAATGAAATCATTTTGGTTGAGCCATGAAGCCACATCAAGCCCACATGAGCCATGAAGGGACTCATTCGAGGCATTCACTATGTTGTTCCTAACCCTCTTAACCAAGGGCTTAGGGGTTAAGAACCATCCATGCGAATCACCTACATGAGTCAGGAGGTCAAGCCGGGTATGGGTGTGGTTTTAGGAGGTGTGTGAAAGTGTAGTGTATAAGTGTAGTGTGTGTGTAAGTCAGCCCCTCACCGCACCAGAGCCACCCGTGGGCGGTCCTAAGGCCAAAGAATCCTATAGGAACTCATCCTTTAAAATTCCACATTTGATTTCAACCCTCTAGGTGATTAGGGGTCTACAGTCAAGTTTGTGGAGTTTGCAGGGAGTTAAGAAGTGGTTTGAAATTCTAGATGGTGGATCCCAACTCTAGTCCTCTAAGATAGTCAAAGGAAAAGCCTAAGGCTAGATCCTAAGTACTAAAAAGAAGAAGAGAAGACCTCATCAAAAATGAGGTCAACAAATGGACCCCCAATAGGTGTGGTGAGCTGACGGAGCACACCGCGCGTATTGGTGTTGACCGAAGCGATCAGCAAAACGAACACATATGTCCAAGTGACAAACTTAGGACGAAGTAGAAGAGTTTCTGCTGGGGAGTGTCAAGTATATCTCTGAAACTGGAGATTCCTGAATTCTCGCTGAGGAAAGGAAAAGGTGGTGAATTCCAAATCCCATGATCTGGGGGAATTTCAATTTAGATTTTATTTTGTTTTAGTTTGAGTTTTGATGTGTGAGCTTAGATTTCAGTTTGGAGTTTCACTGCTTAATGGTGGGGCTCGATTAAATAAACTAGAAGATTTGTGACATCCGTTTGGTCTGCAAACCAATTTTATAAGCCGACAAATTCCCCTGCTTAACATGAAAGCATTAAACAGGGTTTATATTACCCGAGTTCTTTAAAATTCCCTATAAGGGCAAGCCCCTATAGTTAATTACATCTTAAGTGACGGGAATCACCTAAGAAAACTCTCGATAATAATCAATAATTCTCGCTCTCAAGAATTTCAAAGTTTAAGTTTTCAAAGGATTGAATTTTGGAATTTCAATAGTGGAATGGATCAAATTTGGAACATTTTGTTTTGAGAATTCAAAGGAAGAAAGGTAGGAGAAATCACAGATTCGAAGTGAGCTTCGGTAATTTCCCGACTATCCTATTGTTTGGCTTGAATTTAGGAAAGTTCTAATATTTATTTAATGTTTTGATCTTGCCAATTTTAATTAATTAGGACTTATATTCGTATCACATGATCATACAAATAGCCTCGAAGATGTGAGGGTTTATGTCGTATCGGACGACTACCTCGGAGTCCTAAAACCAGTTAGGGCTTAGTTTGCAATGCAAATGCCTAACGAAGAGTTGAGGATTTATGTTGCACTAGGCAAACTACCTCGAAGTCCTATGGCTTTGTTATTTAATTCTAGGAAAGTTTTGCTGAAGTAGACTCGAGGTTTTGTCGATGACGAGGGCCGTGCCGCCCACCATGCTCCGAGCTCCTTGTTGTTGCAGAGGTTTAGTTTTAGAAGTCATAAATCGTGGGATGAGAAAAGTGTTTTGGTTTAGAGAAAATCTTAATTTCCAAGTGTTTTCAATATTTTAATTAAAACAAATCTTAAAGTTGATTATAACGACACCGGTTAAGATCCCACGATTCCATCCTTCCGGCATCATTATTTTTATCGGATTCACTTAGTCCGTATGAATTTGCTAAACTCAACCGAATGAGTTCTACACTTTCATTTAGACCGTGGAAATCCCGTTAGCAACACGTAGGTTACATCATCCGAGGTATTCCCGATCATCCAACAGGACGTTTTAATTTAGTTGTAATTGTAGTTTTGTGTTCTGTTTGTGATTAAATTTTGAGTTGTTTTATATTTTGAAATGTTGTGGCGGTGAATTTTATCTTGCAATAACTTTTAACTTAGTTTTGGTTTCAGTTTTAGGGACTATCCTAAAGGTGTGGGTTTTCATGCAACAGTTGTTTATCATGAAAGAAAAGTAAGTGCAATGCGGTTAAATGAATTGCAATAATGTAAATTGCAAGAAAGTAAATTGCAATAAAATAAAAGCGTACCTGGAGGGTTTTCCCGTCATCCCAAGCTGCACTTAAAACACAATTAGAATATTTAAGCAAGTTCCTAGGTAAAGCTAAGGGAAGGGTTATGGTTTTCTACCAAATTCCTAATCCTATAGCTAGTCATTTCCTATGACGTCTAGGTACTTGTGTTTTTGTTTGAAGACGATTTTCTTCATCAAAGAACAATTGAGTTCAATTGTTCTTATGAACATCCTATCATATCGAGGAAGTGCTTAAGGCAAATCTTAAACATCTTTTCAATATTTCTAGGATTGTTTTAAGTCCAAATGAATTTAATTATATAAATGAATTAATCGTCCGAGAATTTCAAGTTTTGTTGTTATCTTGCTCAGTGAACTAGGATGTTTGAATGTCTTATAAGTGAAGTAACATTTCATTTAATATTCTGTTTAGGAGTTATAACAACTAAAGCTTTCGAGGGTAAGTTGGTGTTCAAATGGTTTGTGATTTAGTTTGAATTCTATTAATGGGTTTAAATTTGGAATAGTGTTCAAGTTATTTTAGATTTATTTTGAATTCTTTATGTCTTTGGTGATGTTATATTTAATTTAATTTAATTTAATTTAATTTAATTTAATTTAATTTAATTTAATTCAATTCAATTTAGTTTGATTTGATGTTAAATTGATTTAATTTGCTTTGATTTAATTTTAATTTAATTTGATTTAATTTAATTTAATTTAATTTAATTTAATTTAATTTAATTTAATTTAATTTAATTTTATTTATTTAATTTAATTTAATTTAATTTAATTAATTTAATTTAATTTAATTTGTTTATTTAATTTATTTTACATCCGAGACTGCATTGCTTTAGGATTCTTTCCCTATCGCAATGAAATACATCAAATTTGATTGAGAATTTGATTTGAAATGAAATTTCATTGCCAAATCTTCTATTTTATATAAACTATTTGCGATAGTATTTGATTTTTGAAAATAATTTTAAATTTAAAGATTTTAAGATATGAAATCAAACCGATCTCACATCCCAAATAGTTTATATAAACGAACACCGCACCACAAACCGTGTACCTATCCCTAAGGATGAGACACACTCGCTTAATGGCGGGGCTCGATTAAATAAACTAGAAGATTTGTGACATCCGTTTGGTCTGCGAACCAATTTTATAAGCCGACAAATTCCCTTGCTTAATATGAAAGCATTAAACAGGGTTTATATTACCTGGGTTCTTTAAAATTCCCTATAAGGGCAAGCCCCTATAGTTAATTACATCTTAAGTGACAGGAATCACCTAAGAAAACTCTCGATAATAATCAATAATTCTGCTCTCAAGAATTTCAAAGTTTAAGTTTTCAAAGGATTGAATTTTGGAATTTCAATAGGGAATGGATCAAGTTTGGAATATTTTGTTTTGAGAATTCGAAGGAAGAAAGGTAGGAGAAATCACAGATTCGAAGTGAACTTCGGTAATTTCCCAACTATCCTGTTGTTTGGCTTGAATTTAGGAAAGTCCTAATGTCTATTTAATGTTTTGATTTTGTCAGTTTTAATTAATTAGAGCTTATATTTATATGATAGAATCATACAAACAGCCTATGGCTTTGTTATTTAATTCTAGGAAAGTTTTGCTGAAGTAGACTCAGGTTTTGCTGATGACGATGGCCGTGCTGCCCACCATGCTCCGAGCTCCTTGTTGTTGCAGAGGTTTAGTTTTAGAAGTCATAAATCAGGGGATAAGAAAAGTGTTTTGGTTTAGAGAAAATCTTAATTTCCAAGTGTTTTCAATATTTTAACTAAAACAAATCTTAAAGTTGATTATAACGACACCGGTTAAGATCCCACGGTTCCATCCTTCCGCATCATTTTTTTTATCGGATTCACTTAGTCCGGATGAATTTGCTAAACTCAACTAAATGAGTTCCACACTTTCATTTAGACCGTGTGAAATCCCGTTAGCAACACGTAGGTTACATCATCCGAGGTATTCCCGATCATCCAACAGACGTTTTAATTTAGTTGTAATTGTAGTTTTGTGTTCTGTTTGTGATTAAATTTTGAGTTGTTTTATATTTTGAAATGTTGTGGCGGTGAATTTTATTTTGCAATAACTTTTAACTTAGTTTTGGTTTCAGTTTTAGGGACTATCCTAAAGGTGTGGGTTTTCATGCAACAGTTGTTTATCATGCAAGAAAAGTAAGTGCAATGCGGTTAAATAAATTGTAAATAATGTAAATTGCAATAAAATAAAAGCGTACCTGGAGGGTCTTCCCGTCATCCCAAGCTGCACTTAAATCACAATTAGAATATTTAAGCAAGTTTCTAGGTAAAGCTAAGGTAAGGATTATGGTTTTCTAGTAAATTCCTAATCCTATAGCTAGTCATTTCCTATGACGTCTAGGTTCCTTGTGTTTTTGTTTGAAGACGATTTTCTTCATCAAAGAACAATTAAGTTCAATTGTTCTTATGAACATCCTATCATATCGAGGAAGTGCTTAAGGCAAATCTTAAACATCTTTTCAATATTTCTAGGATTGTTTTAAGTCCAAATGAATTCAATTACACAAATGAATTAGTCGTCCGAGGTTTAGTTAAGTTTTGTTGTTATCTTACTCAGTGAACTAGGATGTTTGAATGTCCTATAAGTAAAGTAACATTTCATTTAATATTCTGTTTAGGAGTTATGACAACTAAAGCTTTCGAGGGTAAATTTGTGTTCAAATGGTTTGTGATTTAGTTTGAATTCAATTAATGGGTTTAAATTTGGAATAGTGTTCAAGTTATTTTAGATTTATTTTGAATTCTTTATGTCTTTGGTGATGTTATATTTAATTCAATTTAATTTAATTTAATTTAATTTAATTTAATTTAATTCAATTCAATTCAATTTAGTTTGATTTGATGTTAAATTGATTTAATTTGATTTGACTTAATTTTAATTTAATTTGATTTAATTTAATTTAATTTAATTTAATTTAATTTGTTTAATTTAATTTATTTAATTTAATTTAATTTAATTTAATCCATTTAATTTAATTCAACCTTTAATTTTAATTTAATTTAATTTAATTCAATTAATCTTTGATTTAATTTGATTTAATTTTTAATTTAATTTAATTTTTAATTGAAATTTTAAAAGAGTTTAATAATTTAACTTTAGTTTAATGATTAAGCCTTTTAATATTTTGAATTTGAGTTATCACTTTAATTAAGAATTGAATATTAATGAGATAATTAATTTAGGGATTTTTAAATTAAAGAATAAATCTCCTCCTAATAATATCCCTATTTTAATAATTCCAATTTTATTATTCTTCCAAATTTAATCAATTATTTAATTAAGGTTTAATTATTTTAAATTGTTTAATGGGTTTCTACCCTTTAATTATTTAAGTTTCAATCATCCAAATCAGATTAGGATCAAATATTTTACTTGTTAGTTTTTTATTAAACCTAAAGTTTTAATTAAGGATTAAAATTTTAATTACCATTTTACCCTTTAAGCTTAATAATTTCATAACTCATTAAATTGAGCTCAAATGAACTTGAAATTTTTATGTGACTTCACTCATATGTCAATAAAGACATGAGAGGAGAAAATGTGATTTTTCTGTATTTAATTTATTTATATAATTATTTTTTGGTAGAAAATAGAGATTTCCAAGGAAAATTTAATAACATGACCAAGGGAAAGTTTCTGTCCTTAAGAAAATTAGGGGACATTCCTAATGACCAGAGGACCACTTGGACCAATTTTGGTGATTTTTTGAATTATATTATTTTTATTATAATTATTTTATGTTTTGGAGTGTTAATTAATTTAAAAATAAAATAAATGTTGAAAAATGAATTTTATATTTTTCAAAAATCTCTCTGATATCAAGGAAATCAGAGAATTAATTTTTGCAATTTTCTAATTTTTCTATGATTTATTATAATTATTTTGGTAAAAATGCTAGAAAATACATTTTTTTAATTTTAAAATTACCCTAGGGCTTTAAAATTTAATATCTCATTAAATAGGCCTAAGAAAAATATGGGGTTTGTTCCTAAGTGATTAAAATTCAAAATGTGACATTTTGGTGAATTTTATTATTTTTGTGATTTTTATTATTTTTTAATTATTAAAAATATTAAAATAACATTAAAAATCAACTTTTTAGAAAATTGAAATTTTAATTTTCTTAAATTCCCCTGATATCAGAGAGGCTCCAAAACCAATTTGGTGAATTTTTGAAAGGTATTTTGAAAGTTATGAATTTTTAAAGTTCAAATTGGCTAAATGGCTTAATCAACCCATTTAGTAGGGCTAACCAAGTCCAATTGACCCCAAATTTTTATGGTGGGTTCCTCTAATCCTAAAGGTCAGTGGAGAATTTATTTCAAGTCAATTTGATGTATGGTTAGCTCTAATTAATTAGAGATCCATTTTGGGTGTTTAAGCCAATTAGGGTTGTTTTAAATGAACTAACTCAAAACCTTTTTTTCCTAGGGTCCTCTGGTCATAAGGAACATCACCAAATTTTTCTAGAATTTATTTCACAACATGCTATTTATTGGAATTAAAATACTCAGAACAGTAACATGAATTTGAAAAATCAATAACTTTTCATAGGGATGGCCTCTGACTTTGGAAAATTCGGGAATGTTCCCAAATTCGGAGGCTTCAAAAGCCCTATGGTCTCATGCCATGGTGAATTGTATACATGCATGGAGAATTAAAAATATGCAGAGAGTAAATAAATTATTAAAAATACAATACTTAATGAAATTGAATGATTTCTTTTCCACATTATTCTCCTCTGTTCACTGAGCAAGAGGGTATTTTTATTTTATTTTTATGATTTTCTTACACAAAGTTATGAATTTTTGAAGTTTAGGGAATTAAATAAATAGAAAATATCCCTAATTTTCTATTTATCCGAGTCGGCGCCGCGTCAACCTCGGCATCTCCGAATGCACACGCGTCGCGCTCCCATTCGACGCCTCCATCTGACTCAGCGCTCCGGGTCCCGCGGTTCACGTACCATCTCCTGGTCTGACACCATCTGAGCCGTCCGTCCGCGCGTGTATTAAATTGACGGCATCCGTTCATCGTCCCCGAGCGTCCTCACCCGAGAGCCGTCCACACTAAATCCCTAATATCTCACTCAATACTCGATGGATTTTCGTGTTCTTATGCTCTACTGGATTCGTCTCGAGAAGACGAACACATCCATACGGTTTATGTGGGATGAAATTTACGCAATAGAAATGGAGAATGTTCAGAAGCTCGGGAAGAAGAGTGAGGCCATACCTTTGCTCAGAGAAGTGTGGCTTCGATCTGAGGGTTGTTTCACCTTCGATTGGACCCCGGCAAGCTCCGGATGAAGTCTCCGGTCCGGTGAATTTCCTAGGTAGGATTTCGACCACGGCCCGATCACAAAGCTTGGAGGCTGGAGCAAGCCGGGTGGCCTAGAGATGGGGCTTTTGCTGGTGGACACCTTCCTCGGTCCGGTGAAGGTGTAGAACCAATCAATTTGGGGATTAGCTCACTGTGGAGAAGTGTCCTCGTTTTGGCTTGGATTTCAACTCGAAATCGAGCTCATAGAGAAGAAATGGCGGGGAATTTCAGTGGGGATCAAGTGCTGCTGTGTATGGGGAGTAGTCTCGGAACAATTTTGGCGCAGTTTCCTTAAGATTTTTTCAGCACCTCTCATGGCCGAGAGGGGTGGTGTTTAAATAGGAGAGGGTGGAGGGCCTCCCGTGGAGAGTTAGGGCTTGGGATCAGCTGCTCTTGGCAAGAGAAGAACAGCTACAATGGCCACTGGGGATGGGGCAGCTCAGCAGGTGAGAATTCCAAAGTTGGCTCACATGTGAGCTCTCGGCCATGGTGTTTTCCGACGGCCTGGTGGCCGGCCGGCCAGGCATGGGTCACCCTCAAGGTCAGGTGGGTCAGGGCTGGGACTTGGTGCAAGCAATTGGCAATTGCCATGTGTAAAGAGCTTGGATTGAAATGGAATGGGGGAAGACCATTTTGGGTTCAAATGAGTCGACCCATGATTTTGGGCTAGGTTCACCACCCAAGGCCCGGTCTTGGCCGAAAAGGATCACTTGGGTCGCCCAAGAGAGAATGGTGTGGTCTCCATCCATGATGAGGTGGCTAAGCATGGTTTAGTGTGTGACATGCTTAAGGTAAAAAAGGGTTTAAGAAGGATTAGGAAAGGGGGCCCTCCTTTTGCCATTAATGGCTTGATCACATGTCAAGCCTTCCATGGCTTCATGTGGCTTGTCCATGGCTTGCATGGCTCACCTTTTGCTTGGGAAAAGTGGAGTCAATTTCATGGAAATAGATTTAAGAAAAAAATTTGGTATTTAGGGGTGATTTGGCATGAGGCTTGATTTGGAATTATTTGATGATGGGATTAGAACTTAGGGAATGGCTTTTATTAAGTGGATGGTAAGTGGAGATGTCATGTGGGCTTTAGGGTAGATTTTGGGCTTTTTGAAATGGTTTTAGATGGGCTTTTAAAATGGTTTAAGGAAAGTGGGCTTTTGAATTTTAAAATGGATTTTGGGATGAAATTTTGGTAAAGGCTTGGGCCAAATAATTGTTAGGTTTAGCTCATGGATGTGTCATGAGTGACTTGGAGCAAATTGGGAGTGATTTGGGTTTGAATTGGGTTAAATTTGGGCTCTTTTGGTGAATGGGCCAATATAGGTCCAAGTGGACCAAGTTGGGCCAATGTTGGGCTAGGGTTGAAATTGATGTAAAATTAATGTTGAGAAATGTTTATGGGAGTGTTTCAAAGAGGTTTTGACTTTGGTTGGGCTTTGATTTTGGGGTTTGGGCTCATTTGGGTTAGGTTTGGGTTTAGGTCAAAATTGGGCCTTTTAGCTTTGGGTTGAATTTGAGTGAGGTTTGGATCCAAATTTTGGGCAAATCATGTTAGTGCTTTGCTTGTGGGGATGCTAAGGAAGATTTAGAAAAGGTTTGGGGTTAATTGGAGTTGAATTGGGTGAGTTTGGGTTAGGTTTGGGTCATGGGTCCAAATTGGGCTTTAAGGCCAAAAGTGAAATTGGATCCAAATGTCAATCAAATTGGACTTGGATTTGGTCTAGATTATTGTTGGGAATGTTTAATTGAAGTTTAGAATTGAATTGGACATGAATTTGGGTCAATTGGATAGGTTTGGTTTGACATTGGGTTCACTTAGGGTTAAAATGGGTCAAATTGGGGGTTTTGACAAAAGTAGGGTAAATTGACAAAATTGGCCCATGGTGTAGTTGAACAAAATAAAATTGGGAATATTTGGGATTTTCTGGAATTTGTTGAGAATTTTCTGAATTTTTGGGATTTTGGGTTAAGAGGGGTATTTTGGGTATTTGGAGGGTATTGGGAGGTATTTTTGGAATTTTTGGTATTTTTGGGTATGGATGATCAATTTGAGTGATGTGGAAATGTTTGGGATTGATTTTGGGGAATTTTGGGTGATTTAGGTGATTTTGGAAATTTTGGGTAGTTTCAAGGGCATTTGGTAGGTTAGGCGGGAGTAGGGTCCCGGGGGTCAAAAAATGAAAATTTGGAAAATTGAAGATTGGGTAAATTTGAATGGAATGAAATCATTTTGGTTGAGCCATGAAGCCACATCAAGCCCACATGAGCATTGAAGGGACTCATTTGAGGCATTCACTATGTTGTTCATAACCCTCTTAACCAAGGGCTTAGGGGTTAAGGACCATCCATGTGAATCACCTACATGAGTCAGGAGGTCAAGCTGGGTATGGGTGTGGTTTTAGGAGGTGTGTGAAAGTGTAGTGTATAAGTGTAGTGTGTGGTTAAGTCAGCCCCTCACTGGACCGGGCCACCTGTGGCAGGTCCTACGGCCAAAGAGTCCTATAGGAACTCATCCTTTAAACTTCCACATTTGATTTCAACCCTCCAGGTGATTAGGGGTCTACGATCGAGTTTGTGGAGTTTGCAGGAGTTAAGAAGTGATTTGAAATTCTAGATGGTGGATCCCAACTCTAGTCCTCTAAGATAGTCAAAGGAAAAGCCTAAGGCTAGATCCTAAGTACTAAAAAGAAGAAGAGAAGACCTCATCAAAAATGAGGTCAACAAATGGACCCCCAATAGGTGTTAGTTTAGGAGTGATCTTTCGAGTCGAGAAGTCTTGCATAAGACTTTCTTTTCCTTTCCAACTCTGAATCGGATTCCTTACCTTCTCTACACCTTTGGACATTCCGTTCTAAATAAACAAGCCCTTTAATAAATGATTCTTTTAACAAATGATTCCTTCTTATAAATACATGAACAAGAATGTGTTCGAACTCTTTTCAATTCCTTTCTTCTCGTCCTAAAAAAAAGAAGCATAACTTGGGACTGACAACCAGAATCTACCCTGCAGAAATGGAAGCCCCAAAGCTGATTTTCTCCTTCACCAATGGACTGGACTTCGCTGTCTATAAGGATGAGCTGCCCGACAATGGGATCATCCGGTTTGGATAAGGATTTGAAAACACGAATGTCAAGATCACTGGCATTTCCCTTTTCGCACTGACAAACAAGGTATCTGAAGCTAAGAAGCCGCTGATTGAGTTCAACCTTAGGTCGACCCAAGAGTTTCCTCCCCGCAAAAGATCCCGACCGAGAGGAGTACTCGTTGTCCGCAGGAGGACCTGTTCTTACTACCCCCACCTGGTCTAGTTGTTTCGCACCTACCCCGACTTCGACAAATTAAAGGGGAAAGAAATCCGGAATTATGGTGAACTCGTTACCGTGGAGGGTACAGACCTTCCTGTGAGACCTTCTGTTTTTGAAATCGGGTCCAGCTCAAGAATTCCATCACTAACAAGGACCCAAAGAAGAAACAGAAGTAGAAGGATCGCTAGAGAAGCCAGAGCTGCTGAAATTGCTTTCTTGGAGGAAATCCCAGAACTGCCTGAATATACACCGCTGCCTGAATACATACCACTTTTGGGAGGAAGCAGGTTCCATCCCCTCTCCGCCGCAGAGGATGAAGAAAATGTTCGCAAGATTGCTGCCGCATTGCCTCAACCCGCATATTACAACGATAACCGCAAGAAAAGGACTAGAACTACGCCGTTTGCTCGACTGCAAACTTTGATAGAGAAACTAGCAAAGAAAGAGAAATGCCCCGTATCGGAGATTCTACGAAGGATAGGGCGGGTGCCGCTCAAATCCCGTCTCGGGCCCGAGTAGAACCCGCCATCATTGCGTAAAAGCCGAGTAAAAGGATGAGGGCTAGTCCGCCCGTCGTCGTCTTAGGATTACGGATTAGGGAGGATACCACCTTCCGACATTTGGGCGACGGACCATCCGGTCCTAGACCTTTTCGTCGCTAGAAGGATGGTATGGCGTCCCACTACCTGGACAGCGAGATCGAAACAACAGCCTGAGAAAGAAAGTCTCGCCAGGAGACTTGAATCTGAAGAAAGTGCTACTACAATAAAGGGGACTCGCGAGAAAGAAACCCGGCAGCTATCACTCGACAACTGTGAAGATGCACAGAAAAGACCGCTAGAAGACGCCATGGTAAAGTGGAGGACTGATATTCGACGAATAGCAAAAGAAAGAGAAGAGAAATTCGGAGATGAAATCGATTCATCGGAATTCATGGACGACGAGTATGCAGAAATCAACATGGTCGAAACACGAGCTTCATCAGCTTCACAAGGTGCTCCTGCAGCCGCAGAAAGAGAGGAGCCAGAAGTGATGAGAAGACGACTTCAAGAGAAAGACGACACGATCGCCCAAATGGCGAAGAGGATGGAAGAGATGGTCAGTAGCTCTAGCCACTCTCCGGAGTCAAGTGCAACCCCAAAGGGAGACACCCCAGAGGTCATTCACATTGTGGACGGAGGAAAGGAGATTACATCCGTCAACGGGGATGATCAGCTAAAGAAAGATACAACACAAAGCATGATTCCAGAAAAGGATATCAAGAGCTTGGTGGAACATCAGGTGCGAGAAGCCTTAGCACAATCAAAGAGCGGGGCATCTATTAGGACGGGTAGACCTTACCCGGAAGAATTCGACGCTTTCCAGTACCCAAAAGGCTTCATACCACCTCTGTTCAAGACCTTCGATGGATCCGGGAACCCCCGACAGCATGTTGCACACTTTCGTGCTAGTTGTTGCAATGCCGGCGGGAGCGATGCATTACTCTTCCGACAGTTCGTCAGCAGCCTGTCAGGGATCGCCTTCGATTGGTATGCAGAATTACCAAATGGTTCGGTGAAAACGTTCTCAGAACTAGAGAACCTCTTCATCAAGCGATTCGCCGGAGCTCAGCACCACATCACTATAGGTGATTTAGTGGTAGAGAAACAAAAGCCGAACGAAACTTTGGTGGATTACATACTTCGATGGAGGAACTTAAGCATGAAGTGTGAACCACAACTACAAGAACAACATGCAGTCAACATCTTACTTAAAAGCATTCACGGCCCGATAGCACTTCTCCTCAAAGGATTCACTATTAAGACTTTCGAGAAGTTGTTAAGCAAGGCCGGGAGCTTGCAAGAGGAGGCGAAGCAATTAAGTTTCGCCGACAAGACGGACAAGCAAAAGCTCGCGAAGACTTTTGAAAAGAAATCCGGGATCATTGCAGCGAGTCGACAAAGGCAAGCAACCGATACAAATATCGTCCGAACGGCCACATCAACCTCAACGAATTACCAAGCAACCCCGACCCGGCTATCGCGTCATCTCCACGAGTATGAACAACCGCCTCGTCCGCAACGTACATTAAGGGAGCTTCGGAGCAGGGAATATCCGTTCAAGAATGAAGCAAGTGCCGAAAATGTTCCGTAGTCCGATGAAGACTCCATATTTCCAGATGCCGAGCCTAAGAAACCAGAGGAAGTCAACAAGAAAGGTGATCCCAACTTTTGCCCCTACCACCGGATGCTTGGGCACAAGATAGAAGATTGCATTACCTTCAAAAGTTGGCTCAACGACAACCTTCGGAAAGGGAATATAACAATCCCGAAGGAGTACATGAAGGAACCCCGTAAAGGAGGTTCCGTCAATGTTGTCTCAACCGATCCCATCATTCCGATAGATCCCTATACGACCGACGATGGATGGACTACCGCTTGGACAAGGTCTTCGAAAAGATTTTAGACAGAGCATCCAAACCGCTTCGGTGCAAGCTTCAATTCGTAGTTCGAAACCCGCCAAGTCGGCACTATCACTTGCGATGGAAGAACCACCTCAACAGGAGACGATTGAAGAGAAGAAGAAAATCGACGAAGAAGATAGGACCGAGGCTCCTAAGGCTGACTAGGGGCCGCTTATCATAGGATAGTTGTTTCGATTCGGGGAGAAATCCCTCGAACCTCCGACTTTGTATGATTATCTGCTCACTTCGGTGGGATCATATAATGATAAGGGTGATGGCGTTGGCTACGTTTTGACTGTTTCTAACGATTACGTAACTAGCGACAATCCGGACATCAATTTCGATACCAACGACAATTCTCAAATCATACACAATCTCGAGGATCAAAATGACGAAGAAGACATCCATCAAGGAGGCTACGAGAGTTCAACAAGCAACAAATCTATCTGTGAGTTTCGAGGAGCTCCAGTCACAATAGAGTTAGAGCCTTCAGACTCTGAAGCTAATCCGGAAGAGCCTGTCATTCCGATTCAGGAAGAAACACCAGCGAGCTCAACACCAGATTCAGAAGAAATTACAGAAGTCAACTTAAGAAGTGGAAGAGTTCTACCTCCAAGAATGGGTCCAAAGGACAAAGGAAAGCAGGTGGTTGTTCAAGAAGAACCAACCCCAGCAGAAGAAATACCCATTCGAGAAGAAGCCGAGACACATGGAAATAAAGTGGACTACAACGTGCTAGCCCATCTTAGGAAACTACCGGCTAAAGCTGAGCATCTACGATGCTCTCATCTTATCAAAGGAGATGAGAGAAGCTCTGATCAAGGCCTTACTTGATCCGGAAATTTGCTTAGCTCAAATGGCCGGAGATTCCTTAGATGAGGTTTGCTCGTTAAAGGAACAGCGAGGCGTTACCTTCACGGATAATGACCTACTACTTGGGACAGCAGATCACAACCGACCGTTGTACATTTCAGTTATAATTGGGAAGTTTACGCTCTCCAGAGTATTGGTGGATCCAGGAGTATCAATTAATATAATGAGTCTCCGAACACTAGCATATTTGGAAATTGATGCTCGCGAGCTCGAAGCCGACAAAATGTTATTAAGAGGATTCAACCAGAAAGGAGAAAGAGCCCTCGGGTCAATAACGCTACTAATGAAGACCGGTGACTTAGCAAAGACAACCGTAAAATTTCACATAATTGATTCAGAAACGTCGTTCAACGCTCTATCGGGCCGACCATGGATACATGAAAACAAGATGGTACCATCATCTCTACATCAGTGCATCAAATACTACGATGGAGGGGAGCAGTGCATCAAAGGTGACTTACAACCATTCTCCGTACATGAGATTGGAATCCATGAAGACGCAGCTTATTATGCACCACCGAAGAAAACAATCTTCTCCAGAGATACCGTAACAAATGAAGCAAAGAAAGTTCAGGACAACGAAGAACCTGAAGTTCTAGTCCAACGATCACTCACCACTCCCTTCCAGCGAGATGGTGAAGGTTTCTCCACAACTCGCATCCGAGGTCGAGGCCGGGGACGAGGCCGTGGTAGAGACGCTAGGACAGTTGGACAGAGGAAACCAACCATCAATGTTGATTGGGAAGATAATTCTGAAGAAGAAAAAGAAATCAAGCAAGAAGCAACAACGATAAGTCGGAAGAAGCCGCAATTCAAGATCTCCCTCGAAGATGAAAAGAATGAAGAATACAAATCAATGTACGAGAAGATTAACCACTACGTACATACTATGACCCTAACCCCGATCCATTATAACAAAATCGAGGGTATGGTGGTCAAAGAGATACGTAGCGACAGTGCAAAGCCAATTAAATTCTACCGAGGTGCTTCTTCCTCCAAAACTGAAAATAATGTACAATTTGAAGACGTCACTTCATCAGAATTAAAGGAATTACCTTTTGAGTGGTACTCTCCCTGTGTTCAAAATTTAATTCAACGTGGTTTCTTACCTCGACAATGGACAAAAGGTCAATCACAACGTTTTGAAAAATTATGGAATAATTCCGGTCGTCCACCCAATTCAAAGCATGGTCTCGGATTTGGCACAGTAGGATCAGTTGACGATACTGAATTTTGCTTGGTTGTCACTTGCGAGTCTAATGAAAACTGCATGGAAACTACAGACGAACTCGAAGATTTACAAATTGGAGACGCTCCACCAGAATTTGAAGAAAAGATTAAATCTACAATAGATGTACTAACTGAAGTTAACTTAGGTACTAGGGAAGAGCCTAGACCTACCTTTGTTAGCTCCTTACTCAATAAAGAAGACTCCAAAGAAATAATCAAGTTATTAATGGAATTTAAAGACTGTTTTGCTTGGAACTACGATGAAATGCCAGGATTAGCTCCAGAGGTCGCAGTCCATAAGCTAGGAGTGGATCCTACTTCTGTCCCAGTCAGACAAGGTCCCGAAGAATGCGTCTAGAAATCGAACAACAAGTCATAGCCGAAGTTAAAAAGCTAATAGACGCCAAATTTGTCCGTGAAGAACAATACCCGACTTGGTTAGCCAATGTGGTGCCGGTCAGAAAGAAGAATGGTCAGATCAGAATTTGTGTGGACTTCAGAGATTTAAACAAGGCATGTCCAAAGGATGAATTCCCTCTACCGATCCCAGAACTAATGATCGACATTGCTTCAACACATGAGATATTTTCATTCATGGATGGATCTTCAGGATACAACCAGATAAAAATGGCTCCGAGAAGATGAAAAGCTCACGAGCATTCGTAACGCCGATCGGAGTATTTTGCTACACGAGTGATGCCATTCGGATCGAAGAACGCAGGAGCAACCTACCAGAGAGCAATTACAAGAATTTTTGATGATCTCATCCATAATCAAGTCGAATGCTACGTGGACGATGTGGTCATCAAAAGCAAAGTAAAGGAAAACCACCTGTATGATTTGAGAATTGTTTTCGAACGATTAAGACAATTTAACCTTAAGATGAATCCCTTAAAATGCGCCTTCGGCGTCACCTCCGGAAATTCTTAGGATTCGTTGTCCGACATCGTGGGATTGAAATCGACCCGGAAAAGATTAAAGCTATCTTAGAAATGCCGCCTCCTAAAACCTTAAAACAACTACGATCTTTTCAAGGGAAGTCGGCATATCTTCGACGCTTTATCTCAAACTTGTCGGTAGGTGTCGGCCTTTCTCGGCACTAGTTAAAAAGGACGCCAAATTTATTTGGGAAGAGAAATGCCGAAAGCCTTCGAGGACATTAAACAATATTTAATGACACCTTCCGTCTTAGCAGCCCCGGTCTCGGAGTAGACCGTCGATACTTTACACCGCAACTTTAGACGACTCTCTCGGAGCCCTGTTAGCCTGTGTCAATGATGAGGGTAAAGAAAATGCTCTTTACTACTTAAGCCGTCGTTTACTTCCGACGGAAGTAAGGTATCCCACAATCGAAAAGCATTGTTTGGCCTCGATCTTCGCCGCTCAAAAGCTCGAGCACTACATGCTTTCTCATAAGGTTAACTCGATCTCGAAATTTAATCCATTGCAATACTTGATGACTCGTCCAACACTTTCCGGCAGACTTGCCAGATGGTCAATGATATTATTGCAATTTGATATAACTTTCGTGCCTCTTCGTGCCGTAAAGGGACAAGTCTTAGCAGACTTTCTCGCAGCACACCCTTTGCCGGCAGAATCTCCCCTCAATGACGATTTGCCAGATGAACAAATAATGAGCCTAGAAGACCCTGATGATCGACGTTGGGAATTATATTTTGACGGAGCATCTTCGAAGACACAAAGACGAAGAATCGCAAGTGATAGTGCCCGTAAGGCGAGAATCGGGCTAATCTTTATAACACCGGAGCGGGGGATGTTAAGATACTCCTACCACTTAACGGAACCATGTACAAACAACGAGCGAATACGAAGCCCTCATAACGGACTCGGAATTAACTATTAAAATCGGGATAACGGACATCAACATCTACGGGGATTCACGGTTAATCATTCAACGGATCGCCGAACGAGCATGAATTTTAAAGCCAAGACTCGAGCAATACTTCCAGTATGCCATGCAGTTGTTGGAACAAATTCCAAATGTGACGATCTACAAAATTCCCAGAAAAGAAAATGCTTTAGCCCGTCTCGCAAAAGAATTTGCCTCTTTGTAAGATGAATCAGTGGAAGTGTCAGTTCACGGACGTCAGGTCCTATCACAGCTCGACATAGACACAATACACAAATCAGAAAAAGAAAAAGAATCAGTTGCAACAGTGACGAAAAACACGTAAGATTGGCGGCATGCCATTAGTAGACTACCCGCAAACGAGAAAGCTACCGGACGATAGGTCGCTAGCCATCGGATCAAGAAAAGAACTCGTCTTACGCATTAATAAACAACACATTGTACGGAAGGTCTTTTGATCAAATGTGGCTAAGGTGCCTAAGCGGGTCCGAGGCCCGTGAAATTGTTAAAGAGGTGCATTCGGGACTGCGTGGCGCTCACCGATCGGGTCCGAAGATGAAAATGAAAATTAAAAGACTAGAGTACTACCGGCCCTCAATGATGACCGATCGCATGAAAATTGCAAGAGCCGTCACCAATGCCAAGTGCACCGGAGTGGTTCTACACCAACCTCCAAATGTGCCTGCACCCGACAATCGCATCGTGGCCATTTGAATGTTGGGGCACGTATATAGTGGGTCTGATAGAACCACCATCTTCAAAAGGACATCGCTTCATTCTTGCGGCTACAGATTACTTTTCCAAGTGGGCAGAGGCGGTTCCACTTAGAGAAGTGAAAGCACACCACGTGCTACAGTTTTTCAAGAACCAAGTTGTCTACCGTTTCGGAGTGCCGCGCAGGATCATCTCGGATAATGGGTCGGCATTCAGAAGCACGCAAATCAACAATTTTGTCAGGAGACACGGAATCGACTGGCGATACTCAACAATTTACTACCCAAGAGCAAACGGCCTCGCTGAGGCTTTTAATAAAACCCTCGTTCAAATTTTAAAGAAAACTTTGGACGATAATAAGAGAAATTGGCACGAGAAGTTGTTAGAAGCCTTATGGGCCTACCGGACAACCTTCAGAACTCCTACTCAAGCTACACCTTACGCTCTGGTGTATGGGTCCGAGGCAGTGTTACCCTTAGAGGTTCGACTTCCTTCACTCGGAATTGCGATTGCAAACAAGATCACGACGAAGAGAACGCCAAATTACGACTAGAAGTATTAGAAAGCCCGGAAGGGAAAAGACTTGCAGCGCGAGCTAGAATTTAGAACTATACCAAGCTAAGATGGTTCAAGCCCATGACAAGCCGGTCCGCCCAAGAACCTTCAAAGTTGGTGACTTAGTTCTCGTTCTCAAGAGACCTATTCTTGCACACCACAAGATAGGAGGAAAATTTGAACCCACTTGGGAAGGACCGTTTGTGGTTGAAGCATTATACTCAGGAGGTTCCTACCAGCTAGTGAATTGCCAGGGAGAACGACATATGCTTCCGATCAACGAACGATACTTGAAAAAGTATTACGCTACCTGATGTTTTCAAGGAATGAATTCTTCATCCCTAAGAAACACGGGCGAAGTAATTACTTATGATTGGGTCCGAACCCAAAAAATAATAAAATGTGCTGAAATAAATAAAATCATGATAATTAAGTTTTCCTTATTTTCTTTTCCAAATCAAAATTTCTTCCCTGATCTTATCCTACTTCATTCCTGTTAAATTTGAAAATACAAAAAAATATATAAAAAAAATGTCTTTAATAAACATTTTCTTAATGTTCTTGTTCTTAGTACAGCTCCTGATCCTTTTCCTTGTCTTTTCGCAGGGAAATGTCGAATCGGGCGGTCGGTCCCGAACTTTAAGAATGGCGTAAGCCTTGCACTCGATGAAAAGAGGGTGAAAGATGGAGCGATAATCGAGATCGACTTGGATTTCGCACCAGCGAGCCTACGAGTACAAGGAAAGTGACTCGGGTCCCAGGCTAACCGAGAAGAACCGCCCGGCGGACAAGTGATGAAAGTGGGTGGCCCAAGCCACCAATCCAAAGAACAAGAAAAGAAAGGCAAACACCGAAGAAGACAAGAAAATGAAGTCCGTAGTCGCTACAAGCAGAGGGCGAGCTTGTCGCCGCCGCGCCCACAGAGATTCAAGAAGTTTGAAGAGCTACTCTCACAGCAATGCAACGAAGAAATAAGAATCGCCGTATCCGTAAGATGTTAACAAAACTAGCTGCGGACCAGCACGACGAGACAGTTGCTACTGCCATTACGTACACTTCAAGGACACCGGTTCACCAGGAACCTGAAGAAAGGAGGCCAGCTCCTAGGATAATAGAAAGGACCAGGGAAATCTCACAAAGACCAGAAGAAAGAAGGCTACCACGCCACCAGATATAACCGCAATGCATGACCTTGTTGCAGAAGCAACCCCGGGGATGTCCCGACGTACATCATCCCCGAGGAGCCGAGGTATGCGGGAGAACGTGAAGGGATCGAACCATATATCCCACAATATGTCACCGAGCCTCGCCATCGCGGATCATTCCGGAATACGAGCTGGAGAGAATGCAGAATGTTGAAAAGAAAACCTTTGAATACTTCGAGAGAATCAGAGGCAGAAGAATCAATATACTAGAGGGCCTCGAGCTACATACAGACGTATTCTCAGAGTATGAACAACAACAAATCGTGGATTGCATCCAGGATTTGAAAAGAATGGGCCGAGCAGGCCGCCTAAGGGAAAACACATACTCAGAACCCCGGAGATGGATGCCAGGGAAAGGAAGAATCACAATACAATGTGGATGCTGTTACAACTTTGCGGAGGACAGAAAGGGAAACCCACCGGGAATACTTCGTCATGGCCAAGTGGATTGCATGAGATGTATGCCAGATCAAGTTGTATGATGTATCTTCGACATGATTGGAATGAAAGTGACCATGTCACATTTTTGGCCTTCACCTCTTTTGTGCAAATCGATCGGGAAACGCCATTAAAGTTAAATGAACTTCGAACAAAGAACAGAAAAGAAATAAAAAAAAGAGAATAAAAGAAAACTTTCCTTAAAAATCTAAAAATGACGAACACCAAATTCGCATGAACATTAAATAAACGATAAAATAAAATTTGAATCATTAAAAGACAAATAAAATGAACATAAATTTCAAATCAAATTCTCAATCAAATTTCAAATCCAATCTCGATCAAATTTCAAATTCGAGCTTTCCAAATTTCAAACCAAATTTCAATTAAATTCCAAATCAAATCTCAATCAAATTCAAATTCAATCCTTCCAAATCTCAAATTCGATCTTTCAGATCTCAGATCAAATCTCAATCAAATTCAAATTCTTGGGGTTGAGGATTTTACATCCGAAACTGCATTGCTTTAGGATTCCTTCCCTATCGCAATGAAATACATCAAATTCAAACTTTTGGGTTGAGGATTTTACATCCAAGACTGCATTGCTTTAGGATCCTTTCCCTATCACAATGAAATACATCAAATTTAAACTTTTGGGTTGAGGATTTTACATCCGAGATTGCATTGCTTTAGGATCCTTTCCCTATCGCAATGAAATACATCAAAATCAAACTTTTGGAGTTGAGGATTTTACATATGAGACTGCATTGCTTTAGGATTCTTTCCCTATCGCAATGAAATACATCAAATTCAAACTTTTGGGTTGAGGATTTTACATCCAAGATCGCATTGCTTTAGGATTCTTTCCCTATCGCAATGAAATACATCAAATTCAAACTTTTGGGTCGAGGATTTTACATCCGAGACCGCATCGCTTTAGGATCCTTTCCCTATCGCAATGAAATACATCAAAATCAAACTTTTGGAGTTGTGGATTTTACATCCGAGACTCGCATTGCTTTAGGATTCTTTCCCTATCGCAATGAAATACATCAAATTCAAACTTTTGGGTCGAGGATTTTACATCCGAGACCGCATTGCTTTAGGATTCTTTCCCTATCGCAATGAAATACATCAAAATCAAACTTTTGGAGTTGAGGATTTTACATCCGAGACTGCATTGCTTTAGGATTATTTCCCTATCGCAATGAAATACATCAAAATTCAAATTCTTGGGGTTGAGGATTTTACATCCGAAACTGCATTGCTTTAGGATTCCTTCCCTATCGCAATGAAATACATCAAATTCAAACTTTTGGGTTGAGGATTTTACATCCAAGACTGCATTGCTTTAGGATCCTTTCCCTATCACAATGAAATACATCAAATTCAAACTTTTGGGTCGAGGATTTTACATCCGAGATTGCATTGCTTTAGGATCCTTTCCCTATCGCAATGAAATACATCAAAATCAAACTTTTGGAGTTGAGGATTTTACATATGAGACTGCATTGCTTTAGGATTCTTTCCCTATCGCAATGAAATACATCAAATTCAAACTTTTGGGTTGAGGATTTTACATCCGAGACTGCATTGCTTTAGGATTCTTTCCCTATCGCAATGAAATACATCAAATTCAAACTTTTGGGTTGAGGATTTTACATCCGAGACTGCATTGCTTTAGGATCCTTTCCCTATCGCAATGAAATACATCAAAATCAAACTTTTGGAGTTGTGGATTTTACATCCGAGACTGCATTGCTTTAGGATTCTTTCCCTATCGCAATGAAATACATCAAATTCAAACTTTTGGGTTGAGGATTTTACATCCGAGACCGCATCGCTTTAGGATTCTTTCCCTATCGCAATGAAATACATCAAAATCAAACTTTTGGAGTTGAGGATTTTACATCCGAGACCGTATCGCTTTAGGATTATTTCCCTATCGCAATGAAATACATCAAAATTCAAATTCTTGGGGTCGAGGATTTTACATCCGAAACCGCATTGCTTTAGGATTCCTTCCCTATCGCAATGAAATACATCAAATTCAAACTTTTGGGTTGAGGATTTTACATCCAAGACTGCATTGCTTTAGGATCCTTTCCCTATCACAATGAAATACATCAAATTTAAACTTTTGGGTTGAGGATTTTACATCCGAGATTGCATTGCTTTAGGATCCTTTCCCTATCGCAATGAAATACATCAAAATCAAACTTTTGGAGTTGAGGATTTTACATATGAGACTACATTGCTTTAGGATTCTTTCCCTATCGCAATGAAATACATCAAATTCAAACTTTTGGGTTGAGGATTTTACATCCAAGACTGCATTGCTTTAGGATTCTTTCCCTATCGCAATGAAATACATCAAATTCAAACTTTTGGGTCGAGGATTTTACATCCGAGACTGCATTGCTTTAGGATCCTTTCCCTATCGCAATGAAATACATCAAAATCAAACTTTTGGAGTTGTGGATTTTACATCCGAGACTGCATTGCTTTAGGATTCTTTCTCTATCGCAATGAAATACATCAAATTCAAACTTTTGGGTTGAGGATTTTACATCCGAGACTGCATTGCTTTAGGATTCTTTCCCTATCGCAATGAAATACATCAAAATCAAACTTTTGGAGTCGAGGATTTTACATCCGAGACCGCATCGCTTTAGGATTATTTCCCTATCGCAATGAAATACATCAAAATTCAAATTCTTGGGGTTGAGGATTTTACATCCAAGACTGCATTGCTTTAGGATCCTTTCCCTATCGCAATGAAATACATCAAAATCAAATTTTTGGAGTCGAGGATTTTACATCCAAGACTGCATTGCTTTAGGATTCTTTCCCTATCACAATGAAATACATCAAAATCAAATTCTTGGGGTTGAGGATTTTACATCCAAGACTGCATTGCTTTAGGATTCTTTCCCTATCGCAATGAAATACATCAAAATCAAATTCTTGGGGTTGAGGATTTTACATCCGAGACTGCATTGCTTTAGGATTCTTTCCCTATCGCAATGAAATACATAAAAATCAAATTCTTGGGGTTGAGGATTTTACATCCGAGACTGCATTGCTTTAGGTTCTTTCTCTATCGCAATGAAATACATCAAAATTAAATTCTTGGGATTGAGGATTTTATATCCGAGACTGCATTTTTTTATGATTCTTTCTCTATCGCAATGAAATACACCAAAATCAAACTCTTGAGGTTAAGGATTTTACATCTGATACCGCATTACTCTGAGATCTCTCCTCATTGTAATGATTCAATCTAATCGATTCGATTTTCTTTTGAGGTTGAAGATGTTACATCTAAAACAACAAATTTCTAATTTTCATTTCAAATCAAATCCCTTCAAATTAATTTTGGCAAACTTCAATCTAAATTGAAACTCCAAACTGAAATCTAAGCTCACACATCAAAACTCAAACTAAAACAAAATAAAATCTAAATTGAAATTCCCCCAGATCATGTGATTTGGAATTCACCTCCTTTTCCTTTCCCCCGCAAGAATTCAAGAATCTCCAGTTTCAGAGATATACTTGACACTCCCCAGCATAAACTCTTCTACTTCGTCCTAAGTTTGTCACTTGGACATCTGTGTTAGTTTTGCCGATCACTTCGGTCAACACCAATACGCGCGGTGTGCTCCGTCAGCTCACCACACCTATTGGGGGTCCATTTGTTGACCTCATTTTTGATGAGGTCTTCTCTTCTTCTTTTTAGTACTTAGGATCTAGCCTTAGGCTTTTCCTTCGACTATCTTAGAGGACTAGAGTCGGGATCCACCATCTAGAATTTCAAACCACTTCTTAACTCCCCGCAAACTCCACAAACTTGACCGTAGACCCCTAATCACCTAGAGGGTTGAAATCAAATGTGGAAGTTTAAAGGATGAGTTCCTATAGGACTCTTTGGCCTTAGGATCGCACCGAGTGGCCTGGTCTGGTGAGGGGCTGACTTACACACACACTACACTTATACACTACACTTTCACACACCTCCTAAAACCACACCCATACCCAGCTTGACCTCCTGACTCATGTAGGTGATTCACATGGATGGTCCTTAACCCCTAAGCCCTTGGTTAAGAGGGTTAGGAACAACATAGTGAATGCCTCAAATGAGTCCCTTCATGGCTCATGTGGGCTTGATGTGGCTTCATGGCTCAACCAAAATGATTTCATTCCATTCAAATTTACCCAATCTTCAATTTTCCAAATTTTCAATTTTTGACCCCCGGGACCCTACACCCGCCTAACCTACCAAATGCTATTGAAACTACCCAAAATTTCCAAAATCACCTAAATCACCCAAAATTCCCCAAAATCAATCCCAAACATTTCCACATCACTCAAATTGATCATCCATACCCAAAAATACCAAAAATTCCAAAAATACCTCCCAATACCCTCCAAATACCCAAAATACCCCTCTTAACCCAAAATACCAAAAATTCAGAAAATTCCCAGAAAATTCCAGAAAATCCCAAATATTCCCAATTTCATTTTGCTCAACTACACCATGGGCCAATTTTGTCAATTTACTCTACTTTTGTCAAAACCCCCAATTTGACCCATTTTAACCCTAAGTGAACCCAATGTCAAACCAAACCTATCCAATTGACCCAAATTCTGGTCCAATTCAATTCTAAAATTCAATTCAACATTCCCAACACAAATCTAGACCAAATCCAAGTCAAATTTGATTGACATTTGGATCCAATTTCACTTTTGGCCTTAAAGCCCAATTTGGACCCATGACCCAAACCTAACCCAAACTCACCCAATTCAACTCCAATTAACCCCGAACCTTTTCTAAATCTTCCTTAGCATCCCCAAAAGCAAAACACTAACATGATTTGCCCAAAATTTGGACCCAAACTTCACTCAAATTCAACCCAAAGCTAAAAGGCCCAATTTTGACCTAAACCCAAACCTAACCCAAATGAGCCCAAACCCCAAAATCAAAGCCCAACCAAAGTCAAAACCTCTTTGAAACACTCACATAAACATTTCTCAACATTAATTTTACATCAATTTCAACCCTAGCCCAACATTGGCCCAACTTGGTCCACTTGGACCTATATTGGCCCATTCACCAAAAGAGCCCAAATTTAACCCAATTCAAACCCAAATCACTCCCAATTTGCTCCAAGTCACTCATGACACATCTATGAGCTAAACCTAACAATTATTTGGCCCAAGCCTTTACCAAAATTTCATCCCAAAATCCATTTTAAAATTCAAAAGCCCACTTTCCTTAAACCATTTTAAAAGCCCATCTAAAACCATTTCAAAAAGCCCAAAATCTACCCTAAAGCCCACATGACATCTCCACTTACCATCCACTTAATAAAAGCCATTCCCTAAGTTCTAATCCCATCATCAAATAATTCCAAATCAAGCCTCATGCCAAATCACCCCTAAATACCAAATTTTTTTCTTAAATCTATTTCCATGAAATTTACTCCACTTTTCCCAAGCCAAAGGTGAGCCATGCAAGCCATGGACAAGCCACATGAAGCCATGGAAGGCTTGACATGTGATCAAGCCATTAATGGCAAAAGGAGGGCCCCCTTTCCTAATCCTTCTTAAACCCTTTTTTACCTTAAGCATGTCACACACTAAACCATGCTTAGCCATCTCATCATGGATGGAGACCACACCATTCTCTCTTGGGCGACCCAAGTGATCCTTTTCAGCCCAAGACCAGGCCTTGGGTGGTGAACCTAGCCCAAAATCATGGGTCGACTCATTTGAACCCAAAATGGTCTTCCCCATTCCATTTCAATCCAAGCTCTTTACACATGGCAATTGCCAATTGCTTGCACCAAGTCCCGCCACGACCCACCGACCTTGAGGGTGACCCATGCTCGGCCGGCCGCCACCAGGCCGCCGGAAAACACCATGGCCGAGAGCTCACATGTGAGCCAACTTTGGAATTCTCACCTGCCGAGCTGCCCCATCCCCGGTGGCCATTGTAGTTGTTCTTCTCTTGCCAAGAGCAGCTCGATCCCAAGCCCTAACTCTCCCTGGGAAGCCCTCCACCCTCTCCTATTTAAACACCACCCCTCTCGGCCATGAGAGGTGCTGAAAAAAACCTTAAGGAAACTCTGCCAAAATTAACGCTTATTATGAAGTACGAGACACCTACACCAGCGAGTATGAAACTTTTGGAACTATGGAAGGACCACTGGAAGAGGTGATTGACTTTCTCACTGATGGGAAAGGAGTCTGGAAGATAAAGCAGCGGGAACGGGTAAACTTCCCTCTTTCTATGCTAAATGCAACATCTAAAGCCTGGCATTATTTTATTTGTTCTAATTTGTTACCTACCTACCACCATAGTGAGGTAACAAGAGATGAAAGCGCTTCTGAATTTTGTATTCAGAACCAGAAGAGTATTAATGTGGGAAATGTTATTTATAAAAACATATTAGCCACTGCTAGAAATGAAAGTGGAGGAGGACTAGGACATCCTGGTCTTATCTATGCACTTTGTCAATTATCTGGGGTAGAAGCAAGAGAGAATGAAGAATGGATTGAACCTATGAAACCCCTTACTCAGGCTAATATAAAGAAATATGAATCCTACGAAGGATGGAGATCTGGAACAAGGGATTATGTACCTTCTTCAAGTAGAGATATAACCTCTACTAGTTATGATCAACCCCCTCAGTACACCACTCCTACCCTTCAAGATCTGATGAATGAATTAACCCTGAGTAGAAAGAGTTTTGAATTATTTGGAGAAAATATGGAAAGAAGATTTGAGCATATAGATCAAAGGATCTGAGGCTTGGAAAGAAGACACGATTATGATAGCGAATATCTCCAGCGACATTCAGAGACCGAGATTGCATACTATGAAGCTGAACGTCGATATAGGAGTGGTGATTTAGATGTTGTCTTTCCTGAGTGTCCCCGATATTCATAGTACTCGACTTGCTCGGCCTTCTCGACTGGAGATCGTGGAGATGACATAGCTTGGGATTTTGATGCGAAGATTAGAGCTTTTGTTCGGTTTATTTAGTTTGTTTAGATTTATTGTTTTGCAAACTTTATTATTCAGTGTGTAATATGTCAGTACTCTTTGTGGACTTTGGACTTGGTATGTTTGTTTGTTTTCTTGAGCCGTGATATTAGATTTCTTATGTGTTAAATTAGTTTGCAAAATTTTAAATATAGGATGTTAGTTTAAGGTTTTTATAAGTTATGAATATTAAACATTGTTTAGGGTGTTTTAATATGTTTGAAAGTAGATTAGTTGATTGTATGTGTAGTAATAGATTAAATTTTCAATTGTTATGTTTGATAGTTATTTTAAAATTTCCATCCCTGCACTTTCTTTTAAATATTATATATGTATGGAAGAATACTAACAGTACAGGTTCTGTAAGTAATGAAAAAGCCTGCAAAAATTTCAAAGAAAAGAAATACCTAAAGCTCAAAGGTATGATGAATTTTATTTATATACTTTCCCTTTTTCACTATATAGTATAGATAGAAAAATTTAAGTTTGGGGGAGGGTAAAAATACAAATTTAATTATTAAAATTGTTCTCAAATTCAATTTTCAAAAATTATTATTAAATGATTTTCTATCGTAGTTTTTCAATTCAATAAACATGAGTTACTTTATTTAATTATTATATAAAGTTAAAGAAAATATTTCTAGTAATTCAATTAATTAATGGAATAAGATATTTGGTTAAAAGTTATAAGAATATAGTAAACTATTTAAAGTAAGGGAAACTATATTCTAAAAATTGAAATTTCTTAAGTATTTAAGTGAAAAAGAAAGGATAGAAACTCAATGAAGTAAAGGCTATGAAATATATAAAAGCAAAGAAATATTTTAAGTTTCAAAATTTAGGAAGAGAAATTGAAGTTCAAAATTATTAACAGGCTATCCAGATACAGTAATCCTCACTTGAAAAAGAAAAGAAAAGAAAAGAAAAAGAAAAGAAAAAGAAAAGAAAAGAAAAATATAAGTGAGGAGAAGCTTGAGGAGATGCCTTATCAAAAATTGGCTTCAATGGAATCAACCTAAAGAGTAAAACTTAATATATTTCTAAACTTATATTTATGGATTGGTACTTTACTAAATAATATTTTCTCGAACTTCCTATCATCTAAATATCTTAAGTAATTTACTATTTTCATTCCTGAAATAAATAGAAAGCTAGAAATCTTAGACCTGATAACTAAATAATCTTATATCTATAAAGTTAATTTAATCACTCAGAAATATTTATATTTAACTTTATTATAATGTTATTTAAATTTAATTCATATTATCCGAATTGAAAAATTCTATTATAGAAATCATTATTTTTATTTAGTATCAAAATTACTTCGAGGACATGTAATAATTAAGTACTGGGGATTTTGATCACGTAAAAATTCATTAAGAAATTCATATCTATTTTTGATGAAATTGCACTTTAAAGAAATGTATTTTCTTTATTTTATTACAGGAATGAAGATTTATAAGTGATGGAAGTAAAAAGCATGAAATGGAGTGAATTTGGATAAAAAAGGAGGAAATTCATGCAAATATAACTACTTCACCGACGGCGAGATCGAGGCCGCCGATGGCGAGATCGGGTAGAGAATTTCTGAAGGAATTATAAATACCTCACCGACAGCGAGCCCGAGCCCGCTGACAGTGAGATCACGCGGTTTGAAGACCTTCTAGAACCCCTCTGACGATGAGGTCGTTTCTCGCCGACGGCGAGCCAGTTCAAAATACAAATACATTGAACCTGAACACTTTTTGAAGATATGTTTAAGCACCCCTTGGACCTTTGCTTACCTCTATAAATAGAGGCCTAATTCTAGTGTCTTAGTGTGTCTTTTGAGTCTTAAAAAAGTTTCTCTAGAGTCTTTTATGTAAGTCTGAGTGTGTTTAGTGAGTTTCTTTAGTTATTTGAGTGTTATTTAGAAGTTTGATGTACTAGAAGGAAAAAGTCAAAGGAACTTCAAGGAGTCTGCTTGGGGAGGAAATTAAGATAAGTATCTTTGTTTATTGTTGTTAACTTTAAATGAAATCCATGCTTTGTTTTATTCCCATGCATTCTGAGTAGTTTTCTCGATCTTTCTCCTCGTTATTGAAAATTATGCGGATTGATGAAATTAAAAAGAAGCACCTAATATTTTAAAATAAATTGTGATAATTTTTACTTAAAACTTAATTTACTTTCAATCCGGCCGATCGAGTTATTAAAATATGTCGAATTATCAACTATAGTAAAAATTACATCCAATATTCGTGGAAGTCAAAAGCCTTGGAAGGCGGGTGCAAATAAATAGAGAAATATTAATTATAGAACGTAAAATTGGACATTTTAGTGTGATAGACTAAAATATTCAATTCGGTCCTACTGTTTGAGAGCTGAAGTGTAGATGTTAGCCCTCGAGTGAGGGGAACGTGGGAGCTCAAGTGGCAACCGGTATTCTCCCAACTCTAGCCACAGATTCAGTAATCAAACATAGGATTAGTCAATGTTCTTTGCACCTGGACCAAAGGGTAAAGAATAGGAATGCTCCTATTTGTCACAATACAGTTTAAAAATTTTATTTAAATTCATCATTCACTTAATTTTCTAAAAACAAGGAGAAGGATACTTTTTCTGAATTATTTAAATCAACTTATTTCAAGCATTAGTTTATTTTAGTTTGCAATAGTTACTTTTAATTACCGTTTACTATATTAGTAAGTAATTCCTTTTAATTTAGCCGATAACAAATCGTTAAAAACTTCCCGTGGGATCGATAACCAGGACTCCACTAGAGCCCTGTATTACTTGATATGATACGTATACTTGCGTAGAATCCACATTATACATTAAATCATATATCTACATTTAAAGCGGGATCAAGTTTTTGGTGCCGTTGTTATAAACATAAATTACATAAATATTAAAAGTGGGTCACATATCCAAGACAACTAAAGTAGAAGGGAAGCTAAACTTTTTAACCATAACCAAGGCATCCTATCCCCCCAGGATGTGAAGGATAGCTTAACTAAATACATGTCAATGTGATTAGAAAGACTTCTCCTAATCATAGTATTTTGAAAAGCAAAAAAAATCATGTGATTAATGCTAGCCCTTAAGTCTTAAAGAGCCTTTCTAAAAAATTTTTCTCATATGGTGCAAGAAATGGTAAAGGTGCATGGAATGGTAAACTACATAGGTCCTTAGGTTTCTATGGCACCTTATTCTATGGGATAACACTATATTCCTCAGTCAAGGAAACAATCTAAAAAATCTCTTGAGTACTCTCTTCTTGTTAAAGATATTATTCATGAACCTCACATAACTAGCCATCTATTATATGGCTTCAATAAAAGGAATGTTGATGGTGAGATCCTTGAATCCTATCAATTCACAGAAATCTATTGATCTAGTTTTTGTTTGTGTAGCCTTTGGTGAAAAGGCATTGGTGCCCTATTCTCTATGTTCCTAGGAGGCATGTCAAGTTTTCTTAAGTTTTTGGTTAGTTTTCACAAGATTTTTTAGGCTCAAATTCTAATTTTATAGGACTAATCGCCTTCCAAGGTAAACTCTTTCCACTTCTAAGTCTCACAACTTGTACTTTCTCCTTTCTTTTTCCCATATGATTCACTTTCATGATACTTGAGAGCATTCTTTGTGGTTGATTACTTAAAGAATTATCTAACTGCCTAAATTTATTCTCAATGTTTCTTGTGGCTATACATTGGCATTGTAGTATGTTCTCCATCAATAACATTATCTCTTCCAAAGATTATTTCTTCTCTTTAAATTGAGAAGTGGATGTGAATCCTTTTGGGTTCTTTTTATCTTGGGTTGAGAATTGGATATGAATCCCTATGGTTTGTTTTTTTTTATTGGATGATCCAATTTCTTAAAATGTTGGATTTGGTGTTCCCTTACGACTGATTTCATACACTTGGGTTATTATTATTCCAGTTTAAATTGAGGTGGTTATTTTAGCCTAGATTATATGTATTGAAATACTGTTGGCATATTTTTAGGTTTGTGTTGTATTTTGAAAAGGAGGTCGCCTACAGAAGTTGTCAGCAGATTTTTAATTTAATTTAAATATATAATTTGAAAATTAGTATTTGATTTTTGAAAATAATTTTAAGTTTAAAAATTTTAAGATATGAAATCAAACCGATCTCACATCCCAAATAGTTTTATAAATGAGCACCGCATCACAAACCGTGTATCTATCCCGAAGAATAAACACACTGCTTCACGATGGGGCTCGATTAAATAAACTAGAAGATTTGTGACATCTGTTTGGTCTGTAAACCAATTTTATAAGCCAAGAAGTTCCCCTGTTTAATATAAAGAAATTAAACAGGGTTTATATTACATGGGTTCTTAAAGTTCCCTATAAGAGCAAGCCCCTATAGTTAATTACATCTTAAATGACGGGAATCATTTATGAAAACTCTCGATAATGATCAGTGATTTTGCTCTCAAGAATTTCAAAGTTTAAGGTTTTCAAAGGATTGGATTTTGGAGATTTCAAAAGGGAATGGATCAAGTTTGGAACAGTTTGTTTTCAGGAGTTCAAAGGAAGAAAAGTAGGAGAAGTTAAGGATCCAAGTAGAATCTTGGCAACTTCCCAAACTATCCTATTGTTTGGCTTCAATTTAGGAATTTATTTAATATTGCAATCCTGCTAATTTTAATTAATTAGGACTTATACTTGTATGATATAATCACACAAATAGCCTCGAAGATGTGAGGGTTTATGTCATACTAAACGACTACCTCGGAGTCCTAAGACCGGTTAGGGCTTAATTTACATGACATGATCATGCAAATGCCTAACGAAGAGTTGAGGATTTATGTTGCAC
This sequence comes from Papilionanthe hookeriana x Papilionanthe teres, assembly GCA_022702705.1. Classification (NCBI taxonomy): domain Eukaryota; kingdom Viridiplantae; phylum Streptophyta; class Magnoliopsida; order Asparagales; family Orchidaceae; genus Papilionanthe; species Papilionanthe hookeriana x Papilionanthe teres. The sequence continues at coordinate 102,340,652 of CM040425.1, forward strand.
TAGGCAAACTACCTCGAAGTCCTATGGCTTGGTTATTTAATTCTAAGAAAGTTTTGTTGAAGTAGATCCGAGTTTTGCTGACGACGATGGCCGTGCAGCCCACTATGCTCTAAACTTCTTGTTCTTGCAGAGGTTTAGTTGTAGAAGGTGAAAATCAAGAGATGAGAGAAGTGTTTTGGTTTAGAGAAAATCTTAAAATCCAAGTGTTTTTTAATATTTTAATTAAAACAAATCTTAAAGTTGGTTAAACAGAACCAATTAAGATCTTACGGTTCCATCATCCCGGCACCGTTATTTTCATCGAATTCACTTAGTCCCGTATGAATTTGCTAAACTCAACCGAATGAGTTCCACACTTTCATTTAGATCGTGGGAAATCCCGTTAGCAATGAAGTGGGTTACATCATCCGAGGCATTCCCGATCATTCAACGAGACGTTTTAATTAAGTTGCAATTGTAGTTTTGTTGTTCTGTTTGTGATTAATTTTTGAGATGTTTTATATTTTGGAATGTTGTGGTGGTGAATTTTATCTTGCAATGACTTTTAATTTAGTTTTGGTTTCAGTTCAGGGACTATCCTAAAGGTTTTGGTTTTCATGCAACAGTCTTATTTAACATACAAGAAAAGTAAAGTACAGTGCATGTAATAAAGTAAACTGCAATAAAATAAAAACGTACCTGAAGGGTCTTCTCGTCATCCCAAGCTGCACTTAAAACACATGTTAAGGCATTTAAACATATTTTGCAAGAAATACCTAGGTAAAGCTAAGGGAAAGGGTTTTGGTTGTCTACCAAAATCCTAATCCTATAACTAGTCGTCTACTATGACATCTAGGCTGTTGGTTTGGTTTAAGGATGATTTTCTTCATCAAAGAAAAATTAAATTCAGTTGTTCTTCTAAAACATCCCGTCATATTGAGGAAGTGTTTAGGACGAGTCCTAAACATCTTTTCAATACTTCTGGGATTATTCTGAGTTCAAGTAATCTTAGTTGCACATATGAATTAATCATCCAGGAGTTTAGTTAAACTTTGTCTCTTGCTCAGTGAACTTGGGTATTTGATTACCTGATGAATGAAGTGACATTTCACTTAATACTCTATTTAAGAGTTATAATAATTAAAGCCTTTAAGGGAAAGTTGGTTTATCGAGAATTTTAATCATTCTTAATTTAAAGTTTGAGTTAATGGTTTAAAGTGTTTTAATTTAATTATGAGGTTTTAATTAATAATTTTAAGTTTGGAATAGTGTTCAAATTATTTTAGATTCAATTTAAATCTTTACATTTTCAATTGTCTTGGTATTTCAAGTTGATGTTCATGCTTTAAATTTACTTAGATAGGAAGAGGTATTGAAATTATTGATATAGTTTGATTTAACTCTTAATGATTTCATTTAGGTTTGTTGTTAGATGATTTTAATTTATTTTATTCAATTTGATTTTAATTAATTTAAATTTAATTTAATTTTATTTTATTTTATTTTAATTTAATTTTAATTTTAGTTTAACTTTAATTTTAATTTAATTTAATTTTAATTTAATTTAATTTTAGTTTTAATTTAAGTTTAAATATTTTAAATTTAATTTAATTTAATTTTAGTTTTAATTGTTAATTTGGATTATTATTTTAATTTTTAATTGAGAACTAAATATTGTTAAAGTGACTTATTTAGGGATTTTTAAATTAAAGAATAAATATCCTCTTAATAATATCCCTATTTTAATAAACCAAATTTTAAATATATTCTTTCCAAAATTTAAATTATTTAATTAATTAAAGTTTCATTTCGATATTTTCAAAGTGTTTAATGGATTTCTACCCTTTAATTTCCCTAAGTTTTAATCATCCAAGAGAAAATTAAAATCAAATATTTTACCCCCCATTTTGATTAAACCTAAAGTTTAATTAAGGGTTAAAATTTTTAATTACTTTTATGCCCTTTTAAGCTTATTTATTTCATAACGCCCTAAATTGAGCTCAAATGAATTTGAAATTTTTATGTCACTTAACTCATATGTCAATTAAGACATTAGAGGAGAAAAATGTGATTTTTCTGAATTTAATTTATTTATATAATTATTTTTAGTAGAAAATAAGTGTTTTCAAAGAAAATTCAACAACATGACCAAGGAAAGATTTCTGTCCTTAAGAAAATTATTTGATGTTCCTAATGACTAGAGGACCACTTGGACAAAATTTTGTGATTTTTTGAATTATATTTTATTTATTATAATTATTTTGAGTTTTAGAGTATTAATTAATTTTAAAATAAAATAAAAGTTGAAAAATAGATTTTATATTTTTCTTAAATTTCTATGACCTTAAGGAGTCCAGAGAAACAAATTTTATAATTTTATAATTTTTCTTTGATTTATTAGAATTATTTTAATGAAAAAGGTAGAAAATTCATTTTTTAATATTAAAAATTACATTAAGCCTTTAAAATTCAATATCTTATCCTAGGGACTTAGGAAAAATATTTGGTTTGTTCCTAAATGATCGGGAGTCAAAATGTGACATTTTTATGATTTTTAATATTTTTATGATTTTTATTATTTTTTAATTATTAAAATATTAAAACATTGTGAAAAATCAACTTTTTTTTAGAAAATTCCAATTTTAATTTTCCTAAACTCCCATGATATTAGAGAAGCTCCAAAACCATTTTTGTGAATTTTTTAAAAGTATTTTTTGAGTTATGAATTTTTAAAGTTTCATTTTGCTTATGAGGCTTAATCAGTCCATTTGGTGGGGTTAATCAAGTCCAATAGATTTCAAAATTTTATGTAAGGTTCCTCTGACCCTAAAGAGTAATGGAGAATTGTTTTCAAGTCAATTTGATGTGGGGTTAACCCTAATTAATTCAAATTCAATTTAGGGGTTTAGGCCAATTAAGGTTATTATGAATGAATTAACTCAAAATATATTTTTCATAGGGTCCCCTGGTCCTAAGAAACATCACCAAATTTTTCTAGAATTTATTTTACAACATGCTAATTATTGGAATTAAAATACCTAAAACAGTGACATGAACTTGAAAAATCAATAACTTTTCATAGAGATGGCCTCTGACCTTAAAAAATTCAGGGAATGTTCCCAAGATCAGAGGCTTCAAAAGCCCTATGGTCTCATGCCATGGTGAATTATCTATGCAAATGGAGAATCAAAATATTGAAAACAGTAAATAAATTATTAAAAATAAAATACTCATCCAATTAACTTGATTCACGTTATTCTCCTCTGTTCACTGAGCAAGAGAGTATTTTTATTTTATTTTTGTGATTTTTCTATGCAAAGATATGAATTTTTGAATTTCAGGACATTTAAATAATTCAAAAATACCCTAATTTTCTACTTATCCACGCGGCGCCGCGTCAACCTCCGCAGCTCCGAAAGCCCACGCGTCGCGTTGTGATTCTGCGCCGCCATCTGACTCAGTTCTCAAGGGGCCCGCGATTCAAGTACCATTGCGCTGTCCAGCTTGATCTCGACCGTCTACTCGATACACGCGCGATCCAACGGCTCCTAGTCATCGTTTACGACTGGTGTGCACCCGTGACCGTCCACACTCAAACTCTAATATCTCTCTCGATTCTCAATGGATTTTTGAGTTCTTATATTGTATCGATTCGTCTTGAAGAGACGAACACATCCATATGATTTATAAGCTATGAAATTAACCCAAACAAAATGGAGAATTGCTGGAAGCTCAGGAGGAAGAATGAGTTCATACCTTTGCTCAGAGAAGTGAAGCTTCGATCTGAGGGTTGTGTCACATTAGATTGAGTCCAGGCAAGCTCCAGATGAAGTCTCTGGCTCTGGGGAATTGTCTAACTATGAAAGTGACCAAGGCCGATCACAAAGCTTGGAGGCTGGAAGCAATGGCTGGCCTGGTGAGGGGGCTTTTGCTAGGGAACTTCTCCTCTTAGTCTGTTGAAGGTGTAGGGTCAATCAATTTGAAGGTTTGCTCGCTGTGGTGAAGTGTCCTGTTTTTTGGGTGGATTTTCAACTCAGACATTGAGCTCACAGAGAGGGTTTTAGGGCTGGATTTCAGTGGGGATCAAGTTCTGTATGTATGGAGAGGGATCTGGAGTGATTTTGGCAGAATTTTAGTAAGGTTTGGTTCAACACCTCTTTTGGCCGAGAGGTGGTGGTGTTTAAATAGAGGTGGCTGAAGGGCTTCCTAGGGGCAATTGGAGGCTGGGATCAGCTGCTCAGGGGAGGAGAAGAACAGTCATGGTGTCCATTTGGGTTGGGATAGCTCAGCCAGTGGGTTTGAATTTTTTGAAGCCAAATAAGACTCTCGGCCTGGTGTTTTCCGGCGGCTGTGGTGGCTGGCCGGCCAGGCATGGGTCACCATCTAACTCAGTGGGGTCAGGGCTGGAAGTTGGTGCAATCAATTGGGGTTTGACATGTGTAAAGAGGTTTGATTTAAATGGTATGGGGGAGAGGCCATTTTTGGATTCAATTTGGTCAAGTTATGGTTTAGGCTAGGTGCACCTCCCCAAGGCTGGTTTGGGCTGAAGAGAAAGTCACTTGAGTCGGCTTGATTAGTGGGGTCAAGTCACAATCCAAGTACAATTAGGCTTAAGCAAGATTAGGGGATACATGGGAGTGTTTAATCACTCCTAAGGGAATCATAAAAGGGTTTCCTCCTTTTTCCATTTAGGGAGTGGTGATAAGTCAAAGCTCTCATGGCTTTCATGTGGCTTTTGCATGGCTCCAAGGACTCCATTTGGCTTACGGATGACTTGGCTCATTTACATGGAAATGTATTTTGGGATTTTTGATGAATTTAGCGGAAATTGGCATGAGGCTTAATTTAGGATAATTTGATGATGAGTTTAAAACTTAGGGAATGATTTAAATCAAAGGGATGATGAGAGGAAATCTCATGTGGGCTTTGGAATTGATTTTGGGCTTTTAAGGCTTTATGGAAGTGAGCTTTTTAGATTTTAAAATGGGCTTTTGGATGAACGTTTTGTGAAGTACCATGCCAAATAAATGTTGGGTTTAGTTTAGGGATGTGTCATGAGTGATTTGGAACAAATTTGAAGTGATTTTGAATTGAATTGGGTTTAATGTGGGTCTTTAGTAAAGGGGCCAAAGTGGTTCAAATTGGGCTAACTTAGTTTAAGGTTGTGCTAAAGTTGGATTTGATGTAAAATTAATGTTGAGAAATGTTTATGGGAGTCTCACAAATAGTTTTCAACTTTTAGTTGGGCTTTGATTTTGGGATTTGGGCCCATTTGGGTTTGGTTTGGGCTTAGGTCAATTTAAGGGATTTTGGTTTTGAGTTAGGTTTGGGTGGAGTTTAGATTCAAATTTTGGGCAAATCAAGTTAGTTTTTTGTTTAGGGGGATGTTAGGAAGGCCTTATAAAAGATTTGGGGCCAATTGGAGTTGAATTAGGTTGGTTTGAGCTAGGTTTAGGTCATGGGCCAAAATTGGGCCTTATGCTTCAAATTGAAATTGGGCTCAAATTTCAATCAAATTGGACTTGAATTTGGTCTAAATTATTGTTGCGGATATTGAATTTAATTTTAGAATTGAATTGGACCAGAATTGAGGTCAATTGGGGTGGTTTGGTTTGACATTGGGTTCACTTGGGTTAAAAATGGGCCAAATTGGGGGTTTTGGTAAAAGTGGGGTAAATTGGCAAAATTAGCCCATAGTGTAGTTTCATAAAATGAAATTGGGAATATTTGGGATTTTCTCAAATTTTTTGGAAATTTTCTGAATTTTTGGATTTTTGGGGGTAAAAGGGTATTTTGGTAATTTTGGGGGGTTTAGGGGTATTTTTGGAAATTTTGGTATTTTTTTGCCAAAGATGGTCAATTTGAATGGTGAGAAGTGTTTAGGATTGATTTTTAGGGACCTTGGATAATTTAGGCAATTTTGCAAATTTTGGGTCATTTCGAGGACATTTGGTAGGTTTTGTGGGTCCGGGGCCCGGGGGTCAAAAATTGAAATTTTGGAAGAAGATTGATCAAATGTGAGTGAAATGGAATCACTTTGGTTGAGCCATGAATCCATATCAAGCCCATAAGAGCCATGACATGACTCATTTTGAGGCATTCACTATGTTGTTCCTAACCCTTTTAGCTAGAGGCTTAGGGGTTAAGGACCATCCATATGAATTACCTACATGAGTCAGGAGGTCAAGTTGGGTGAGAGTGTGGTTTTAGGACTTGGAATGTGTGTGAGAGTGTAGTTTATGTGCAAGTCAACCCTCACCAGATCAAGCCACCCAGGGTATTCCTAAGGCCAAAAAGGTCCTATAGGGAACTCATCCTTTAAACCTCCACATTTGATTTCAACCCTCTAGGTGATTAGGGGTCTACAATCAAGCTTGTGGGGTTTGCAGGGAGTTAAGAAGTAGTTTGAATTTCTAAAGGGTGGGTTCCATTTCTAGTCCTCTAAGATTAGTCAAAGGAAAAACCTAAGGCTAGATCCTAAGTACTAAAGAGAGAAGCAAAAGACCTCATCAAAAATGAGGTCAACAAATACATGTTATTAAACTTAATTTCTATAATCTTATGGGTCTCCAAAGCAACAATGCTATAATCTCTTACTAGGACATAGGCTTTCTCATCACTTGATAAAATCCTTACACAAAATTCATCTTGATGTAGTCTAACTTAATAGAAATACAACAACATATGATACTAGGATAATTAAAACATTTATATCATTCACATTACCCATTTTAAAAGAATTAGATTATAAGCTAGTTAGCTAGGGCACGGTGCAGGCACATCCTAAGCAATTCTTCAAATTTCTCTCAATCTTTATAAGTCTCTCCATCTAACTAGATGTAGGAAAGTGATGTTATTTATAAGTTTGAAGATGAAGTGAAGATGAAGTGAAGATTTGGAGTTTAGAGTTTTGGTTTAGTTTATGTGTGATTTCATTTAAGTTGAAAATGTTGATTTTGAATCTGAATTTGAGGTTTCAAATAATTCCATTCTGCGAAAGTTCGTGAGAAAAGTTTGAATTTGTCAAGATGAATTGATCAAATTGGAATGAGAGATGGAAGTTCGGCTCCAACCTCAGAATTGAAATGAGAACTAGAAGTTCTGCTCCAGCCTCAAGAATTGATGTTCTACAATGATAACTTTAACTTGAACCATTGTGATAGGAAAGGATCTTAAAGCAATGCGGTGACGGATATTGTTATCCTCGACCTCTAAAACTTGAAAGGAGATCATTGCAAAGCAATGCAGTATCGGATGCTGGGATCTGCAACTTCTAAAATTTGAAATTGATGTGAACCATTGCGATAGGGAAAGAACCTAAAGCAATGCTGTATCAGATGTAAATCCTCAACCTCTAAAATTTGATTTTTGATTTCAACCATTGCGATAGGGAAAGAACCTAAAGCAATGCGGTACTGGATGAAAAATCCTCAACCTCTAAAATTTGATTTTTGATTTGAACCATTGCGATAGGGAAAGAACCTAAAGCAATGCGGTATCAGATATAAAATCCTCAACCTCTATAATTTGATTTTTGATTTGAACCATTGCGATAGGAAAGGATCCTAAAGCAATGCGGTATTGGATGCTGGGATCCTCAACCTCTAAAATTTGATTTTTGATTTAAACCATTGCAATAGGGAAGATCCTAAAGCAATGTGGTATCGGATGCTGGGATCCTCAACCTCTAAAATTTGATTTTGATTTGAACCATTGCGATAAGGAAAGAACCTAAAGCAATGCGGTATCGGATGTAAAATCCTCAACCTCTAAAATTTGATTTTGATTTGAACCATTTCGATAGGGAAAGAACCTAAAGCAACGCGGTATCGGATGTAAAATCCTCAACCTCTAAAATTTGATTTTTGATTTGAACCATTGCGATAGGGAAAGAACCTAAAGCAATGTAAAATCCTCAACCTCTAAAATTTGATTTTGATTTGAACCATTGCGATAGGAAAAGAACCTAAAGCAATGCAATATCGGATGTTGTGATCCTCAACCTCTAAAATTTGATTTTTGATTTGAACCATTACGATAGGGAAAGAACCTAAAGCAATGCGATATCAGATGTAAAATCCTCAACTTCTAAAATTTTGATATTTGATTTGAACCATTGCAATAGGGAAAGAACTTAAGCAATACGGTATCAGATGTAAAATCCTCAACCTCTAAAATTTGATTTTGATTTCGCGATTTATTTGCAAAGATTTGTAGTGTCGATTTGAAAAGTGTTGAATTTTGGTGTTTTGAGAATTTAATGAAAGTTGTAAAAGATTTTTGTGGAAAGAAACAGATTAGGAGGGAATATGAGGATTCCACATATCTCATTCAAAAGAGTTGATCAAAAAGTTACTGGTTTAGATTGGATATGATTCCTCGCCATCAGAACCAAATAGAAAACCTCGTGGCTCCATGTCAATGGAATCGACTGCTCCTATCTCAGACAATGGAGAGAATTAAAGGGATTGGATTTTAGAATTGGAAATTTTGAATTTGAATTTGATTGGGATTTGATTTGAGATTCAAATTGAGATTGGATTTGAAAATACAGATTGGAGATTCAGATTTGAGGTTTATTTTTAATATTGTGATTCATTTTTTTGTTTCGATGATTTAAGTTCGTCTTGATTTAGATTTCAATTTGATTTCGGATTTCATTTTGATTTAAAGTTTCGTTTTGACTTGAAGTTTGTTTCGTTATCTTATTCGATTTTTTTTTAGTTATCATTTTTTTTCTTTTTATTTGTTGTCATTCGTTGAGGAATTTGTTGTTGATTTTTTTTGTAAAGTTTTATTTTATTCATTTATGTTTCATGATTTTTCATTTTTTTAGTTAGGGTTTGGACCCAGTCATAAGCAAGTGTGGCATCTATGCTTCATAGAATGAGGTTGTCTTTGAAAGATCAAGATGCGTAGTTCTCCTTGAGGTATCGTCCACTGACCGAAGACATTTGTAAAAAATGACCTAGTCTTCGAGGTACTATTGGAATTATATCATTTGATGTACCTACAAAGATGTGTGTCGGCATATTTTTAGGTTGTGTGTTTTATTTTGAAAAGGGGTCGCCTAACAGAAGTTGTCGGCGAATTTTTAATTTAGTTTAAATAAATAATTTGAAAAGTAGTATTTGATTTTGAAAATAATTTTAAATTTGAAGATTTTAAGATATGAGATGAAACTGATCTCACATCCCAAATAGTTTATATAAACGAACACCACACCACAAACCGTGTATCTATCCCTAAGGATAGACACATCGCTTCGATGGTGGGGCTCGATTAAATAAACTAGAAGATTTGTGACATCCTTTTGGTCCGCGAACCAATTTTTTAAGCCGACAAATTCCCCGCTTAATATGAAAGCATTAAACAGGGTTTATATTACTCGGGTTCTTTAAAATTCCCTATAAGGGCAAGCCCCTATAGTTAATTACATCTTAAGTGACGGGAATCACCTAAGAAAACTCTCGATAATAATCAATAATTCTGCTCTCAAGGATTTCAAAGTTTAAGTTTTCAAGGGATTGAATTTTGGAATCTCAACAGGGAATGGATCAAGTTTGAAACATTTTGTTTTGGGAATTCGAAGGAAGAAAGGTAGAAGAAATCACAGATTCGAAGTGAACTTCGGTGACTTCCCGACTATCCTATTGTTTGGCTTGAATTTAGGAAAGTCCTAATGTCTATTTAATGTTTTGATTTTGTCAATTTTAATTAATTAGGGCTTATATTTATATGATAGAATTATACAAACAGCCTCGAAGATGTTAAGGTTTATGTCGTATCAGACGACTACCTCGGAATCCTAAGACCGGTTAGGGCTTAATTTGCAATGCAAATGCCTAACGAAGAGTTGAGGATTTATGTTGCACTAGGCAAACTACCTCGAAGTCCTATGGCTTGGTTATTTAATTCTAAGAGAGCTTTCTTGAAGTAGACCCGAGTTTTGCTGATGACGATAGCCGTGCCGCCCACCATGCTCCGAGCTCCTTGTTGTTGCAGAGGTTTAGTTTTAGAAATCATAAATCAGGGGATGAGAAAAGTGTTTTGGTTTAGAGAAAATCTTAATTTCCAAGTGTTTTCAATATTTTAATTAAAACAAATCTTAAAGTTGATTATAACAACATCGGCTAAGATCCCACGGTTCCATCTTTCCGGCATCGTTATTTTTATCGGATTCACTTAGTCCAGATGAATTTGCTAAACTCAACTTAATGAGTTCCACACTTTCATTTAGACCGTGGGAAATCCCGTTAGCAACACGTATGTTACATCATCCGAGGTATTCCCGATCATCCAACAGGACGTTTTAATTTAGTTGTAATTGTAGTTTTGTGTTCGTTTGTGATTAAATTTTGAGTTGTTTTATATTTTGAAATGTTGTGGCGGTGAATTTTATCTTGCAATAACTTTTAACTTAGTTTTGGTTTCGGTTTTAGGGACTATCCTAAAGGTGTGGGTTTTCATGCAACAATTGTTTATCATGCAAGAAAAGTAAGTGTAATGCGGTTAAATAAATTGCAATAATGTAAATTGCAAGAAAGTAAATTGCAATAAAATAAAAGCGTACCTGGAGGGTCTTCCCGTCATCCCAAGCTGCACTTAAAACACAATTAGAATATTTAAGCAAGTTCCTAGGTAAAGCTAAGGGAAGGGTTATGGTTTTCTACCAAATTCCTAATCCTATAGCTAGTCATTTCCTATGACGTCTAGGTTCCTCGTGTTTTTGTTTGAAGACGATTTTCTTCATCAAAGAACAATTAAGTTCAATTGTTCTTATGAACATCCTATCATATCGAGGAAGTGCTTAAGGCAAATCTTAAACATCTTTTCAATATTTCTAGGATTGTTTTAAGTCCAAATGAATTTAATTACACAAATGAATTAATCGTCCGAGATTTAGTTAAGTTTTGTCATTATCTTACTCAGTGAACTAGGATGTTTGAATGTCCTATAAGTGAAGTAACATTTCATTTAATATTCTGTTTAGGAGTTATGACAACTAAAGCTTTCGAGGGTAAATTGGTGTTCAAATGGTATGTGATTTAGTTTAAATTCAATTATTGGGTTTAAATTTGGAATAGTGTTCAATTTGCTTTATATTTAATTTCCTTCTGTTTTAGGTGATGTTATTTAATTCAATTTAATTTTAAATTTAATTTAATTTAATTTTAATTTAATTTAATTCAATTTAATTCAATTTAGTTTGATTTGATGTTAAATTTATTTAATTTGATTTGATTTAATTTCCTTTAAATTAATTTAATTTGATTTAATTTTAATTTAATTTAATTTAATTTAATTTGATTTAAATTTAATTTAATTTAATTTTATTTAATTTGTTTTAACTTAATTTAATTTAAATTAGATTTTATTTATTTAATTTAATTTAATTTAATTTAATTTGTTTATTTAATTTAATTTAATTTAATCTTTAATTTAATTTTACTTTTAATTTTAATTTAATTTAATTTAATTTAATTTAATTTAATTTAATTAATCTTTAATTTAATTTAATTTGATTTAATTTTATTTAATTCAATTTAATTTACTTAATTTAATTTAATTTTTAATTTAATTTTATTTTTAACTTTAATTGGAATTTTAAAAGAGTTTAATAATTTAACTTTAGTTTAATGATTAAGTCTTTTAATATTTTAAATCTGAGTTATCATTTTAATTAAGAATTGAATATTAATGAGATGATTAATTTAAGGATTTTTAAATTAAAGAATAAATCTCTTCCCAACAATATCCCTATTTTAATAATTCCAATTTTATTATTCTTCCCAAATTTAATCAATTATTTAATTAAGGTTTAATTATTTTAAATTGCTTAATGGGTTTCTACCCTTTAATTATTTAAATTTCAATCATCCAAATCAGATTAAGATCAAATATTTTACTTGTTAATTTTATTAAACCTAAAGTTTTAATTAAGGGTTAAAATTTTAATTACCATTTTGCCCTTCAAGCTTAATAATTTCATAACTCACTAAATTGAGCTCAAATAAACTTGAAATTTTTATGTAACTTCACTCATATGTCAATAAAGACATGAGAGGAGAAAATGTGATTTTTCTGTATTTAATTTATTTATATAATTATTTTTGGTAGAAAATAAAGATTTCCCAGGAAAATTTAATAACATGACCAAGGGAAAGTTTCTGTCCTTAAGAAAATTAGGGGACATTCCTAATGACCGTAGGACCACTTGGACCAATTTTGGTAATTTTTTGAATTATATTATTTTTATTATAATTATTTTAAGTTTTGGAGTGTTAATTAATTTAAAAATAAAATAAATGTTGAAAAATGAATTTTATATTTTTCAAAAATCTCTCTGATATCAAGGAAACCAGATAATCAATTTTTGCAATTTTCTGATTTTTTTATGATTTATTATAATTATTTTAGTGAAAATGCTAGAAAATACATTTTTTTAATTTTAAAATTACCCTAGAGCTTTAAAATTTAATATCTCATTAAATAGACCTAAGAAAAATATGGGGTTTGTTACTAAGTGATTAAAATTCAAAATGTGACATTTTGGTGAATTTTATTATTTTTGTGATTTTTATTATTTTTTAATTATTAAAAATATTAAAATAATGTTAAAAATCAACTTTTTTAGAAAATTGAAATTTTAATTTTCTTAAATTCCCCTAATATCAGAAAGGCTCCAAAACTAATTTGGTGAATTTTTGAAAGATATTTTGAAAGTTATGAATTTTTAAAGTTCAAATTGACTAAATGGCTTAATCAACCCATTTAAGTAGAGCTAACCAAGTCCAATTGACCTCAAATTTTTATGGTGGGTTCCTCTGATCCTAAAGGTCAATGGAGAATTGATTTCAAGTCAATTTGATGTATGGTTAGCTCTAATTAATTAGGGATCTATTTTGGGTGTTTAAGCCAATTAGGGTTATTTTAAATGAACTAACTCAAAACCTATTTTTCCTAGGGTCCTCTCGTCATAAGGAACGTCACCAAATTTTCCTAGAATTTATTTCAAAACATGCTAATTATTGGAATTAAAATACTCAAAACAGTAACATGAATTTGAAAAATCAATAACTTCTCATAGGGATGGCCTCTGACTTTGGAAAATTCAGGGAATGTTCCCAAATTTAGAGGCTTCAAAAGCCCTATGGTTTCATGCCATGGTGAATTTCCTATATGCATGGAGAATTAAAAGAATGCAAACAGTAAATAAATTATTAAAAATAAAATACTTAATGAAATTAAATGATTTCTTTTCCACATTATTCTCCTCTGTTCACTGAGCAAGAGGGTATTTTTATTTTATTTTTATGATTTTCCTACACAAAGTCATGAATTTTCCAAGTTCAGGGAATTAAATAAATAGGAAAAATCCCTAATTTTCTATTTATCCACGCGGCACCGCGTCAACCTCGGCAGCTCCGAAACGCCGCGTGTCGCGCCACCATTTGACGCCACCATCTGGCTCAGCGCTCCTGGTCCCGCGGTTCACGTACCATCTCCTGGTCCGACGCCATCCGAGCCGTCCGTCCGCGCGTGTATTAAATGGACGGCATCCGTTCATCGTCCCCGAGCGTCCTCACCCGAGAGCCGTCCACACTAAATCCCTAATATCTCACTCGATACTCGATGGATTTTCTTGTTCTTATGCTCTATGGATTCGTCTTGAGAAGACGAACATATCCATGCGGTTTATGTGGGATGAAATTTACGCAATAAAAATGGAGAATGTTCAGAAGCTCGGGAAGAAGAGTGAGGCCATACCTTGCTCGCAGAAGTGTGGCTTCGATCCGAGGGTTGTTTCACCTTCGATTGGATCCCGCAAGCTCCGCATGAAGTCTCCCGGTCCAGTGAATTGCCTAGGTAGGATTTCGACCACGCCCGATCACAAAGGTTGGAGGGCCGGAGCAACCGGGTGGCTCGGAGATGGGGCTTTTGCTGGTGGACACCTTCTCTTGGTCCGGTGAAGGTGTAGGACCAATCAATTTGGGGATTGGCTCACCGTGGAGAAGTGTCCTGGTTTTGGGCTTGGATTTCAACTGCGAAATCGAGCTCGCAGAGAGGAAATGGCGAGGGGATTTCGGTGGGGATCAAATGCTCTATGTATGGGGAGTAGTCCGGAACAATTTTGGCGGAGTTTCCTAAGGTTTTTTTCAGCACCTCTCATGGCCGAGAGGGGTGGTGTTTAAATAGGAGAGGGTGGAGGGCCTCCCATGGAGAGTTAGGGCTTGGGATCACTGCTTAGGTCGAGGGCGTAACAGCCATGGTGGCCATCGGGCATGGGGCGGCTCGACGAAGGTAGAATCCCAAAGTTGGCTCACATGTGAGCTCTCGGCCATGGTGTTTTCTCGCGACCCGGTGGCCGGCCGGCCGAGCATTGGTCACCATCTTGTTCGGGTGGGTCGTGGCTGGGGTTTGGTGCATTCAATCGAGGTTTGACATGTGTAAAGTGGTTGAATCAAAGTAGAAAGGGGATGGGGCCATTTTAGCTTATTTTGGTCAACCCATGCAAATGGGTTGGGTGCTTTGAAATTTAGGACTTAGGTATTGAGTTTAATTGAAAGTATGATGAGGGGAAATGTCATATGGGCTTTGAGACCAATTTTGGGCCTTTGGATGTGGTAAAAGATGGGCTTTTAAAATGGTTTAAGGAATGGGCCTTTAAGTTTAAAAATGAATTTATGGATGGGAATTTTGTAAAGAGGTTGGGCCAAATAATTGTTGGGTTTAGCTCATGGATGTGTCATGAGTGACTTGAAGCAAATCGGGGGTGATTTGGGTTTGAATTGGGTTGAATTTGGGCTCTTTTGGTGAATGGGCCAATATAGGTCCAAGTGGGCCAAGTTGGGCCAATGTTGGGCTAGGGTTGAAATTGATGTAAAATTAATGTTGAGAAATGTTTATGGGAGTGTTTCAAAGAGGTTTTGGCTTTGGTTGGGCTTTGATTGTGGGGTTTGGGCTCATTTGGGTTAGGTTTGGGTTTAGGTCAAAATTGGGCCTTTTAGCTTTGGGTTGAATTTGAGTGGGGTTTGGGTCTAAATTTTGGGTAAATCATGTTAGTGTTTTGATTTTGGGGATGCTAAGGAAGGTTTAGAAAAGATTTGGGGTTAATTGGAGTTGAATTGGGTGAGTTTGGGTTAGGTTTGGGTCATGGGTCCAAATTGGGCTTTAAGGCCAAAAGTGAAATTGGATCCAAATGTCAATCAAATTAGACTTAGATTTGGTCTAGATTGGTGTTGGGAATGTTGAATTGAAGTTTAGAATTGAATTGGACCAGAATTTGGGTCAATTGGGTAGGTTTGGTTTGACATTGGGTTCACTTAGGGTTAAAATGGGTCAAATTGGGGGTTTTGACAAAAGTAGGGTAAATTGACAAAATTAGCCCATGGTGTAGTTGAACAAAATGAAATTAGGAATATTTGGTATTTTTTTGAATTTTCTGGGAATTTTATGAATTTTTGGAATTTTGGGTCAAGAGGGGTATTTTGGGTATTTGGAGGGTATTAGGAGGTATTTTGGAATTTTTGGTATTTTTGGGTATGGATGATCAATTTGAGTGATGTGGAAATGTTTGGGATTGATTTTTGGGAATTTTGGGTGATTTGGAAATTTTGAAAATTTTGGGTAATTTCAAGGGCTTTGGGTAGGTTAGGCGGGTGTAGGGTCCCGGGGGTCAAAAATTGAAAATTTGAAAAATTGAAGATTGAGTAAATTTGAGTGGAATGAAATCATTTTGGTTGAGCCATGAAGCCATATCAAGCCCACATGAGCCATGAAGGGACTCATTTGAGGCATTCACTATGTTGTTCCTAACCCTCTTAGCCAAGGGCTTAGGGGTTAAGGACCATCCATGTGAATCACCTACATGAGTCACGAGGTCAAGTTAGGTATGGGTGTGGTTTTAGGAGGTGTGTGAAAGTTTAGTGTATAAGTGTAGTGTGTGTGTAAGTCGGCCCTTCACTGCACCGGGCCACCTGTAGCGGCCCCAAGGCCAAAGAGTCCTATAGGAACTCATCCTTTAAACTTCCACATTTGATTTCAACCCTCTAGGTGATTAGGGGTCTACGATCAAGTTTGTGGAGTTTGCAGGGAGTTAAGAAGTGGTTTGAAATTCTAGATGGTGGATCCCAATTCTAGTCCTCTAAGGTAGTCAAAGGAAAAGCCTAAGGCTAGATCCTAAGTACTAAAAAGAAGAAGAGAAGACCTCATCAAAAATGAGGTCAACAATGTGTTATTTCTACAGACACCACAGCTGAAGGGACAGAAACTTCGTAACTTCGTTTGTAACAGTCATCACTCTTTATCGTTGATTTAGGAGAATTTTGGTACCAGCCTCGGAAATTTTGAATTGAAATTTAGGTATCAATTCGGATGAGAATCGAAATTTAGGTATCGATCTCGGGATGAGAACTGGAATTTAGGTACCAGTCTCGGAAATTTTGAATTGAAATTTAGGTATCAATTCGGATGAGAATCAAAATTTAGGTATCGATCTCGGAGTGAGAACTGGAATTTAGGTACCAGTCTCGGAAATTTTGAATTGAAATTTAGGTATCAATTCGAAAGAGAATCGAAATTTAAGTATCGATCTCGAATGAGAGTCAGAATTTAAGTACCGACCTCGAAGGAATAGGACTGGAATTTAGGTACCAGCCTCGGAAATTTTGAATTGAAATTTAGGTATCAATTCGGATGAGAATCGAAATTTAGGTATCGATCTCGAATGAGAGTCGGAATTTAAGTACCGACCTCGAAGGAAGAGGACTGGAATTTAGGTACCAGCCTCGGAAATTTTGAATTGAAATTTAGGTATCAATTCGGATGAGAATCGAAATTTAGGTATCGATCTCGAATGAGAGTCGGAATTTAAGTACCGACCTCGAAGGAAGAGGACCGGAATTTAGGTACCGACCTCGGAAATTTTGAATTGAAATTTAGGTATCAATTCGGATGAGAATCGAAATTTAGGTATCGATCTCGAATGAGAGTCGGAATTTAAGTACCGACTCGAAGGAAGAGGACTGGAATTTAGGTACCGACCTCGAAATTTTGAATTGAAATTTATCGTGGAGATTTGGATTTAGCGGGAGATCGAAATGAGATATGAAAGTGTTTCATATCCCATGGGAATCAATCAAAGTCTGATTACTTGGCGAAGGGTACAAACCCATGCCGTCCAGATCAAATTGAGAATTCTTCGTGATTCTGAAATCATCCCGAGAGGGGGTTTCAAGGGAGGTCTAGAATAGATCTTGATTTGAAGAAGGATTGGAGGGTTTGAGAAGATGGGTTTAAACTGGAATTCAATTTGAGCTTTAACTTTGTTTTGTTTGTCCTTTAACTATCCCGTTTTTTGTTATTTATTTGGTGTTCATGTGGATTTGGTGTTCGACATTTTTAAATTTTTTTTTTAAGAAAAGTTTTCTTTTATTCTCTTTTTTTTTATTTCTTATCTGTTCTTTGTTCGAAGTTAATTTAACTTTAATGGCGTTTCCCAGTCAATTTGCACAAAAGAGGTGAAGGCCAAAAATGTGACATGGTCACTTTCATTCCAATCATGTCGAAGATACATCATACAACTCGATCCGGAATATATTTCATACAATCCATGTAGACTCAAAACGGACTATGTATGATCTTCGTCGATCCATCAAAAAAAGCATCCGTCAAAAATCCATGTCCGAATAGTGGGGTACATGGTCAATAACATCACCTTCCAAGCCATCCTCGGCAAGGATGCCGTATAGATGTACATCGGAGGTGTGATATTTTCCATGTAACTCACGGCTCGTAAGGCCGGAGGCTCTCTAGCTCCGAGTCTAGCCGGAAATGGTAAGGTGTCTTCCTGTCGTCCATTCTTCCGAAAGTAACCGAGATCCGCTTCACCGGTACTCCCGGTATGCAATGCTTAGCGATATCCGCTCCGTTGCCCTTCGCATCATGACGGAACCTACCGGTAATGGTATCTTCACCGGCTCTCGGAACTCACTCCGGGCCTCGCTATCCGAAGGTCGGATCCGAACATGATGTTACACTCGTTCGGGAAAGAGATCGCGTGCAGAAGGTCCGACAAAGTCGTGGTGATCTATGTGTGGGGGTATGCGATCACCCCGCTTGTAGATGTTAATAATGCAACTATTGGGTATGCAATCTACTGCGCGTACCCTCCATGTTATCAATCTCTTTACCATTCTCTTAATGACTAATGGCATTGGATCCACTCGGCCATGACGGAGTATTCCCGTGGGTTTCCTTCTTGTCCTCCGCAAAGTTGTAATAAAGCATCCACATTGTATTGTAATTCTTCCCTTCCCCGACATCCATCTCCGGGTTCCGAGTATGTGTTTTCCTTAGGCGGCTCCGCTCGGCCCATTCTTTTTAAATCCCGGATGCAATCCACGATTTGCCGTTGTTCATACTCTGAGAATACGTCTGTATGTAGCTCGAGGCCCTCTAGTATATTGATCCTTCTGCCTCTAATTCTCTCGAAGTATTCAAAGGTCTTCTTTTCAACATTCTGCATTCTCTCCAGCTCGTATTCCGGAATAATCTGCAGATGGCGAGGCCTGGTGACATATTGTGGGATATACGGTTCAATCCCTTCACGTTCTCCTGCATACCTCGGCTCCTCGGGGATGATGTCCGTCCGGACATCCTCCGGGTTGCTTCGCAACAAGGTCATGCATTACGCGGTGGTTCTATCCGGTGGCGTGGTAGCCTTCTTTCTTCCGGTCTTTGTGAGATTTCCCCGGTCCTTTCGTTATCTTAGGAGCCGGCCTCCTTTCTTCGGGTTCCTGGTGAACCGGTGTCCTCGAAGTGTACGTGCCGGCGTAGCTAACTTGTCTCGTCGCGCCGGTCCGCGGCTAGTTTTGTTAACATCTTACGGATACGGCGATTCTTATTTCTTCGTTGCGTTCGTCGTGAGAGTAGCTCTTCGAACTTCTTGAATCTCCGTGGGTGCGGCGCCGACAAGCTCGCCCTCCGTCGTAACGACTACGGACTTCATTTTCTTATCTTCTTCGAGTGTTTGTTTTTCTTTTCTTGCTTCTGGATTGGTGGCTTGGGCCACCCACTTTCATCACCGTGCTCGCCCGGACAGTTCTTCTCGATCAATCGGGACCCAGCTCACTTTCCTTGTATCGTAGGCCCGCCGGTGCGAAATCCGAGTCAATCTCGATTATCGCTCCATCTTTCACCCTCTTTTCATCGAGTGCAAGGCTTACGCCATTTCTAAAGTTCGGGACCAACCGCCCGTTCGACATTTCCCCGCGAAAAGACAAGGAAAAGGATCAGGGGCTGTACTAAGAACAAGAACATTAAGAAAATGTTTATTAAAGACATTTTTTTTATATTACTTTTTGTATTTTTAAATTTAACAGGAATGAAGTAGGATAAGATCAGGGAAGAGATTTTGATTTGGAAAAGAAAATAAGGAAAACTTTATTATCATGATTTTATTTATTTTAGCACATTTTATTATTTTTTTTTTTGGGTTCGGACCCAATCATAAGTAATTACTTCGTCCGTGTTTCTTAGGGATGAAGAATTTATTCCTTCGAAACATTAGGTAGCGTAATACTTTTTCAAGTATCGTCCGTTGATCGGAAGCATATGTCGTTCTCCCTGGCAATTCACTAGCCGGTAGGAACCTCCCGAGTATACTCGCTTCAACCACAAACGGTCCTTCCCAAGTGGGTTCAAATTTTCCTCCTATCATGCGGTGTGCAAGAATAGGTCTCTTGAGAACGAGAACTAAGTCACCAACTTTGAAGGTTCTTGGGCGGACCAGTTTGTCATGGGCTTGAACCATCTTAGCTTGGTATAGTTTTAAATTCTGTTGCGCTGCAAGTCTTTTCCCTTCCAGGCTTTCTAATTCTTCTAGTCGTAATTAGGCGTTCTCTTCTGTCGTGATCATGTTTGCAACTGCAATTCTAGTAGGAGTTCTGAAGGTTGTCCGGTAGGCCCATAAGGCTTCTAACAACTTCTCGTGCCAATTTCTCTTATTATCGTCCAAAGTTTTCTTTAAAATTTGAACGAGAGTTTTATTAAAAGCCTCGCCGAGGCCGCTTGCTCTCTGGGTAGTAAATTGTGGAATATCGCCGGCCGATTCCGTGTCTCCGGACAAAATTGTTGATTTGCGTGCTTCTAAATGCCGACCCATTATCCGAGATGATCTCGCGCGGCACTCCGAAACGGTAGACAACTTGGTTCTTGAAAACCGTAGCACGTGGTGTGCTTTCACTTCTCTAAGTGGAACCGCCTCCGCCCACTCGGAAAAGTAATCTGTAGCCGCAAGAATGAAGCGATGTCCTTTCGAAGATGGTGGTTCTATCGAACCCACTATATCTGTGCCCCAACATTCAAATGGCCACGACACAATTGTCGGGTGTAGCACATTTGGAGGTTGGTGTAGAACCACTCCGTGCACTTGGCATTGGTGACGCTCTTCGGCGATTTTCATGCGATCGGTCATCATCGAGGGCCAATAATATCCTAGTCTTTTAATTTTCATTTTCATCTTTGGACCCGACCGGTGAGCGCCACGCAGTCCCGAATGCACCTCTTTAACAATTTCACGGGACTCGGACCCGCTTAGGCACCTTAGCCACATTTCGATCAAAAGACCTTCTCGTACAATGTGTTGTTTATTAATGCGTAAGACAGAGTTCTTTTCTTGATCCGATGGGCCAACGACCTATCGTCCGGTAGCTTTCCTGTTTGCGGTGTAGTCTACTAATCGGCCGTCACCAATCTTCCGTGTTTTCCGTCACCGTTGCAACCGATTCTTTTTCTTTTCTCGATTTGTGTATTGTGTCTATGTCGAGCCGTGATAGGACTCGACGTCCGTGAACCGACACTTCCATCGATTCATCTTGCAAACAGGCAAATTCTTTTGCGAGACGGGCTAAAGCATCTCGCTAAAGCATTTTCTTTTCTCGGGAATTTTGTAGATCGTCACATTTGGAATTTGTTCCAACAACCGTATGGCATACCGGAAGTATTGCTCGAGTCTCGGCTTTAAAATTCGTATCGTCCGACGATCCGTTGAATGATTAACTGTGAATCCCGTAGATGTTGATGTCTGTAATCCCCATTTGAATAGTTAATTCCAGTCCCGTTATGAGGGCTTCGTATCCTACTTCATTATTTGTACATGGTTATGTCAAATGGTAGGAGTATCTTAACATCCCCCGCTCCGGTGTCATAAAGATTAGCCCGATTCCTGCCTTACCGGGCACTATCACTTGCGATTCTTCGTCTTTGTGTGCTGAAGATGCTCCGTCGAAATATAATTCCCAACGTCGATCATCGGGGTCTTCTAGGCTCATTATTTGTTCATCCGGCAAATCGTCATCGAGGGAGATTCTGCCGCAAAGGGTGTGCTCGCGAGAAAGTCTGCTAAGACTTGTCCCTTTACGGCACGAAGAGGCACAAAAGTTATATCGAATTGCAATAATATCATCGACCATCTGGCAAGTCTGCCGGAAAGTGTTGGACGAGTCATTAAGTATTGCAATGGATTAAATTTCGAGATCAGGTTGACCTTATGAGAAAGCATGTAGTGCTCGAGCTTTTGAACGGCGAAGATCGGGCCAAACAATGCTTTTCAATTGCGGGATACCTTATTTCCGTCGGAAGTAAACGACGGCTTAAGTAGTAAAGAGCATTTTATTTACCCTCATCATCGACCCAGGCTAACGGGGCTCCGAGAGAGTCGTCTAAAGCCGCGGTGTAAAGTATCGACGGTCTACCCGAGATCGGGGCCGCTAAGACGGGAGGTGTCATTAAATATTGTTTAATGTCCTCGAAGGCCTCTCGGCATTTCTCTTCCCAAATAAATTTGGCGTCCTTTTTAACTAGTGCCGAGAAAGGCCGACACCTACCCGACAAGTTCGAGATAAAGCGTCGAAGATATGCCAACTTCTCTTGAAAAGATCGTAGTTGCTTTAAGGTTTTGGGAGGCGGCATTTCTAAGATAGCTTTAATCTTTTCCGGGTCGATTTCAATTCCACGATCTCGGACAACGAATCATAAGAATTTCCTGGAGGTGACGCCGAAGGCGCATTTTAAGGGATTCATCTTAAGGTTAAATTATCTTAATCGTTCGAAAACAATTCTCAAATCATACAAGTGGTTTTCCTTTACTTTGCTTTTGATGACCACATCGTCTACGTAGCATTCGACTTGATTATGGATGAGATCATCAAAAATTCTTGTCATCGCTCTCTGGTATGTTGCTCCTGCGTTCTTCAGTCCAAATGGCATCACTGTGTAGCAAAATACTCCGATCGGCGTTACGAATGCTGTAAGTTTTTCATCTTCTAGAGCCATTTTTATCTGGTTGTATCCTGAAGATCCATCCATGAATGAAAATATCTCATGTGTTGAAGCAATGTCGATCATTAGTTCTGGGATCGGTAGAGGGAATTCATTCTTTGGACATGCCTTGTTTAAATCTCCGAAGTCCACATAAATTCCGATGTGACCATTCTTCTTTCGACCGGCACCACATTAGCTAACCAGTGTCGGGTATTGTTCTTCATGGACAAATTCGGCGTCTATTAGCTTTTCAACTTCGGCTATGACTTGTTGCTCGATTTCTAGACGCATTCTTCTGGGACCTCGTCCGACCGGGACGAAGTAGGATCCACTCCTAGCTTATGGACTCGCGACCTCTCGGAGCTAATCCTGGCATCTCATCGTAGTTCCAAGCAAAACAGTCTTTAAATTCCATTAATAACTTGATTATTTCTTCGGAGTCTTCTTTATTGAGTAAGGAGCTAACAAAGGTAGGTCTAGGCTCTTCTCTAGTACCTAAGTTAACTTCCGTTAGTTCATCTATTGTAGATTTAATCTCTTCTTCGAATTCTGGTGGAGCGTCTCCAATTTGTAAATCTTCGAGTTCGTCTGTAGTTTCCATGCAGTTTTCATTAAATTCGCAAGTGACAACCAAGCAAAATCCAGTATCGTCAACTGATCCTACTGTGCCAAATTCGAGTCCATACTTTGAATTGGGTGGACGACCGAAATTATTCCATAATCTTTCAAAATGTTGTGATTGACCTTTTGTCCATTGTCGAGGTAAGAAACCACGTTGAATTAAATTTTGAACACAGGGAGAGTACCACTCAAAAGGTAATTCCATTAATTCTGATGAAGTGACATCTTCAAATTGTACATTATTTTCAGTTTTGGAGGAAGAAGCTCCACGGTAGAATTTGATTGGCTTTGCACCGTCACTACGTACCTCTTTGACCACCATACCCTCGATCTTGTTAGAATGGATCGGGGTTAGGGTCATAGTATGTACGTAGTGGTTAATCTTCTCGTACATTAATTTGTATTCTTCATTCTTTTCATCTTCGAGAGAGATCTTGAATTGCGGCTTCTTCCGACTTATCGTTGCTGCTTCTTGCTTGATTTCTTTTTCTTCTTCAGAACTATCTTCCCAATCAACATTGATGGCTGGTTTCCTCCGTCCAACTGTCCTAACGTCTCTACCACGGCCTCGTCCCCGGCCTCGACCTCGGATGCGAGTTGTGGAGAAACCTTCACCATCTCGCCGAAAGGGAGTGGTGAGTGATCGTTGGACTAGAACTTCGGGTTCTTCGTTGTCCCGAACTTTCTTTGCTTCATTTGTTACGAGTATCTCCGGAGAAGATTGTTTTCTTCGATGGTGCATAATAAGTCGCATCTTCATGGATTCCAATTTCATGTACGGAGAATGGTTGTAAGTCACCTTTGATGCACTCGTTCCCCTCCATCGTAGTATTTGATGCACCGATGTAGAGATGATGGTACCATCCTGTTTTCATGTATCCATGGTCGGCCCAGTAGAGCGTTGAACGACGTTTCTGATTCAATTATGTGAAATTTTGCGGTTGTCTTTGCTAAGTCACCGGTCTTCATTAGTAGCGTTATTGACCCGAGGGCTCTTTCTCCTTTCTGGTTGAATCCTCTTAATAACATTTTGTCGGCCTCGAGCTGATGAGCATCAATTTCTAAATATGCTAGTGTTCGGAGACTCATTATATTGATTGATGCTCCTGGATCCACCAATACTCTGGAGAGCGTAAACTTCCCAATTGTAACCGAAATGTACAACGGTCGGTTGTGATCTCGTCGTCCCAAGTAGTAGGTCATTGTCCGTGAAGGTAACACCTCGTCGTTCCTTTAACGAGCAAACCTCATCTAAGGAATTTCCGACCATTCGAGCTAAGCAAATTTCCGGATCAAGTAAGGCCTCGATCGAGCTTCTCTCATCTCCTTTGATAAGATGAGAGCATCGTAAATGCTCGGCTTGGCCGTAGTTTTCTAAGATGGGCTAGCACGTTGTAGTCCACTTTATTTCCATGTGTCTTGGCTTCTTCTCGAATGGGTATTTCTTCCGCTGGGGTTGGTTCTTCTTGAACAACCACCGCTTTCCTTTGTCCTTTGGACCCATTCTCGGAGGTAGAACTCTTCCACTTCTTAAGTTGACTTCGTAATTTCTTCTTAATCTAGTGTCGAGCTTGCTCGGTGTTTCTTCCCGAATCGGAATGACGAGCTCTTCCGGATTAGCTTCGCAGTCCGAAGGCTCTAATTCTATTGTGATCGGAGCTCCTCGAAACTCGCGAGATAGATTCGTTGCTCGTTGAACTCTCGTAGCCTCCTTGATGGATGTCTTCTTCGTTATTTTGATCGTCGAGATTGTGTATGATTTGAGAATTGTCGTTGGTATCGAAATCGATGTCCGGATTGTCGCTAGTTACATAATCATTAGAAACAGTCAAAACGTAGCCAACGTCATCACCCTTATCATTATATGATCCCACAGAAGTGAGCAGATAATCATACAGAGTCAGAGGTTCGAGGGATTTCTCCCCCGAATCAGAAACAACTATCCTAGGATAAGCAGCCCCTAGTCTAGCCTTAGGAACCTCGGTCCTCTCTTCTTCGTTAATTTTCTTCTTCTCTTCAATCGTCTCCTGTTGAGGTGGTTCTCTTATCGCAAGTGATAGTGCTGACTTGGCAGGTTTCGAACTCTGAATTGAAGCTTGCACCGAAGCGGCTTGGATGCTGTCTAAAATCTTTTTCGAAGACCTTGTCCAAGCGGTAGTCCATTCATCGTCAGTCGTATAGGGATCTATAGGAATGATGGGATCAGTTGAGACAACATTGACGGAACCTCCTTTCTGGGGTTCCTTCATGTACTCCTTCGAGATTGTTATATTTCCTTTCTGAAGGTTATCATTGAGCCAACTTTTGAAGGTAATGCAATCTTCTATCTTGTGTCCAAGCATTTGGTGATAAGGGCAAAAGTTGGGATCACTTTTCTTGTTGACTTCCTCTGGTCTCTTAGGCTCTGGCAGCTGGAAATCTGGAGTATTCATCGACTACGGAACATTTTCGGCATCGCTTCATTCTTGAACGGATATTCCCTGCTCGAAGCTCCCTTAATGTACGTTGCGGACGAGGCGGTTGTTCATACTCGTGGAGATGACCGATAGCCGGGTCGGGGTTGGTGGTAATTCCGTCGAGGTTGCCGCGGCCGTTCGGACGATATTTGTATCGGTTGCTTGCTTTTGTCAACTCGCCGCAATGATCCCGGATTTCTTTTCAAAAGTCTTCACGGTGCTTTTGCTTGTCTGTCTTGTCGGAGAAACTTAATTGCTTCGCCTCCTTCTGCAAGCTCCCGGCCTTGCTTAACAACTTCTCGAAAGTCTTAATAGTGAATCCTTTGAGGAGAAGTGCTATCGGGCCGTGAATGCTTTTAAGTAAGATGTCGACTGCATGTTGTTCTTGTAGTTGTGATTCACACTTCATGCTTAAGTTCCTCCATCGAAGTATGTAATCCACCAAAGTTTCGTTCGGCTTCTGCTTCTCTACCACTAAATCACCTATAGTGATGTGGTGCCGAGCTCCGACGAATCGCTCGATGAAGAGGTTTTCTAGTTCCGAGAACGTCTTCACCGAACCATTTGTACTCCGCATACCGGTCGAAGACGATCCCTGACAGGCTGTTGACGAACTGTCGGAAGAGTAATGCATCGCTCCCGACGGTATTGCAACAACTGGCACGAAAGTTGTGCAACATGCTGTCGGGGGTTCCCGGTTCCATCAAAGGTCTTGAACAGAGGTGGTACCAAGCCTTTTAGGTACTGGACAGCGTCGAATTCTTCCGGGTAAGGTCTACCCGTCCGAATGGATGCCCCGCTCTTTGATTGTGCTAAGGCTTCTCGCACCTGCTGTTCCACCAAGCTCTTGATATCTTTTTCTGGAATCATACTTTGTGTTGTATCCTTCTTTAGCTGATCATCCCCGTTGACGGATGTAATCTCCTTTCCTCCGTCTACAATGTGAATGACCTCTGGGGGTGTCTCTCTTTGGGGTTGCACTTGACTCTGGAGAGTGGCTAGGACTATAGTCATCTCTTCCATCCTCTTCGCCATTTGGGCGATCGTGTTGTCTTTCTCTTGAAGCTGTCTTCTCATCACTTCTGGCTCCTCTCTTCTCGCGAGCCGCAGGAGCACCTCGTGAAGCCGATGAAGCTCGTGTTTCGACCATGTTGATTTCTCGCATACTCGTCGTCCATGAATTCCGATGAATCAATCTCGTCTCCGAATTTCTCTCTCTTTCTTTTGCTAGTCGTCGAATATCGGTCCTCAACTTTTCCATAGCGTCTTCTAGCGGTCTTTTCGTGCATCTTCACAGCTTGTCGTGTGATACTGCCGGGTTCCCTTCTCGCGAGTCCCCTTTATCGCAAGTAGCACTTTCTTCGCATTCAAGTCTCCTTACGAGACTTTCCTTCTCATGTCGTTGTTTCAATCTCGCTTGTCCAGTAGTGGGATGCCATACCATCCTTCTAGCAAGCAGAAGGTCTAGGACCGGATGGTCCGTCACCCAAATGCTGGAAGGTTGTATCCTCCCTAATCTGTAATCCTGAAACGACGACAGGCGGACTAGCCTTCATCCTTTTACTTAGCTTTTCTGTAACGATGGCGGGTTCTACTCGGGGCCCAAGATGGGATTTGACTGGCACCCGCCCTATCCTTCGTAGAATCTCCGATACGGGGCATGTCTCTTTCTTAGCTAGTTTCTCAACTACAGTCTGTAGTCGGGCAAATGGCGTGATCCTAGCCCTTTTCTTTCTGTTGTCATCATAGTATGCTGGTCGAGGTAATGTAGAAGCAATCCTGCGGACATTTTCCTCGTCAGCTGCGGCGGAAAGGGGATGGAATCTGCTTCCTTCCAAAAAGGGTGTATCTTCAGGCAAAGGTATATATTCAGGTAGTGGTGTGTACTAGTGGATTTCGGGATTTCCTCCAGAAAGCAACTTCAGCGACTCCGGCCTTCCCGGCAATCTTCCTACTTCGTTCCTTCTTTGGGTCCTTGTTAGTGATGGAATTCTCGAGCCGGACCCGATTTCAAAACGTAAGATCTCACAGAAAGTCCGTACCCTCCACGGTAACGAGTTCACCATAGCTCCGGATTTCCTTCCCCTTTAATTTGGCGTGAGCCGGGGTAGGAGCAGAAACAACTAGACCAGTGGGGGTAGCAAGAATGAGTCCTCCCGCGGACAAGCAGTATCCTCTCGATCGGGATCTTTGCAGGGGAGGAAACTCTGGGTCGACCTAAGGTCGAACTCGATCACGGCTTCTTAGCTTTAGATACTTTGTTTGTCGGTGCGAAAGGGAAACATCGGTGATCTTGACATTCGTGTTCTCAAATCCTTGTCCAAACCGGATGATCCCATTGTCGGGCAGACTTCATCCTTATAAACAACGAAGTCCAGTCCGTTGGTGAAGGAGAAAATCAGCTTTGGGGCTTCCATTTCTGCAGGGTAGATTCTGGTTGTCAGTCCCAAGTTATGCTTCTTTTCATTAGGACGAAAAGAAAGGAATTGAAAAGAGTCCGAACACATTCTTGTTCATGTATTTATAAGAAGGAATCATTTGTTAAAAGAATCATTTATTAAAGGGTTTGTTTATTTAGAACGGAATGTTCAAAGGTGTAGAGAAGGTAAGGAATCCGATTCAGAGTTAGAAAGGAAAAGAAAGTCTTATGCAAGACTTCTCGACTCGAAGGATCACTCCTAAACTAACACCTATCGGGGGTCCACCCCACCTCGAAATGAGGTAAAGGATCTCGGAACCTCTCTGTTTAGGAGTGTCTAAACAATGGCTCCTAAATCCGAGAGAATGTTGGTTATACTTGTTCAAGGTAGAAATGAACATAGCATCCCAACGGAAAGAAGGGTAGTTCGACCCATTAAGGACATGGATACACTACCGATTTTTGAAAGCGAATTATTTGATTAAAATGGAGAGAGGAATTGTCCCCAACGGAGTGGCCGAAGTTGTCGGCATATTTTTAGGTTGTGTGTTTTATTTTGAAAAGGGGTCGCCTAACAGAAGTTGTCGGCAAATTTTTAATTTAGTTTAAATAAATAATTTGAAAAGTAGTATTTGATTTTGAAAATAATTTTAAATTTGAAGATTTTAAGATATGAGATGAAACCGATCTCACATCCCAAATAGTTTATATAAACGAACACCACACCACAAACCGTGTATCTATCCCTAAGGATAGACACACCGCTCGATGGTGGGGCTCGATTAAATAAACTAGAAGATTTGTGACATCCGTTTGGTCCGCGAACCAATTTTTTAAGCCGACAAATTCCCCGCTTAATATGAAAGCATTAAACAGGGTTTATATTACTCGGGTTCTTTAAAATTTCCTATAAGGGCAAGCCCCTATAGTTAATTACATCTTAAGTGACGGGAATCACCTAAGAAAACTCTCGATAATAATCAATAATTCCGCTCTCAAGGATTTCAAAGTTTAAGTTTTCAAGAGATTGAATTTTGGAATCTCAACAGTGGAATGGATCAAGTTTGAAACATTTTGTTTTGGGAATTCGAAGGAAGAAAGGTAGAAGAAATCACGATTCGAAGTGAACTTCGGTGACTTCCCGACTATCCTATTGTTTGGCTTGAATTTAGGAAAGTCCTAATGTCTATTTAATGTTTTGATTTTGTCAATTTTAATTAATTAGTGGCTTATATTTATATGATAGAATCATACAAACAAACCTCGAAGATGTGAGGGTTTATGTCGTATCGGACGACTACCTCGGAATCCTAAGACCGGTTAGGGCTTAATTTGCAATGCAAATGCCTAACGAAGAGTTGAGGATTTATGTTGCACTAGGCAAACTACCTCGAAGTCCTATGGCTTGATTATTTAATTCTAAGAAAGCTTTGCTGAAGTAGACCCGAGTTTTGCTGATGACGATAGCCGTGCTGCCCACCATGCTCCGAGCTCCTTGTTGTTGCAGAGGTTTAGTTTTAGAATCATAAATCAGGGGATGAGAAAAGTGTTTTGGTTTAGAGAAAATCTTAATTTCTAAGTGTTTTCAATATTTTAATTAAAACAAATCTTAAAGTTGATTATAACAACACCGGTTAAGATCCCACCGTTCCATCCTTCCGGCATCGTTATTTTTATCGGATTCACTTCGTCCGATATGAATTTGCTAAACTCAACCGAATGAGTTCCACACTTTCATTTAGACCGTGAGAAATCCCGTTAGCAACACGTAGGTTACATCATCCGAGGTATTCCCGATCATCCAACAGGACGTTTTAATTTAGTTGTAATTGTAGTTTTGTGTTCTGTTTGTGATTAAATTTTGAGTTGTTTTATATTTTGAAATGTTGTGGCGGTGAATTTTATTTTGCAATAACTTTTGACTTAGTTTTGGTTTCAGTTTTAGGGACTATCCTAAAGGTGTGGGTTTTCATGCAACAATTGTTTATCATGTAAGAAAAGTAAGTGTAATGCAGTTAAATAAATTGCAAGAAAGTAAATTGCAATAAAATAAAAGCGTACCTGGAGGGTCTTCCCGTCATCCCAAGCTGCACTTAAAACACAATTAGAATATTTAAGCAAGTTCCTAGGTAAAGCTAAGGGAAGGGTTATGGTTTTCTACCAAATTCCTAATCCTATAGCCTAGTCATTTCCTATGACGTCTAGGTTCCTTGTGTTTTTGTTTGAAGACGATTTTCTTCATCAAAGAACAATTAAGTTCAATTGTTCTTATGAACATCCTATCATATCGAGGAAGTGCTTAAGGCAAATCTTAAACATCCTTTCAATATTTCTAGGATTGTTTTAAGTCCAAATGAATTCAATTACACAAATGAATTAATCGTCCGAGATTTAGTTAAGTTTTGTTATTATCTTACTCGATGTAACTAGGATGTTTGAATGTCCTATAAGTGAAGTAACATTTCATTTAATATTCTCGTTTAGGAGTTATGACAACTAAAGCTTTCGAGGGTAAATTGATGTTCAAATGGTTTGTGATTTAGTTTAAATTCAATTAATGGGTTTAAATTTGGAATAGTGTTCAATTTGCTTTATATTTAATTTCCTTCTGTTTTAGGTGATGTTATTTAATTCAATTTAATTTTAAATTTAATTTAATTTAATTTAATTTTAATTTAATTTAATTCAATTTAATTCAATTTAGTTTGATTTGATGTTAAATTAATTTAATTTGATTTGAATTAATTTCCTTTAATTTAATTCAATTTGATTTAATTTTAATTTAATTTAATTTAATTTAATTTGATTTAAATTTAATTTAATTTAATTTTATTTAATTTGTTTTAACTTAATTTAATTTAAATTTGATTTTATTTATTTAATTTAATTTAATTTAATTTAATTTATTCATTTAATTTAATTTAATTTGTTAATTTAATTTAATTTAATTTAATCTTTAATTTAATTTTAATTTTAAATTTTAATTTAATTTAATTTTATTTAATTTAATTTAATTTAATTAATCTTTTATTTAATTTAATTTGATTTAATTTAATTTAATTTAATTTACTTAATTTAATTTAATTTTCAATTTAATTTTATTTTTAACTTTAATTGGAATTTTAAAAGAGTTTAATAATTTAACTTTAGTTTAATGATTAAGTCTTTTAATCTTTTAAATCTGAGTTATCATTTTAATTAAGAATTGAATATTAATGAGATGATTAATTTAGGGATTTTTAAATTAAAGAATAAATCTCTTCCCAACAATATCCCTATTTTAATAATTCCAATTTTATTATTCTTCCCAAATTTAATCAATTATTTAATTAAGGTTTAATTATTTTAAATTGCTTAATGGGTTTCTACCCTTTAATTATTTAAATTTCAATCATCCAAATCAGATTAAGATCAAATATTTTACTTGTTAATTTTATTAAACCTAAAGTTTTAATTAAGGGTTAAAATTTTAATTACCATTTTGCCCTTCATGCTTAATAATTTCATAACTCACTAAATTGAGCTCAAATAAACTTGAAATTTTTATGTGACTTCACTCATATGTCAATAAAGACATGAGAGGAGAAAATGTGATTTTTCTGTATTTAATTTATTTATATAATTATTTTTGGTAGAAAATAGAGATTTCCAAGAAAAATTTAATAACATGACCAAGGGAAAGTTTCTGTCCTTAAGAAAATTAGGGGACATTCCTAATGACCATAGGACCACTTGGACCAATTGTGGGGATTTTTTGAATTATATTATTTTTATTATAATTATTTTAAATTTTGGAGTGTTAATTAATTTAAAAATGAAATAAATGTTGAAAAATGAATTTTATATTTTTTAAAAATCTCTCTGATATCAAGGAAACTAGAGAATCAAATTTTGCAATTTTCTGATTTTTCTATGATTTATTATAATTATTTTAGTGAAAATGCTAGAAAATACATTTTTTTAATTTTAAAATTACCCTAGAGCTTTAAAATTTAATATCTCATTAAATAGACCTAAGAAAAATATGGGGTTTGTTCCTAAGTGATTAAAATTCAAAATGTGATATTTTGGTGAATTTTATTATTTTTGTGATTTTTATTATTTTTTAATTATTAAAAATATTAAAATAATGTTAAAAATCAACTTTTTTAGAAAATTGAAATTTTAATTTTCTTAAATTCTCCTAATATCGGAGAGGCTCCAAAACCAATTTGGTGAATTTTTGAAAGATATTTTGAAAGTTATGAATTTTTAAAGTTCAAATTGACTAAATGGCTTAATCAACCCATTTAGTAGGGCTAACCAAGTCCAATCGACCTCAAATTTTTATGGTGGGTTCCTCTGATCCTAAAGGTCAATGGAGAATTGATTTCAAGTCAATTTGATGTATGGTTAGCTCTAATTAATTAGGGATCTAATTTGGGTGTTTAAGCCAATTAGGGTTATTTTAAATGAACTAACTCAAAACTTATTTTTCTTAGGGTCCTCTAGTCATAAGGAACATAACCAAATTTTCCTAGAATTTATTTCATAACATGCTAATTATTGGAATTAAAATACTCAAAACAGTAACATGAATTTGAAAAATCAATAACTTCTCATAGGGATAGCCTCTGACTTTGGAAAATTCAGGGAATGTTCCCAAATTCAGAGGCTTCAAAAGCCCTATGGTTTCATGCCATCGTGAATTTCCTATATGCATGGAGAATTAAAAGAATGCAAATAGTAAATAAATTATTAAAAATAAAATACATGATGAAATTAAATGATTTCTTTTCCACATTATTCTCCTCTGTTCACTGAGCAAGAGGGTATTTTTATTTTATTTTTATGATTTTCCTACACAAAGTTATGAATTTTCCAAGTTCAGGGATTTAAATAAATAGGAAAAATCCCTAATTTTCTATTTATCCACGCGGCGCCGCGTCAACCTCGGCAGCTCCGAAACTCCGCGTGTCGCGCCCCCATTTGACGCCGCCATCTCACTCAGCACTCCGGGTCCCGCGGTTCACGTACCATCTCCTGGTCCGACGCCATCCGAGCCGTCCGTCCGCGTGTGTATTAAATGGACGGCATCCGTTCTTCGTCCCCGAACGTCCTCACCCGAGAGCCGTCCACACTAAATCCCTAATATCTCACTCGATACTCGATGGATTTTCGTATTCTTATGCTCTATGGATTCGTCTTGAGAAGACGAACATATCCATGCAGTTTATGTGGGATGAAATTTACGCAATAAAAATGGAGAATGTTCATAAGCTTGGGAAGAAGAGTGAGGCCATACCTTTGCTCAAAGAAGTGTGGCTTCGATCTGAGGGTTGTTTCACCTTCGATTGGATCCCGCGAAGCTCCGCATGAAGTCTCCCGGTCCAGTGAATTGCCTAGGTAGGATTTCGACCACGCCCGATCACAAAGCTTGGAGGCCGGAGCAACCGGGTGGCCTCGGAGATGGGGCTTTTGCTGGTGGACACCTTCTCTGGTCCGGTGAAGGTGTAGGACCAATCAATTTGGGGATTGGCTCACCGTGGAGAAGTGTCCCGGTTTTGGGCTTGGATTTCAACTCCGAAATCGAGCCTCGCAGAGAGGAAATGGCAGGGGATTTCAGTGGGGATCAAATGCTCTATGTATGGGGAGTAGTCCGGAACAATTTTGGTAGAGTTTCCTTAAGGTTTTTTTCGAGCACCTCTCATGGCCAAGAGGGGTGGTGTTTAAATAGGAGAGGGTGGAGGGCCTCCTGTGGAGAGTTAGGGCTTGGGATCAGCCTGCTTAGGTCAAGGGCGAACGACCATGGTGGCCATTGGGCATGGGGCGGCTCAAGCAAGGTAGAATCCCAAAGTCGGCTCACATGTGAGCTCTCGGCCATGGTGTTTTCCGGCGACCTGGTGGCCTGCCGGCCATGCATTGGTCACATCTTGTTCGAGTGGGTCGTAGCTGGGGTTTGGTGCATTCAATCGAGGTTCGACATGTGTAAAGTGGTTGAATCAAAGTAGAAAGGGGAAGGGGCCATTTTAGCTTATGTTGTTCAACCCATGCAAATGGGTTGGGTGCACCTCTCCAAGACCCGGTTTTGGGGCTCGAGGAGGTCGGTGGGTCAATCTCCCATGTGTGGTGGAGTCTCCATCAAGGATTAGGTGGCAAAGCATGGTTTAGAGTGTGACATGCTTAAGGTAAAAAGGCTTAAGAAGGATTAGGAAAGGGGGTCCTCCTTTTTTCATTAATGGCTTGATCACATGTCAAACTCTCCATGGCTTCATGTGGCTTCGTCCATGGCTTGCATGGCTTCGTCTTTGGCTTCGGGAAAGCTTGGTCAATTTCATAAAAATGGATTTTAAGAATTTTTGGTAATTTGATGGAAATTTGTTTGAAACTTGATTTGGAATGATTTGATGATGAATTTAGGACTTAGATATTGAGTTTAATTGAAAGTATGATGAGGGGAAATGTCATATGGGCTTTGAGACCAATTTTGGGCCTTTGGATGTGGTAAAAGATGGGCTTTTAAAATGGTTTAAGGAATGGGCCTTTAAGTTTAAAAATGAATTTATGGATGGGAATTTTGTAAAGAGGTTGGGCCAAATAATTGTTGGGTTTAGCTCATGGATGTGTCATGAGTGACTTGAAGCAAATTGGGGTGATTTGGGTTTGAATTGGGTCGAATTTGGGCTCTTTTGGTGAATGGGCCAATATAGGTCCAAGTGGGCCAAGTTGGGCCAATGTTGGGCTAGGGTTGAAATTGATGTAAAATTAATGTTGAGAAATGTTTATGGGAGTGTTTCAAAGAGGTTTTGGCTTTGGTTGGGCTTTGATTGTGGGGTTTGGGCTCATTTGGGTTAGGTTTGGGTTTAGGTCAAAATTGGGCCTTTTAGCTTTGGGTTGAATTTGAGTGGGGTTTGGGTCTAAATTTTGGGCAAATAATGTTATTTTTTTGCTTGTGGGGATGCTAAGGAAGGTTTAGAAAAGATTTGGGGTTAATTGGAGTTGAATTGGGTGAGTTTGGGTTAGGTTTGGGTCATGGGTCCAAATTGGGCTTTAAGGCCAAATGTGAAATTGGATCCAAATGTCAATCAAATTTGACTTGGATTTGGTCTATATTGGTGTTGGGAATGTTGAATTGAAGTTTAGAATTTAATTGGACCAGAATTTGGGTCAATTGGGTAGGTTTGGCTTGACATTGGGTTCTCTTAGGGTTAAAATGGGTCAAATTGGGGGTTTTGACAAAAGTAGGGTAAATTGACAAAATTGGCCCATGGTGTAGTTGAACAAAATGAAATTAGGAATATTTGGGATGTTCTGGAATTTTCTGGGAATTTTCTGAATTTTTGGAATTTTGGGTCAAGAGGGGTATTTTGGGTATTTGGAGGGTATTGGGAGGTATTTTGGAATTTTTGGTATTTTTGGGTATGGATGATCAATTTGAGTGATGTGGAAATGTTTGGGATTGATTTTGGGGAATTTTGGGTGATTTGGAAATTTTGAAAATTTTGGGTAATTTCAAGGGCTTTGGGTAGGTTAGGCGGGTGTAGGGTCCCGGGGGTCAAAAATTGAAAATTTGGAAAATTGAAAATTTGGAAAATTGAAAATTTGGAAAATTGAAAATTTGGAAAATTGAAAATTTGGAAAATTGAAGATCGGGTAAATTTGAGTGGAATGAAATCATTTTGGTTGAGCTAGCAGCTATATCAAGCCCACATGAGCCATGAAGGGACTCATTTGAGGCATTCACTATGTTGTTCCTAACCCTCTTAGCCAAGGGCTTAGGGGTTAAGGACCATCCATGTGAATCACCTACATGAGTCGGGAGGTCGAAGTTAGGTATGTGTGAAAGTGTAGTGTATAAGTGTAGTGTGTGTGTAAGTCGGCCCCTTCACTGCACTGAGCCACCTGCAGGGCGGTCCTAAGGCCAAAGAGTCCTATAGGAACTCATCCTTTAAACTTCCACATTTGATTTCAACCCTCTAGGTGATTAGGGGTCTACTGATCAAGTTTGTGGAGTTTGCGGGGAGTTAAGAAGTGGTTTGAAATTCTAGATGGTGGATCCCAATTCTAGTCCTTTAAGATAGTCAAAGGAAAAGCCTAAGGCTAGATCCTAAGTACTAAAAAGAAGAAGAGAAGACCTCATCAAAAATGAGGTCAACAATGTGTTATTTCTACAGACACCACAGCTGAAGGGACAGAAACTTCGTAACTTCGTTTGTAACAGTCATCACTCTTTACCGTTGATTTAGGAGGATTGTCTATGTTGTCTTTGCGAAGTTGCCCTGACGCCCTTTGAATTGATGTTAGAGTTGTATCTGCTAGGTACAGTTGATGCTCTTTAATCTAACATTGGATAAGTATTTGTCGGGCACTGAAGACATGACTTCATGTTCGAATTTCTATTTAATTATTAATAACTGGGCCCTTTTACTTCAATTCTTTCTTTCGCCTAAGCAAATTTCAAAATTGCTGCTCATGTGATTGAAATGTTTTTTCACAGTCCAAAGATATTTGTGAGCCAATTAATCACCGACCAAAAGACATAAAATCACTTGAATCTTTTCAAAGCATAATATCAGAAACTTCTTAAGGTAGTCTTTCAAGTTTTATTAATCGGGAGAGGATTAAGACACCAATTTTTGAATATATGCTTGCCTCAAGCTTCTTCTCAGGGAGCATTTTTATTTCCTTTTCTCTTTTTTTGAGCTTTTCTCTTTTTTTTCTTTTCTATTGAGGATTACTATATCTAGTGGAACACATGTTAAAGATTTTGAATGTCTAGATTGAGACAACAATTTTTGATTTTATGCTCACCTCAAGCTTCTCCTCAGTTGAATCTTCACAGAAAAGTTTTCATCTCTTTTTTTTCTTCTTTTTTTTCCTCCCTTTATTTTCTGAGAATTACTGTATCTGGTAAGACATATTTTTGTTAAAGATTTTGAATGTCGAAACTCCCTTAGTTAATAAATCTGAAATGTTTCTTAACATGAATCCTGAAATATTATAACTTATCCAAAAGTCTGGACCTAGTCACATGGCAGAAAATTAAAAGACTCTTGATATCCCGAGTCAATTACTCGTATTTCAACCACACTGCTTCATTTTGAAATCTACTTAGGAGCCAGTCTGAATTCCTTAAAGTGAAGAACCCAGTTATTATGACACTAATTTCATTCTCCCCTGAAGTCATATTCTTATTAAAATGCTGAAGTTTTACCATGTATTACCCCTTCTCGATGGTCTTTCTACTGAACTTTGAACGTCCTTGAGCATATTTTTTTTTGCTGTGGTGGGATGGTTGGGACCCACGGTTAATCATCAAGTTGTTGTCTCTTTTAACTGTTTTGTGGTGGGAGGGTCGAGACCCACTATCCATCGTCGAGTTGTGGTTTCCTTTGACTATTTTATGGTGGGAGGGTCGAGACCCACTACCCTTATCCTTCTCATATCCTTTTTATTTGTCAATCCATGACATTTGAACTTGTTGGCAGCTTCATCGCTGGACAGTTCTTCGGTGGAGGTGTAGATTGTCTTTTGAAGATCATTTAGAAGTCAATGACGTCCTGTCGGCATATTTTTAGGTTGTGTGTTTTATTTTTAAAATGGGTCGCCTACAGAAATTGTCGGCGAGTTTTTAAATTTTAAATTTAATTTAAATATACATATAATTTAGAAAATGGCATTTGATTTTAAAAATAATTTTATGTTTGAAAATTTTAAGATATGAAATCAAACTGATCTCACATCCCAAATAGTTTATATAAACGAGCGACTCGCACCACGAGCCGTGTATCTATCCACTAAGGATAGACACAGCGCTGATGGTGGGGCTCGATTAAATAAACTAAAAGATTTGTGATATCTGTTTGGTATGCGAACCAATTTTATAAGCTGAGACAAATTCCCTGCTTCATATAAATGAATTAAGCGGGGTTTATATTAACTAGGTTCTTAAAGTTCCCTATAAGGCAAGCCCTATAGTTAATTACATCTTAAATGAAATGAATCATTTAAGAAAACTCTCGATAATGATCATTAGTTTTGCTCTCAAGAATTTCAAAGTTTAAGTTTTCAAGGGATTGAATTTTTGAATTTCAATAAGGAATGAATCGAGTTTGGAACATTTTAATTTGTGAATCCAAAAGGAAGAAAGGTAGGAGAAATTACAGATTCGAAGCGAACTTTAGTAATTTCCCGACTATCCTATTGTTTGGATTGAATTTAGGAAAGTCCTAATATTTATTTAATGTTTTGATCTTGCAAATTTTAATTAATTAGGACTTATATTCGTGTGACATGATCATACAAATAGCCTTGAAGATGTGAGGGTTTATGTCGTATCGGACGACTACCTCGGAATCTAAGATCTGGTTAGGGCTTAATTTGCGATGCGAAATGCTAACAAAAGGTTGAGGATTTATGTTGCACTAGGCGAACTACCTCGAAGTCCTATGGCTTAGTTATTTAATTCTAAGAAAGTTTTGTTGAAGTAGATTCGAGTTTTGCTCGATGACGATGGCCGTGCTTGCCCACCATGCTCACGAGCTCCTCGTTGTTGCGGAGGTTTAGTTTTAGAAGATTAAAAATCAAGAGATGAGGAAAGTGTTCGGTTTAGAGAATTTTTTAAAATCCGAGTGTTTTTTATGTTTTAATTAAAACAAATCTTAAAGTTGATTATAACGACACTAGGTTAACATCCCACTGTTTCATCCTTCGGCATTGTTATTTTTATCGGATTCACTTAGTCCGGATGAATTTGCTAAACTCGACTAAATGAGTTCCACACTTTCATTTAGACCGTGGGAAATCCAGTTAGCAACACGTAGGTTACATCATCAGAGGTATTCCCGATCATCCAATAAGACGTTTTAATTTAGTTATAGTTGTAGTTTTGTATTCTGTTTGTGATTAAATTTTGAGTTGTTTTATATTTTGAAATGTTGTGGCGGTGAATTTTATTTTGTAATGACTTTTAATTAGGGCTGTAAATGAGCCGAGCTTGAGCGAGCTCAGGCTTGGCTCGTGTTCGGCTCGTTCGAAATTAGCTCGGCTCGTGTTCGGCTCGTGTTCGAAATAGCTCGTGAAAGGTGTGTTCGTGTTCGGCTCGAATTAAATATTCTTGTTCGTGTTCGGCTCGAAATTGGCTCGCTAAAATTAATTGGAAAAATATATGTCTAGCGCCGGATCGAACCTGGACCAAATGAATGGAAACAAGAAGCATAACCACGCTACCACATAAGCAGTTATGATTTAAACTTAAATATAAATATATATAATATATTAATATATAATAATATATATAATAAATTATTATATAAATAATTATATGATTATTTTTTTATTTCGAGCCGATTCGAGCGAACACGAGCGAGCAAACGGTTGTTTGTGTTCGGCTCGTTAACATTTCGAGTTTAAAAATTTGTTCGTGTTCGGCTCGTTAGGCTTAACGAACGAGCTGAACATGAGCTACTTAACGAGCCGAACACGAGCTGTTCGCGAACAACGAGCCAAATTGTCAGCCCTACTTTTAATTTAGTTTTGGTTTCAGTTTTAGGGACTATCCTAAAAGTGTGGGTTTTCATGCAACAGTTGTTTATCATGCAAGAAAGGTAAGTGCGATGTGATTAAATAAATTGCAATAAGGTAAATTGCAATAAAATAAAAGCGTACCTGGAGGGTCTTCCCGTCATCCCAAGCTGCACTTAAAACACAATTAAAATATTTAAGCATTTAAAGCAAGTCCCTAGGTAAAGCTAAGGGAAGGATTATGGTTTTCTACCAAGGTCCTATTCCTATAGCTAGTCATCTCCTATGACGTCTGGAGTTCTTGTGTTTTGGGTTTAAGGACGATTTTCTTCATCAAAGAACAATTAAGTTCAATTGTTCTTATAAACATCCCATCATATCGAGGAAGTGCTTAAGACGAGTCTTAAACATCTTTTCAATATTTCTAGGATTATTTTTAAGTCCAAGAGAATTTAATTATACAAATGAATTAATCGTCCGAATTCAAGTTTTGTTGTTATCTTACTCGAATGAACTAGGACATTTGAATATCCTATGAGTGAAATAACATTTCACTTAACGTTCTATTTAGGAGTTATGACAACAAAAGCTTTTGAGGGCAAATTGATGTTCAAATGGTTTGTGATTTAATTTAATTTCAGTTAATGGGTTTAAATTTGGAATAATGTTCAAGTTGCTTTATATTTATTTTTGAATTTCTTTATGTCTTAGGTGATGTTATTTTTTAATTCAATTTAATTTATCTTTAATTTAATTTAATTTGGTTTAGTTTTAATTTTAATTTAATTTAATCTAATTTTAATTTTAACTTGATTTTATTTTTTTTATTTAATTTAATTTAATTTAATTTAATATGATTTAATTTAATTTAATTTAATTTAATTTAATTTAATTTAATTTAATTTAATTTAATTTAATTTAATTTAATTTAATTTAATTTAATTTAATTTGTTTTAATTTAATTTAATTTAATTTAATTTAAATTTTAATTTAATTTTATTTTTAATTTTAATTTAATATTTTATATTTTATGTTTTAAAGTTGATTTAATTTTAATTATTAAAGTATTAATTTAATTGAAATTTTAAAAGGATTTAATTTAAATAATTTAACTTTAATTTAATTTAATGATTAAGTCTTTTAACATTTTAAATCTTAAATTTGATTATCATTTTAATTAGGAATTAAATATTATCGAGATGGTTAATTTAGGGATTCTTAAATTAAAGAACAAATCTCTTCCTAATAATATCCCTATTTTAATAATTCCAATTTTATTATTCTTCCAAATTTAATCAATTATTTAATTAAGGTTTATTTTAATTATTTTTAAATTGTTTAATAGGTTTCTACCCTTATTATTCAAATTTCAATCTTCCAAATCGGATTAGGATCAAATACTTTACTCTTTAATTTTATTAAGCCTAAAGTTTTAATTAAAGATTAAAATTTTAATTACCATTTTGCCCTTCAAGCTTAATAATTTCATAACTCACTAAATTGAGCTTAAATGAACTTGAGATTTTTATGTGACTTCACTCATATGTCAATAAAGGCATGAGAGAAGAAAATGTGATTTTTCTGTATTCAATTTATTTATGTAATTATTTTTGGTGGAAAATAGGGATTTCCAAGGAAAATTTAATAATATAACCAAGGGAAAGTTTCTGTTCTTAAGAAAATAATGGGACATTCCTAATGACCAGAGGACCACTTGGACCAAATTTGGTGATTTTTTGAATTATATTCTTTTTATTATAATTATTTTGAGTTTTCGAGTATTAATTAATTTAAAAATAAAATAAAGGTTGAAAAATGAATTTTATATTTTTCAAAAATCTCTCTAATATCAAGGAAATCAGAAAATCAATTTTTACAATTTTCTGATTTTCCTTTGATTTATTAGAATTATTTTAGTGGAAATGCTAAAAAATACATTTTTTTAATTTTAAAATTACCTTAGGGCTTTAAAATTTAATATCTCATCATATAGACATAAGAAAAATATGGGATTTGTTCCCAATTGATTAAAATTCAAAATGTGACATTTTGGTGAATTTTATTTTTTTTGTGATTTTTATTATTTTTTAATTATTAAAAATATTAAAATAATGCAAAAAATCAACTTTTTTAGAAAATTGTAATTTTATTTTTCTTAAATTCCCCTGATATCAGAGAGGCTCCAAAACCAATTTGGTGAATTTTTGAAAAGTATTTTGAAAGTTATGAATTTTTAAAATTTAAATTGGCTAAAAGGCTTAATCAACCCACTTAGTAGGGCTAACCAGGTCCAATTGACTTCAAATTTTTATGGTGGGTTCCTCTGATCCTAAAGGTCAGTGGAGAATAGATTTCAAGTCAATTTGATGTATGATTAGCTCTAATTAATTAAGGACCTATTTTGGGTGTTTAAGCCAATTAGGATTATTCCAAGTGGATTAATTCAAAACCTATTTTTCCTAAGTTCCTCTGGTCATAATAAACATCACCAAATTTTCCTAGAATTTATTTCACAACATGCTAATTATTGGAATTAAAATATTCAGAATAGCAACATGAATTTGAAAAATCAATAACTTCTCATAGGGATGGCCTCTGACTTTGGAAAATTCAGGGAATGTTCCTAAATTCAGAGGCTTCAAAAGCCCTATGGTCTCATGTCATGGTGAATTGTATACCTGTATGGAGAATTGAAAATGTGTAGAGAGTAAATAAATTATTAAAAATCAAATACTCAATGAAATTAAATGATTTCTTTTTCACATTATTCTCCTCTGTTCACTGAGTAAGACGATATTTTTATTT
Source organism: Papilionanthe hookeriana x Papilionanthe teres (assembly GCA_022702705.1). NCBI lineage: Eukaryota > Viridiplantae > Streptophyta > Magnoliopsida > Asparagales > Orchidaceae > Papilionanthe > Papilionanthe hookeriana x Papilionanthe teres. The sequence goes on from CM040425.1 coordinate 102,382,760, forward strand.
TATTTTTACGATTTTTCTACACAAAGTTATGCATTTTTCAAGTTCTGGTAATTAAATAAATAGGAAAATAACCTAATTTCCTACTTATCCACGCGGCGCCCTGTCATCCTCGGCATCTCCGAACGGCCACGCGGTGCGCTCCCATTCGACGCCGCCTTCCGACTCAGCGCCACGCGGCCCGCGGTTCACGTATCATCTCCTGGTCCGACGCCATCTGAGCCGTCCGTCCGCGCGTGTATTGAATGAACGGCATCCGTTCATCATCCCCAAGCCTCCTAGCCCGAGAACCGTCCGTCTTCTATGCCTAAGATCTCACTCGATACTCGACCAAATTGAACGTTCTTATGCTCTATGGATTCGTCTCGAGAAGACGAACACATCCATACGGTTTATGTGGCATGAAATCGACTCAATAAAAATGGAGAATGTTCGAAGCTCGGGAAGAAGAGTGAGGCCATACCTTCGCTCGAAGAAGTGTGGCTTCGATCCGAGGGTTGTGTCACCTTCGATTGCGTCCCAAGAAGCTCCGGATGAAGTCTCCCGGGCTCGGTGAATTGTCTAGGTAGGATTTCGACCACGCCGATTACAAAGCTCGGAGTCTGGAACGATGGGTGGCCCGGAGAGGGGGCTTTTGCTGGCGGACTTCTTCCTTGGTCCGGTGAAGGTGTAGGATCAATCAATTTGGGGATTGGTCCACCGTGAAGAAGTGTCCCGGTTTTGTGCTGAAGTTCGAACTCAAAATCGAGCTCAGCCAGAGGGAATCGGGGCCGGAATCCAGTGGGAATCAAGTGCTCTATGTGTAGAGAGTGGTCCGGAATGATTTTGGCAGAGTTTCCTTAAGGTTAGTTCAAGCACCTCTCCCATGGCCGAGAGAGGGGGTGTTTAAATAAGAGAGGCCGGAGGGCCTCCTGCGGGGAGTTAGGGAATGGGATCACCAGCTCTCGGCAAGAGAAGAACAGCTCGCAATGGCCACCTGGGATGGGGCGGCTCAGCAGTGGGAATTCCAAACTTCGCTCCTCCCAAGGTCTCGGCCATGGTGTTTTCCGACGACCCGTGCGGGCCGGCCGAGGTGGCATGGGTCACCCTCGTGTCCAGTGGGTCGTGGTCGGAGGTTTGTGCAATCAATCGGCCATCGACATGTGTAAAGGGTTCGAATCAAAGTGGAATGGGAAAGGGCTAGTTTTGGGTCTAAATGGGTCAACCCTTGGTTTTGGGTTAGGTCCACCATCCAAGGCCAATTTGGGCCGAAGGGAAAGTCACTTGGATCAGCTTGATTAGTGGGGTCAAGTCACAATCCAAGTACAATTAAGCTTAAGCAAGAGTTAGGGGAGACATGGGAGTGGTTAATCACTCTTAAGAGAATCATTAAAGGGTCCCCTCTTCTTGCCATTTTGGGTATGGTGAAGTGTCCAAGGCTTTCATGGCTCACATGTGGCTCATGCATGACTTCATGGCTCACCTTTGGCTTGGAAAAAGCTAAGTCAACTTTCATGAAAGAGGTTTTTAGGAATTTTGGTAATTTAGGGGTGATTTGATAGGATTTGGCATATGGCTTAGTTTAGAAAAATTTGATAGCTAATTTCGAACTTAGGGATGATTTTAATTGAGTGAGGATGAGATGAGATTGTAATGTGGCCTTAGGATGGGTTTGGACTTTTGAAATTATTTTAGGAATGGGCTTTTGGATTTCAAAACAAATTTTAGGTTGATAATTTTGTAAAGGATTGGATCCAATAAGTGTTTAATTTAATTTAGGAAGGTTTCATGAATGATTCGGAATAAATTTGAAGTGGTTTGGGCTTGAATTGGGTTGGATTTAGACCTCTTTGGTAAATGGGCCAATGTAGGTCAAATTTGGCTAACTTGGGCCAATGTTGGGCTAGGGTTCAAATTGATGTAAAATTAATATTGGGAAATGTTTATGGGAGTGTTTCAAAGAGGTTTTGACTTTGGTTGGGTTTTGATTTTGGGGTTTGGGCTTATTTGGGTTAGGTTTGGGTTTAGGTCAAATTTGGGCTTTTTGGCTTTGGGTTGAATTTGAGTGGGGTTTGGGTCTAAATTTTGGGTAAATCATGTTAGTGTTTTGTTTTTGGGGATGTTGAGGAAGGTTTAGAAAAGGTTTGGGGTTAATTGGAGTTGAATCGGGTTAGTTTGGGTTAGGTTCGGGTCATGGGTCCAAATCGGGCTTTAAGGCCAAAAGTGAAATTGGATTCAAATGTCAATCAAATTGGACTTGGATCTAGTCTAGATTGGTGTTGGGAATGTTAAATTGAAGTTTAGAATTGAATTGGACCAGAATTTGGGTCAATCGGGTAGGTTTGGTTTGACATTGGGTTCACTTTGGGTTTAAACAGGTCAAATTGGGGGTTTTGACAAAAGTGGGGTAAATTGATAAATTCGGCCCATGGTGTAGTTGAACAAAATGAAATTGGAAATACTTGAGATTTTCTGGAATTTTCTGGGAATTTTCTGAATTTTTGGATTTTTGGGTCAAGAGGGGTATTTTTGGTATTTAGAGGGTATTGGGAGGTATTTTTGGAATTTTTGGTATTTTTTGGCTATGGATGATCAACTTGATTGGTGAGGAAATGTTCAAGGTTAATTTTGGGTAATTTTGGGTGATTTGAAAATTTTGAAAAATTTGGGTAATTTCGAGGCTTTGGGCAGTTAAGGGGTGTAGGGTCCCGGGGTCAAAAATCGAAAATTTGCAAAATTGAAGAATCGAGTAATTGTAAGTGGAATGAAATCATTTTGGTTGAGCCATGAAGCCATATCAAGCCCACATGAGCCATGAAGGGACTCATTTCGAGGCATCCACTATGTTGTTCCTAACCCTCTTGCCCAAGGGCTTAGGGGTTAAGGACCATCCATGCGAATCACCTTCATGAGTCAGGAGGTCAAGTTAGGTATGGGTGTGTTTTTAGGAGGTGTGTGAAAGTGTAGTGTATAAGTGTAGTGTGTGTGTAGGTCGGCCCTTCACTGCACCGTGCCACCTGTAAGGCGCCCTAAGGCCAAAGAGTCCTATAGAACTCATCCTTTAAACTTCCACATTCGATGTCAACCCTCTAGGTGATTAGGGGTCTACAATCAAGTTTGTGGAGTTTGCAGGGAGTTAAGAAGTGGTTTGAATTTCTAAGTGGTGGGTCCCAATTCTAGTCCTCTAGGATAGTCAAAGGAAAAGCCTAAGGCTAGATCCTAAGTACTAAAGAGAAGAAGAGAAGACCTCATCAAAAATGAGGTCAACAAGAATTTTGTAAATCGTCACATTCGGAATCTGTTCCAACAACTGTATGGCATACTGGAAGTATTGCTCGAGTCTTGGCTTTAAAATTCTGTATCGTCCGACGATCCGTCGAATGACTAACTCGCGAATCCCCGTAGATGTTAATGTTCGTTATCCCCATTCGAATAGCTTAATTCCAGATCCTGTTATGAGGGCTTCGTATTTCGCTTCGTTGTTCGTACACGGCTCTATCAAGTGGTAGGAGTTTCTTAACATCCCCGCTCCGGTGTTATAAAGATTAATCCGATCCCCGCCTTACCGGGCACTATCACTCGCGATTCTTCATCTTTGTGTGCTCGAAGATGCTCCATCGAAATATAGTTCCCAACGTCGATCATCGGGGTCTTCTAAACTCATTATTTGTTCATCCGGCAAATCGTCATCGAGAGGAGATTCGCCGGCAGAAGGGTGATGTTCGCAAGGAAGTCCGCTAGTGACTTGTCCTTTTACGGCACGAAGAGGCACGAAAGTTATATCGAATTGCAATAATATCATCGACCATCCGGCAAGTCTGCACGGAAAGCGTTGGACGAGTCATCAAGTATTGCAATGGATTAAATTTCGAGATCAGGTTAACCTTATGTGAAAGCATGTAGTGCCTGAGCTTTTGAGCGGTGAAGATCAGGGCCAAACAATGCTTTTCAATTGAGGGGTACCTTATTTCCGTCGGAAGTAAACAACGGCTTAGGTAGTAAAGAGCATTTTCTTTACCCTCATCATTGACCTGGGCTAACGGGGCTCCGAGAGAGTCGTCTAAAGCCGCGGTATAAAGTATCGAGCGCTACTCCGAGACTCGGGCTCGCTAAGACAGGAGGTGTCATTAAATATTGCTTAATGTCCTCGAAGGCCCTCCGGCATTTCTCTTCCCAAATAAATTTGGCATTCTTTTTAACTAGTGCCGAGAAAGGCCGACACCTACCCGACAAGTTCGAGATAAAGCGTCGAAGATATGCCAACTTCCCTCGAAAAGATCGTAGTTGTTTTAAGGTTTAGGGAGGCGGCATTTCTAAGATAACTTTAATCTTTTCCGGGTCGATTTCAATTCCACGATGTCGGACAACGAATCCTAAGAATTTCCGGAGGTGACGCCGAAGGCGCATTTTAAGGGATTCATCTTAAGGTTAAATTGTCTTAATCGTTCGAAAACAATTCTCAAATCATATAGGTGGTTTTCCTTTGCTTTGCTTTTGATGACCACATCATCCACGTAGCATTCGACTTGATTGTGGATGAGATCATCAAAAATTCTTGTCATCGCTCTCTGGTATGTTGCTCCTGCGTTCTTCAGTACGAATGGCATCACTGTGTAGCAATATACTCCGATCGGCGTTCGAATGCTCGTAAGTTTTTCATCTTCTCGGAGCCATTTTTATCCGGTTGTATCCCGAAGATCCATCCATGAATGAGAATATTTCATGGGTTGAAGCAATGTCGATCATTAATTCTGGGATCGGTAGAGAGAATTCATCTTTTGGACATGCCTTGTTTAAATCTCTGAAATCCACACAAATTCTGATTTGACCATTCTTATTCCTAACTGGTACCACATTGGCTAACCAAGTCGGGTATTGTTCTTCACGGACAAATTTAGCGTCTATTAGCTTTTTAACTTCAGCTATGACTTGTTGTTCGATTTCTAGACGCATTCTTCTCGGGACCTTGTCCGACCGGACGAAGTAGGATCCACCCCTAGCTTATGGACCGCGACCTCCGGAGCTAATCCCGGCATCTCATCGTAGTTCCAAGCAAAACAGTCTTTAAATTCCTTTAATAACTTGATTATTTCTTGGGAGTCTTCTTTATTGAGTAAGGAGCTAACAAAGGTAGGTTTAGGCTCTTCGCTAGTACCTAAGTTAACTTTAGTTAACTCATCTATTGTAGATTTAATCTCTTCTTCGAACTCTGGTGGAGCGTTTCCAATTTGTAAATTTTCAAACTCTTCTGTAGTTTCCATGCTGTTTTCATTAGACTCGCAAGTGACAACCAAGCAAAATTCAGTATCGTCAACTGATCCTACTATGTCGAATCCGAGACCATGTTTTGAATTGGGTGGACGACCGGAGTTATTCCATAATTTTTCAAAATGTTGTGATTGGCCTTTTATCCATTGTGGAGGTAAGTAACCACGCTGAATTAAATTTTGAACACAGGGAGAGTACCACTCAAAAGGTAATTCCATTAATTCTGATGAAGTAGCATCTTCAAATTGTACATTATTTTCAGTTTTGGAGGAAGGAGCACCACGGTAGAATTTGATGGGCTTTGTACCGCCGCTACGTACCTCTTTGACCACCATACCCTCGATCTTATTAGAATGGATCGGGGTCATGGTCATAGTATGTACATAGTGATTAATCTTCTCGTACATCGATTTATATTCCTCGTTCTTTTCATCTTCGAGAGAGATCCCGAATTGCGGCTTCTTCCGACTTATTGTCGCTGCTTCTTGTTTGATCTCTTTTTCTTCTTCAGAACTATCTTCCCAATCAACATTAATGGTTGGTTTCCTCTGTCCAACTGTCCTAACGTCTCTTCCACGATCTCGTCCCCGGCCTCGACCTCGGATGCGAGTTGTGGAGAAATCTTCACCATCTAGCCGTAAGGGAGTGGTGAGTGACTGTTGGACTAGAACCTCAGGTTCTTCGTCGTCCCGAACTTCCTTTGCTTCATTCGTTATGGTATCTCTGGAGAAAATTGTTTTCTTCGGAGGTGCATAATAAGCTGCATCTTCATGGATTCCAATTTCATGTACGGAGAATGGTTGTAAGTCACCTTTGATGCACTGTTCCCCTCCATCGTAGTATTTGATGCACTGATGTAGGGATGATGGTACCATCCTATTTTCATGTATCCATGGTCGGCCCAGTAGAGCGTTGAATGACGTTCTGAATCAATTATATGAAATTTCGAGGTTGTCTTTGCCAAGTCACCAGTCTTCCTTAGCAGCGTTATTGATCCGAGGGCTCTTTCTCCTTTCTGGTTGAATCCTCTTAATAACATTTTGTCCGCTTCGAGCTCGCGAGCATCAATTTCCAAATATGCTAGCATTCGAAGATTCATTATGTTGATCGATGCTCCCGGATCTACCAATACTCCGGAGAGTGTAAACTTCCCTATTGTAATCGAAATGTACAACGGTCGGTTGTGGTCCGTCGTCCCAAGTAGTAGGTCATTGTCCGTGAAGGTAACACCTCGTTGTTCCTTTAACGAGCAAACCTCATCTAAGGAATCTCCGGTCATTCGAGCTAAGCAAATTTCTGGATCAAGTAAGGCCTCGATCGCAGCTTCTCTCATCTCCTTTCGATAAGATGAGAGCGTCGTAGATGCTCGTCTGGTCGGTAGTTTCCTAAGATGGGCTAGCACGTTGTAGTCCACTTTATTTCCATGTGTCTCGATTTCTTCTCGAATGGGTATCTCTTCTCGCTGGGTTGGTTCTTCCCGAACAACCACCGCTTTCCTTTGTCCTTTGGACCCATTCTCGGAGGTAGAACTCTTCCACTTCTTAAGTTAACTTCGTAATTTCTTCCGAATCTAGTATCGAGTTTGCCGGTGTCTCCTCTCGAATCGGAATGACAGTTCTTCTCGGATTAGCTTCGCAGTCCGAAGGCTCTAACTCTATCGTGACTCGAGCTCCTCGAAACTCGCAAATAGATTCGTTGCTTCGTTGAACTCTCGTAGCCTCTTTGGTGGATGTCTTCTTTATCATCGTGATTGTCGAGATCGTGTATGATTTGAGAATTGTCATTTGTATCGGAATCGATGTCCGGATTGTCGCTAGTTACGTAATCGTTAGAAACAGTCAAAACGTAGCCAACACCATAACCCTTATCATTATAAGATCCCACCGGAGTGAGCAAATAATCATACAGAGTCAGAGGTTCGAGGAATTTCTCCCCCGAATCGGAAACAACTATCCTAGGATAAGCAGCCCCTAGTCTAGCCTTAAGAGCCTCGGTCTTCTCTTCTTCGTCAATTTTCTTCTTCTCTTCAATTGTCTCCTGTTGAGGTGGTCCTTCTATCGCAAGTGATAGTGCCGACTTGACAGGTTTTGAACCCTGAATTGATGCTAGCACCGAAGCGGTTTGGATGTGATCCAAAATCTTCTTCGCAGACTTTGTCCAAGCGGTAGTCCATCCATCATCAGTCGCATAGGGATCTATAGGAACAATGAGATCCTTCGAGATAACATTGACGGAACCTCCTTTCTGGGGTTCCTTCATGTACTCCTTCGGGATCGTTATGTTCCCTTTTCGAAGATTGTCGTTGAGCCAACTTTCGAAGGTAATACAATCTTCTATCTTATGCCCAAGCATCCGATGGTAAGGGCAAAAGTCGGGATCACCTTTCTTGTCGACTTCTTCCGGTCTCTTAGGTTCCGGCAGCTGGAAATCCGGAGTCTTCATCGACCGCGGAACATTTTCTGCACTGCCTCATTTTTGAACGGATATTCCCTGCTCAGAAGCTCCTTTAGCTTACGTTGTGGACGAGGTGGTTGTTCATACTGTTGGGATGACTGATAGCTGGGTCGGGGTTGCTGCGGTCGTTCTGACGGTATTTGTATCGGCTGCTTGACTTTATCGACAGCTGCGACGATCCCAGACTTCTTTTCAAAAGTTTTCACGAGCTTCTGTTTGTCTGTTTTGTAGGTGAAACTTAATTGCTTTGCCTCCTCTTGCAAGCTTCCGGCATTGCTTAACAACTTCTCAAAAGTCTTAATAGTAAATCCTTTGAGGAGAAGTGCTATCGGGCCATGAATGCTCTTAAGTAAAATGCCGACTGCATGCTGTTCTTGTAGCTGTGGCTCACACTTCATACTTAGATTCCTCCATCGAAGTATGTAGTCCACCAAAGTTTCGTTCGGCTTCTGCTTCTCTACCACTAAATCACCTATAGTGATGTGGTGCTGAGCTCCGACAAATCGCTTGATGACGAGGTTCTCTAATTCTGAAAATGTCTTCACCGAACCGTTCGGTAATTCCGCATATCAATCAAAGGCGATCCCTGACTGGCTGCTGACAAATTGTCGGAAGAGTAACGCATCACTTTCACCGGCATTGCAACAACTGGCACGAAAATGTGCAACATGCTACCGAGGGTTTCCGGTTCCATCAAAGGTCTTGAACGAGAGGTGGTACAAAGCCTTTCTGGATATCGGACGGCGTCGAATTCTTCGTGGTAAGGTCTACCCGTCCGAATGGATGTCCCGCTCTTTGATTGTGCCAAGACTTCTCGCACCCGCTCGTTCCACCATGCTCTTAATATCCTTTTCCGGAATCATGCTTTCGTGTTGCATCCTTCTTTAATCGATCATCCCCGTCGACGTGACGTAATCTCCTTTCCTCCGTCTACAATGTGAATGACTTCGGGGGTGTTTCTCTTTGGGGTTGAACCCGACTCGGAGAGTGGCTAGGGCTACGGCCATCTCTTCCATCCTTTTTACCATTCGGGCGATCGTATCATCTTTTCTTGAAGCCGCCTCCTCATTACTTCCGGCTCCTCTCTTTCGCGGCCGCGAGGGCACCTTGTGAAGCCGACGAAGCTCGTGTTTCAACCATGTTAATTTCTCGCATATTCATCATCCATGAACTCGACGAGTCAACCTCATCTCCAAATTTCTCTTCTCTTTCCTTGCTAATCGTCGAATATCGGCTCTTAGCTTTTCCATAAGCATCTTCTAGTGGTCTTTTCTGTACATCCTTGCAGCTTGTCATGTGATAACCGTCTGGTTTCCTTCTCATGGGTCCCCTTTATCGCGGTAGCACTTTCTTCGGACTCAAGTCTCCCGACGAGACTTTCCTTCTCGTGTCGTTGTTTTAATCTTAATTGTCCGTAGAGCGGACGCCATACCATTCTTCTAGCAACGAAGGTCTAGGACCGGATGGTCCGTCGCCCAAATGTCGGAAGGTGGTATCCTCCCTAATTTGTAGTCCTGAAACAACGACAGGTAGACTACCTTTCATTCTCTTATTTGGCTTTTCCGCAGCGATAGCAGGTTCTACTCGTGGCCCAAGACGGGACTTGGCTGGTACCCGCCCCATCCATCTTAAAATTTCTGACACAGGGCATTTTTCTTTCCTTGCTAACTTTTCTATCAGGGTTTGCAGTCGAGCAAATGGCGTAATTCTAGCCCTTTTCTTACGGCTATCGTTGTAATATACGGGCTGAGGCAATGCGGCAGCAATCTTGCGAACATTTTCCTCGCCCTCTGAGGCGGAGAGGGGATGGAACCTGCTTCCTCCCAAAAGTGGTAAGTATTCAGGCAGCGGTGTATACTTAGGCAGTTCTGGGATTTCTTCTAGGAAAGCAACTTCAGCAGCTCTGGCTTCTCTAGCAATCCTTCTACTTTTGTTCCTTCTCTGAGTCCGTGTCAGTGATGGAATTCTCGAGTTGGACCCGATTTCAAAAACAGAAGGTTTCACAGGAAGATCTGTACCCTCCACGGTAATAGGTTCATCATAGTTCCGAATTTCCTTCCCTTTAGTTTTGCGAAAGCCGGGTAGGTACGGAGACAATTAGACTAGTGGGGGTAGCAACAACAAGTTCTTCCGCGAACAACAATGATTCTTTCGATGGAATCTTTTGCAGAGGAGGGAATTCATGAGTTGACTCGAGGTTAAACTCAATCAACGGATTCTCGCTTCGGTACTTTACTTGTGAGTGAAAAGAGAGTGACGTCGGGGATTTTGATGTCGGTGTCCCCGAATCCTTGTCCGAATCGAATAATTCCATTATCGGCAGCTCGTCCTCGCACACGGCCGGTCGAGTCCGTCGACGAAGGAGAAGATCAGCTTGGGGCTTCCATTTCTGCAGGGCAGATTTCAAGTGTTAGTCTCCGAATCGTGCTTCTTCTTGTCGTAAACTTATGACGAAAAAGAAAGAGTCCTAACACATTTCTGTTTATCTTAGTGTATCTGTGATATTACAAAAAAATTGTTTTTTCAAAAAGATTTGTCTGTTAGGAAGGGGAATTATTAAAAGAAAAAGAGTTGTAGGAAGGGTAAAAGGAATTGATTAGGAACTGGAAAAGGAAGAGAAAGTCTTGTAGAAACTTCTCGACCCGCAAGACCGCTCCTAAACTAATACCTATCGGGGTCCACCCCACCTCGAAATGAGGTAAAAGGATCTCGGAACCTCTCTCGTTTAGGGGTGTCTAAACAATGGCTCCTAAATCCGAGAGAATGTCGGTCGTACTTGTTCAAGGTAGAAATGAACATAGTATTCCAACGTAAAGAATGGTAGTTTGATCCACTAAGGACATGGATACACTACCGATTTTTGAAAGCGTAACTATCTAATTAAAAATGGAGAGAGGAACCATCCTCACGTGAGTCGCCGTAAATTGTACGGCATATTTTTAGGTTGTGTGTTTTATTTTTAAAATGGGTCGCCTACAGAAATTGTCGGCGAGTTTTTAAATTTTAAATTTAATTTAAATATACATATAATTTAGAAAATAGCATTTGATTTTAAAAATAATTTTATGTTTGAAAATTTTAAGATATAAAATCAAACTGATCTCACATCCCAAATAGTTTATATAAACGAGCACCGCATCACAAATCGTGTATCTATCCCTAAGGATAGACACACCGCTTGATGGTGGGGCTCGATTAAATAAACTAAAAGATTTGTGATATCCGTTTGGTCCGCGAACCAATTTTATAAGCCGACAAATTCCCCTGCTTAATATAAATGAATTAAGCAGGGTTTATATTACTTGGGTTCTTAAAGTTCCCTATAAGGGCAAGCACCTATAGTTAATTACATCTAAAATGAAATGAATCATTTAAGAAAACTCTCGATAATGATCATTAGTTTTTCTCTCAAGAATTTCAAAGTTTAAGTTTTCAAGGGATTGAATTTTTGAATTTCAATAAGGAATGAATTGAGTTTGGAACATTTTATTTTGTGAATCCAAAAGGACGAAAGGTAGGAGAAATTACAGATTCGAAGTGAACTTCGGTAATTTCCCGACTATCCTATTGTTTGGATTGAATTTAGGAAAGTCCTAATATTTATTTAATGTTTTGATCTTGCCAATTTTAATTAATTAGGACTTATATTCGTGTGACATGATCATACAAATAGCCTTGAAGATGTGAGGGTTTATGTCGTATCGGACGACTACCTCGGAATCCTAAGACCTGTTAGGGCTTAATTTGCAATGCAAATGCCTAACAAAAGGTTAATGATTAATGTTGCACTAGGCAAACTTCCTCGAAGTCCTATGGCTTAGTTATTTAATTATAAGAAAGTTTTGCTGAAGTAGATTCAGGTTTTGTTGATGACGATGGCCGTGCTGCCCACCATGCTCCGAGCTCCTCGTTGTTGCAGAGGTTTAGTTTTAGAAGATCAAAAATCAAGAGATGAGGAAAGTGTTCTGGTTTAGAGAATTTTTTTTAAAATCCAAGTGTTTTTTTATGTTTTAATTAAAACAAATCTTAAAGTTGATTATAACAACACCGGTTAAGATCCCACGGTTCCATCCTTCCGGCATCGTTATTTTTATCGGATTCACTTAGTCCGTATGAATTTGCTAAACTCAACTAAATGAGTTCCACAATTTCATTTAGACCGTGGGAAATCTCGTTAGCAACACGTAGGTTACATCATCCGAGGTATTCCCGATCATCCAACAAGACGTTTTAATTTAGTTGTAGTTGTAGTTTTGTATTCTGTTTGTGATTAAATTTTGAGTTGTTTTATATTTTGAAATGTTGTGGCGGTGAATTTTATCTTGTAATGACTTTTAATTTAGTTTTGGTTTCAGCTTTAGGGACTATCCTAAAAGTGTGGGTTTTCATGCAACAGCTTGTTTATCATGCAAGAAAGGTAAGTGCGATGCGATTAAATAAATTGCAATAAGGTAAATTGCAATAAAATAAAAGCGTACCCGGAGGGTCTTCCCGTCATCCCAAGCTGCACTTAAAACACAATTAGAATATTTAAGCATTTAAAGCAAGTCCCTAGGTAAAGCTAAGGGAAGGATTATGGTTTTCTACCAAGGTCCTATTCCTATAGCTAGTCATCTCCTATGACGTCTAGGTTCTTGTGTTTTGGTTTAAGGATGATTTTCTTCATCAAAGAACAATTAAGTTCAATTGTTCTTATAAACATCCCATCATATCGAGGAAGTGCTTAAGACGAGTCTTAAACATCTTTTCAATATTTCTAGGATTATATTTAAGTCCAAGAGAATTTAATTATACAAATGAATTAATCGTCCGGAATTCAAGTTTTGTTGTTATCTTACTCAGTGAACTAGGACATTTGAATATCCTATGAGGGAAATAACATTTTACTTAACGTTCTATTTAGGAGTTATGATAACAAAAGCTTTTGAGGGCAAATTGATGTTCAAATGGTTTGTGATTTAATTTAATTTCAGTTAATGGGTTTAAATTTGGAATAGTGTTCAAGTTGCTTTATATTTATTTTTGAATTTCTTTATGTCTTAGGTGATGTTATTTTTTAATTCAATTTAATTTAACTTTAATTTAATTTAATTTGGTTTAGTTTTAATTTTAATTAAATTTATTTAATTTAATCTAATTTTGATTTTATTTTTTTTTATTTAATTTAATTTAATTTAATTTAATATGATTTAATTTAATTTAATTTAATTTAATTTAATTTAATTTAATTTAATTTATTTTAATTTAATTTGATTTAATTTAATTTAATTTAATATGTTTTAATTTAATTTAATTTAATTTAATTTAAATTTTAATTTAATTTTATTTTTAATTTTAATTTAATATTTTAGTTTTTATGTTTTAAAGTTGATTTAATTTTAATTATTAAAGTATTAATTTAATTGAAATTTTAAAAGGATTTAATTTAAATAATTTAACTTTAATTTAATTTAATGATTAAGTCTTTTAGCATTTTAAATCTTAAATTTGGATTATCATTTTAATTAGGAATTAAATATTATCGAGATGGTTAATTTAGGGATTCTTAAATTAAAGAACAAATCTCTTCCTAATAATATCCCTATTTTAATAATTTCAATTTTATTATTCTTCCAAATTTAATCAATTATTTAATTAAGGTTTATTTTAATTATTTTTAAATTTTTTAATAGGTTTCTACCCTTATTATTCAAATTTCAATCATCCAAATCAGATTAGGATCAAATACTTTACTCTTTAATTTTATTAAGCCTAAAGTTTTAATTAAAGGTTAAAATTTTAATTACCATTTTGCCCTTCAAGCTTAATAATTTCATAACTCACTAAATCGAGCTTAAATGAACTTGAGATTTTTATGTGACTTCACTCATATGTCAATAAAGGCATGAGAGGAGAAAATGTGATTTTTCTGTATTTAATTTATTTATGTAATTATTTTTGGTGGAAAATAGGGATTTCCAAGGAAAATTTAATAATATGACCAAGGGAAAGTTTTTGTTCTTAAGAAAATTATGGGACATTCCTAATGACTAGAGGACCACTTGGACCAATTTTGGTGATTTTTTGAATTATATTCTTTTTATTATAATTATTTTGAGTTTTGGAGTATTAATTAATTTAAAAATAAAATAAAGGTAGAAAAATGAATTTTATATTTTTCAAAAATCTCTCTGATATCAAGGAAATCAGAGAATCAATTTTTACAATTTTCTGATTTTTCTTTGATTTATTAGAATTATTTTAGTGGAAATACTAAAAATATACATTTTTTTTAATTTTAAAATTACCTTAGGGCTTTAAAATTTAATATCTCATTATAGAGACTTAAGAAAAATATGGGGTTTGTTCCTAAGTGATTAAAATTCAAAATGTGACATTTTGGTGAATTTTATTATTTTTGGGATTTTTATTATTTTTTAATTATTAAAAATATTAAAATAATGCAAAAAATCAACTTTTTTAGAAAATTGAAATTTTAATTTTCTTAAATTCCTCTGATATCAGAGAGGCTCAAAACCAATTTGGTGAATTTTTTAAAAGTATTTTGAAAGTTATGAATTTTTAAAGTTTAAATTGGCTAAATGGTTTAATCAACCCATTTGGTGGGGCTAACCAAGTCCAATTGACTTCAAATTTTTATGGTGGGTTCCTCTGATCCTAAAGGTCAGTGGAGAATTGATTTAAAGTCAATTTGATGTATGATTTTCTCTAATTAATTAAGGAGCTATTTTGGGTGTTCAAGCCAATTAGGGTTATTCCAAGTGGATTAATTCAAAATCTATTTTTCCTAGAGTCCTCTGGTCATAATAAACATCACCAAATTTTCCTAAAATTTATTTCACAATATGCTAATTATTGGAATTAAAATACTCAAACTAGCAACCTAGAGTTGAAAAATCAATAACTCTTCATAGGGATGGCCTCTGGCTTTGGAAAATTCAGGGAATGTTCCCAAATTCAGAGGCTTCAAAAGCCTTATGGTCTCATGTCATAGTGAATTGTATACATGCATGGAGAATTGAAAATGTTCAGAGAGTAAATAAATTATTAAAAATCAAATACTCAATGAAATTAAATGATTTATTTTCCACATTATTCTCCTCTGTTCACTGAGCAAGAGGGTATTTTTATTTTATTTTTATGATTTTTCTACACAAAGTTGTACATTTTTCAAGTTCCGGTAATTAAATAAATAGAAAATAACTTAATTTCCTACTTATCCACGCGGCGCCCTGTCATCCTCGGCATCTCCGAACAGCCACGCGGAGCGCTCCCATTCGACGCCGCCTTCCAACTCAGCGCCACGCGGCCCGCTGTTCACGTATCATCTCCTGGTCCGACGCCATCTGAGCCGTCCGTCCGCGCGTGTATTGAATGAACGGCATCCGTTCATCGTCCCCAAGCCTCCTAGCCCGAGAACCGTCCGACTTCTAGGCCTAAGATCTCACTCGATACTTGACCAAATTGGACATTCTTATGCTCTATGGATTCGTCTCGAGAAGACGAACACATCCATACGGTTTATGTGGCATGAAATTGATTCAATAAAAATCGAGAATGTTCAGAAGCTCGGGAAGAAGAGTGAGACCATACCTTTGCTCAGAGAAGTGTGGCTTCGATCTGAGGGTTGTGTCACCTTCGATTGCGTCCAAGCAAGCTCCAGATGAAATCTCCTGGCCTGGTGAATTGTCTAGGTAGGATTTCGACCACGCCCGATTACAAAGCTTAGAGTCTGGAACGGATGGGTGGCCCGGAGAGTGGGCTTTTGCTGGTGGACTTCTTCCTCGGTCCGGTGAAGGTGTAGGATCAATCAATTTGGGGATTGGTCCACCGTGAAGAAGTGTCCTGGTTTTAGTGCTTGAAGTTTGAACTCAAAATCGAGCTCGCCAGAGGGAATTGGGGCTGGAATCCAGTGGGAATCAAGTGCTCTATGTGTATAGAGTGGTCTGGAATGATTTTGGCAGAGTTTCCTTAAGGTTGGTTCAGCACCTCTCCCATGGCCGAGAGAGGGGGTGTTTAAATAGGAGAGGCTCGGAGGGCCTCCTGTGGGAGTTAGTGGAATGGGATCACTCGCACTGCAAGAGAAGAACAGCTTCAATGGCCACCGGGGATGGGGCAGACTCAGCAGGTGGGAATTCCAAACTTTGGCTCCTCCCAAGGTCTCGGCCATGGTGTTTTCCGGCGACCTGTGCGGCCGGCTCGGCAGGCATGGGTCACCCTCGGGTCCAGGTGGGTCGTGGTCGGAGGTTTGTGCGATCAATCGGCCATGGACATGTGTAAAGGGCTTAAATTAAAATGGTATGGGGAGAGGCTCATTTTGGGTCCAAATGGGTCAACCCACCATTTTTGGTTTGGTGCACCCTTCCAAGTTCTGGTTTTGGGTTGGGAGGATCATGTGAGTCAACCTACCAAAGGTAGTGAAGTCGACATCAAGGATTAAGTGGCAAAGTATGGTTTAGAGTGTATCATGTTTAAGGTAAAAAGGGTTTAAAAAGGGTTTAAGAAAGAGATCCCCTCTCTTGCCATTAATGGTTTGGTGAGGTGGAAAGTGGATTCCATGGCTCTCATGGCTCCTATGGGGCTCATGCATGGCTTCATGGCTTGCCTATGGCTTGCACATAGCTTGGCTTACTTGTATGAAAATGGATTTTGACATTTTTGATAAATGTATGAGAGGTTAACATGAAGCTTGATTTAGAACAAATTCATATTTGATTGGAACTTTAGGGATGGTTTTAATTGAAGTCATGATGAAGAAGTGCGTCATATGGGCTTTGTATGAATTTTGGACCTTTAAAATTTAGTGAAGATGGGCATTTAAAATGATTTAGGGAAGTGGGCTTTTGGATTTCAAAACAAATTTTAGGATGATAATTTTGTAAAGGATTGGATCCAATAAGTGTTGAATTTAATTTAGGAAGGTTTCATGAATGATTTGGAATAAATTTGAAGTGGTTTGGGCTTGAATTGGGTTGGATTTGGACCTCTTTGGTAAATGGGCCAATGTAGGTCAAATTGGGCTAACTTGGGCCAATGTTGGGCTAGGGTTGAAATTGATGTAAAATAAATGTTGGGAAATGTTTATGGGAGTGTTTCAAAGAGGTTTTGGCCTTGGTTGGGTTTTGATTTTGGGGTTTGGGCTTATTTGGGTTAGGGGTGGATTTAGGTCAAAATTGGGCCTTTTGGTTTTAGGTTGAATTTGAGGGGGGTTTGGATCAAAATTTTGGGTAAATAATGTTAGTGTTTTGTTTGTGGGGATGTTAGGGGAGGTTTAGAAAAGATTTGGGGTTAACTGAAGTTAAATTGGTTTGGTTTGGGCTAGGTTTGGGTCATGGGTCCAAATTGGGCTTTAATGCCAAAAGTGAAATTGGATTCAAATGTCAATCAAATTGGACTTGGATTTTGTCTAGATTGGTGTTGGGAATGTTGAATTGAAGTTTAGAATTGAATTGGACCAGAATTTGGGTCATTGGGTAGGTCTGGTTTGACATTGGGTTCACTTTGATTTAAAATGGGTCAAATTGGGGGTTTTTGACAAAAGTGGGGTAAATTGACAAAATTGGCCCATGGTGTAGTTGAAAAAAATAAAATTGGAAATATTTGGGATTTTTTGGAATTTTCTGGGAATTTTCTGAATTTTTGGATTTTTGGGTCAAGAGGGGTATTTTGGGTATTTGGAGGGTATTGGGAGGTATTTTTGGAATTTTTGGTATTTTTGGCTATTGATGATCAATTTGAGTGGTGAGGAAATGTTCAAGGTTAATTTTGGGGAATTTTGGGTGATTTTGAAATTTTGAAAAATTTGGGTAATTTCAAGGGTTTTGGGTAGGCTAGGCGGGTGTAGGGTCCCGTGGGTCAAAAATTAAAAATTTGCAAAATTGAAGATTGGGTGAATGTAAGTGGAATGAAATCATTTTGGTTGAGCCATTAAGCCATATCAAGCCCACATGAGCCATGAAGGGACTCATTTGAGGCATTCACTATGTTGTTCCTAACCCTCTTACCAAGGGCTTAGGGGTTAAGGACCATCCATGTGAATCACCTTCATGAGTCGGGAGGTCAAGTTGGGTATGGGTGTGGTCTTAGGAGGTGTGTGAAAGTGTAGTGTATAAGTGTAGTGTGTGTGTAGGTCAGCCCTTCACTGCACTCGTGCCACCTGTGGCAGTCCCAAGTGCCAAAGAGTCTTATAGGAACTCATCCTTTAAACTTCCACATTTGATCTCAACCCTCTAGGTGATTAGGGGTCTACAATCAAGTTTGTGGAGTTTGCAGGGAGTTAAGAAGTGGTTTGAATTTCTAAGTGGTGGGTCCCAATTCTAATCCTCTAGGATAGTCAAAGGAAAATCCTAAGGCTAGATCCTAAGTACTAAAGAGAGAAGAGAAGACCTCATCAAAAATGAGGTCAACACGTCCTTTGCCTTGTAATTTCAGCGGTAATACTCTAGTTAATGCACTTGTCTTGTAAACTGGGCATCCTTTAAAATTTATTCATGTGAATTTTTTTTGTGTTTCTTTTTATTATTATTATTATTATTGTATGCTTATTGTGTCTTGAGAAGTTTTATTTTGGTTTGAAATTGTTACCAAATTTTATTTTATTTATGGTTTATTCGAAGGTTGTTAGAGTGAAAATTGAGTTTGACTTGTTAGTAGCAACTCAAACCCAAAGAGGAATGAAGAATCGGACCCGGTCCGAGATTTAGTGGAGGTTAAATTCACATTGAAATCACATCAATAGATCACTCCTGTTCTAACACACCTATTGGGGGTCCACCTCGCCTCTTTGGGGGGGTGGAAGGATTCCAGAACCTCTATGTTTAGGGGTGTCTAAACAGTGGCTCCAGAATCCAAAAGGAGTTTACTATACCCGTTCAAGACATAAATGAATGTGGCATGCCAACGAAAAGAATGATAGTTTTTTCCACAAGAGGCATGAACTCACTACCGATTTATGAAAGCAAAATCATCTGATCAAAATGGAGAGAGGAACTAGTCCCCAACGGAGTCGCCAGAAATTGTCGACATATTTTTAGGTTGTGTGTGTTGTATTTTGAAAAGGGGTCGCCTACAGAAGTTGTCGGCTAATTTTAAATTTAGTTTAAATATTATATAATTTGGAAAGTAACATTTAATTTTGAAGATAATTTTAAGTTTGAAAATTCTTAAGATATGAAATCAAATCGATCCCACATCCCAAATAGTTTATATAAACGAGCACCACACCACAAACCGTGTATCTATCCCAAAGAATAGACACACTGCTTGATGATGAGGCTCGATTAAATAAACTAGAAGATTTGTGACATCTGTTTGGTCTGCGAACCAGTTTTATAAGCCAACAAATTCCCCTGCTTAATATAAAGGAATTAAGCAGGATTTATATTACCTAGGATCTTAAAGTTCCCTATAAGGGCAAGCCCCTATAGTTAATTACATCTTAAATGTCTGAAAACACTTAAGAAAACTCTCGATAATGATCAGTGGTTTTGCTCTCAAGAATTTCAAAGTTTAAGGTTTTCAAACAGTTGGATTTTAGAAATTTCAATAGGGAATTGCTCAAATTTGGAATAATTTATTTTGAGAGTTCAAAGGAAGAGAAGTAGGAGAAGCTGAGGATCCAAGAGGATTCTTGGCAACTTCCCAAACTATCCTATGATTTGAGTTCAATTTGAGATAGTTATTTAATGTTTCAATCCTGTCAATTTTAATTAATTAGGACTTATACTTGTATGATATAATCACACAAATAGCCTCGAAGATGTGAGGCTTTATGTCGTACCAAACGACTACCTTGGAGTCTTAAAACCTATTAGGACTTAATTTGCATAACATGATTATGCAAATGCCTAACGAAAAGTTGAGGATTTATGTTGCACTAGGCAAACTACCTCGAAATCCTATGGCTTTGTTATTTAATTCTAAGAAAGGTTTTGCTGAAGTAGACTCAGGTTTTGCTGATGAAGATGGCCGTGCTGCCCACTGTGCTCCAAGCTCCTTGTTGTTGCAGAAGGTTTAGTTTTAGAAAGTGGCAATCAAGAGATGAGAGAAGTGTTTTGGTTTAGAAAAGTCTTAAGGTTTAGATGTTTTAATGTTTTAATTAAAACAAATAAAGTTGATTACGCAGAACTGATTAAGATCCCACGGTTTCGTCATCCCCGCACCGCTATTTTCATCGGATTCACTTAGTCCAAATAAATTTGCTAAACTCAACTGAATGAGTTCCACACTTTCACTTAGACCGTGGGAAATCTCGTTAGCAACATGTGGGTTACATCATCCGAGGGATTCCCGATCATCCAATGAGACGTTTTAATTTAGTTATAATTGCAGTTTTGTTGTTTTGTTTGTGATTAAATTTTGAGTTGTTTTATATTTTTGAATGTTATGGCGGTGAATTTTTATCTTGTTGTGACTTTTAGTTTAATTTTGGGTTTCAGTTTTGTGGCTATCCTAAAAGTTTCAGTTTTCATGCAGGGTGACATTCTTGTTTAACATGCAAGAGAAGTAAAGTACAATGCAGGTAAATAAATCACAATAAAAAAATGTACCTGGAGGGTCTTCTCGTCATTCCCGGCTGCACTTAAAGCACATGTCAGAGCATTTAAATATTTGCAACAAGTACCTACGTAAAGCTAAGGGAAGGTTCTGGTTGTCTACCAAAATCCTAATCCTACTGCTAATCAATTCCTATGACGTATAGGTTCTTGTGTTTTGTTGAGGATGATTCTCTTCATCAAAGAACAAGTAAGTTCAATTATTCTTCTAAAACACCCCATCATATTGAGAAAGTGCTTAGGACGAGTCCTGAACATCTTTTCAATGCTTATGGGATTATTTTGAGTCCAAATGAATTTCATCGTTCAAATGAACAGATCATCCGGGGTTTAGTTGAGTCTTGACTCTCGCTCTGTGAATTTAGATGTTTTAATTATGTTATGAGAAAGATGACATTCACTTGGCGTTTCACTTAAGAGTTATGTGGGTGAAAGTCGTTAGGGGCAGGTTAGGTTATTAAGAAACTTAACCATCTTGTTTGAAGTTGAGTTGATTTTTTAAGAATGATTCAAATTAATTATAATACTTTAGTTTAATTATAATTGTCTTATGTTATTTCAATTTGATTGTGTAATTTCAAAAGTTGACTTAGTTATTTTAAATTTGTTTTAACTTTAATTTTAGTTATATTTAATTTAATTGCATTGATTTGAAGTTGATTTTAATTCAGTTGTATTAATTTAATTGTGATTTAAAGTTGATTAAATTATTTTAAAATTACTTTAATTTAATTATATTTAATGTAAATTGTTTTTTATTAATTATGTCGTTTTAAAATTATTTTTAATTTAATTAATTTTATTATTTTAAAATTATTTTTTTATTAAATTATCTTAGAAATTATTTTAATTTGGTTATTTAATTTATCTTAGTTTTCATTAATGAGTTATTAAATTAATATTAAGTGGTATTTGATTTCTATCATTAATTAGGGGTTAAAATTAATAAGTTAATATCTTCCAAGATTAAACCCCTTCACTTAATACATTCTCTTTTAATTAACTTCAAATTTTCAATAATTTAAGAAATTATAATCATTTTATTTATGTTAGAAAAGTGATAAAATGGGTTCATACCCTTTAACCCCCTATGTTTCAATCATATAAGGAGATTAATTAGGACATTTATTACCCACTGCCCATAATGAAGCCTAAATATTAATTAAGGCTAAATTTCAATAATTACCATTTTGCCTCTTAGGCTTGTTCACTTCATAATTCATTAAATATAACTCAAATGACTTTGAAATTTTTTTGTCAACTTACTCATGAGTTAATTAAAATATCAGAGGAGAAAATGTAATTTTTTTGAATTTAATTTAATTTATATATATATATATATATATATATATATATATTAATGCAAAAATAGGGTTTTCAATGGAAAAATCAATAACTTGACCAAGGAAAGACCTATGACTTTGACATTTTTACTGGAAGTGACCCTTGACCAGGGGACCATTTGGACCAAAGTTGGGGATTTTTTGAGTTTTAATTTAATTATTAGAATTATATTTAGTTCTGGAGTATTAATTCATTTTAAAATATTTTAAAGGTGGAAAAATTAATTTTATATTTTTAGAAAATCTCTCTGTAATCAAGGAATTTAGAGAAATAAATTTTATATTTTTTTGATTTTTCTTTGATTTATGATAATTATATTAGTGGAAGGTTAAAAAAATTCATTTTTTAAATGTTAAAAATTATCCTAGGCCTTTAAAAATTAATATCTTAACTTAGAGACATAGGAAAAATATTTTGATGGTTCCCAAGTGATTAGAAGACCAAATGTGGCATTTTAGTGAATTTTTACATTTTTAATTAATTTTTAATTATTAAATATTTAAAAAATAATTAAAAATCAAATTTTTATGAAAAATACAATTTTTTTCTTGAACTCCTCTGATCACATAGAACTCCCAAAATTAATTTGGTGAATTTTTGAAATGTATTTTGGGTTTTATAAATTTTTTAATGTGAAAAATGATCATGTCCCTTAATTAATTCATTTGATAGGTCAAATTATTTCCAATTGATTTGAAATTTTTATGTGAAGTTTCTCTGATTCTAAGTGACAGTGGAGACTTTATTTCATATGATTTTGGTGCATATAGTAAATTAATAGTAATTTATAGTTAAATTAGACAATAAAAAGATATTTTTGAAATATAATATTTAGAAAATTTATTACTATAATTTTTCCCCGTGGGATCGATACTGAGGTTATAAAAGAAAACCCTATATTACTTGAAACGATACGTATACTTGCGTAGTACCCTTAGTGCGTAAAATATTTTCTAGAAATTTACATCATTTTTTTTATACACTAGCCGCTATTTATAAATTGGGTCAAGCTTTTGGCCATCTTTTGGAAGCGAATATTACTGCAGTATTGCGGGTCGGGTCAAGTTTTTGGCGCCGTTGCCATGGAAAGAAATAAAATAGTTATAAATTTTTGTAAAAAAATATTATATTTCTAAAAATATAAAAATATAAAAAATTATATAAATAAAAAAAAGAAAGATATATATTTTTATTCCTTATTTTATGCGAAGATTTGGTTCTGAAGGATTAATACCTTTAGATTCTGAATTAGAAAGAACAATTAGAAAAATTAAAAAGGGAAAATAAATTCAAAAATTTCGAGAAATGGCTACTTTACAAAATCCAATTGAACTTAATGATCAAAATGTTTATAAACCATTAAGGGATTATGCTAACCTTACAGTTGATGAACTTCATAGTATTATTCAAATACCCACTGTAGATGCTAATTCTTTTGAACTTAAACCGTCTATTATTCAAATGGTGCAAAGCAATCAATTTGGTGGATCACCAAATGAGGATCCAAATTTACATCTTGTTAGTTTTTTAGAACTTTGTGCTACCTTTAAATATAATAATGTTTCTGATGATGCTATTAGACTTAGACTTTTTCCTTTTTCTTTAATAGATAAAGCAAAGATGTGGTTAAACTCATTAAGCAATCGGTTCTATTAAAACATGGGTCGAAATGACACAAAAAATCCTTGCTAAATATTTTCCTCCTTCTAAAACTGCTAAATTAAGAAATGATATTATTTCGTTTAGTCAATTTGACGGGGAGACAATATATGAAACTTGGTAAAGATTTAAAGAACTATTAAGAAAATGTCTTCATCATGCTTTACCTGATTGGTTGATTATTCAAACATTTTATAATGGATTAATTGGATCTTTAAAATCAATTATTGATGCTGTTATTGGATGTTCTTTAATGTCAAAATCATTCGAAGAATCTTACACTTTAATTGAAGAAATGACTAATAACAATTTTCAATGGCCTTCTGAAAGGATTAATCCTAAAAAGATGGCAAGTATTCATGATAATGAAGCCTTTTCTATTTTAGCTTCACAAGTTGCAGCAATGTCTAAGAAATTAGATAATTTTACAATTAATATTTCACATAATAACTCTGCTAATATTGAAGATTCTCAAACTATTGAAACTTTACAAGCTATTGCAAGTAAAAATAATCGTTATTCAAATTATTATAATCCTAGGTGGAAAAATCATCCTAATTTTAACTGGAATAATTCACAACAACAATGGGGTAATAATCAATCTCATCCCACTGGAAATTGGAATAATCAAGTTAATTCAAATTTTAAACCTCCTGGATTTAATAATCAACAGAAAAAGTTATCAATAGAAAAATTAATTTTACAAATGAATAATCAATTACAAAATCAAAATACTGTTATTCGTAATATTGAAAATCAAATGGGGCAAATTGCTACTTTAATTAATAACAGACTTGTAGGAACACTTCCTAGAAATGTTGAAATTAATCCAAAGGAAACTGGAAAAGAACATGAACAATTTAAAGCTGTGCAACTTAGAAGTGGAAAGGAATTAAAAGAAAGAATGCAGAATGAAATTGAAAAAGAGATTGAGGTTGAAGAGATTGAAAAACCTAAAGAAACTCTCTCTCCTAGTCAAGATCAGACTCGTTATACTCGTTAATGTGGAAGTTGAAAAACCACCACCACCTTTTCCTCAAAGACTTAAACAACAGAAATTAGATCATCAATTTTCTAAGTTCTTTGAAATTTTTAAGAAACTTACTATTAACATACCTTTTGCTGAAGCTTTGGAACAAATGCCAACTTACGCAAAATTTATGAAGGATATTTTAAGCAAAAAATGAAAATTTGAAGCTTTTGAAACTATTGCATTAAGTGAAGAATGCAGTGCAATAATTCAAAAGAAATTACCTGAAAAGATTAAGGATCCCTGGAAGTTTCACTATACCTCGTGCTTATCGGAGAAAAATTTTGTGGAAAAGCTTTATGTGATTTAGGAGCAAGTATTAATCTCATGCAATTTTCTATCTTTCAAAGATTGGGTTTAGGAGATATTACTCCCACCACTATAACCCTTCAGTTAGCTGATAGATTGTTGACCTCATTTTTGATGAGGTCTTCTCTTCTCTCCTTAGTCTTTAGGATCTAGCCTTAGGCTTTTCCTTTGACTAATCTTAGAAGACTAGAAGTGGAACCCACCCTTTAGAAATTCAAACATCTCTTGACTCCCTGCAAACCCCACAAGTTTGATGGTAGACCCCTAATCACCTAGAGGGTCGAGATCAAATGTGGAGGTTTAAAGGATGAGTTCCCTATGGGACTTTTGGCCTTAGGGATACCCCAGGCGGCCCGGTCCGCCGAGGGTTGACTTGCACATACACCACACTCTCACACACATTCCAAGTCCTAAAACCACACTCTCACCCAACTTGACTTCCCGACTCATGTAGGTAATTCACATGGATGGTTCTTAACCCCTAAGCCCCCGGCAAGAGGTTAGGAACAACATAGTGAATACCTAAAATGAGTCCTCTCATGGCTCATATGGGCTTAATATGGCTTCATGGCTCAACCAAAGTGATTTCATTCTATTCACATTCAATCAATCTTCATTTTTCCAAAATTTCAATTTTTGACCCCTGGGGCCCCGGACCCGCCAAACCTACCAAATGCCCTTGAAATGACCCAAAATTTGCAAAATTACCCAAATTCCTCAAAATCAGTCCTTAAACATTTCTTACCATTCAAAGTGATCGTCTTTGACCAAAAATTCCAAAAATTCCAAAAATTCCAAAAATACCCCCAATACCCTCCAAATTACCAAAATGCCCCTCTTGACCCAAAAATCCAAAAAATCCAAAAATTCCCAAAAAAATTCCAGAAAATCCCAAATATTCCCAATTTCATGTTGTTCAACTACACCATGGGCCAATTTTGTCAATTTACCCCACTTTTACTAAAATCCCTAATTTGACCCATTTTTAACCCAAATGAACCCAATGTCAAACCAAACCTCCCCAATTGACCTCAATTTTGGTCCAATTCATATCTAAACTTCAATTCAATATCCCCAATATCAATTTATACCAAATCCAAGCCCAATTTCATTGATATTTAGGTCCAATTTCATTCTTAAACTTAAAGCCCAATTTTGACCCATGAGCTAAACTTAGCCCAAACCTAACCCAACTCAACTCCAATTAACCCCAAAACTTTTCTAAAACCTTCCTAGCATCCCTACAAACAAAAAACTAACATGATTTGCCCAAAATTTACACCCTAACCTTACTAAATTTCAACCCAAACCCAAAATTCCTTAAATGGGCCTACACTCAAACCTAACCCAAATGGGCCTAAATCCCAAAATCAAAACCCTACCAAAGTTGAAACCTATTTGTAACACCCCAATAAACATTTCCCAACATTAATTTTACATCAATTTCAATATTAGCCCAACTTTAGCCCAAGATAGCTCATTTTGACCCATTTGGACTCTATTTCCAAAGAGACCTAAATTAGACCCAATCCAATTCCAAATCACCTCAAACTTGCTTCAAATCACTCTTGACACATCCCTAAACCAAACCCAACTATTACTTGGCCCAAACTTTTACAAAAAAATCCCATCCATAAATTTATTTTTAAGCCTAAAGCCCACCTTTTTAAACCTTCCTAAAAGCTCATTCCTAAAATAATTTCAAAAGTCCAAACCCATCCTAAGGCCCACATTACAATCTCATCACATCCTCACTCAATTAAAATCATCCCTAAGTCCTAAATTAGCCATAAAATTTTTCTAAACTAAGCCATATGCCAAATCCTATCAAATCACCCCTAAATTACCAAAACTCCTTAAAAAGCCATTTTCATGAAACAAAGCCAACTTTTTCCAAAGCCGAATGGAGCCAAATATGAGCCATTTACAAGCCATATGAAGCCATGAGGGGTTTGACATGTGACCATACCCAAAGTAGCAAAAGGAGGGGCCCCTTTCTTAATCCTTCATTAAGCATTTTTAACTCCTTCCATGCTACACACTAAAACATGTTTAACCACATCACTTGGGATGAGGACTTCACCACCCCTTCCTAGCTGACCCAACTGATTTTTTTAGCCCAAAACCAGGTCATGGGGAGGTGAACCTAACCCAAAACCATGGCTTGGACCAAATCAAGCCAAAATGGCCTCTCCCCCATGCCATTTTAATCCAAGCTCTTTACACATGGCATTGGTCAATTGCTTGCACTAAACCCCAGCCCTGGACCTCCTGACCCTGAGGGTGACCCGTGCCTGCCGGCCAGCCACCTGGGCCGCCGGAAAACACCACACCTGAGAGCATCATGTGAGTCCAATCTTGGAATTCTCACCTGCTGAGTTGCCCCATGCCCAATGGCCACCATGGCTGTTCTTCTCCTCACCAGAGCAGCTGATTCCAACCCCTAACTCCCCTAGGAGAGCCTCCAGCCATGCCTATTTAAACGCCACCTCTCTCAGCCATGGGAGAGGTACTGAAACAAACTTACTGAAACTCTGCCAAAATTGTCCCAGACCACTCTCCACACTTAGTGCAATTGATCTCCAGTGTCCATTTGCCTTAATCCCCATTAACAGAGCTCAATTTTAGAGTCCAAATTCCACCCAAAAACAGGACACTTCACTACAGTGAGCCAATCTCCAAATTGATTGGTCCTACACCTTCACCAGACCAAGAGGAGAAGTTCCCAGTTGAAAGCCCCCTCTCCGAGCCACCCGGCTTGCTCCAGCCCTCCAAGCTTTGTGATCGGCTGTGGTCACTTTTGTACCTGAGCAATTCACTGGGCCAAGGGACTTCATCTGGAGCTTACTTGGACCCAATCGAACGTGACACAACTCTCAGATCCAAGCTTCACTTCTCTGAGCAAAGGTATGAACTCTCTCTTACTCTCGAGCTCCTGGAGATTCTCCATTTGATATGAATCGATTTCAATGCATGTTTACCATATGGATGTGTTCGTCTCTTCAAGACGAATCTATAGAGCATAATAACATGAAAATCCATTGAGAATTGTGTGAGATCTTAGGGTTTTAGTGTGGACGGTCACGGGTTCACACCAGTCGTAGACGATGACTGGGAGCCGTTGGATCGCGCGTGTATCGAGCGGACGGCTCAGATGGTGTCGGACCAGGAGACGGTACGTGAACCGCGGGCCCCGTGGCAGCTGACTCAGATGGGGCGCCGAACCAGGAGACGCTGCGTGGACTTTCGGATCTGCTAAGGTTGACACGGCGACGCGTGGTTAAGTAGGAAATTAGGGTATTTTCTTATTTATTAAATATCCATAGCTTCCAAAATTCATAACTTTGTGTAGAAAAATCCTAAAAATAAAATAAAAATACCCTCTTGCTCAGTGAACAGAGGAGAATAATGTGGAAAAGAAATAAATTAATTTCATTTAGTATTTTATTTTTAATGATTTAATTACTCTCTGCACTATTTCAATTCTCCATGCACATAGACAATTCACCATGGCATGAGACCATAGGGCTTTTAAAGCCTCTGAACTTGGGAACATTCCCTGAATTTTCCAAGGTCAAAGACCATCCCTATGAGAAGTTATTGATTTTCCAAGTTCATGTTACTGTTTTGAGTATTTTAATTCCAATAATTAGCATGTTGAGAAATAAATTCTAGGAAAATTTGGTGATGTTTCTTATGACTAGAGGAACCTAGGAAAAATAAGTTTTGAGTTAACTCACTTGGAATAACCCTAATTGGTCTAAATACCCAAAATTGAATTTTAATTAATTAGGGTTAACTACACATCAAATTAACTTAAAAACAATTCTCTACTGATCTTTGGGATTAGAAGAATGTCTCATAAAAATTTGAAATCAATTGGACTTGATTAACCTCACCAAATGGGTTGATTAAGCCTCTTAAGCAAAATGGGTGAAATTAAACTTTAAAAAATCATAACTCACAAAATACTTTTCAAAAATTCACAAAAATGGTTTTGGAGCTACTCTGATATCAGGGGAACTTAGGAAAATTAAAATTGTAATTTTCTAAAAAAATTGATTTATATCATTATTTTAATATTTTTAATAATTAAAAAATAATAAAAATCATAAAAATATTAAAAATCACCAAAATGTCACATTTTGAATTCTAATTACTTAGGAACAAACCAAATATTTTTCTTAAGTCCCTAGGATAAGATATTGAATTTTAAAGGCTTAATGTAATTTTTTAATATTAAGAAATGTATTTTCCAACCTTTTCATTAAAATAATTCTAATAAATCAAAGAAAAATTAGAAAAATATAAAATTTGTTTCTTTGGACTTCTTGAGGTTAGAGAGATTTAAGAAAAATATAAAATCCTTTTTTTTTCAAATTTAATTTTATTTTAAAATTAATTAATACTCCAAAACTCACAATAATTCTAATAAATAAAATATAATTCAAAAAATCACCAAAGATGGTCCAAATGGTCCTCTAATCATTAGAAACATCCCATAATTTTCTTAAGAACAGAAACATTTCCTTGGTCATGTTATTAAATTTTCCTTGAAAACCCCTATTTTTTATTAAAAATAATTACATAAATAAATTAAATACAGAAAAATCACATTTTCTCTTCTAATGTCTTAATGGACATGTGAGTGAGGTTACATAAAAATTTCAAGTTCATTTAAGCTTAATTTAGAGAGTTATAGAATTATTAAGCTTGAAGGGCAAAAGGGTAATTAAAAATTTCAACCTTTAATTAAAATTTTAGGATTAATTAAAAAAGGGAGGGTAAAATATTTGATTCTAAACTAGTTTTGGATGATTGAAACTTAAATGATTGAGGGTAGAAACCTACTAACCATTTCAAATATAATTAAAGTATAACTTTAATTAACTAATTAATTGAAATTTTGGAAGAATAATAGAAATTGGAATTATTAAAGTAGGGATATTATTAAGAGGATATTTATTCTTTAATTTAAAAATCCATAAATAAATCACTTCAATAATACTTAAGTCTTAATTAAAAAATTAAAAGAATAATCTCAATTAAATTAAAATTAAAATTAAATTAAATCAAATTAAATTAAATTAAAAGTAAAATAAATTGAAATTAAATTAAATTAAAATTAAATTAAATTAAATCAGATTAAATTAAATTAAATTAAACTAAATTAAAAATTAAATTAAATTAAAACTAAATTAAATTAAATTAAATTAAAACTAAATTAAATTAAAATTAAATTAAATTAAAATTAAATTAAATTGAATTAAATTAAATCAAAATCATTTATCAACAAACCTAAATTAAATCATTAAGAATTAAATCTAAAAATAATTTGAACACTATTCCAAACTTAAACTAATTTTTTATAATCAAGTCAAAATTAAAATTAAATCATTAAGTTTGAATCATTAAATACTTAATAATTTGATTTGCCCTTTTAAAGCTCTTATTGTTATAACTCTTAAATGAGGTATCAAGTGAAGTGTTACTTCACTTATAGGATATTCAAATGTCCTAGTTCACCGTGCAAGAGAACAAAACTTAAACCCCTGGATGATTAATTCACTTGTATAATTAAATTCTCTTGACTTAAAACAATCCTAGTAGGTATTCAAAAGATGTTTAAGACTCGTCTTAAGCACTTCCTCAATATGATAGGATGTTTATAAGAACAATTAAATTTAATTATTTCTTCGATGAAGAAAATCGTCCTTAAACCAAAACACAAGAACCTAGATGTCATAGAGATGACTCAGCTATAGGATTAGGACTTTGTGCAGACAACCAAAACCTCTCCCTTAGCTTTACCTAGATACTTGTTGAAATATTTAAATGCCTTAACATGTGTTTTAAGTGCAGCTTGGGATGACGGGAAGACCCTCCGGTACACTTTTATTTTATCGCAATTTACTTTATCGCAATTTACTTACATGCACCGTATTTTACTTTTCTGCATGATAAATAACCGTTGCATGAAAACCAAAACCTTTAGGGTAGTCCCCGAACTAAAACCAAAACTAAATTAAAAATCACCTGCAAGATAAAATTCACCGCCACAATATTTCAAAATATAAAACAACTCAAAATTTAATCACAAACGTAACAACAAACTACAATCGCAACTAAATTAAAACGTCTCGTTGAATGATCGGGAATACCTCTGATGATGTAACCCACGTGTTGCTAACGGGATTTCCCACGGTCTAAATAAAAGTGTGGAACTCATTCAGTTGAGTTTAGCAAATTCATCTGGACTAAGTGAATTCAATGAAAATAAAGGTGCCGGGATCACAGAACCGTGGGATCTTAATCGGTTCTGTTTAATCAACTTTAAGATTTGTTTTAATTAAAACACTAAAAAAACACTTGGATTTTAAGATTTTCTCTAAACCAAAACACTTCTCTCATCTCCTGATTTATGACTTCTAAAACTAAACCTCTGCAACAACAAGGAGCTTGGAGCACGCTGGGCGACACGACCATCTTCATCAAAGAAACTTTGAGTCTACTTCAGCAAAACTTTCTTAGAATTAAACAACAAAATCGTAGGATTTCGAGGTAGTTTGCCTAGTGCAACATAAATCCTCAACCCTTTTGTTAGGCATTTGCATAATCATGTTATGTAAATTAAGCCCTAACCGGTCTTAGGACTCCGAGGTAGTCGTTTGGTACGCATAAACCCTCACATCTTTCGAGGTCGTTCGTATGATCATGTCATACAAACATAAGTCCTAATTAATTAAAATTGGCAGGATTACAATATTAAATAAATTCTCAAATTGAAGCCAAACAATAGGATAGTTTGGGAAGTTGCCAAGATTCTTATTGGATCCTCAACTTCTCCTACTTCTCTTCCTTTGGATTCATGAAAATAACTGTTCTAAATTTGATACATTCCCTATTGAAATTTCCAAAACTTAAATCCTTTGAAAACCTTAAACTTTAAAATTCTTAAGAGCAAAACTACTGATCATTATCGAGAGTTTTCTTAAATGATTCTCGTCATTTAAGATGTAATTTAGTGGCTCACTTCATAGGGAACTTTAAGAACCCGTATAATATAAACCCCGCTTAATTCATTTATATTAAGCAGTGGAACTCGTCGGCTTATAAAATTGGTTCGCGACCAAACAGATGTCACAAATCTCCTAGTTTATTTAATCGAGCCCCATCATCAAGCAAGATGTGTCTATTCTTCGGGATGGATACACTGGCTTGTGGTGCGGTGCTCGTTTATATAAACTATTCGGGATGTGAGATCAGTTATATTTCATTTCTTAAAATTTTAAAATTTAAAATTATTTTCAAAATTAAATACTACTTTTCAAATTATTTATTTAAATTAAATTAAAAATTCACCGACAATTTCTGTAGGCGACCACTTTTCAAAAATACAACACTCAAACTAAAAATATGCCGACATAGATCTATCACTTATCCTAAAGGAGTAATAGAGGATGTCCTTGTTAAAGTGGATAAATTTATCTTTCCTGTAGATTTCATAGTACTTAATATGGAAGAAGAGAAAGATATACCTATTATTTTAGGAAGACCTTTTCTAGCTACCGGACGAGCTATGATTGATGTGCAAAAGGGAGAACTAACCATGAGAGTTAATGATCAAGAAATTAAATTCAATGTTCTTAAATCAATGAAGTACCCCGATAAAGAGAAATGTTATCGAATGGATATAATTGATTATTTAATTGAAAAACATTATCAAGAAAAATGTAAAGTCATTTCTGAAGAAAAATTTGAATTTTTAAGTGATGAAGATGAAGTAGAAGAAGAAGAGACTCATTTTGTTAAAGATAATTGGGAAAATTTAGACATAACTCAAAATGATATACTTTTACCATCAATTAAAAAAGCCCCCGAACTCGGAATTAAACATGTTACCTTCCCATTTAAAATATGCGTTTCTGGAAATTCGTTAACTTTACTCGTTATTATTTCTTCTAACCGAGTAAAGATCAAGAAGAAAAACTACTAGGTGTGTTAAAGAATTATAAGAAAGCTTTTGGTTGGACTATTGCTGATATAAGAGGAATAAGCCCTTCCATTTGCATGCATAGAATCTTAATGGAAGAAAATTTTAAACCTACTATAGAATTGCAAAGAAGATTAAATCCTATCATGAAAGAGGTTGTTAAAAAAGAAATTATTAAGTGGTTAGATGCTGGGTATTATTTATCCTATTTCGGATAGTCAATGGGTAAGTCCTATTCATTGTGTTCCGAAGAAAGGAGGTGTAATCGTCATCGTTAACGATAAAAATGAACTTATTCCGACAAGACAAGTTATTGGATGGCGAATTTGTATTGACTATAGGAAATTAAATAAAGCCACTAGAAAGGATCATTTTCCTTTACCTTTCTTGGATCAAATGTTCGATAAATTAGCTGGACACTCATATTTCTGTTTTCTGGATGGATATTCTGGTTATCATCAATTACTTATTTCTCCTGAGGACCAATAAAAGACAACATTTACAAGTCCTTATTGAACATTTGCTTTTAGAAGAATGTCTTTTGGTTTATGTAATGCACCTGCAACTTTTCAAAGATGTATGATGTCAATATTTTGTGATTTGATTGATAAAGGAATTGAAATATTCATCGACGATTTTTCAGTCTTTGGAACTTCTTTTCAATCTTGTTTGGAAAACATAGCTAAAGTTCTGAAAAGATGTGAAGAAACAAATTTAGATCTTAACTGGGAAAAATGTCAATTCATGGTCACAAAAGGCATTGTACTTGGTCACAAAGTATCACAAAAAGGGATGGAAGTAGATCAAGCAAAAGTGAAAATTATTGTCGAATTACAACCACCTACTACTCATTATCGATGCGAGAAGTTTTCTAGGTCATGCTCGGATTTTATAGAAGATACATAAAGGATTTTTCTAAAATTGATAAACCTCTTTGTCATTTATTGGAAAAAGATGCAAAATTTGAATTTAGAAAAGAATGTATTAATGCTTTTAATATTCTAAAAGAAAAATTAATAACTGCACCTATCATTGTTGCACCTAATTGGAATAAATCTTTTAAATTAATTTGTGATGCAAGTGATTTTGCAATTGGAGCTGTATTAGGACAAAAATATGAGAAAATTTTCAAAGTTGTAGATTATGCTAGTAAAACTCTCACTGAAACACAAAGAAATTACACTATCACCGAGAAAGAGCTTCTAGCTATAAGTATATGCCTTTGATAAATTTAGACCTTATCTTTCGGTACTAAATGCATAGTTCATACCGATCATTCTGCTATTAAATTTCTATTATCTAAGAAGGATTCTAAACCTAGACTTATAAGATGGGTTTTACTTCTACAAGAATTTGATTTTCAAATAGTAGATAGAAAAGGAACCGAAAACCAAATTGTTGATCATTTGTCTAAAATTAAAAATGATATTATTCTGGAAGAAAATATAAATGAGAATTTTCCTGATGAATCTTTATATGTTATTCAAAAATACAAGACACCTTGGTATGCTAATATATTGTTAATTATTTAGTTAGCAATATTTTGCCTTATAACTTGGATAACAAATTTATTAAGAAATTTAAATATGATGCTAAATCTTATATTTGGGAAGAACCTCATTTATTTAAAATTGGTAAAGATTCCATGATTCGAAGATGTGTACCTTATGAGGAAACTTTTCCTATTATTCAAAAATGTCATGATTCTGATTTTGGAGGACACTTTGGCATATATAAAACTACATTTAAAATTTTAAATTCTGGATTTTTTTGGCCTACCTTATTTAATAATGTGAGACAATATGTGAAAACATGTGATCGATGTCAAAGGATGGGAAATATATCTAGGAAGAATGAAATGCCTTTAAACTATATATTGGATGTTGAAATTTTTGATATATGGGGTTTAGACTTTATGGGACCATTTGTTCCATCATTTGGAAAAATTTATATTTTATTAGCAACTGATTATATTTCAAAGTGGATTGAAGCTGTAGTTTTACCAAACTGTGATTCCAAAAGTGTTTCTAAATTTTTAAAGAAAATGATATTTTCAAGATTTGGAATGCCTAAGGTAATTATAACTGATGGTGGAAGTCATTTCAGGAATATAAGAATTCAATCATTACTACAAAAATTTGGAATAAAACATAGAATTGCTACTGCTTATCACCCACAAACAAGCGGAATGGCTGAAGTATTAAACAAAGAAATTAAAAGAATTTTAGAGAAGACTGTTAATCCTAAAAGAACTGATTGGGTTGATAGACTTGATCTGCATTGTGGGCTTATAAAACAGCTTATAAGACACCAATCGGAATGTCACCTTACCGGTTAATTTATGGTAAACATTGTCACTTACCTGTAGAACTTGAACATAA
This sequence comes from Papilionanthe hookeriana x Papilionanthe teres, assembly GCA_022702705.1. Classification (NCBI taxonomy): domain Eukaryota; kingdom Viridiplantae; phylum Streptophyta; class Magnoliopsida; order Asparagales; family Orchidaceae; genus Papilionanthe; species Papilionanthe hookeriana x Papilionanthe teres. Next base: position 102,417,728 of record CM040425.1, read on the forward strand.
AGCTTATTAGGCGATAAATGAGTTTAATTTTAATTTGAATAAAGCAGGAGAAAAGTGATTATTGCAATTAAATGAGATGGAAGAAATAAGAAATGAAGCATATGAAAATGCGAGGATTTATAAAGAGAAAATGAAGATGTTGCATGATAAGAAAATTTCAGGAAAAATTTTTGAACCTGGACAAGAAGTATTACTGTTTAACTCTCGTTTAAAACTTTTTCCTGGAAAATTAAGATCTAAATAGATTGGACCCTATATAGTTGAGAAAGTATACCATTATGGAGTCGTGGATATTAAAGATCCCAAAACAGGAAAAATTTTTAAAGTAAATGGAGTAAGATTGAAGCCTTATTTGGGAGATATTAAAAAGATTTATAAAGAGGCTTATGAATTGAGTCAACTCGATTAAAGATTTACTTAAGTCGGACTGACGACGTTAAACCAAGCGCTTTGTGGGAGGCAACCCATAATTATCTTTTGTTATGAGTGTTTTTGTATTTTAATGTAAGGTTATGCCTCGATCTTGATTAATTTTATATTACTTTAGAAAATTTTTTTTGATTATGTCTTTGTTGACTTAGGCTGAAAATTATTTTAAAGTATGTAAGATTTAAAAATAGGATCACTCTATTTTGAATATGAGTAAAAAGGAGATCAAGTTAACCTTCATTATGATTGTTTACAATATGAGTTATTGAGTCTAAATTACTCTTACCAGTATTGTATACCTTTCTTGGAGAACGAAACTTTGAAATTTGACGATTAATCGAAACGGAGTTGAACATAGCTCCGGCGCCTAGGCGCCAGAATTCGGCGCCTAAGCGCTAGAATCAACTATGTATCAATAGGTCCGGCGCCTAGGCGCCAGATTCAACGCCTAAGCTCCACGGTTACTGGGTCGTGCAAAAACTGAAAATTTTCAGTTTTTCACACGATTTTCCCCTTTAAATCAACCTATCTTCTTCCCTAACCATCAAGTAATCAAAATTACGTCCCTTGCACTTCATTCTTGAGAGATTTGAGAAATTTTGAAGAAATGGAAGGAAGAAATCATGGAGAAGAGGCTAGGGACAAGGTCTCAAAGGATCCTCAACCCTACTTCAATGGTTTCATCGCTGTAAGTTTAGAGAAAATTTTTAGTCATTTGGATAAGTTTGAAGCGGAGTTTAAAAGCATTGGAGATCGCCTTCATGAGATGTTTCATCAAGTTGAACATCTAGAATGACAAATGAAACTTCAATTTGATCATTTTGCGGCTTATCAAGATGCTCAAGTTGAAATGTATGCGAAGAACAAGTGGATTGACGAAAAGACGGCTACGGATTTTCCGAGAGCGTTAGTGTTCTTTCCAAGTGGAATACACAATTTTCCTTGTGAAGATTAGAGTATTCTGGTAATGAGATAGTTATGATATGGTTTGTTGAGTCGTTGTATCGATTTAGAGAATCGATTGTGTTTGTTTGTGTATTTGCTTTCATGTTCAATGTGTGTTGTTTTTGCTTGGAATTGTTATGTTTTGAGTGTGTATTAGGAACTTGAATCAAATGTAATACTTATATGGAATGTATTGAGTCAATATTGAAAGATTATGAATGGAATTTAGTTAGTTTGATTTAAACTTTTTGTTTGATTGGTGGATCAAATATTTAATTTCTATAAATTTTTGAAAAATGTTGTGGAAGTTAGAAATTGAAGCCCTACTCTGATATGAGTAATTGGAAGTTGAATTTATGAAATTTGGTGGAAAATTAAATTTAAAAATATTTTTTTGTGAAAGGCGAGTCTGACGCCTAGGCGCCAGAATTTGGCGCCTAAGCACCAGTTCGGCCTGTACCCGAAAAATTACTTAAATAGCCGCCAAAAGCCATTTTTGACGCCTAAGCTTCATCTTCTTCCCCATTTTTGTGAAAATACATCCTTTAGATCCATTTTAAGGTCAAAACATCAAGGATCTGAGCGCAAAACCACTCGATTTCTTCATCTCAATGTCAGATCTACACTTTAAACCATTTATTTTTGATTTTCACCATAGATTTCCCTAGGTTTTGCTAAGAACCGAAAATTTTGAAGAAATTTTCGATTTTTAGTGATTTCTTTGGATTTTTAAACTTATTTTAAGTTTTATAAACTTAAAAAGAGTTTAAATCTTTGATTCCTAAATTTGTTCTTGTTTTCTTTCACGTTTAGATGGCTCCAAAATCTAAACGCAGGAAGGCACGAGATAACTTTAATAGCGAAGAAATGTTCTCATCATGGCCGCGCATTTTCTCTTCCACGAATTTACGACGTCAAGAAAGTTCATTTCAGAATGAAGTTTCTATCATCCTGAAGAAATGATCGACAACACTATCATTGCACACAATTGGCAACGATTTTGTTATTTCACTACAGTTGATGTTATCCCGATTGTTCGAGAGTTTTATGCAAATTTTCTGGATGCCGAAGATTATGAAGTCTTTGTCAGAGGAATCGGTGTTGGATTTAGTCCTAAAAGAATCAATATATTTTATGGCCTACCACCGACTATAGAGTGATATTATTCTGGATTATCACCATCTGAGGGAGATTTGGATATGATCATTGCTTATTCGATCGACTGGTACTCGGATCTTGGAAGATCGAGAACTGAAAAAGGGTAAACTTCAAATCCTCCAAATTAAATGGTATTTCTAAAGCATGACACTACTTTATTTCTGCAAGATTGTTACCTTCCAACCACTTGAGTGAAGTGACTAGAGATCAAGCGATCTTAAACTACTGCATTCAGGAGAGAAAGCCTATTGATGTCAGGACCATTATTTATGATTCTATGGATTCTATTGCGAGATCTAGCACTTCTATTGGATTAGGATTTCCATCTCTGATTTATTCACTATGTGTTAGTAATAGAGTCACTATTGATATTTCTGAGGAGAAGTTAAAGTCTACCAAGCCAATTGAGCAGGAAAGTGTTAGTATCTATGATCGTCTTCATGGGAAGAGATCGACCACTCCTTCAACTTCTGCACATACTCCAGGTAGACCTTCTACTTCTCAACCCTCTACTTCTGCTGAGCCACCATCGAGTTTCTTGGAATCAATACATGATCAGTTTTTAGAGCAGCAGCAGGAGTTATTTCAAACTCACTGCAGGATTGATACTATCGATAGGAAACTTAATCATTTATCTGATTATACACAAAGGAAGAGTAGCTATGATGCTAAGTATGATGAAGCCCTAATCAGATTTCTGAAGGGTGAACATGATGTTAGTTTCCCTACTTTTCATAGTTTCACACCATTTGTTGATCCTAAGGACGTAGAATTTTCCTTTGGTGATGATGATGATGATGAGGCTACAGCTAGTGACTAGTAGTTATAGATCTTTATGATGTGCTACTTTGTTAGTTTGTTTTGTTTAGATTGTTTGTTTAGTTTTGTGTTTGATGTATCTTGATTTGTTTAAATATCTGTGTGGATTGATTAGTATTAAGATTCTGTTGTCAAAATATTCTTAGTATATTGTGTTGAGACTGAAGTTAGAGTTAATTTATATGCTTGTTTTAGTCTATTGTTTAGTACTTAGTAATTTTTCTCTATTTTAATTTTAATTTAGTATCATCTTAAAATTAGCCTGCTTACTTTTTATACATGCTTCAATTTTATCATAATTATTCATAAAAGCATGAGTATAAATAATTTTTCTTTTTAAGATTGTTTTTACGTACTTATAAAAATTCTTATGATTTTCTTTCTCTCATACTTTCAAATTATCATAGTATACCAAAACTTAAGTTTGGGGGAAGAGAAAATTCATTCAAATTTAAATTTTATTTGTCCTTAAAAAGCTAATATTTTCTTAAAAATAAAAACTTTTAACATAACTTAAGGAATGAAGAATTTATTTGAGATCACTTTTATTTTTGAAATTATAAACAATTTAGTGAAAATTAACCAAAATTTTACTAACTTTGATTGATTTTAAGAATAGAATTATTTAACTTAAAGAAAAATAAGATAAATAATTTTTCTATTCATGATAGAAATAATAGAATTTTAGAAATATTAAGTAATAAAAAATTATCACTTGAAAAAGAAAAGATTGGAAATCTTTTTAAATTCTTATTTATGTTATAATAATTAAGTGGAAATGTATAAGTTTTGAAAATATAAGTTAAGGATAGTGAAGTTTAAAACCATTAACAGACTATCCAGATATAGTAATCCTCTCTATATATATTAAAAAAAAAAGAGGAGAAGCTTGAGGAAATGCCTAATAAAAAATTGACTTCACTTGAATTATCTTATAGGAAGAAAACTAGTTACATATTTTACTTAATTTTTAGACATGAATATTTATTTAAAAAAGATTTTTCAAGAAAATCTTTTTCTTGTAAATAATCTATGAGATCTTAATATAATAGACTTCTATTATTTACAAAATGAATGAAAAGTTTGAAATCTTATGATTTGGTAGTTAAATATTCTTTAAATTCTTAAAATTAAACCTAGTTAGTGAAATTGGGTTAATAATTTACTAAAAACTTTATAAAATAAAAAATTATAAGGAATCTTAAATATTTATTTTTTATTCCAAATGTTATATATTTTATATAGTAGAAAGAGTTACTTGAGGACAAGTAACATTTAAGTTTGGGGAATTTTGATCTATAAAAAATACATATTTCTTTATGTCTTAATTCTTATTAATTTCTAAGGATATTATGCTTTAATGAAAGATATTTTTTTGTGTTTTTGGATGTAGGTGATGTAAAAAGGTCTAAAAAGGAAAAAGGAGCAAAAAGGAGCAAAAATGGAGCAAAATACAAAAAGTATAAAAAATATGGCCTGGCGCCAGAAGTTGGCGCCTAAGCACCAGACTCGATACAGAAACTGTCAAGTTTTTGACAATGTTTGATAAGTTATTTTGACGGAGTGAGCGGTTATTGGACATTCTAGAAGACTGACAGTTGTTCCTTGATAATAGGACATGTGATACATTGCATTTGGACGCTCTAAAATGATTTTAATCGCGAAGAGGTGCGAGCTAAAGTGAAGAGGTGCGAAGAACTGGACGCGATGTCCGGCGCCTAGGCGCCAGACAAACCTTCTAGAAGATTCATTGAATGTGGACATGTTTTGAAGAGGTGCCTCAAGGCAACCCTTGAAGCCTATAAATAGGGGTCCATTTCTTCGTAAAACATGCCCCTCCCATTGTAACCCTTTCTCTTATCCACTTTAAGATCTCTCATCCTTAGAGAGAGAAATAGAGAGAGAAATTTAGGGCCACTTTTGTTTAGTTTAGTGAGTTTATTTTCAAGTTGTTGCATCTGGAGTTCATTACACTGTGGAGTTAGTAAGAATCAGAAGATCTGTAAAAGAAATATTTGAGATAAGTATTTTATATTTTGATTCAAAGTTTATTTATTATGTTTTGCTGTTTATTTTCAATATGTTCTGAGTAGTTAGTTTACTTTCTTCCTTCAATTATGAAGAGATAGATAAGAAAATATAAAGATTCGATGGAGAATTGAAATTCAAAATATTTTCAAAACATTGTGATGACATTAATACCTGATCTTACTTTACTTTTTAAATTGACCATTTAAATTGTTAAAATCTGTTGAAGAGTTTTGAGACCTAGAAGGAGAGGAACTCTTAACTTGTAAATGTCACATGAATCATTGGGTAGTCGAAGGCCATGTGCGGGCTATTCAAGGTGAAGTGCAAATAAATAGGAAGATAAGATTTAAAGGGCATAGAATTGATAAGTTTTTAGAGTGACAGACTAAATTCTTATAATTTGATTTATAGATTAGGAAAGGGTCACTAGTAGGGCCGACCATAGCCACCCTTGGACATCTAGAAGAGTGAGTCTAGATTAACCCATTCTACTACCAATACATCCGGACATGATCTGTAAATTAGCCAATGTTCTTTGCGCCTGGATCAAATGGTAAAGAATAGGAATGCTTCTATTTGGCACAATACCATAAATCAAATTCTCCAGCGAATATTAAATTATCTTAAAAATCTTAGATTAATTGAAGGAAAGAAAGTTGCTTATTTTATATAGTTTTCATAAATCATTTTCTTATTATTGTTTTCTTTATTTGCATCTAGTAAATTAATAGTAATTTATAGTTAAATTAGAGGATAAAAAGATATTTTCGAAATATAATATTTAGAAAATTTATTACTATAATTTTTCCCCGTGGGATCGATACTGGGGTTATAAAAGAAAACCCTATATTACTTGAAACGATACGTATACTTGCGTAGTACCCCTAGTGTGTAAAATATTTTCTAAAAATTTAAATCATTTTTTTATACACTAGCCACTATTTAGAAATTGGTTCAAGCTTTTGGCCATCTTTTGGAAGCGAATATTACTGCATTATTGTGGGTCGGGTCAACGACATCCGGTCATCTTCCCCAAACCGCCCAACCTGTGCACCGTCCAATCTTCCGGAGTCAATATCTCCGCCAATTCTCCCTGGATTTTGATGAATTTTTTTTTCTACACGTTCATCTAAGTGAGCTCTACACATCTATACGGTTAAGTGCTTACGGATTTCAACTTTTCTTCACAATACATGAAACCGACCCAAAAAATGGGGGAAAAATATTTTACCTTAATCCAAGAGGTGTGGCCTCAATTGGATGATTGTGGAAGCTTTCTCGGGATCAGACACACCTCCTCTAAGCAGCGCACGAGCTCTAGTTAAGGTCGGTGTAGAACTCCTCCAAAGTTCGTCAGAGATTAGTCTCCACATCGGTAGGATGCTCGACCAAGGGGGGTAAGATGGGGGAACTTCTTCTTTGGCCTTAGGGAGTGTGTGTGCAAGTTTAATTTGAGTTTTGTTGTATTTTGATGGAGGTCCTGTTTTCGAGCTCAAGTTTGAGCTCGAAATTGGGCTTGAATAGAGGGAGTTAAGGCCGGATTTTGATGGAGCTAATCTTCTATGGGCTTAAGGAAGAGTTTAAGATCAAATGGGGGGAGTTTTAGCTAGATTGATTTCAGCAACCTTTCAAGCCATGGGGGTGATGAGTTTAAATAGTAAGGGCCATGGCTGAGCTTGGGGAGGTTTAGAGATTGGGATTTGCTGCTTGGGTGAGGAGAAGAGCAGCCATGATATCCACTGGGGTTGGGGAAGCTCATCAACTTAAAATTCAAAATTTTTTTTTTCTTTTTTACCACTTGGAGTTTCGGCCTGGTGGTTTCCGGCGAGCCAGGTGGCGGTCCGGCCAAGGTGAGGTCACCGTCAAGGTCAGGGGGTCAGGATTTGGGTTTGGTGCCTTCAATGGATTTTGGCCATGTGTAAAGGAGCTTGGTTTAAATGGTAAGGGGGAAGAGTCATTTTGGGCTTAATTTGGTCAAGCCATGGAAATGGGTTGGGTTCACCCTCCAAGAGCTTGATTTTGGCTGAAAAAAATCAGTTGGGTCAGCCCTCTTTAGGTGGAGAAGTCTCCATCTCAAATGAGGTGGCCAACTTGGATTAGTGTGTGACATAAGAAAATATTAAAGGCTTTAGTAAGGGATTAAGAAAGAGGCTCCCTTTTTTTCCATTTATGGCTTGGTGAGGAATCCAAGAGCTTCATGGCTTCATGTGGCTCAAGCATAGCTCCATGGCTTGCCTTTGGCTCAAGCAAGGCTTGGTCAATTTGCATGAGAAAGGTATTTTTGAATTCTTTGGTTATTTTGAGATGATTTGGCATGATACTCCATTTGGAATTATTTGATGATTGATTTAGAACTTAGGGAGTGAATTTGATTAAAGGGATGATGAATGAAAATGTCATGTGGGCTGTAGGATAGATTTTGAGCTTTTAAATTTCCAAGGAATGGACTTTTAAAAATGTATAAGGTAATGGGTCTTTATTATGCATGTGATGATTTAAATTTTTGAAATTGAGTTTGGGATGATTGGATTGGTTTGAAATTGATTTAAAAATTGGACTATGAAATGTTGAAATTTGATTTAGAAGTGAAATTTGGGAAATTATTGACCATAAGGTTCAATTTGGAGGAATTTGGGCTTATGGGCCAAAATTGGGCTTTTTGGGTCAAAGTTGGGCTAGTGTTGGATTTGATGTAAAATTAATGTTGCAAAATGTTTATGGGGGTGTGACAAAGAGTTTTCAAATTTGGTTGGGTTTTGATTTTAGAATTTGGGCTTGTTTGGGTTTATGGTTTGCTTGGGCAAAATTAGGGAATTTTGGATTTGTTTTTTTGATTTTGGATAATTTTAGAAAAAGCTTGGGATCAAACTGCTATCAAATTAACAAAAATTTTGGTTTGTGGGAGTATTATGAAGGTTTGGAATTTTATTTGGAGGAAATTGAAATCAATTTGGTCGACATTGGGTTCGATTGGGTTAAGTTTGGGTTTAAAATAAATCAACTTGGAATTCTTGGTAAAATTAGATTAATTTGACAAAATTAGGGTATGGTATAGTTGAAGAAAATGAAATTGGGAATTTTTGGAACATTTTGGGATTTTTTGGAATTTTTAAAATTTTTTGGCTATGAAGGGCATTTTAGTAATTTTGGGGGTTTTGGGAGTAAGCGGTCAAAAAACTGAACTAAAGGCTCGAGGTGGTTTAGAAAGAAATTTGGAGTCAAACAAAAGTTTTCGGAGTCATTTTTTATTTATGTGGAAGGTTTTATGAATCCCGGAGTGTTTTTTTTAAGTATCAGCTATTTTGGCCGTGAGTAGCCCAAAGGTAGCTCGGAAGTATGATATGTTTACAGTCAAACTTCTAAGTTTGACGAGAGGAACGGTCTGGAATGATTTTTTTTGGAGCCCGGGTGACATCGAAGTTTTGAGTTTCGGGGCCCTTTTCAGAAGCAATTTGGTAATTTTGGAAGAGTTTAGGGGCCGGTGGTCAAAAATTAAAATTTTGGGAAAGATGAAGATTGATTAGATGTGAGTAAAATGAAACCATTTTGGTTAAGCCATGAAGCCATGTTAAGCTCACAAGAGCCCTGAGAGGACTCATTTTAGGCACTTAATATGTTGTTCCTAATCCTCTTAACCAGGGGCTTAGGGGTTGAGGTCCATCCATATGAGTTTCCTACATAAGTCAGGAAGCCAAGTTGGGTAAGAGTGGTTTTAGGATTTGGAATGTGTGTGAGAGCGTGGTGTGTGCAGCTGGACCTCACCAAGACCAGGCCACCCAGGGTTGTCCTAAGACTTGACCATCCTATAGGAACTCATCCTTGTCTTTCGACACATTGGTCCTGACCTTCCAAGTAATTCAGAGGTTGATGACCATCCATGTAGGATTCTAAAGAGAGTTTAGATTTGGTTGAATTTCTAAATGGTGGGTTCCATTTCTAGTCTTCTAGGATAGTCAAGGAGAAGTCCTATGGCTAGATCGTAAGCACTAAGAGGAAAGAAAGATATCACTAAAAATGAGGTAAACACGTAGAAGCAGAGCCAACATTTTAACTTCACAGGATTGATGCACGATTTGAGAGGCTTCTTGCGCGTAGGCGCCTAGGCACCAAATGGCCAAATTTTGCTCCATTCTCCAATTCCAATTTGATTTATGATATTCTCCCTTCTTGCTATCTCCAACAAAAATAACAAAAACCTTCATCAAAATACAATATCATCATATAAAATTCAGAAATACAAATATCATTAAAATGCAAATTTATCAACACATCAATCCACTTCCACAAAATTTCTCCATTATAAGTTAAATAGATATTAATTTCTTAGAATTACTAAAAAGGGTCAACCATAAATGATGTTTTTGGTTATCCACTACAATGAAGGTTGACATGGAAATAAATTGCATCTCTCATTCTCTCCAAGTAAGTGGTAGAGAATTTACTTACAAGTTTTCTTGTATTCTCCTGAAAATTAGAAGAGTGGCTCCTAGTTTTAGGTAAAGTCCAAGTTCTTCAATGTCATCTTTCATAGTTAATTTTGAAAAGGACATTCAATAAACTTTAAGTGCCTATGAAAATGATCTTAATTTAAGAAGTTATGTTTAAGGGAATAAGCAGTGAAGACATCATTGAATCTCTTCCCATTAGAGGGTAGATCATCATTAAAAAAATATAATTGGCATTTGGTCCCCATTAGGACCAGAGAAGAACTTTCCAAGTTGACCTCGCTTGATAAACATTGTTTGAGGCTATTTTAATAGGAATCTTATAGCCTATCTCAGCAAATAATTGTGATAAGTACCCATGTGATGTTAATTTTGTGTGTTGAAAGGGGCACATTATAGACGTCATTAACGGTTTTTTTCTTTTCAAACCTATACTTTCTAGATTTAATCAAACATCAATAATGATTCTAAATTGATGGCTTGTCTTTGTTTCATGACCATGGCATATATAGTATATATAGAATTTTTATAGTTAGTTTAGGTGACCTCTAGCCTTAATTGATACATACCTCTCGAAATATTTCTTATTTTGGATTTCTGCTATGGCATTAGCCATAATGACTTCTAATGGATTTACTATTTTTACAAAACAAGCTGAAGGTGATGACTTCTTCTCATTTATCGTGTCTGCTCATCCATCTTCAGGCTGAACTCACAAACGATATGGATGAGTTGTACTATTCTTTAATCATCTTTTCAAATTCCTTTCATCGGGATGACCTCGGATCATTAAGAATTTATGAATGTCTCTTTTGTGTAGGAGCTATTGCTCCTCACCCTTTTGTTAAGGCGAACTGAATAGTGAGTTATACTTCTCAATTATTATATGATTGTTGGAGAGCACCATAAAATTTTCTAATTATCTTAGGCAAGAGCAATTACATACACTAAGGGTCTGTTTGGGGCGGCTGTAGTTTATCCAACTTATCCAGATAAGCAGCTTATCCTGATAATTTGCTGATAAGCAGCTGATCTGGATAAGCTGTCTGGCTGTTTGGTTTCTGCATTTGGAAAACAGCTGATTTAGGATAAATGACCATTCTGCCCCATTTTGGATAAGCTGTTTAAGTGTTTGGTTTGTGCGTTTGGAAAACAGCTGATTGCAAAAAAAATGACATAAGCAATCCATCATATATGTAAAAATAGAAGCAATCCAGCCTATATGTAATAGTAGAAACAATCCAGCCTATATGTAATAGTAGAAGCAAGAAAACCCACCTCCACGCAGAAATAATTCCAAGAACATTGACCCAAAGAAAAAATTCTCATTCAATAAATCTATCCACTCACCAAATGTAGAATAATTTGATGTTTAGTAATTCATAATGCAAATCACACATGGAATACCTATAATTGTCAAACATCTCATTAGCATTCAATAACTATATATATATGAATATTTTGGCCGCATTGAGATTTCTATCATTTATAAGGATTAAGGATCAAATTAACAAGTCCTCTATATGATTAAAAACTAACTTTTTATTCATAAGGATTTTTGTTAGGTGAATAAATAATTTATAAAATTTGGATTCACTCTCTAGGTAGATTCATGCCTCCCTCAATTACTAGTCTAAATAACAACTAATCATTTTCTTTTTAAATTTTCTAAGATCTCATCCCTTTGTTGATTTGATGGACATATCATATTGTGTGTCGATTTGTAAAAGAGATGCAATAATAGAATAATCACAAAAAGCAAAACCTAACAGAAGAGCCGAAGAAACACAAAACCTATTATAACTGCAGAAATAAATAGCATCAAAAGCTAAATCAAACTCATGATCAATTAAACAATAAGCAATTGAAAGGAAAATGGAGGTGTGAGATTGTTTATGACGAGGGAAACAGATTAGTGCAGCAGAAGAAACGAACAAAAAAACAAGATGAGCATGCCTTGAAGAAAAGGAATGTCGAAGAAGAGGGAGCGGCTAGGGCAGATCCTCGAGCGTGATTGTTTATGACGCCAGCGCCATGGTAGGGCAGGTGAAGATTATCGATGGGGAAGGAATTTCAGGTCTATGTACGCCGGCAATCCCGTCGCTACTTTCAAGGGAGAGAGGTGGGCGTCGGGCTCTCGAGGAGGAGACGTCACGAGCGATCGTGTAATTTGCGAATGGGAGAGGCTTCCTTTGTGCGAATGGGAGCGTCACAAGAGTCATTCGAATCGAGATGCGAATGAAAAAGCGGAGGAAAACGTCGCCCGCGGGGGTCTTCCAGATTATCGTGTGTAGCATAGAATATAAACGCAGTTTTCATATCAGCGTGCGATAAAGGCGATCCAAACACTATGGCGGCGTTTTAAAAAACTCCGCCGCAGTTTTAAGCTGCCCCAAACGGGCCCTAAATCCCTCTCAACTAACATCTGTCTCTAGAGATGGGTAACAAAATTTCTTATAGATTATTTTGATTCTTGATGAATTTAAAATAAAACATGGAAAATCTTTCAAAGCTTCCACACATGATAAAATTAAGAAATTAAGATGGGCTTAAACTCCCAAGGAGAAATAAAAAAGTAAAGATGGAAAATTATTGAACAAGAAAAGAACTAAATCTTGGAATTTCACAAAGAACAATCTACATTCAAAGCTTCATTAACACTTAATTTGCAAACTGTTGACTCAACGTTGCTACATCATCAATGAGATCATGTCCTCTTTTATAAGATATTAGAGATAGAATTTTGAGCTTGTTTGGTACCTTGGTACTAGAGAATGCATTTTCTAATAGCTGCTTCCTTCTGCAATACTTTCTTTTCTTACACTCTTATGATTAGAATGTGAAGAATCTTTATTTTCTTGATTATAAGACATAATTTTTAGTTGGTGTTCCTGATAGAGCTCTTTGTGCTTTCTCCACAGGCATCTCTCTTCTTCGAAACACCAATTTTAAAAAATTAGATAACAACTCTACTATAGGTGTCACCCTATACGTTAGATCAATTGCCACTTTGATCATCCTTCTCATATGTTCCTTCAAGTTCATTCTTCTGTAGCACCGCGTACACTTTAGTGCCTTCTAAGATCATAGAATTTTCTTGAATGTACTTCTTCGTGTAAAGCTCCCCTTCAACTTCATGATAGTATCCACGATCATCACACAAGTTAGATCATTAAATTAGTAGTCTACACCACCTAGGAAAGATCTTGCTAAAGTAGAAGAACAATAATGTAGGAAATAAAAGAAGAGACGGAAAAAACATCTCTCAAGTATGAAAATGAAATAGGGAATGTCTAGTTTAATTCTTTAAGTAGAAAAAGAGGCCTCTTCCTAATGAATGTCTAGTCTAATTTCATAAAAAGATAAAGCACGGCTCACATTAAAAGATTTTGTTTAGCTTAGCAGCAGTAATAGAAATCACAAAAAAAGAGAATGTATATCAAAATAATAGCATGTATCTATGTGTGTAGTGCATTGTCTAGTACAATATGTTTAAGTGGCTAATTACTTTTGCTGAACAGGCTGATGAAACTCATATATGATGTCTCGTATCATTTGACTAAGCCAGTTGATGAGACGTCTCGTATTTTTTTTTAGAGAAAAGATTATACACTGTGGACAATCTTCTTATATACTAACTAAAAATTTTCAATTACCAGTTAGTGGAGAAGAAGATGAGTAAGGTGGTTGGAAGAGGCCGATCCACCAATAGCTTAGCGGTTGGTAGCTGGAAACGTACGAAGGAATAATATAAAATAATAGACATGTAATCTGTAGTTAGGCTTCCAGGATTAGAGATCTTAATATATAATTATCACTTTCAAATCCCACCTAACTAACCAATGCGATAATTAACCCTTGTACTAATTGGACTTATATTATTGATTCTTTGGCAAATCTTAAAAGGATACCGATTGTATTAAATTGGGAGAACATTTGACTAAGAAACCCAAGGCACTTTTTAAGAAAGCTCATAACTTGTTGGATAGTAATATTGTTTATTTACATTTTTGAAAACTGATTGTTCTGTAAGATGAATGATTTATACTAAAATAGTGTATGAGGAAATGTAAAAAATACAAATATATAACATTTGTGTAAAGTGAGTGAATCAATATAAAAATAATTAAATGTAAAATAAAGTAGAACATATCAAATCAAATTTTTTATGATTTAGCACTATATAATATTGCTTTTGTGAGATTGAAATGTTTATTGAAGATCTACTCACTGAGAAAGCATTTATTTTACAGAATAGTAGTGGATTTATGTGGGCAGCATGGAAAGAATTGTACTTGGATTAACTCCTTTATTTGAAACCAATGAGAAGAATGAAAACAAATTGCAAACATATTGAAAGGTGCAGCCTCACTAATAATTGGGAGCCACTAAAACAAAAATGACAACATAACAAAGAGTGAATGCACTCAGTTAATAAGAAACTTCGAAATAATTTTGAGAAGGCCATAAGCCTTAATGAATAAGATATGATGAAGGTTCCATATAAAGGAAGTATAACAAGGCAGCATGCATAGTATGATCTATGGAGTTCTCAAATGGCAAAAGACTGATTGGTCAAGCTGCGTATTTTATTATATTCTCATCATTATTCTTACAAACATTAAAAAGCCTTCAAAAGGAATTAGATCCCAAAATGTTAAGGGGTGTTTGGGATCACTTTTGAATTTTGTTTTCTGTTTTATGTTTTTATTTTACTTTGTTTATGTTTTTATTTGAATCAAAACATAGTAGTTTTTTAGAACACTGAAAACGTCTGAATGTTGTTTTGGGCGTTTTTAAAAACATGTTAATTTATTTTTAAGAAAATAAAGATATATAAAAAACACACCAAACAAACATGTTTTTAAAAATAGAAGATAAAAATAAAAAAACCTAAAAAACAAATTTGATGCCAAACAACACTAAGAAAATTAGTCCAACCATTAGAAAGTGTTGTTAAGATCCCAATAAATGCTAAAAAAAAACATTTAAATTATAAATTGCAACCCACAAGAAAAAGAAATTCCTTCAAACATACATTTTTTTTAATATAGAGAGAAAAAAAATCCAACAAAAAAAAGTAAGTGAAATTCTTTTCGGGAATTGTAGAAATATGTAAATGGCACGACATTCAATGTTTTCAACCCACCAATGAGAAATTTTCATGCAAATATTGTGTATTTGGTTACAAAGTTTTAGAGCCATGCAAATGAACATATTGATTTTTGTAAATAAGATTTACTGTTATTGGGTTTTATCCAAAGGGAAACATATTTATTTAAAAACTAGTATGCAAGACTTATGTTTGAATCATACAACCCTAAAATAAATTTGACATTGCTCATGATATGTAAGGTTTTTAGAGAGGGAATATCTAACACATCATTATTACTTTGCAAAAGTTGTGGAAATCCAAAAAATGGTAAATTTTCTTACCCACTATTATTATTATTTGAGATACTACTAAGAAAAAATAATTTTCCCTCAAACCTTCAAGTAAATTAAAAATGCAAAATAAACAAAGAAGATATCTATAAATACTAGAAAGATGAGTTGAATTCCACTTGGAAAGAAAATTAACTTTTATTTCTTATCACTTAAGCATTAATGGACTCTATACATATTTTTAGTACAATCACAAGCTTTCAATTAGCTAGTGTTGACCTCACTTTTGTTGAGGTCTAGTCCTTCTTCTTTAGAAGTCTAGGATCTAGCCAACGACTCTCCAGCTGACTATCCTAGAGGAGTAGTGATGGAACCCTACCTATTAGAAATTCTAAACACCTCTTCACTCTTTTGGAGTTTCACATATTTGGTCCTAACCTTTAGCACTTAGTAGGATGAAGCTAAGCATGAGGGAGCTCAAGAGAGGTACTTATAAGATTGTCAGACCTTAAGGTTAGCCCTGAGTGGTTTGGTCTTGGTCAAACTAGCACACACACACTTAAACCCCTCACTTCCAGACACAACCTAAAGCCCTAAACCAAGCATGCTTAACCTGGTTCCCCACTCTTTTAGAAACTCGTGTGGGTGGCCCCCCAAACCCTTAGGCTTAGGCTAGGGTAACTAGGACCAACACATGGAGGATCCAGAATGAGATTTTTCCCTGGTCTCAGGGCACCAAAAAGGTAACATTGTGATTAGCATCCTCAATTCACACCAATTCCACCAAAACACCCATCCTTGTCCTTCTACCCTCAAACCTTTCCAAAATTACCAAAATACCCCTGAAACCCTAATTTTTCTTAAAATTACCCAAATTTTTAATTCTCACTCAAAAATCATATCAAACATTCCAAACCACTCAAATTGCCTACCCCCCTTTTCCCCAAAATTTCCAGAACACTCCCAAATTTGCCAAAATTACTAAAATACCCCTCATGCCCCAAAAATCCCCAAAATATCCAAGTTCATTCTAAATATCCCCAAAATCAATTAAAACCACTCAGTGTCTCCAATGGTGCCCAAATCCACCAAAATTGGTCAAAATTCTCAAATTGCCCCTAAATGATTAAGTTCTCCAAATCACTCCCAATTTCCACCAACTTAAAAAAAATGAAATAAAGGATTATTTGGAGAATGATGAATTAAATTTAGCGACTCTAACCTTCTTATTCCATCATTTACTATTTAATTTCAGACTCGTTGAGTGATTTTTTGGGAGAGAGTGGAAATTCTTCTTTGTTCTTATAAACTCTGGCCAACTTTATCAATTCTATAAAATTATATATATATTTTTCTACTTGATCAAAATATTTTTAATAAATTGAAAGCTTATGCTATTATCTCATAATTACACTTGTTTACATTTTAATGGCTTCTAGCAATTTCCAACAACTTGCCCAAAGCTCTTAGGAACTATTTTCGTAGTTAATTACAAAGGTCTTTACTTAATACAATGGGTGAGTATAGCTTGAGCCACAACCAACGCCAAAATCCATCCCCTCTTACTTCTTTATTTAGAATTTCATAATGAAGTTCTTGGGTAACTTCCTCAACTCTTACCTAATCTATATTATGAGTCAAGAAATCTTTAATATTCATTGTGTGATAGCACATTGAGTGAGGAATACCCTCTTAATTCAACAAACGATGTCTTCATCTCGAGCGGTAGGCAATGTAACGACATGAGATTCAACTTATTAAAGTAAATGAAAAAAAATTAAACTTTCAAATTACCAATATTATCTTATAAGAAAATTATGAGTTCAAAATACCTGAAATAATTTTTTTTTTGCTAGATTTAGTATTGTAATAATCAAAGTGTAGAATAAATAACTTAATAAGAGGTATAGCCTCGCTCAACAACCTCTTTGGATAAGGCATTTATCTACTTTAGATTCCTACCAAATTACCCTCTCTACCTTGGTAATTAAGATATATAATTCTTCTTTATATGTTATATGTTTCATCAATTTATGAAAAGAATGGTAAAACACTTACATTTCAATGCCTCCTTTTAATGGCACACTCATGATTCCCTTAGTAGCTACAACTTTAATGTTTCTCATAGAATATAATACATGATGCCTTAAATCATCATTCCAGTATTAATGTTGTAGTGAGAAGGCCTTTGTTCTCAATGCTTACTCAAGTCATTCTATTTTATTTTCTATAACCTGTTATACGTCCCATTTATTCCATGGCGTAGATACATTCCTAATGCTTACATCAGAAGGATAGTTCCTTAGATATATAAGTATTACTCCAAAATATCACTAGCATTTAAATAAAATGGGAGACTGAGAGAGAGATAAATAAGAGATTTAAAAGAAACACATTGTAAAAATATGTTATAATTGGTTTATTATTCCAAATCACATAAGATTTGAAATTGTGTAACCTATGGGTGTATTCATGACCCATTATTTATAGATACAGTTGAATTTTGTGTGTTCAATAAACATTTATATAAGAATGTATTGTACATAATGAACCAATGGTTATTTATTTCAAAATACATCTGTCATGTTGCTTAATTGTAAAATTCCATCATTAAGAAGTTACTTGCTTTAGTAAGGACTTTTTGAGCTTTTGACGACATTGTTTGGCTCTATAGTCTAGATGAGCTTATAAGCTTAGGGATTTCAGCAAACATAGGCTATTATGTATGCCATTGGTTTGTCTAGGAGTTCTATTTGAGCCAAATTGGTGCGTTAGGTCATGTCCAGGTTGATTGGGCTAACATTCTTGACGATCTTTTCTTCTCATAAGAAAATAATCAATTTGTGTTTTATTAGATTCATTCTTATAAGTAATAGTATACCAATATCTTTTCTTGAATAATGTATTAGCAATTGCAAAATCATATGCTAAATTAAAATCTAATATGGCTCCACGTTCTTCATTAATCACTCCAAAACTGTATCCACCATTAATATTTGTAAAATCTTCACCACTCTGTCGACTAGTCCATTTAAATCTCATCCAATAAATTTTTTTTTCTTTAAGAGGTATCATTTATATCAACTCTTCTTGGTCATTCCAGAATATTTCTTTAGAACTATATCTAAACCTACTTGAGGAGCATAAACACTTAAATAATTAAAATTTTAGTATCAACAACAATCTAAGGGCTATAATTTTTTTTCTCCAATTCTATTAATTTTCACAACATTATTTTTCAAACTTTTCTCTATAATTACACCGTCATCATTTCTAATGATGATTTCAAACTAAATACCTAAGTTTAAAACTTAAGATATCAATTTTCTTAGCATTTTGTCCAGCCCATTTTATTTCTTGAATACATAAGATACTTATTTTTCTATTAACCATAATATCAACTAATTTCATTTATTTACCCGTGATAGTATCTATAGTATAAATATTCCAAGATCTTATCCTAACATTAGTTTCATTGACTAAATTCTTTACCCACATTTGTCCATAATATGAGAACCCTTGCTTATTTGAAACTAAACCCAGGAGCGCTGTAGCTGCTTTTACACATCATATAGCGTGTCGCTTTCAGGGACGCCCTAACATTTACACAAGAATAAAAAATATTCATATCATGATTTCTTAGCAAATTTTAGGTTAGATGTCAACTACCTAACACAACCCTCTAATTTTCATATCTGGAGCTTAGGATCCAACAATGGCAATATTAATTGAAACTTAACTATTATTTGAATTCATTTTGGTAGAAGCTCGAGTTAATCAGAAATTTCATCCATTTATTATTTGTATTTGAGAATAATATTTATATCACTAAAGAAAGAGTAATAAATGCTCACTAAATTAAGGCTTACTCCATGTTAAAAAATTAATAAAAGTTTCTGTAATTTTTACATATTAGAAATAGTAAATATTATATTCAATACGAAGTCCTCTTGCTTAAGTTTTAATGTTGGTCATGGAAGTATTACTTGGATAATAATTTCTTTTGCTGCCATTGGTTGGTGATAGCATCATGTATTACTGTAAGAAATAAGGCTTATCTAATGTTTAAAGAATCTATCCTTTCATAAGGGGCACAATTATTTTGTTATAATCTGCAGTTTTCTTGATTACCGTCAAATAGTTGATAAAATGCAGTTTATTGATGTTTCATCTGAATTATCTCCTTAATCTGATTTTATTATCTCAATAAAATTATGAAATTCATATCAGTTTTCTGATATGTGTACTAGTTTGGACTTGTCTAGCAATATCTGGTTCTTCATTATGCTTAACCTCAATTCGATATCTCAATTATATTGATTAACTTGGAAACATATACATAATATCACGAATTAAATCTAAAGTAGTATGAAATAGATTGAAATTCTGCCTTAAAATAATTTTTGCAGTTACAATGAGTGTGTTTGTGGTGGGATGGTTGTTCTCTTTGTCCTTTGTTGAGCATTTTAGATTTGGAGTTACAATTATCTTTCTGCTATGACATAATTCCAACAATACCAGATACAACTTAAGAGGATTGATTTACAAAAATCTGATTATTAATTCATATGTACTACCATTAATCATGATATTAATAAGTCCAAAACTAAAAATGATGCCTAATTCAGATATTTAGTCACCGGATGAAGCAATAAAACCGTTGCCCTGTTCTTCCTATGACACCCACCAATTATAGATCGACATATGCTGATATGGCAACACTATTCAGTTTGGAGATTCCAATGAAAAATTTAATACCATAATGTATAGATCAATATGACCTTCTTTACAGAGCTGAGGACAAAAAAATGCATTGTCACTCCTACATGTCACAGCCACGGAAATGTATCCACTGATAAAACATCTCTCAGCCATTCATTTACTTTCTTATAGCGTAGACTTCTTAAAACAATATCCAACACCAGGACTCAATAAAAATAAAAAAAATAATAATAAATAAATAAATTTACTGAACAGACTTCTCTTTTATTTATTGGTCTTCAAAATCTGTAAGAGAGAAGATGGGGAGGAGGTGCTCTCGTTGTGGAAACAATGGACATAACACGAGAACTTGTTCAAGCTCGAGAAATATGGTGGGAAAAAGAGAGCTGAGGCTGTTCGGGGTTCAGCTTCAAATAGCTTCCACCTCTACTACGAATAAAAGATTTAGTTTGGATTGCTTGTGTACTTCAGGTTATAGTGCTTCAGCTTCATCTTCATCATCTTCGTCTTCATCTTCTATTTTCTGTATTGATGAAGCTGTTGAGAACTTCTCCAATGGTTATCTCTCGGATGGTTTGCTGGGGAGAGTTCAGGAAAAGAGGAAAGGTTAAAATTTTTGTTTGGTTTTAAATCAAGGGACTGTTATTTCATTTGTGCTGTTTTTGTTCATAGCTTTCAATCTTATTTCATGAGAATTATTTACATCATATTGTAGCTGTTTAGTGGGAATTATTCCATAAAGTTATTGATGGTATATCATATTTATCATGAATTATATTTCTAAATTTCCTTTGACTTACAAAAGGTCTATATATCATCCTTGATTGTTCTCATGTTTTCTTTTCAATTGAACATAGAATATGGCTCTTACACCATTACTTGAATGAAATTTGATGTACTTTTTTTAAAAAATTTCTTGATTAGGAGTTCCATGGTCCGAAGAAGAGCACAGAGCTTTTCTGGCTGGACTGGAAAAACTTGGTAAAGGTGACTGGTGCGGTATCTCTCGCAATTTTGTAATTACAAGAACTCCAACCCAAGTTGCTAGCCATGCTCAGAAGTATTTTCTTAGGCAGAACAGCCTTGTCAAGAAGAAACGCCGGTCTAGCCTCTTTGATGTGGTAATTAACTCCCAAAGATGTTACTAATTTAAGTTTAATATAGTAAATCTCCGATCCTGATTTCTTAAATTTTTATTTCTTCATCAAAACTTAAAAATTTTATTTTTCTGCAAAGAATAGTGCCTACTAAATTTGTAGATTGATAAACAATAAGAAAATTGCTTGATTTTTTGGTGCTTTACTTACCGTTATTTTTTAAATAAAATTTTTCAATACCAGATGCAGGTTAGAGGCTGTCAAAGACCAGCTGATGTCAGTGATTCCTCAAATATCAAAGATCCTTCATTCGTAAATGAAACACTTGTCACCAATCTTTCATTGAGCACACCCTCTGTTGTATTAATAGATCTCAATATTTCAGAACAAGAGCCAAGTTCTCCATCTCATGATCCACTCGATTCTAAACTCATCTCAAGTACTTGATCTGTGGCGCACTGTGTCTTCCACCAGGCCTTTGCTTTTGAGCAAAGCATTGCCTGTACATCTCTTCGTCCGTGCCGTTGGAGCAAGTTTAACACGATTTAGCTTTCTTTGTATGAAGGGAACTTAGAATCTGTTTTCGTTTATAAATATACATATATATATTTTTTAATTTTCTTGGGATTGTAATGGCAAGGAGGAAGTTCTTAGGAAGTTGCAGCTTCTTTATTCAGTTTATAATATAATTATAGATAAAATTGTATACCATAATCCATAATTAAAAATTTGTAATCCTTTTAGACAATATTAATACTCTCAAATTTATTTAGGAGCCATACTAATATCTGACAAATAAATATAAAGTAAACATGCAGGAGAAAAGGGGAGAGAGATAAACAGAGGCAGAGAGTAGCTTTAGACATCACACTTAACTCCTATCAAAACGTATAAGCTACTGTTAAAACATGTGGTGTGTAAGACTTATTCATTGGCTTCTTTTTAGAGGCGTTGTTTAAGGTGCAGTGATATAGTAACAGCTAAATATAAGTATGTTATGTAACAGGGCTTAAAAGGAACTTGGTGCAAAATGACATATTATAGGAAGATGCTACAAATTATCAAGAATTAGACTTCAATGATGATATCTCTAGCAATTTCATTTTGAATAAACCAGCATTATTTTGATAGTTGGGAGACATAACTTACTGAGAACAATTTTAGTGGGAGAGTTGTACTGTTGATTTTAATTGCCAAATTTCTTGATGAACAACCAATTGCATTTTATTTCAGTCTTGGGTTTAGTGGATTCAAGTGACTTTAAAAGACTTTTTTTCTTCAAGGACCTAGAGTTTTAATTGAGTGAATTGACATGCCTAGCAATTTAGCTAAACCCAATTTAGAATTGCAATCGAAGTTGATTAACTAGAGCCTCGTAGCAGTTGGTTTACATTAGTTCAACAATAATATGTTCTTTAAGAAGGAAAGGAGAAGATGAGAATTAGTTTAAAAGAAATTCAATTCAACATAAGTTATTGGCAAAATACAATAACTTTTATACTTCTTTTTTTATTTTTTTGATTTGTTGACATATCAAATAATCAAATTATATAAGAATCATTAAGAACTAGGTTTGAGATTTTCATTTGTTTGTTTTGAAATTTTTTGTTCAAATGAAACTATATAGAAATTTAAGAAATATGTAATCAAAAGATTTTCTATAATGTTGTTAATAACCTTTTAAAATGGGAGAAGCATAAATACTGATGTGTCATCTTCCTTTTGCCTTTAAAGTAAATATGATATAATTATTTGAAGAAGCTTATTATTAAATGAATAAAATTATTAAGATAAAAACTTTATCACTTCTTATTAATTTATAAATTATAAACATTTCTTATTATAACATGATTCTCACTCAGCATACTGAACTCAATAGAGAAGTTGAGTATGTACTAAAGAAAAGTCTTGTACCAAAAAAGTATTAGTCCTTGTTCAAACAAATCATATGAACTCGTACGAGAATGGCATAAGAAATGTGTGCTGATACTTAGACCGATAATGAATTACAGTTAGATATAGAATATCTATACCTTTATTTGACTACATCTTAGATTTGATTTTATGCTCTAATTTTGTTTTAAATTTGTTTCATAAAATTTGTATCACAATGCAAGTATTTAATCAAAAGAAGAATAAAACATTTGTTTCTAGGGCCTCTTGATATACTCTACTAGTAATTGGTGATGCCTTTTAGAATATTTAGTTTACCTACCACAACTATGAGCTTATTAACTTGTTAAACTTTGAGACAAACTATTTGCAACACCAAAAATAATATTCAAAGTCCTTAAGAAATACTAGATATTCATCTATAGTGAGAACAATTCCTATTTATAAATTGAGTTAATTTCTTATGATTTAATATTTCTACTAATTAAATGAAACTTGACTAATCCAATGGTCAAGAAATCTAAGATTTCCCCACACTTAAGGCTTTCAAATAAGTATGCATTTGTTATTTTCTCTATTTTTTTATACAAGATTCTTTGCAAATTTTAGTTCAGTCCTTGCCCTAATCATTGATATCCTTGGTTTCATGAGTTTCCCTTTATTTTGAGGAACAACTTAGCATATCATATTAGAATCATGATTCTCGTTTTATAGTATTAAACATTTTGTGAATATTGAAATCCATCATTTTTTTCTTTGCCACCTTTATGAAGGTTATCACTAATTATTGGATAGCCCCAAATAGTTTCATAAACTTAAAAGTCTTAAACAAGCTTTTAGGTTGCAGACGAAGTACTATTATTTGTATCATATGTTGTAACAATAAGATTTTGAAGAGTTAGTGCTTCATCTTGGAAAAAAAATTTGCTAAGAATTTTCTAATTGAAATTAAGGTTACAAAATAAAGCAACAAAAAATATCTAGGATACTTGAGCTAAAGAAAAATTTATTATAAGCCAAAGATTAGCTTAAAAAATTTTATTATTGGTTTAATAACAATAAATACTATTACTTCGTAGTAAACAAAAGGAGAGCCACTAATCATATTAATAAAATTTGATTAGATTCTAAAGTGTAGACTTTTAGTAGTAAAAGTGTTACCACTTTTACAGTGAAATGTTTCCTTTTGTAAAACTCTCAAGTCATTTATTTTCTCTTTCATCATCAATTGAATTCAGTTATTCTTTATGAGTTGGATAGTGATTCCTTTTATTCTATCACTCAAAAGATGAGATTAATGATTATGTTATAGGCTTAGAAGGATTCACATATCTTTTCTTTTAAAAATGTTGGAAAGCTTAGATTTATTATTATTATTATTTTCTACACAAATTACATGTCTTTTTGTGATAAACACAACATATAAAAACTTAAAAGTATCTTAAATTGGACCATAATCCTTAATAATCATTATCTCCATCTTGTGATCCACCAACCTGGTATTTTAGTAAGAATAATATATTCTCCACCACTTGATTTGGAACATACCATGTATTCTATTAATTAATGGCCAGATGATTGATTGTGAAATCTAGCATAGAACAAAATATGTAGAACCTATAAAAAGATGAATCCACTAATTCTCTAACAACCATGTCCAACTCAATAGAAAAAAGTATGTATCCAATAAAATTAATTTGTTTTAGCTCATTCTTGACAAAATAATAAACATAGCAAAAGAAAAATCAAAGTATGGTTATAATAAAAATTAAATAGAAAAAGATTCATAACTTAAGGATAAGCTTTTTCTTAACGCCTCAAACAATCATCTATTTCTTGACATCCTAATTTTTTTGACATGCTATATTGACTCTTAGATGCTTTTCTTCAAGGAACCTAGAAGATAAAATTCAAGAATCTCCTTTGGTCCACAAAAAGTTCTCAAAATCATCCTTACAAATCTTTTAAAGATGAAAATAAGACATTCTCAAACTTGATTGGTTTCTATGATGAAGTTACGATAAATTCATGATTGAGATTTCATAATGCCTATGCACCAAACATATTAAAAATGTTATTGAATATGTTACTATTTTTTATTCAATCCATAAATCATACTATAATGGTAATAGTATTTTTTAGAGGTTAATTAACCGATTCATTTAGAGTTCTGGAGATAATTAAAAAAAATAAAAAAATCATTAAACATCTTTGAGTTCTTATTATGTTTAATATGTCGAAGGTGGACTATGTAGTAAAAACTTTCTACATTCAGCCACACTCTTTCTATGTTATTATGGTGAAAAATTAGGTATGTAAATATTATATGTTCTATATATATGAAGATGAACCATTGCAATGGAAATCATCATGCAACATACTTTTTATAAACATTGGGAATCCTCTATTTAGACAAGAATTTTAATAGCTAAAAATGATTTTAAGGCTATTATACAATGGTGTCGGTGAATTTTCAAGAGTTCTATTAGTTGTTTCAATTTAATATATATATATATATATATATATATATTTAAAATAGTATTTTAATTTTAAGGAATGAGACCGAATAAATATCATATATTTAATAGTTGAAGTAATCAAGCACAACACTACAAGCAATACACCGTCTTGAAAGATAAGTGTATTACTTGATAACATACTCGATTATATAAACTAAAGAATTTATGATATTTGTTTAGTCTGCAAAATTTTGTGACCGATAATTCCTCTATCTAATATAAAGATTAGATAGGGTTTATATTACATGAGTTCATAATTCTTATCTAATATAAAGATTAGATAGGGCAAGCTCCTATAGTTAATTACATTTTAAGTGACCAAAGTCACTTAAGGAAACTCTCAATAATGGTCAAAGGTTTTGTCTTCAAGAATTTGAAATTGAGTATCCACGATTGCTCATAAGAAGAGTCAAGTGGGAATGGATCAAATAGGAACAGTTATTTTAGAGTCCAATGAGAAAGAATTACGGAATGTCACAGATCTTGAGGCGAACCTCATTAACTTCCTAAGCTATCCTATTATTTTGATTGAACTTTTTTAAGTGATATCATTCAATGCTTACTCCTACCAGTAATTTAAAATTTAGGGCTTACATTCATACAATATTCGATCATACAAATAGCCATCATACCGAACAAACAAACTTAAAATTCTAAAAAGAGTTATGACTTATATCACGTGGCATAGAATTGTGTGAAAGCATAAAGATAATGTAAGGATTTACGTCGTGC
Source organism: Papilionanthe hookeriana x Papilionanthe teres (assembly GCA_022702705.1). Lineage (NCBI taxonomy): Eukaryota > Viridiplantae > Streptophyta > Magnoliopsida > Asparagales > Orchidaceae > Papilionanthe > Papilionanthe hookeriana x Papilionanthe teres. The sequence continues at coordinate 102,443,903 of CM040425.1, forward strand.
TAGATGAACAACCTAAAGCTCCTAAAGGTTTATGTTATTTAAGTCTATGAAAGGTTTAGTTGAGGATTTTCGTTTGCTTAATTGTTTGTCTTGATCACCATTTGAAGTTGTCCTCCGTCCACTTGCATCCTCGTCTTGCTTCCGAGACAGCTAGCTTCAACCTCCTTACTTGTGACTATTTTGGGTTTTAAAAGGTGTGCTCAAACTGGTGATTATTGGTTATCATTGGGTAGGAGGGTCTTAACTTAGGGTTCCTCCTAAACATGTAGTCTACTGTTATCTAACCTAGAGGTCTTTTATAAGTATAGTAGATTGTACATAAATAGAATACATATAACTAAATACAGTAAATAAAGTACAATAACAGATAAAGTATTAGCACGTACCTGCCACCTCTGAGGCCACTTAATAATGAATTAAAATTAAGGGTAGAACATGTAGAAATTACGAAAAATCAAACAAACCCAAAATATATGAACATATGTGCATAAAAGGTCAGGTGACACATATATGAAAGATCGAAGCTGAGTATAAGAGTTTGAGCTAGGGGTAGGTTCGGACCGAGGACCGGTGGCCCAATAATTCTCAAGGGACGTATGTAGGCAATCAATAACAATTTGAGCATGTGACCCAACATCGGGTAAAAGGCTGCCAACAAAACTAAACTCTTAACACATAATAAGCTGACAAGTAAACTTGCCAAATGTAAAGGTCAAAATTCCTAATTTATTATGCATATAAATAAGTAATTCTTCAGAATATAAAATATGAGTTTTATCAAAAGATATATATGCTTTTTTTTATTCTTATATATTTTGTAAAGCATGCACTTTATTTGTCAGTCACATTATTGTGCTCGAGCCAACAACAACCCGAGGAAGTAAGGGCATCTTCTTACCAAATATTGGAGGGTAGTATTGCCAATCCCACAACCTCACGAAGTCATCGGGTTTGGGAGATACAATACAATCTCGTTATCTCATTTCTATCATCAGAAGCCTTTCACATCATTGCCCGTACCACCATCCCCTCCAACTTATACACCAACTCTATGATCCATATGTGGCCATATTTTGAATATCCCTAGTTTCCAAAAGGGTTTGAGCACAATGTTTAAGGATCATACCCGTGAGCATTGGGAATTACTGTAGGTTAAGTTATAGCGGGATGATCTTCTTGAGCGCACGTTAGGTCTCATTTAGGGCAGTTTATTTGGTGCAGTAACATTTTGAAAATGCACCAGGTCTATTTGGGTAAACTCGTTTTGACAGCTTATGCATTTTTAAATGTTGAAAACAACATTTTTACACTGCATCTATCTAGGTGAGGTGGCAGCTTTCTGATTGTGGTCTGGTTTTAAAAAATAATAATTTATACTAACCACCACATCTACTTTATTAGCAGATTATTTTTAATTAGCTTATTTCAGATTATTCAGTAAGCTGCAGCTGCCCCAAACAAACCCTTAATTGGAAGAGTAGTGGATTATATCTTTAGTGGGTTCTTGTATATTTCATTTTGTTTTGGCTACTATTATGTTTTTTGGAATGATTTTTCCTAATAAATTATAATAAGCCCAAATGTCCTGTGAAATGTCCAAGGTCTTGTAAAGATGTCCAGAACATGGTTCTAAACAATTTTAAAAGCTCTCACGTCTTCATTTGGTCTTCCTACACTGTTGAGCCAATCAATCAATGTGGGTTGAGGAATGTTGAAAGGAGTATTCATATTCCCTGTTGTGTTCAGCGTATTTACTTTTTATGGTTTAATTATCCCATGGGTAAAGGCACTAGTTAATTCTCAATATCATAGTGAGAGTTATGCAACATAAAGAAACTAGAGTAACCTAAACTAGCATGCCAAGGGAGTACAATGTATCCGAAGTAAAACTGTTTACTCACCGAAAACATTCAGTCTAGCAATATAAATATGTCATAACCAAACATCAATCAAAACATCACAAATCGACCTTAACATGACCTAATCCTAAAACTGGGCTTAACGTCATATGACATCTAAATGTAGAGAGTGAGAGAGTGATATCTTATTGTTCAAATTTTCTAAATTTTAGTTTTTAGTTTCAATTCTTATCGAGAAAAGTTTTTATTTCGAATTACTTAAATATTATTGGATTTTTATTTGAATATTTTAATTTTATTGAATTTTTTTAATTAAATCCTTTATGCATGCTTATAAAGCATATATAAAGATCTAATGTTATTAAAGATTATAAAATATTATAAATTACTTGGAAAAGTGATTATTGATCATATGAATCTAATTATACAAAATTTTAATAGTTTTTATGATCTTATTAGTTAAATTTATCTCAATTTTATGATTTTTAGGGTTTTGAATATTTTGACTTAAATGAATTCAAATTGACTTAAAATTATTTTTGGAGACTGATAATTTATTAAAAACATTTCTAGAAAAATTTTATTAATTTTGAATTTTTTGTGATTTATTATAATTATTTGAAAACTTAAGGTATTTTTGATCAAATACTCGTGATAAATTCAAATGACCTAAAAACCCTTCAAATTTTACAAGGATGTTTAGGATAATATTTCAAACAATCTCAAAAATTTACATTTCATTCTAAATTTATTAATTTTGAATTTTCTATGAATTATTGAATTTATTAATGAAATTTTTTAAATTATTAAAAATATTAAATTGAAAATATTTTTGTTTATCTAAATTCTTTTTTGTCCGCTTGATTTATTTTTGAAACTTTATTCAATTTTTAGTTTTATTAAAGTGGTCATTAAAGTTTTAGTGTAGAAAGGTATATTTCATTTTAAATTTGAAATGACTTTTATTTGTTTATTTTTTGTTGACAAATTCTTTTGGTTATGTTGCTCATTTCATTATTTTATTTATTAAATTTAATAATGAAAATGATATATTTGTATTTTAAAGGGAAAATTATATAGAAATTACAAATATGCACAAATTCACTATTAAAATTATAAAATTTATTTAATTATTATTTTGGCTTTAATTAATGATATCAAATCAAATTTTAACATTTTGAATCTTTGTAAGTTCCTTTTGGTAGTTCAAAAATAATAAAGGATATAATAGTAATTTTTAGAAAATTATAAAGATGCTCCTAATTAATTTATAATCTATGTCGTTATTTTTCGATCGATTTTACAATTTTATTATCCAATTGTTCAAATTAAAGCTTCGAAAGTATTGAAAGGTATATCTGTAATTTTGGGAAAATTATCATTCCTTACATTCCTAATCATAATTTCACTAACTTTTATTATTTTTATGTTGAATATTAATCATTTAAACATAAATTCCAATAATTTTATTTTATTAACTTTCGGATTTTAAGGTTTGAAAGTTACAGGGTAGGTTTGTAATTTGGAAGAAATTACAAATCTACCTATTCCTACCTTTCGTTTAAGTGGAACTTTTCTGGAATTTCATTATTTATTGTTTTTTAATGGATTTTAACCATATTTTAATTATTTTCATTTTCATGAATATGCAAATGCTCCTTTAGGGCAGATTTGTAAATTTTGCCAATTTAATTAATTTTAACCAAATCTTGCTCAATTAGACTTATAAATTTTACCAAATTTTAGATAATATTGAAATAAATTAATATAAAATTTCCATGAAATTTTTACATGAATTGGCAAATTTAAAAAAAAATTATAAAAATTCAAATTCTAAACATTTTGATAATTGCATATTTACCTTTAGCACATTTTAATAATCCATTTTAAATTTCATTTCAGTCACATCATCCCACATTGGTAATGGATCATATCTTGTCGGTTTAGAATCTTAATCTTCATTTTTAAACAAAATTTGAGGAACAAAGCGTTAAAGTTAAAATTGGCATTTTACAACTACAACCTTGCTCTCTTCAAATTAGGGGTGTAAACGAACCGAACACTAACGAACATAGCTAGTGTTTGTGTTTGAAATGTTTGAACACATCACTGTTCGTGTTTGGTTCGTTTAACAAACCGAACGAAAAAAATTGTTTGTGTTCGTCTCGTTTGCTTATCGAACGAATCGAACACGAACTTCCTGGCGAACGAAACACGAACTGTTCGTGAACAACGAGCTTTTTTTACAGCCCTAACTTTGATAGCATACTTCCTCAAAATGAAGCAAATTGATTAGGTATTCTGTACACATCACGTTATCCATACTTCCTCAAAATGAAGCAAACTGAATAAGGCGTTTATGGTTTTATTTAGGGTTTTATATTAATTATAATATTATAATATTTATATTAATATAATTAATACTATAATATTATTATTATTATTAATAATTTATCATATATTATAATTTATAGAACTTTAATTATTTAAAATATAATTATTTTTAAAAGATCATAAAATTTTTATATATAATTATTTTAAATTATTTTATATTTCGAACAATAACGAACCGAACACGAACAAACACATCACTGTTCGTGTTTAGTTCGTTTAACAAACCGAATGAAAAAAAATTGTTCGTGTTCGTCTCATTTGCTTATCAAACAAATCGAACACGAACTTCTTGGCGAACCGAACATGAACTGTTCGCGAACAACGAGCTTTTTTGAAAGCCATACTTCAAATGGTCTAAAATGATTTCAAACAACTTGAGAACATTGTTTTATTGTATAGATATTGTTTCAATGATCGTAGAAAGTTTTAAAGGGGTTTTCTATTTTCCATCCTTTACTTATTTATTTTTATTTAATTGGAATTTGCAATTTGCATGATAAAATGAATTTACTTTCTCGGATGATGAGTTTCGTTCATGGAAAAATCAAGAAAGCACAACAATCCAATGAACCATCGGTGGCTCAAATTTTCTTGGATTTTGATGTCTTTTTAATATTTAAAGATTTATTGATTATTTAATGGTTTTAATTAAATTTAGAATTTATCAGAGATTATTTGATTATGATTTTATTTTTTTATTTATTATTCATGATTTCCAAATCCAGAAAATTTTAATTCATATTTTTATGAATTTTATTTAATTAGTTATGAATTTCCTAAGTTATTTTCCAGTTTTATAAAGTTATTAAATATTTTAACCCTAATTTTCTTATCAAAACCCCACACCTATGTGACTTTCTACCTCAGCACCGCGCCGCCAACCTTTCCATGCATCCTCTGCGGATTGGTTGTCTAACTATTGGCTTTGCCTCATCAGCCTTGATTTGGTGAGTCATCCTGAACATGCTGTGCACACCGTCTTATATCCTAGCCGTTCATACCTATTAAAAGAAAATTGATGACATTAGTTCTTCGTCCCCTTTGGGACGAAGAACCAATATCATCCAAAAATCCACGTGATCTGCATGAATTTACGAGTAAGCCTTAGATCCTTTGTGCTTAGAAGGATCTCGAGATCATTAAAAGTCAATCCTACTGTCAAGATTGGATGGGATGAAAGTTCCCTTCACAATTGATCAGCTAACATGTTTAAACTCTGATTTTTCAAATCATAACTCGGTCCAAAAGCGGTGACGTCAATTGGATGCTTGCGTTTGCATCAGTTGAGTCCAACGAATGTGCTCTGAGTTTTAGTTGAAGTTCCTTCAACTCCTTTTATGAATTCAATCAACACAGCCCACGGCATAGTCTTATGATGGTCTAGATGGCTCATGACATAGGGGTTTCAATGGGGGAAAAGGTTTTAGGGTTCAAGAAATCTATTGCAAGTTGTAGATGTAGAGATTAGTTGGGATTCAGTAGGATCAACTATGGTTCTGGTTTAGAGGAGGTGAATTAATCGTGGAATGAAGGTGGATTAGCTTGGAAATGGTGGGGAACCAAGTTTTGATGTTGGCTAAGGAATCTAGGTGCAACTGGGTCAGGCTTCGCTAAAGGAATCCAAGGTATTGGTCTCTATGCCAAAGGGGACTATCTATAGCCATGGGAGGCTTGAGTTTGCTCAAATCAAGCTTGGTGCATCAATAGTTGTTGGGGTGATGATATGGCATGGTCAAACTTCAATGTCTTATAGTAATTGTCGTTTGACAAGCCGAATTTGGTGTTCTACCAATGGAGTGATGCCATGTGTACTTAATGAGAGGTTAGCTTCCAAAGGAAGCTAGATGGCTTGGGATAGCTCAAATGCATCCAATCAAGTGGTTACAATAGTGAGAATTTGTTGGATAATGTCCAATAGGGTTTTCACATGTGTCAAGGTGGTTATCATGAATAATTGGTGTGCTTGTAGGTGTTCTTGAGTTGCTTGGAAATGACTCACCAAAGGCTTGAATTAGGCTTTATTGAGGCTCCAGAAATGCCTTACAATTGGCTTGATTGGGCTCGTAAAAGTTTGATGAGATTTTGGCTTAAGAAAGTTAAATTTGGTTCCAAGCACTTGGATTTGTCAAGTGGTGGCTAATGGTTGCAAGGCTAAAATTGGGTGGAGTTTGGTATGAGTATTACCCAATAGGAAGGCTTGAACGGGGTGGTTTTAAATGGTTTGGTGCATGGAGGGTGTGTGGGTGAGTGAGAATTTTGGTTTTATTAATTTTATTTTGAAAATTATGATGATTTGAAAATCAAGGTTATTTGTGTAGTGATTTTGGATGGCTTATGGAAAATTCGGTGAGTGAAATGAGATTTTAAGTATTTAATTGAATTAAGTAGTGACTTTGCATAAATTCAAGGCAGAGAGAGCAAATAATAAGAAAAGATTAGAAAATATAATTTTATTATTTATTTGAGTTTTATTTTTTTGTTAAATTTTATTAATGAAATTGATTATTGGGCTATTCTTGTAAATTTTCATTATTTTATTACAATTTTCTTATTTTTTTCAAATTTTATTAATTTATTTTGAATTTTATTTTATTTTAAAATTTTGATGATTTCAAATTATATTTCCTTAGTTAATTTTATTAATTCATTTTGAAAATTTTATTTTGAATTTTGAATTTTTAATGTTTTAATGAATTTGTCTTCAATTTTATTTAAATTTGTCATTTTAATGGAATTTATTTTATTTTGTGATTTTGTTATTTTATCAATCTCTTCTTTTTATTTAAGAGATAAGCTCTCTCTTAGCTCAAGGTGAGCCTCATATAAAAATGCGCTTTGTATAAACTAAAGAAAAAGTTATCCAAGAAGTACAAGAGGGTGAAGTGCCCCAAAGAAAGCCCAAGTAGAAGACCAAAGTCTCTAAGGTCAAAGGGTTGGGCATTTGAACTTTATATGAACTCAACTTAAGCTTCAATAGCTTGATCTCAATCAACTCGACCAAGGGTTGAAGATTTAAGGTCAAATATTTGAAACTATAAGGAGTTAAGAGATGTTTCAAATTCTAATTTGACATTGTTCCAATCACTACTCATATAGGAAAACCATCTAAGGGAACCCTAAGACTATATCCAAAGTTCTAGAGAGAGAAAGAAAAAGAGAAAGATAGACCTCACTAAAAAAAGAGGTCAATAAGTATTCAACTAAATTTTGATAACAATCAATTCCCTATAATCATTGTGCATGCAGGTTTACACGATTGATGCCAATACCAAACAACTAGATCTTTCTTTGTATAAATAAAAGGAAGTTGATTGACAAAAGAACAAAATAAATGCAATTTAAAAATTAAAATAAAATAAACAAAACAAATAAAACAAAAAAAATAAGAAAAGCAAATTAAATAAATAAAACCAATGATCAAAGAAAACAAATAAAATTATTAAAACAAAACAAAAAAATAAGAAAACAAGGAACATAATAATAAATTTCAAGGAAACAAATAATACAACAAAATAAAGCAAACAAATCAAATAAATCAAATAAAGAAAAAAAAAACAAAAAAATTTAAACAAAAAAAAAACATCAAATTGGAAATAAACTAAATTCAAAATTCAAACTCTTCTCCTTACCTAATTAATTTGAGTCTTCTCTATCTCTTACTAGTGTCATTTCTTTCCCCCAGCTAATGTTTTCCTTCCGTAGAAACTCTTAGTCTTTTCTTATGCGTAAAAGGGGTTTGCTGGTTTTATTTTTATAGAACTGTGCTTTTTTACACTTTCCTTTTTTCCTTTATCCCTTCCTTAAATCAAACACTCATGATATTAGTAAGATCATATCAAGGGAATATTTTTTTTCCTCGACTATTATCAAGTTGGTTGTGAGTCTCTTGGCATTTCATCTTGATCTACTCATCTCATTCATTCTTAGACTAAATTTGAGTCCCCTGGATTACCAGGTTTTAACGTTTAGGTATATCAGATCTTTTCTTAGGATAGGAGCAAGACCTTAACTGGAGGAAGGTTTTCTATTACGTCTAGTATTATAATGAGTGTAAATCACACATTGGCAGCAAAGTCTGATCTGTTTTAGTCATCTTGTCTACCTCTTGAGTTGGATGTGAGTCCCTTGACATTCTTTTCCAATGTGATAGATATATCAAATCTTTTCTAAGAATAGTTTGAGACCCCTGGTAACAACGGGAAGAGATTGGTGTGGAATGTTGATATTGAGGAGTCGCTATCTAATATTAGCCTAATTTTTTTCCTATAAATCCCATGAAAGATTAGAGAAATTTAGGGCTAATAGTAGAAAAGGATGTTTATGACAATCCTTATAAAAGAATATCCTAGAATAATATATCCTAGAATTTTCATATAAAGAAAATTATAGAAAACCAGAGATTTCTATTGTGGGTACTTTTGGATCTCCTATTGCTTCTATAGTTAATTACATCTTAAACAATTTTTAATTGTTCAAGAAAACTTCTAATTAATGTCAATCATTTATTTTCTTAAATTTTATTTTTAAGGAGAGATGTACCCACTATCACTCCTAAATGTCATGTCATATTTATTATTTTAAAGTTTTGATTTTGTTTTTCATGTCGTTATCTTAAAAGTTTTGTTTTTGTTTTCCATGTCGTTGTTTTGTTTTGTTTTAGTGACTATCCTAAAAGTTTTTTTTTTGTCAAGAATGTCGTCCTGCAAAACAGAGTTAGCACATCCTATAACATGCAAAGAAAATCTAAACGAAAGTTTTTGTCTTCACCCCGCAAAGAAAATATTGTCAGAAAATAATGTCACGTTCATTGCCTTAGAATTTTATAGGATGTTTTGATTTAACATGTCCTGGATGTCGGTTTATGTCAAATTATATTGATTAATGTTTAATTTAGTCGAAATATCGGATTAATTTCATTTAATATCGATATTTGTCAAATTTATATTTGAACTGTCAATTTTATGTCGGTTATGTTGATTTATGTTTGAAATGTCGATTAAGTCAAATTTTGTTTGAAATATTGAGTTTATGTTGATTATGTTGTATTTTTATTTAAAATATCAAATTTATGTCGATTTTGGTTTGAAATGTTGAATTTATGTCTTGATTTAAATTTAAACTTAAATTTTGAATTCATGTCTGTTTGAATTCGAGTTGAAAGTTGGGTTATATTAACTTGAGTTCATATTTGTCTGAACTTAAGTTAAAAGATTGGAAGTTAGATTAAATATTGATTGAACTAACTTGGGTTCATGTCTGGTTGAACCTAAATTACATTCAATATTGATTAAATCTACTTAAGTTCATGTCTATCTGAACTTAAGTTAAAAAGTTGGAAGTTACATTCAATATTGATTGAACTAACTTGGGTTCATGTCTGGTTGAACCTAAGTTAAATTCAATGTTGATTGCATCTAATTAACTTGAGTTCATGTCTGTCTGAACTTTAAGTTAAAAGGTTAGTTTAGAATAGACTTAATTAAGTTTTAAGCCTTGTTTAAATAGGTCTTAAAGGTTAATCAAGTCTAATAAATTAGACTTAATTAAAATTACTGACCATCTAAGTCCTTTCTAGGTAAGACTTTAAGTTTTAATTAAGTCTATTTAACTGTAGTTTATTGAGATATTAATGAAGTAGACTTAATCAAGGTTTGTTGATTTAAATCTCAATTAATTAATCGTTTGATGATTTAATTAAGTCTAATATGTTAGACTTAATTAAAATTTTATGTTGAATTTAGGTTTGAATTAAGTTAAGTTAAAAGTTCAATATGATTTGGTTTTAAGTTAAGGTTTGACTTAAGTTAAGTTCGAGTTAAGTTGAACCTATACTTAAAGTTGGTTTGAGTTCGATATGGGTTGAGTCTTGAGTTAAGATTAAGTTTGGGTTAGACTTAGGTTCATGTCGGGTTGATCCTCGGTTTGATTCGACTTAAGTCTGATATGGGTTAGACTTAAGTTCAGGTTTAGATTTGACTTAGATTCATGTCAGGTTGAACCTAAGTTTGGTTTGACTTAAGTCTAATGTAGGTCAGACTTAAGTTAGGTTTAGGTTTAACTTAGGTTCATGTCGAGTTGAACCTAAGTTTGGTTTGACTTAAGTCTAATGTAGGTTAGACTTAAGTTAGGTTTAAGTTATGTTAGATTCAATCTAAGTTGAACCTAAGGTTTAGGTTAACTTGAGTTCAAGTTAGGTTGTATTCAGGTTATATTAGATTTAATATGGGTTAAATTTGATTGTTTAAGGTTAATTAAACCTAATTTAGGTAAGGTTTAATGACATAATTAGACTTGTTTAAGGTTAATTAAACCTAATTTAGGCAAGGTTTAATTGATTAATTAAACTTAATATGGGTTAAGTCTAATTGTTTAATGTTAATTAAACCTAATTTAGGTAAGGTTTAATTGATTAATTAGACTTAAAATGGTTAAGTCTAATTTGTTTAAGTTTAATTAAACCTAATTTAGGTAAGGTTTAATTAATTTAATTAAACTTATTATGGGTTAAGTCTAAGTTGTTTAAGGTTAATTAAACCTAATTTAGGTAAGGTTTAATTGATTTAATTAGACTTATTATGGGTTAAGTCTAATTGTTTAAGGTTAATTAAACCTAATTTAGGTAAGGTTTAATTGATTTAATTAGACTTAATATGGGTTAAGTCTAATTGTTTAAGGTTAATTGATTAATTAGACTTAAAATGGGTTAAGTCTAATTATTTAAGGTTAATTAAACCTAATTTAGGTAAGGTTTAATTGATTTAATTAGGTCTAATGGGTTAGACATAATTAGGGTTTAGGTTTGATTAAGTCTAATTTAGTTAAGACTTAATAGTTTAATTAGGTCTAATGGGTTAGACCTAATTAGGGTTTATGTTTGATTAAGTCTAATTTAGTTTAATTGGGTCTAATGGGTTAGACCTAATTAGGGTTTATGTTTGATTAAATTTAATGTAATAAAGGTTTAACTTTAATTAAATAAGTTTAAAAGATGTTTTAAACCTAATTAAGTCTAATTTTATCATTTTAGACTTAATTAATTAAGCTTAAGGTTTAAATTTAGTTAAATATGTTTAAATGACGTTTTGAACCTAATTAAGTCTACGTTTGTCATTTTAGACTTAATTAAATAGGTTTAAATGATGTTTTAAATCTAATTAAGTCTAATTTTGTCATTTTAGACTTAATTGATTAAGCTTAAGCTTAATAGGTTTAAATGACATTTTAAACCTAATTAAGTCTAAGTTTGTCATTTTAGACTTGATTAAATAGGTTTAAATGATGTTTTAAATCTAATTAAGTCTAATTTTATCATTTTAGACTTAATTGATTAAGCTCAGGGTTTAAATTTAGTTAAATAGGTTTAAATGACATTTTAAACCTAATTAAGTCTAAGTTTGTCATTTTACACTTAATTAAATAGGTTTAAATGATGTTTTAAATCTAATTAAGTCTAATTTTGTCATTTTGGACTTAATTGATTAAGCTTAAGGTTTAATAGGTTTAAATGATGTTTTAAACCTAATTAAGTCTAATTTTGTCATTTTAGACTTAATTGAATAGGTTTAAATGATGTTTTAAATCTAATTAAGTTTAATTTTGTCATTTTAGACTTAATTGATTAAGCTCAAGGTTTAAATTTAGTTAAATAGGTTTAAATGACGTTTTAAACCTAATTAAGTCTAAGTTTGACATTTTAGACTTAATTAAATAGGTTTAAATGATGTTTTAAATCTAATTAAGTCTAATTTTGTCATTTTAGAGTTAATTGATTAAGCTTAAGGTTTAATAGGTTTAAATGATGTTTTAAACCTAATTAAGTCTAATTTTGTCATTTTAGACTTAATTGATTATGCTTAAGGTTTAATAGGTTTAAATGATGTATTAAACCTAATTAAGTCTAATTTTGTCATTTTAGACTTAATTGATTAAGCTTAAGGTTTAATAGGTTTAAATGATGTTTTAAACCTAATTAAGTCTAATTTGTCATTTTAGACTTAATTGATTAAGCTTAAGGTTTAATAGGTTTAAATGATGTTTTAAACCTAATTAAGTCTAATTTTGTTATTTTAGACTTAATTGATTAAGCTTAAGGTTTAATAGGTTTAAATGATGTTTTAAACCTAATTAAGTCTAATTTTATCATTTTAGACTTAATTAATTATTTGTCATTAGCCAAACATAGACTAGATTCATTTAAAACTTAGAATTTTGAAGGAAATAAGCCAAGTTTATGAAAAGGTGATTTTTAGGATTAAAATTATTTAATTAATAAAGGATTTTAGTCCTAAATTTTAATATATTATTCAAAATTATTTTTACGACATAGAAATGATTTTCTTAGGGTTATTCTCTGTTGCCCTAGCATTTCTAACCATTTTTATTTTATTTTTCTTAATTTTCATTTTTTTATAATTATTTATTTGAAATAATTACAAAATGACTTGAAAATTAGAAAAAAGTGTCCTAGACATGTTTTCTGTCCTTGGAAAAATCATGAAACATTCCTAAGAGCATAAAGATAAATGCCTCAAAGTTTCATATTTTTTGATTTATAAATAATTTTTAATAATTAAAATACTCCAGAGAGTATTTAATTATTTAAAAATTAAATAATGAGAATAAAATTATGATTTTTATTTCATAAATTTCTTCCCATTTTGCTCTTTCCAGAGGTATTTTTGTTATATTTTTGTGATTTATATTTAAAAAGTTATGAATTTTCGATTGTTTTAAGGTTAAAACAGATTTTTAACCAATTTCCCGCCTCCAAAGTGATCCCACGCCGACGCGTGTCCTCGGATCTTTCAAAGAGCGAGAAAATCCGCTGTGGGAGGCCGAACAGCGAACACCGCGTGGTTTGATCAGCGTCGTCCGTTCCAAAACACGGGAACGGACGACGGTGATAAATCCATTTTAATTCCAGAAAACTTCATAACCGTTAAACTTCAAATGTTAATATCTCACTCATTTCTTGATGAAATTGAGTGATTTTTGAACCTATGGAATCATCTAAACTTGTAGAATATATCCATACTGTGATGCAACATTTCTGGGCTAGTATAACACATGATATTTCAAAAATATGAATTATTTTAAGAAAAATAATTTCATACCTTTGCCACAAGTAAATCAAGCTTGATCAGACCTTGTAATTATCTTCTAAAACTCCAGAGGAAGATTGTTACTGCACCAATTTGGTTCAAAAGTCGACCTCAGAGGAGAATTTTAAGAAGGTGGTTGTTTGGGCTGTTTTTAAATTTTGATTAAATTGGCTTGTTTGGGCTCAATCTATGGCTTGGGTTTGATCAAAATGGATTGCTAAGACTCTTGGAAAGAGGTTTTGTGTTGGGAGCCAGAAAGTTTGAGCAGCCTATAGGTCTCACTAAATTTTTTTCTTCTTCTTAGTAAGGCTCGGGCATGGCCTTATTTATAGCCATGGGGAGGCCATGGCTTGGCTTAGGCTGTACTAGGGGAGTTGTTATCTTCCCTATTAATGAATTGAAGATAAAATTTTGGCTGATGGGATAACTATGGTTGTCTCTCCAAAGTTCTCCATCATGAGCTCATTGTTTTGGCTCATTTCCATTGGATCATGCATGAGGTGGTTTAGCTCTTTGAAATGAGCTGTAATTTCTCTTCCTCATGAGCTTACAAGTCACCCATTAGCTTTGGCAAATGGTGACACATATGTTTCCCCCTCATGATTTCATTTAACCATGGTGAGGAGTGGAGTCTAAGCTTTGTTCCCTTCCCATTGGTTAGTTTAGGAGGTGGGAAATATGCCTTAGTTTTGGTCGACCACCTCATTGTTGAGTAAAGGTGAGTCATGGCTTAGAATGAAGGAGAAAGAGCCACCTCATTTTATTCACCATGATGGGAGTTAACCCATGGTTAGCCATAATTTAAGCTAAGTTTTGTCATGTGTTAATTATGTCTTATGATTAGTTTAATTTAGTTTTAACTTAAATTAATTATGGGAAGGCCACGTGTCATTTCCATTTTAATTAATTATGTTATTAAAAATTGTTGAAAATTATTTCATTAATCAATTTATTAATTGAAAATAATTTCAAATTAATTAATTGATTAATTTTATCATTTTTATTTAATTTTGTCATTTTATGATTTTAATTTAATTTTCATTTTAATTAATTATGTCATTTAATTAAAATACTGAAAATTAAATCATTAATTAATTTAATTAATCAAAATAATTTTGAAATTAATTATTTGATTAATTTTGTTGTTTTTATTTCATTTTTTATCTATTTTGATTAAAATAGATAAGTGTTGACCAATTTTGATTTAGGTTGACCTAAGTCAGCCTAAATTGATCAATTTAATTTCAAGATGTCCAATGTGACCTTTTTCAACTTTTTCATGGTTGATTTGATCACAATATTTGTGATTTTATCATTGTGGGGTTTTAAACATGTCATTGGGTCGAAGGGTTGACTCATGGGTCAACGAGGTTTGGTCATTAGTTTGGTCATTTTGACCAAAGTTGACTTTTTAGGTCAAAAGGGTGACCTATGGGTTCAACAGTCATTGGGTCTGGTTTGACCATTTTGACCAAAGTTGACTTTTTAGGTCAAAAGGGTGACCTATGGGGTCAACAGGGTTGGTCATTGGGTCTGGTTTGACCATTTTGACCAAAGTTGACTTTTAGGTCAAAAGGGTGACCTATGGGGTCAACAGGGTTGGTCATTGGGTCTGGTTTGACCATTTTGACCAAAGTTGACTTTTAGGTCAAAAGGGTGACCTATGGGGTCAACAGGGTTTGTCATTGGGTCTGGTTTGACCATTTTGACCAAAGTTGACTTTTTAGGTCAAAATGTATTGACTCATTATAAAAATGAGGTCAACAAAAGGGCCCTCAATATGTGTAGAATACTATATAAGTATTCTGCACATATTGGCGTTGACCGAAGTGATCTAAGAGATGTTCTGTAACAATCAGGAAAAGAATGGGTATCATACTGCTCATAGAGGATGTCAAATGTCTTGTTTGTTGGTTCTGAGAAGGAATATTCTTCTCGTGTCTGAAAAGGAATTTACCGGGAGAGAAAATGGATGTCATTTCCATTTCTCAAAATGTAAATGTTGCTATTTTGTTAAAGGAATGCCATGATTTTCGTGTCAGGAAAGGACTTATATCCCATAACTGGAGAGAGAAAATAGACGTCATTTTCTATTTTTCTCAAAATGTCAATATCAAGATTTGGTTAGAGGAAAGCCATGATTTCTGTGTCAGGAAAGGACTTACATCCAATAATCGGAGAGAAAAAATAGATTTCATTTTCTATTTTCCTTAAAATGCCAATGTCAAGAGTTGGTTAGAGGAAAGCCATGATTCCCGTGTCAGGAAAGGACTTACGTCCAATAACCAGAGAGAGAAAATAGATGTCATTTTCTATTTTCCTCAAAATGTCAATGTCAATATTTGGTTAGAGGGAAGCCATGATTTCAGTGTCAAGAAAGGACTTACATCCAATAACCGGAGAGAGAAAATAGATGTCATTTTCTATTTTCCTCAAAATGTTAATGTCAAGATTTGGTTAGAGGGAAACCGTGATTTCCGTGTCAGGAAAGGACTTACATCCAATAACTAGAGAGAGAACATAGATGTCATTTTCTATTTTCCTCAAAATGTCAATGTCAAGATTTGGTTAGAGGAAAGTCATGATTTCCGTGTCAGGAAAGGACTTACATCCAATAACCGGAGAGAGAAAATAGATGTCATTTTTTATTTTCCTCAAAATGTCAATGTCAAGATTTGGTTAGAGGAAAGCCATGATTTCCGTGTCAGGAAAGGACTTACATCCAATAACCGGAGAGAGAAAATAGATGTCATTTTCTATTTTCCTCAAAATGTCAATGTCAAGATTTTGTTAGAGGAAAGTTATGATTTCCGTGTCAGGAAAGGACTTACATCCAATAACTGGAGAGAGAAAATAGATGTCATTTTCTGTTTTCCTCAAAATGTCAATGTCAAGATTTGGTTAGAGGAAAGCCATGATTTCCGTGTCAGGAAAGGACTTACATCCAATAATCGGAGAGAGAAAATAGATGTCATTTTCTATTTTCCTCAAAATGTCAATGTCAAGATTTGGTTAGAGGAAAGCCATGATTTCTGTGTCAGGAAAGGACTTCCATCCAATAACTGGAGAGAGTGGCGAACTCACTAATATTTTTGGTGGGAATATCCGCTGGATTTTTGACCTATATAGGTCGAATGATAATTCTCATGTTTAGTTATCACAAGTTATTCATTTCATCATTAAAATTTATTTTATTATTTTTAGGACCTGTCGACATATCATAGACACTGGGGAACATTTTTCCAACATTTCATTTTTTTTTCCATAAAAAGGTCACCAGTACATATTATTGCAAGCAAAAGCTAACGGTACATATGTGTACATATCATATAGCGTGCTGCAACAAACTACTGATATTTTACATACCAACAGTTACCGATATATCACACATCGACAACTACAGATATATCACATGTCAAAAGTTCTTATATATATCATAACATAGCCTTGGATGTTAATAGACTGTCTATAAACATCCTACACTCCAAAACATTATTTGTCGAACATGTTTCAGGTGTTCGACATTTTTATGGGATTACGGTAACTCTAAAGGCTTCAATCCTTCAAGTTCCGGGATAGCTTGGTATCCAACCGGTCTTTTGTCAGGCTTCATCCGTCGCAAAGTGATTGATATGCGTGGCCTATCGACGCTGGGTATGCAGTGTTTTACAAAGTCTGCTCCATTTCCTTGAAATAAAAGGACTGATCCTCGAGTCAGAAGGATACGGCATGTTCCTTCAAATTCTCCAGGTCCGAGAATCTGTATCTCCCTCCCAAATACAATAGAGCAGCGGTTCATTAAAGACACCGTGCAAAAGGGTCTTTCGAAGTCATGACTGTCAATATGAGGAGGGATACATTCTCTTTCATCATACATGTTGATGATGCAGCTATCGGGAACACAATCTGCAGGTATGATTCCCCAAGTGACAAGTCGTCTGATAATTTAAATTATCACAGTGGGTAAAGTATCTACTTGTTCGTGTCGCAAAATTCTGGGGAGATTTCCTTCTTTGTCTCTTGCATAATTGTAGCAACACCCATATTGGATGGTTTGTCTGCCCTTGCCACGAATCCATTTATTGGGTTCAGAATAGGTTTTCCTTCGAAGGTGTCCAACCCTACCCTGATTTCGGGCTTTTGTAATATGATCAATGATAGCAGACTTGTTCATCCTCATCAAATATTCTCGGTAAACAGCTTTAAGACCATCCAAAATATTTATTGTCCTTTTGTTCACATGCTTATATTGTTCAAAGGTTCTCCATTCGATAGCGCAAATTCGTCGCACCTCTTCCCTTGAGTGATTCTTTCTGTCAACTTTCTTATCTGACACCTTCAAACTCTAAGCAGGTGTGACTGATGGTGAAGTGATAATCGTTTTCCCATCTTGATTTTTCTTTGTAGGATTTAGATTTTTCATTTCTAATGCAGAATTTATTTCTTCAAATTAAGTATGTTGACCTCATTTTTGATGAGGTCTTCCCTTCTTCTTTTTAGTGCTTAGGATCTAGCCTTAAGCTTTTCCTTTGACTATCTTAGAGGACTAGAATTGGGACCCGCCTTTTAGAAATTCAAACCACTTCTAAACTCCCGCAAACTCTACAAACTTGACTATAGACCCCTAATCACCTGGAGGTTGAAATCAAATGTGGAAGTTTAAAGGATGAGTTCCTATAGGATTCTTTGGCCTTAGGATCGCCTCAGGTGGCCCTGGTGCAGTGAAGGGGCCGACTTACACTACACTTACACACTACATTTCCACACACTTCCTAAAACCACACCCATACCCAACTTAACCTCCTGACTCATGTAGGTGATTCACATGGATGGTCCTTAACCCCTAAGCTCTTGGCTAAGAGGGTTAGGAACAACATAGTGAATGCCTCAAATGAGTCCTTTCATGGCTCATATGGGCTTGAAATGACTTCATGGCTTAACCAAAATGACTTCTTTCCACCTAGATTCACCCAATCTTCAATTTCCCAAATTTTCAATTTTTGACCCCCGGGACCCTACACCTACTAAACCTACCCAAAACCCTTGAAATTACCCAAATTTTTGCAAAATTTCCAAATTACCCAAAATTTTCCAAAATCAATCCCAAACATCTCCACATCACTCAAATTGATCATCCATACCCAAAAATACCAAAGATTCCAAAAATACCTCCCAATACCCTCCAAATACCCAAAATACCCTTCTTGGCATAAAAATCCAAAAATTCAGAAAATTCCCAGAAAATTCCAGAAAATCCTAAATATTCCCAATTTCATTTTGTCCAACTACACCATGGGCCAATTTTGTCAATTTACCCTACTTTTGTCAAATCCCCCAAATTGACCCATTTTAACCCAAAGTGAACCCAATGTTAAACCAAACCTATCCAATTGACCCAAATTCTGGTCCAATTCAATTCTAAACTTCAATTCAACATTCCAAATACCAATCTAGACTAAATCCAAGTCCAATTTGATTGACATTTGGATCCAATCTCACTTTTGGCCTTAAAGCCCAATTTGGACCCATGACCCAAACTTAACCCAAATTCAACCCAATTCAAATCCAAATCACCCCCAATTTGTTTCAAATCACTCATGACACATCTATGAGCTAAACCCAACAATTATTTGGCCCAACCGCTTTACAAAATTCCCATCCATAAATTCATTTTTAAACTTAAGGGCCCATTCCTTAAACCATTTTAAAAGCCCACTTCCACCAAATCCAAAGCCCCAAAAATTCTTCCAAAGCCCATATGACATTTCCCCTCATCATACTTTCAATTAAAATCATCCCTAAGTCCTAAACCAATGATCAAATATTTCTAAATGAAGCTTCATCCAAATTTCCACCAAATTATCCAAAATCCTTAAAATCCTTTTTTATGAAATTGACCAAACTTTTTGCCAAGCCAAAGGTGAGCCATGAAGCCATGCATGAGCCACATGTGAGCCATGAGAGCTTTGGACACTCCACCATGCCATATTGGGTAAGAAGAGGGGGCTATCCTTAATCCCTAAAGCTCATTAGCCTTAATCATGTTTCACCTAAACTTAAATTTAATCCAAATATATTTGATGGAGACTTCTCCATGCCAAACCAGCTGATCCCTTTGATCCCCCACAGCATCCAAAGCCACCTTGAAGGGTGCACCAAGCCCAAATGGGTGGATTGACCCATTTAGACTCAAAACTAGCCATGCCCCATTCTACTTTGATTCAACCACTTTACACATGGCATTTGCCAATCGCCTACACTAAACCCCAGCCACCGACCCACCCGACCAAGATGGTGACCATTGCTCGGCCGGCCGGCCACCGGGCCGCCGGAAAACACCATGGCCGAGAGCTCACATGTGAGCCAACATTGAAATTCTCACTTGCCGAGCTGCCCCATGCCTAGTGGTCACCATGGCCGTTCTTCTCCTCACCGGAGCAAGTTCGATCCCAAGCCCTAACTCCCCCTGGGAGGCCCCTCAGCCAGCTCTATTTAAACTCCACCCCTCTCGGTCATGAGAAGGAGAGAAGCACAAACCTTGCCAAAACTCTGCCAAAATTGTTCCAAACCCTTCTCCATCCTTAGAGCACTTGATCCCCAGTGAAATCCTTCTGCCATTTCTCCTCTGTAAGCTCAATTTCAGAGTTGAAATTCCACCCAAAACCAGGACACTTCTCCATGGTGAGCCAATTCCCAAATAGATTGGCCCTACACCTTCACCAGACCAAGGGAAGGTGTCCACCATCAAAAGCCCCATCTCCAGGCCACCCAGTTGCTCCAACCTCCAAGCTTTGTGATCAGGCTTGGTCGAAATCATATCCAGACAATTCACTGGACCGGGAGACTTCATCCGGAGCTTGCGGGACCCGATCGAAGGTGCAACAACTCTCGGATTGAAGCCACACTTCTGCGAGCCAAGGTATGAGCTAACTCTTCATCCCGAGCTTCTGGAGATTCTCCATTTCAAATGCTTTAGTTTCAATGCATGTTAACCATATAGATGTGTTAGTCTCTTCAAGACGAATCCATAGAGTATAAGAACGTAAAAATCCATTGAGAATCGAGTGAGATCTTAGGGATTTAGTGTGGACGGCTCTCGGGTGAGAACACTTGGGGACGATGAACGGATGCCGTCCATTCAATACACGCGCGGACGGACGGCTCGGATGGCGTCGGACCGGGAGACGGTACGAGAACCGTGGGGCCCGGGCTGCCGACTCGAGTGGCGGCGTCGAATGGGAGCGCGCCGCGTGGCCTTTCGGAGTCTGCCGAGGATGCGCCGGCGGCCGACTCGGATAAGTAGAAAATTAGGGATTTTCTAATTTATTTAATTCCCTAAACTTCAAAAATTCATATCTCTGTGTAGAAAAATCAGAAAAATAAAATAAAAATACCCACTTGCTCAGTGAAGAGAGGAGAATAATGTGGAAAAGAAATCACTTAATTTCATCAAATATTTCATTTTTTATAATTTATTTACTCTCTGCATTGTTTTAATTCTCCATGCATGCATACAATTCACCATGGCATGAGACCATAGGGCTTTTGAAGCCTCTAAATTTGGGAACATTCCCTGAATTTTCCAAAGTCGGAGGCCATCCCTATGAAGAGTTCTTGATTTTTAAGTTCGAGTCATCTGTTTTGAGTATTTTAATTCCAGTAAATAGCATGTTGTGAAATAAATTCTAGGAAAATTTGGTGATGTTCCTTATGACCGAGAGAACCCTAGGAAAAATAGTTTTTGACTTAGTTCATTTAAAACAACCCTAATTGGCTTAAACACCCAAAATAGGTCTTTAATTAATTAGAATTAACCAGGCATCAAATTGACTTGAAATCAATTCTCCACTGACCTTTAGGATCAGAGGAACCCACCATAAAAATTTGAGGTCAATTGGACTTGGTTAGCCCTACTAATTGGGTTGATTAAGTCACTTAGCCATTTTAAACTTTAAAAATTCATAACTTTTAAAATACTTTTTAAAAATTCACCAAATTGGTTTTGGAGCCTCTCTGATATCAGGGGAACCTAAAAAAATTAAAATTTCAATTTTCTAAAAAAGTTGATTTTTAATAATATTTTAATATTTTTAATAATTAAAAAATAATAAAAATCACAAAAATAATAAAATTCACCAAAATGTCAAATTTTGAATTTTAATCACTTAGGAACAAATCCCACATTTTTCTTAGGTCTATTTAGTGAGATATTGAATTTTAAAGCCCTAGGGTAATTTTAAAATTAAAAAAAATGTATTTTCTAGCATTTTCACTAAAATAATTATAATAAATCATACAAAAATCAGAAAATTGCAAAATTTGTTTCTCTAGTTTCCTTGATATCAGAGAGATTTTTGAAAAATATAAAATCCATTTTTCAACATTTATTTTATTTTTAAATTAATTAACACTCCAAAATTCAAAATAATTATAATAAAAATAATATAATTCAAAAAATCACCAAAATTGGTCCAAGTGTTTCTCTGGTCATTAGGAATGTCCCCTAATTTTCTTAAGGACAAAAACTCTCCTTTGGTCATGTTATCAAATTTTCCTTGAAAATCTCTATTTTCCATCAAAAATAATTATATAAATAAATTAAATACAGAAAAATCACATTTTCTCCTCTCATGTCTTTATTGACATATGAGTGAAGTCACATAAAAATTTCAAGTTCATTTAAGTTCAATTTAGTGAGTTATGAAATTATTAAGCTTAAGGGGTAAAATGGTAATTAAACTTTTAACCCTTAATTAAAACTTTAGGTTTAATAAAATTAATAAGTAAAATATTTGATCTTAATCTGATTTGGATGATTGAAATTTAAATAATTAAAGGGTAGAAACTCATTAAACAATTTTTTAAAATGATTAAACTTTAATTAAATAATAGATTAAATTTGGAAGAATAATAAAATTGGAATTATTAAAATAAGGGATATTTATTAGGAAGAGATTTATTCTTTAATTTAAAAAATCCCTAAACTAATTATATCATTAACACTTAACTCTTAATTAAAATGATAAATCAAATTTAAAATATTAAAAGACTTAATTAAATCATTAAACTCTTTTAAAATCTCAATTAAAATTATAAATTAAATTAAATAATTAAATTAAATTAAATTAAACAATTAAATTAAATTAAATTAAATTAAATTAAAATTAAATTAAATAATTAAATTAAATTAAATTAAACAATTAAATTAAATTAAATTAAATTAAATTAAATTAAATTAAATTAAATTAAATTAAATTAAATTAAATTAAATAATTAAATTAAATTAAGTTAAACAATTAAATTAAATTAAATTAAATAATTAAATTAAATTAAATCAAATCAAATTAATTAAACATCAAATCAAATTAAATTAAACTATATTAAGTTAAATTAAAACTCAATTAAATTAAATTGAATTAAATATAACATCACCTAAGACATAAAAGAAATTAAATATAAAGCAACTTGAACACTATTCCAAATTTAAACCCTTTAACTTAAATCAAATCATTTGAATACTAATTTACCCTCGAAAGCTTTGATTATTATAACTCCTAAATGAAACATTAAATGAAGTGCTACTTCACTCATAAGATATTCAAATGTCTTAATTCACCTGGGCAAGTTAACAAAACTTGAAAACCTCGGACGATTGATTCATTTATATAATTAAATTCATTTGGACTTAAAACAATCCTAAAAATATCGAAAAGATGTTTAAGATTCTTCTTAAGCACTTCCTCAATATGATAGGATATTTATAAGAACAATTGGATTTAATTGTTCTTTGATGAAGAAGATCGTCCTCAAACAAAAACACAAAGAACCTAGACGTCATAGGAGATGACTCAGCTATAGGATTAGGAATTTGGTAGAAAACCATAACCTTTCCCTTAGCTTTACCTAGGAACTTGCTTAAATATTCTAATTGTGTTTTAAGTGTAGCTTGAGATGACGGGAAGACCCTCCAGTGCACGCTTTTATTTTATCGCAATTTACTTTCTTGCAATTTACTTCCTCGCAATTTACTTTATCGCAGATGCACTTTACTTTTCTTGCATGATAAAACAACTCGTTGCATGAAAACCCACACCTTTAGGATAGTCCCTAAAACCGAAACCAAAACTAAGTTAAAAGTCATTGCAAGATAAAATTCACCGCCACAACATTTCAAAATATAAAACAACTCAAAATTTAATCACAAACAGTAACACAAAACTACAATCGCAACTAAATTAAAACGTCATGTCGGATGATCGGGAATACCTCGGATGATGTAACCTACGTGTTGCTAACTGGATTTCCCACGGTCTAAATGAAAGTGTGGAACTCATTCAGTTGAGTTTAGCAAATTCATCCGGACTAAGTGAATCCGATAAAAATAATGATGCCGAAGGATGGAACCGTCGGATCTTAACCTGTGTCGTTATAATCAACTTTAAGATTTGTTTTAATCAAAATACAAAACACTCGGAAATTAAGACTTCTCTAAACCAAAACACTTTTCTCATCTCCAGATTTATGATTTCTAAAACTAAACCTCTGCAACAACAAGGAGCTTGGAGCATGGTGGGCAAGACGGCCATCGTCGTCGCAGAAACTCGAACCTACTTCAACGAAACCTTCTTAGAATTAAACAACAAAGCCATAGGACTTCGAGGTAGCTTGCCTAGTGCAACATAAATCCTCAACCTCTTCGTTAGGCATTTGCATTGCAAATTAAGCCCTAACCGGTCTTAGGATTCCGAGGTAGTCGTCCGATACGACAATAAACCCTCACATCTTCTAAAGCTATTTGTTTGATTTTATCATACAAATATAAGCCCTAATTAATTAAAATTGGCAAGATCGAAATACTAAATAAACATTAGGACTTTTCTAAATTCAAGCCAAACAATAGGATAGTCGGGAAATTACCGAAGTTCACTTCGAATCGGTGATTTCTCCTACCTTTCTTCCTTTGGATTCACAAAACAAAATGTTCCAAAATTTGATCCATTCCCTATCGAAATTCCAAAATTCAATCTTCGAAAACCTTAAACTTTGAAATTCTCGAGAGCAGAATTATTGGTTATTAATCGAGAGTTTTCTTAGGTGATTCCCGTCACTTAAGATGTAATTAACTATAGGGGCTTGCCCTTATAGGGAATTTTAAAGAACCTGTGTAATATAAACCCTCGTTTAATACTTTCATATTAAGCGGGGAATTTGTCTGCTTATAAAATTGGTTCGCAGACCAAACGGATGTCACAAAACTTCTAGTTTACTTAATCGAGCCCCACCCTCAGCGGTGTGTCTATCCTTAGGGATAGATACACGGTTTGTGGTGCGGTGCTCGTTTGTATAAACTATTTGGGATGTGAGATCGGTTTAATCTCATTTCTTAAAACTTTCAAATTTAAAATTATTTTCAAAGTCAAATACTACTTTCTAAATTATATATATATTTTAAATTTAAAATTTAAATTCGCCGACAACTTCGTTAGGCGACCCCTTTTCAAAATAAAACACACAACCTAAAAATATGCCGACAACTTCGCGCGACTCACTGGGAAGATTCCTCTCTCCATTATAATCAAATAATTCTCGTTTTCAAAAATCGGTAGTGTATCCATGTCCCTCATGGATCAAACTACCCTTCTTTCCGTTGGAATACTATGTTCATGTCTATCTTGAACAAGTATAGCCAACATTCTCTCGGATTTAGGAGCCACTCGTTTAGACACCCCTAAACGTAGAGGTTCCGAGATCCTTTTACCTCATTTCGAGGTGGGGTGGACCCCCGATAGGTGTTAGTTTAGGAGTGATCCTTCGAGTCGGGAAGTCTTGCTTAAGACTTTCTTTTCCTTTCGAATCGGATTCCTTACCTTCTCTACACCTTCGAACATTCCGTTCTAAATAAACAAACCCTCTAATAAGTGATTCTTTTAACAAATGATTCTTTTTTATAAATACATGAACAAAGAATGAGTTCGGACTCTTTTCAATTCCTTTCTTTTCGTCCCGAAGAAAAGAAGCATAACTCGAGACCGACAACTAGAATCTACCCCGCGAAATGGAAGCCCCGAAACCGATTTTCTCCTTCACCAACGGACTCGGACTTCGCCGTCTATAAGGATGAGCCGCCCGACAACGGGGTCATCCGATTTGGACAGAATTTGAAAACACGAACGTCAAGGTCACCGACGTCTCCCTCTTCGCACCGACGAACAAGGTATCCGAAGTCGAGGAGCCATCGCTCGAGTTCAACCTCAGGTCGACCCAAGAGTTTCCTCCCCGCAAAGGGTCCCGACTGAGGAGGAGTACCGCCGTCCGCAGAGGACCGTTCTTACTACCCCCACCGGTCTAGTTGTTTCCGCACCTACCCCGACTTCGCCAAATAAAAGGGGAAAGAAATCCGTAACTATGGTAAACTTGTTACCGTGGAGGGTACGTGATCTTCCCGTAAGACCTTCCGTCTTCGAAATCGGGTCCGGATTCAAAGATTCCGTCGCCGACAAAGACCCAAAGAAGAAATAGAAATAGAAGGATCGCCAGGGAAGCCGTAGCCGCCGAGATCGTCTTCCGAGGAAATTCCGCAGTTGCCGTAATATACACCGTTACCGAATATACACCACCGCCCGACTACATACCACTTTTGGGAGGAAGCGTGTTCCATCCCTCTCCGCCGCAGAGGATGAGGAGAATGTTCGAAAGATTGCCGCCACATTACCACGACCTCGCATACTACAACGATAGCCGCAAGAAAAGAACTAGAACTACGCCGTCTGTTGACCGCAAACTTTGGTAGAAAAGCTAAGCAAAGAAGGAAAACCGCCCCGTGTCGGAAATTCTACGAAGGATAGGACGGGTGCTGCCAAATCCCGTCTTGGGCCCCGAGTAGAACCCGCCGTCATGATAGAAAAGCCAAGCAAGAGAATGAAGGCTAGCCCGCCCGTCGTAGTATCGGGATTACGCGTATTAGGGAGGATACCACCTTCCAGCATTTGGCCAACGGACCATCCGGTCCTAGACCTTCGTCGCTAGAAGGATGGTGTGGCGTCCCACTACGGGGCAAGCTGAGATCGAAACAAGCAGCCCGAGAGAGAAAGTCTCGCCGGAGGCCGGAATCCGAAGAAAGTGCTACCGCGATGAAGGGGACTCGTGAAAAGGACCCAGCAACCATCGCATGACAACCACAAAGATACACAGAAAGCTCCGCTAGAAGATGTCATGGAAAAGTTGAGAACCGATATCCAACGGTTGGCAAAAGAAAGAGAAGAAAAGTTCGGAGATGAGATCGACTCATCGGAATTCATGGACAACGAGTATGCAGAAATCAACATGGTTGAGACACGAGCTTCATCGCCTCTCAAGGTGCTCCTGCAGCTTGCAGAAGAGAGGAGCCGTAACCGATGAAGAGACAGCCTTCAGGAAAAGGACGACACGATCGCTCAAATGGCGAAGAGGATGGAAGAGATGGCCATGCGCTCCGGCCACTCTCCGCAGTCAAGTACAACCACATAGAGAGACACCCCCGGAGGTCATTCACATCGTAGACGGAGGAAAGGAGATTACATCCGTCAATCGGGGATGACCACGTGAAAAAGGACACAACACAAAGTATGATCCCCGAAAAGGATATCAAGAACTTGGTAGAGCAAGCAGGTGCGAGAAGCCTTAGCACAATCGAAGAGCGGGACATCCATTCGGACGGGTAGACCTTACCCGAAGAATTCGACTCGTCCAATACCCGAAAGGCTTCGTACCACCTCTCGTTTAAGACCCTCGACGGAACCGGGAACCCCCGACAAGCATGTTGCACACTTTCGTGCCGCTTGTTGCAATGCCGGCGGGAGCGATGCATTACTCTTCCGACAGCTCGTTAGCGTACCGTCAGAATCGCCTTCGACCGGTATGCGAATTACCCAACGGTTCCGTGAAGACATTCTCGTAGCTAGAGAGCCTCTTCATTAGCAATTTGCCGGAGCTCAGCACCACATCACTATAGGTGATTTAGTGGTAGAGAAACAAAGGCCGAATGAAACTCTAGTGGATTACATACTTCGATGGAGAAATTTAAGCATGAAGTGTGAACCACAACCGCAAGAACAACATGCAATCAGATCTCGCTTAAAAGCATTCACGGCCCGATAAGCACTTCTCCTCAAGGATTCACTATTAAGACTTTCGAGAAGTTGTTAAGCAAGGCCGGAAGCTTGCAAGAAGAGGCGAAGCAATTAAGTTTTGCCGACAAGACGGACAAGCGTAGCCGGTGAAGACTTTCGAAAAGAAATCCGGGTCGCTCGGCAGTAGCTGACAAAGGCAAACAACCGATGCAAATACCACTCGTAATGGCCGCGCAACCACAACAAGATTACCAAAGAACCCCGATCCAATGCTATCGCCGTCTCCGCAAGTATGAACAACCGTCTCGTCCGCAACGTACATCGAGGGAGCTTCGAGCAGAGAATATCCGTTCAAAAATGGAGCGAAGATCGAAGATGTTCCGTAGCTTAATGAAAACTCCAGATTTCCACTGCCAGAGCCCAAAAGACCGGAGGAAGTCAACAAGAAAGGTGATCCCAACTTTCGCCCCTACCATCGGATGCTTGGGCACAAGATGGAAGATTGTATTACCTTTAAAAGTTGGCTCAACGACAACCTTCGGAAAGGAAATATAACAATCCCGAAGGAGTACATGAAGGAACCCCGTAAAGGAAGTTCCGTCAATGTTATCTCAACCGATCCCGTCATCCCGATAGATCCCTATGCAACCGACGATGGATGGACTACCGCTCGGACGAGATCTTCGAAGAAGATTTTAGACAACATCCGAACCGCTTCGGTGCGAGCTTCAATTCAGAGTTCGAGACCCGTTAAGCCGGTACTATCACTTGCGATAGAAGAACCACCTCGACGAGGAGACAATCGAAGAGAAGAAGAAAATCGACGAAGAAGAGGGGACCGAGACTCCTAAGGCTGGACTAGGGTCGCTTATCCTGAGGATAGCTGTTTCCGATTCTGGGGAGAAATCCCTCGAACCTCCGATTTTGTATGATTATCTCGCTCACTTCGGTGGGATCATATAATGATAAGGGTGATGGCGTTGGCTACGTTTTGACTGTTTCTAACGATTACGTAACTAGCGACAATCCGGGCGTCGATTTCGATACCAACAACAATTCTCAAATCATACAAGATCTCGACGATCAAAATGACGAAGAAGGCATCCATCAAGGAGGCTACGAGAGTTCAACAAGCAACGGATCTATCCGTGAGTTTCGAGGAGCTCCGAGTACGATAGAGTTAGAGCCTTCAGATTTTGAAGATAATCCAGGAGAGCCAGTCATCCCGATTCAGGAGGAAACACCGGCAAACTCAACATTAGATTCAGAAGAAATTACAGAAGTCAACCTAAGAAGTGGAAAAGTTCTACCTCCAAGAATGGGTCCAAAAGACAAAGGAAAGGTGTGGTTGTTCAAGAAGAACCAACCCCAGCAGAAGAAATACCCATTCGAGAAGAAGCCGAGACGCATGGAAACAAAGTGGACTACAACGTGCTAGCCCATCTTAGGAAACTACCGGCCAAACTGAGCATTTACGACGCTCTCATCTTATCAAAGGAGATGAGAGAAGCTCTGATCAAGGCCTTACTTGATCCGGAAATTCGCTTAGCTCAAATGGCCGGAGATTCCTTAGATGAGGTTTGCTCGTTAAAGGAACAACGAGGTGTTACCTTCACGGACAATGACCTACTACTGGGGATGCAGATCACAACCGACCGTTGTACATTTCGCTTATAATCGGGAAGTTTACGCTCTCCGTACTATTGGTGGATCCAGGAGCATCAATCAATATAATGAGTCTTCGAACACTAGCATACTTGAAATTGATGCTCGTGAGCTCGAGGCCGACAAAATGTTATTAAGAGGATTCAACCGTAAAGGAGAAAGAGCCCTCGGGTCAATAACGCTATCGATGAAAACCGGTGACTTAGCAAAGACAACCGCAAAATTTCATATAATCGATTCGTAAACATCGTTCAACGCTCTATCGGGCCGACCATGGATACATGAAAACAGGATGGTACCATCATCTCGCACCAGATGCATCAAATATTACGATGGAGGGGAACAGAGGCATCAAAGGCGACTTACAACCATTCTCCGTACATGAGATTGGAATCCATGAAGACGCAACTTATTATGCACCGCCAAAGAAAACAATCTTCTCCAGAGATACCATAACAAATGAAGCAAAGAAAGTTAGAGACAACGAAGAACCTGAAGTTCTAGTCCAACAGTCACTCACCACTCCCTTCCGGGGAGATGGTGAAGGTTTCTCCACAACTCGCATCCGAGGTCGAGGCCGGGGACGAGGCCGTGGTAGAGACGTTAGGACAATGGGACTGCAGAAAACCAACCATCAATGTTGATCGGGAAGATAGCTTCCGAAGAAGAAAAAGAAATCAAGCAAGAAGCAGCGACAATAAGTCGAAAGAAGCCGCAATTCAAGATCTCCCTCGAAGATGAAAAGAATGAAGAATATAAATCAATGTACGAGAAGATTAACCACTACGTACATACTATGACCCTAACTCCGATCCATTCTAATAAGATCGAGGGTATGGAGGTCAAAGAGGTACGTAGTGACGGTGCAAAGCCGATCAAATTCTACCGCGGTGCTTCTTCCTCCAAAACTGAAAATAATGTACAATTCGAAGATGTCACTTCATCAGAATTAATGGAATTACCTTTTGAGTGGTACTCTCCTCGTGTTCAAAATTTAATTCAACGTGGTTTCTTACCTCGACAATGGACAAAAGGCCAATCACAACATTTTGAAAAGTTATGGAATAACTCCGCCGTCCTCCCAATTCAAAGTATGGACTCGGATTCGAGCACAATAGGGTCAGCTGACGATACTCGAATTTTGCTCGGTTGTCACTTGCAAGACCAATGAAAACCGCATGGAAACTACGTACGAACTCGAAGATTTACAAATCGAGACGCTCCACCGTAATTCGAAGAAGAAATTAAATCCATTAATAGATGAGTTAACGGAAGTTAACTTAGGTACTAGCGAAGAGCCTGGACCTACCTTTGTTAGCTCCTTACTCAATAAAGAAGACTCCGAAGAAATAATCAAGTTATTAATGGAATTTAAAGACTCGTTTTGCTTGGAGCTATGATGAAATGCCGGGATTAGCTCCGAGGTTGCAGTCCATAAGCTAGGAGTGGATCCTACTGCTCCAATCGACAAGGTCCCGTAAGAATGCGTCTAGAAATCGAACAACAAGTCATACTCGAAGTTAAAAAGCTAATAGACGCTAAATTTGTCCGCGAAGAACAATACCCGACCTGGTTAGCCAATGTGGTGCCAATCGAAAGAAGAATGGTCGATCGAATTTTTGTGGACTTCGGAGATTTAAACAAGGCATGTCCAAAAGATGAATTCCCTCTACCGATTCCAGAATCGATGATCGATATTGCTTCGACACATGAAATATTCTCGTTCATGGATGGATCTTCGTGATATAACCAGATAAAAATGGCTCCAGAAGATGAAAAGCTTACAAGCATTCGTAACGCCGATCGGAGTATTTTGCTACACAATGATGCCATTCGGATCGAAGAACGCAGGAGCAACCTACCAAAGAGCAATGACAAGAATTTTGATGATCTCATCCACAATCAAGTCGAGTGCTACGTGGACGATGTCGTCATCAAAAGCAAAGTAAAGGAAAACCACTCGTATGATTCGAGAATTGTTTTCGAACGATTAAGACAATTTAACCTTAAGATGAATCCTTTAAATGCGCCTTCGGCGTCACCTCCGGAAATTCTTAGGATTCGTTGTCCGACATCGTGGAATTGAAATCGACCCGAGAAGATTAAAGCCATCTTAGAAATGCCGCCTCCCAAAACCTTAAAACAATTACGATCTTTTCAAGGAAGCCGGCATATCTTCGACGCTTTATCTCAAACCCGTCAGTAGGTGTCGGCCTTTCTCGGCACTAGTTAAAAAGGACGCCAAATTTATTTGGGAAGAGAAATGCCGTAAGGCCTTCGAAGACATTAAACAATATTTAATGACACCTCCCGTCTTAGCAGCCCCCGGCCTCGGTAGACCGCCGATACTTTACACCGCGGCTTTAGATGACTCTCTCTGAGCCCCGTTAGCCTGTGTCAATGATGAGGGTAAAGAAAATGCTCTTTACTACTTAAGCCGTCGTTTACTTCCGACGGAAGTAAGGTATCCCGCAATTGAAAAGCATTGTTTGGCCCCGATCTTCGCCGCTCAAAAGCTCGTGCACTACATGCTTTCTCACAAGGTCAACCCGATTTCGAAGTTTAATCCATTGCAATACTTGATGACTCGTCCAACACTTTCCTGCAGACTTGCCGGATGGTCAATGATATTATCGCAATTCGATATAACTTTTGTGCCTCTCGCGTGCCGTAAAGGACAAGTCTTAGCAGTACTTCTCGCAAAGACACCCTTTGCCAGCCGAATCTCCTCTCAATGACGATCCGCTAGATGAACAAATAATGAACTTAGAAGACCTCGACGATCGACGTTGGGAATTATATTTCGACGGAGCATCTTCAAGACACAAAGACGAAGAATCGCAAGTGATAGTGCCTGTGAAGGCAGAATCGGGCTAATCTTTATAACACCGGAGCGGGGGATGTTAAGATACTCCTACCACTCGACGAACCGTGTACAAACAACGGCGGAATACGAAGCCCTCATAACGGGATTGGAATTAACTATTCAAATCGGGATAACGGACATCAACATCTACGGGGATTCACAATTAATCATTCAACAGATTGCGTGACAATACAGAATTTTTAAACCAAGACGAACAATACTTCCAAGTATGCCATACAAATGTTGAACAGATTCCAAATGTGACGATCTACAAAATTCCTGAAAAGAAAATGCTCTAAAGCAGATGCTTTAGCCCGTCTCGCAAAAGAATTTGCTCGTTTGCAAGATGAATCGTTGAAGTGTCAGCTCACTGGACGTCGAGTCCTATCACGACTGACATAGACATAATACACAAATCGAAGAAAGAAAAAGAATCAGCTGCAAGAAGTGACGTAAAACACGTAAGATCAGGCGATACCATCGATGGACTACACCGCAAACAGAAAGCTACCGGACGATAGGTCGCTAGCCCATCGTATCAAGAAAAGAACTCCGTCCTACGCATTAATAAACAACACATTATACGGAAGGTCTTTTGATCAAATGTGGCTAAGGTGCCTAAGCGGGTCCGAGGCCCGTGAAATTGTTAAAGAGGTGCATTCGGACTCGTGGCGCTCACGAGTCGGGTCCAAAGATGAAAATGAAAATTAAAAGACTAGGTACTACCGGCCCTCGATGATGACCGACCGCATGAAAATCGCCAAGAGCCGTCATCAATGCCAAGTGCACGGAGTGGTTCTACACCAACCTCCAAATGTGCTACACCCGACAATTGCGTCGCGGCCATTGGAATGTTGGGGCACTGATATAGTGAGTCCGATAGAACCACCATCTTCAAAAGGACATCGCTTCATTCTCGCGGCTACGATTACTTTTCCAAGTGCGGAGGCGCCCACTTTAGAGAAGTGAAAGCACACCACGTGCTCAGCTTTTCAAGAACCAAGTTGTCTACCGTTTCGGAGTGCCGCGCAGATCATCTCGGATAACGGGCCGCATTCGAAGCACACAAATCAACAATTTTGTCGAGAGACACTGAATCGACTCAGCGATACTCGACAATTTACTACCCAAGAGCAAACGGTCTCGCCGAGGCTTTTAATAAAACTCTCGTTCAAATCTTAAAGAAAACCCCGGACGATAATAAGAGAAATTGGCACGAGAAATTGTTAGAAGCCTTATAGGCCTACCGGACAACCTTCGTAACTCCTACTCAAGCTACACCTTACGCTCCGGTGTGTGGGTCCGAGGCAAGTGTTACCTTGTGAGGTTCGAGCCTTCCTTCACTCGTAATCGCAGCTTGCAAACAAGATCACGACGAAGAAAACGCCGGATTACGACTCGAAGAATTAGAAAGCTCGAAGGGAAAAGACTCGCAGCTGCAACAGAATTTAGAACTATACCAAGCTAAGATGGTTCAAGCCCACGACAAACCGGTCCGCCCAAGAACCTTCAAAGTTGGTGACTTAGTTCTCGTTCTCAAGAGACCTATTCTCGCACACCGCAAGATAGGAGGAAAATTTGAACCCACGTGGGAAGGACCATTTGTGGTCAAGCAGAGATACTCGTGAGGTTCCTACCGACTAGTGAATTGCCGTGGAGAACGACATATGCTTCCGATCAACGGACGATACTTGAAAAAGTATTACGCTACCTGATGTTTCGAAGGAATGAATTCTTCATCCCTAAGAAACACGGGCGAAGTAATTACTTATGACTGGGTCCGAACCCAAAAAATAAAAAATGTGCTAAAATAAATAAAATCATGATAATAAAGTTTTCCTTGTTTTCTATTCCAAATCAAATCTCAATCAAATTTCAAATTCAATCTTTCCAGATCCCAAATCAAATTTCAATCAAATTCCAAATCCAAATCTCAATCAAATTTCAAATTCCATCCTTCCAAATTTCAAATCAAATTTCAAATTCAATCTTTCCAAATTCCGAATCAAATTTCAATCCTTTCAAATCACAAATCAAATTCTCAATCAAATTTCAAATTCAATCTTTCCAAATTCCAAATCAAATTCTCAATCAAATTTCAAACCCAATCTCGATCAAGTTTCAAACTTGATCTTCCAAATTTCAAATCAAATCTTAAATCAAATCTCAATCGAGTTCAAACTCATCCTTCCAAATCTCAAGTTCAATCTTTCCAGATTTCAAATCTCAATCAAAATTCAAACTTTTGGGTCGAGGATTTTACATCCAAGACTGCACTGCTTTAGGATTCTTTTCCTATTGCACTGAAATACATCAAATTCAACCTTTTGGGTCGAGGATTTTACATCCAAGACCGCACCGCTTTAGGATTCTTTCCTATTGCACTGAAATACATCAAAATCAAACTCTTTTGGGTCGAGGATTTTACATCCAAGACCGCACCGCTTTAGGATCCTTTTCCTATCGCGACCGAAATACATCAAAATCAAACTCTTTTGGGTCGAGGATTTTACATCCAAGACCGCACCGCTTTAGGATCCTTTTCCTATCGACCGAGATACATCAAAATCAAACTCTTTTGGGTCGAGGATTTTACATCCAAGATCGCATCGCTTTAGGATCCTTTTCCTATCGCACCGAAATACATCAAATTCAAACCTTTTGGGTCAAGGATTTTACATCCAAGGCCGCACCGCTTTAGGATCCTTTTCCTATCGCACCGAAATACATCAAAATTCAAACTTTTGGGTCGAGGATTTTACATCCAAGACCGCACCGCTTTAGGATCCTTTTCCTATCGCACCGAAATACATCAAAATTCAAACCTTTCGGGTCGAGGATTTTACATCCAAGACCGCATCGCTTTAGGATTCTTTCCCTATCGCACCGAAATACATCAAAATTCAACCTTTTGGGTCGAGGATTTTACATCCAAGACCGCACCGCTTTAGGATTCTTTCCCTATCGCACCGAAATACATCAAAATCAAACTCTTTGGGTCGAGGATTTTACATCCAAGACCGCACCGCTTTAGGATCCTTTTCCTATCGCACCGAAATACATCAAATTCAAACCTTTTAGGTCGAGGATTTTACATCCAAGACCGCATCGCTTTAGGATTCTTTTCCTATCGCACCGAAATACATCAAAATCGAACTCTCGAGGTTAAGGATTTTACATCCAACACCGCAATGACTTCGAGATATCTTCTCATTGCAACGATTCAATCTAATCAATTCAATTTTCTTTCGAGGTTGGAGATGTTACATCTAAAACCTCGAACTCCAATTTTAATTTCAAATCAAATCCTTCAAATTAATTTCGACAAACTTCAATCTAAATTGAAACTCCAAACTAAAATTTAAACTCACACATCAAAACATAAATTGAAACAAAATAAAATCTAAATCGAAATTCCCCGCATCATGTGATTTGGGATTCACCTCCTTTTCCTTTCCCCGCCGAGAGTTCAAGAATCTCCGGTTCCGCAGATATACTCGACACTCCCCGCCAGAAACTCTTCTACTTCGTCCTAAGTTCGTCACTTGGACATCCGTGTTGGTTTTGTTGATCGCTTCGGTCAACACCAATACGCGCGGTGTGCTCCGTCGACTCACCACACCTATTGGGGGTCCATTTGTCGACCTCATTTTCGATGAGGTCTTCCCTTCTTCTTTTTAGTGCTTAGGATCTAGCCTTAGGCTTTTCCTTCGACTATCTTAGAGGACTAGATTCGGGACCCGCCTTTTAGAAATTCAAACCACTTATAAACTCCCCGCAAACTCCACAAACTCGACTATAGACCCCTAATCACCTAGAGGGTTGAAATCAAATGTGGAAGTTTAAAGGATGAGTTCCTATGGGATTCTTCGGCCTCAGGACCGCCCGGTGGCCCGGTCCGGTGAAGGGGCTGACTTACACTACACTTACGCACTACATTTCCACAAACTTCCTAAAACCACACCCATACCCAACTTAACCTCCCGACTCATGTAGGTGATTCACATGGATGGTCCTTAACCCCTAAGCTCTCGCTAAGAGGGTTAGTGAACAACATAGCTGAATGCCTCAAATGAGTCCTTTCATGGCTCATATGGGCTTGAAATGACTTCATGGCTCAACCAAAATGACTTCTTTCCACCTAGATTCACCCAATCTTCAATTTCCCAAATTTTCAATTTTTGACCCCCAGGACCCTACACCTACTAAACCTACCCAAAACCCTTGAAATTACCCAAATTTTCGCAAAATTTCCAAATTACCCAAAATTTTCCAAAATCAATCCCAAACATCTCCACATCACTCAAATTGATCATCCATACCCAAAAATACCAAAGATTCCAAAAATACCCCCCAATACCCTCCAAATACCCAAAATACCCTTCTTGGCCTAAAAATCCAAAAATTCAGAAAATTTCCAAAAAATTCCAGAAAATCCTAAATATTCCCAATATCATTTTGTCCAACTACACCATGGGCCAATTTTGTCAATTTACCCTACTTTTGTCAAATCCCCCAAATTGACCCATTTTAACCCAAAGTGAACCCAATGTTAAACCAAACCTATCCAATTGACCCAAATTCTGGTCCAATTCAATTCTAAACTTCAATTCAACATTCCCAATACCAATCTAGACCAAATCCAAGTCCAATTTGATTGACATTTGGATCCAATCTCACTTTTGGCCTTAAAGCCCAATTTGGACCCATGACCCAAACTTAACCCAAATTCAACCCAATTCAAATCCAAATCACCCCCAATTTGTTTCAAATAACTCATGACACATCTATGAGCTAAACCCAACAATTATTTGGCCCAACCTCTTTACAAAATTCCCATCCATAAATTCATTTTTAAACTTAAGGGCCCATTCCTTAAACCATTTTAAAAGCCCACTTCCACCAAATCCAAAGCCCCAAAAATTCTTCCAAAGCCCATATGACATTTCCCCTCATCATACTTTCAATTAAAATCATCCCTAAGTCCTAAACCAATGATCAAATATTTCTAAATGAAGCTTCATCCAAATTTCCACCAAATTATCCAAAATCCTTAAAATCCTTTTTTATGAAATCGACCAAACTTTTCGCCAAGCCAAAGGTGAGCCATGAAGCCATGCATGAGCCACATGTGAGCCATGAGAGCTTTGGACACTCCACCATGCCATATTGGGTAAGAAGAGGGGGGGGCTATCCTTAATCCCTAAAGCTCATTAGCCTTAATCATGTTTCACCTAAACTTAAATTTAATCCAAATATATTTGATGGAGACTTCTCCATGCCAAACCAAGTGATCCCTTTGATCCCCCACAGCATCCAAAGCCACCTTGAAGGGTGCACCAAGCCCAAATGGGTGGATTGACCCATTTAGACTCAAAACTAGCCATGCCCCATTCTACTTCGATTCAACCACTTTACACATGGCATTTGCCAATCGCCTACACTAAACCCCAGCCCCGACCCACCCGACCAAGATGGTGACCATTGCTCGGCCGGCCGGCCACTGTGCCGCCGGAAAACACCATGGCCGAGAGCTCACATGTGAGCCAACATTGAAATTCTCACTTGCCGAGCCGCCCCATGCCTAGTGGTCACCATGGCCGTTCTTCTCCTCACCAGCAGCACTCGATCCCAAGCCCTAACTCCCCCGGGAGGCCCTCGCCCAGCTTCTATTTAAACTCCACCCCTCTCGGTCATGAGAAGGAGAGAAGCACAAACCTTGCCAAAACTCGCCAAAATTGTTCCAAACCCTTCTCCATCCTTAGAGCACTCGATCCCCGTGAAATCCTTCCGCCATTTCTCCTCCGTAAGCTCAATTTCGTAGTCGAAATTCCACCCAAAACCGGGACACTTCTCCATGGTGAGCCAATTCCCAATAGATTGGCCCTACACCTTCACCGGACCAAGGGAAGGTGTCCACCATCAAAAGCCCCATCTCCAGTGCCACCCAGCTTGCTCCAACCTCCAAGCTTTGTGATCGGGCTTGGTCGAAATCATATCCGTACAATTCACTGCACCAGGAGACTTCATCCGGAGCTTACGGGACCCAATCGAAGGTGCAACAACTCTCAGATTGAAGCCACACTTCTCTGAGCCAAGGTATGAGCTAACTCTTCATCCCGAGCTTCTGGAGATTCTCCATTTCAAATGCTTTAGTTTCAATGCATGTTAACCATATAGATGTGTTAGTCTCTTCAAGACGAATCCATAGAGTATAAGAACGTAAAAATCCATCGAGAATCGAGTGAGATCTTAGTGGATTTAGTGTGGACGGCTCTCGGGTGAGAACACTTGGGGACGATGAACGGATGCCGTCCATTCAATACACGCGCGGACGGACGGCTCGGATGGCGTCGGACCGGGAGACGGTACGAGAACCGCGGGGCCCGGCCGCCGACTCAAGTGGCGGCGTCGAATGGGAGCGCGCCGCGCGGCCTTTCGGAGTCGCCGAGGATGCGTCGGCGCCGACTCGGATAAGTAGAAAATTAGGGATTTTCTGATTTATTTAATTCCCTAAACTTCAAAAATTCATATCTCCGTGTAGAAAAATCGAAAAATAAAATAAAAATACCCACTTGCTCGGTGAAGAGAGGAGAATAATGTGGAAAAGAAATCACTTAATTTCATCAAATATTTCATTTTTTATAATTTATTTACTCTCCGCATTGTTTTAATTCTCCATGCATGCATACAATTCACCATGGCATGAGACCATAGGGCTTTTGAAGCCTCCGACTTGGGAACATTCCCCGAATTTTCCAAAGTCGTAGGCCATCCCTATGAAGAGTTCTTGATTTTTCAAGTTCGAGTCATCGTTTTGAGTATTTTAATTCCAAGTAAATAGCATGTTGTGAAATAAATTCTAGGAAAATTTGGTGATGTTCCTTATGACCAGAGAACCCTAGGAAAAATAGTTTTTGACTTAGTTCATTTAAAACAACCCTAATCGGCTTAAACACCCAAAATAGGTCTTTAATTAATTAGAATTAACCAGGCATCAAATTGACTTGAAATCAATTCTCCACTGACCTTTAGGATCAGAGGAACCCACCATAAAAATTTGAGGTCAATTGGACTTGGTTAGCCCTACTAATTGGGTTGATTAAGTCACTTAGCCATTTTAAACTTTAAAAATTCATAACTTTTAAAATACTTTTTAAAAATTCACCAAATTGGTTTTGGAGCCTCTCTGATATCAGGGGAACCTAAAAAAGTAAAATTTCAATTTTCTAAAAAAGTTGATTTTTAATAATATTTTAATATTTTTAATAATTAAAAAATAATAAAAATCACAAAAATAATAAAATTCACCAAAATGTCAAATTTTGAATTTTAATCACTTAGGAACAAATCCCACATTTTTCTTAGGTCTATTTAGTGAGATATTGAATTTTAAAGCCCTAGGGTAATTTTAAAATTAAAAAAAATGTATTTTCTAGCATTTTCACTAAAATAATTATAATAAATCATAGAAAAATCAGAAAATTGCAAAATTTGTTTCTCTGGTTTCCTTGATATCAGAGAGATTTTTGAAAAATATAAAATCCATTTTTCAACATTTATTTTATTTTTAAATTAATTAACACTCCAAAACTCAAAATAATTATAATAAAAATAATATAATTCAAAAAATCACCAAAATTGGTCCAAGTGCTTCTCTGGTCATTAGGAATGTCCCCTAATTTTCTTAAGGACAAAAACTCTCCTTTGGTCATGTTATCAAATTTTCCTTGAAAATCTCTATTTTCCATCAAAAATAATTATATAAATAAATTAAATACAGAAAAATCACATTTTCTCCTCTCATGTCTTTATTGACATATGAGTGAAGTCACATAAAAATTTCAAGTTCATTTAAGTTCAATTTAGTGAGTTATGAAATTATTAAGCTTAAGGGGTAAAATGGTAATTAAACTTTTAACCCTTAATTAAAACTTTAGGTTTAATAAAATTAATAAGTAAAATATTTGATCTTAATCTGATTTGGATGATTGAAATTTAAATAATTAAAGGGTAGAAACTCATTAAACAATTTTTTAAAATGATTAAACTTTAATTAAATAATAGATTAAATTTGGAAGAATAATAAAATTGGAATTATTAAAATAAGGGATATTTATTAGGAAGAGATTTATTTTTTAATTTAAAAAATCCCTAAACTAATTATATCATTAACACTTAACTCTTAATTAAAATGATAACTCAAATTTAAAATATTAAAAGACTTAATTAAATCATTAAACTCTTTTAAAATCTCAATTAAAATTATAAATTAAATTAAATTAAAATTAAATTAAATAATTAAATTAAATTAAATTAAACAATTAAATTAAATTAAATTAAATTAAATTAAAATTAAATTAAATAATTAAATTAAATTAAATTAAACAATTAAATTAAATTAAATTAAATTAAATTAAATTAAATTAAATTAAATTAAATTAAATTAAATAATTAAATTAAATTAAGTTAAACAATTAAATTAAATTAAATTAAATTAAATTAAATAATTAAATTAAATTAAATTAAATTAAATCAAATCAAATTAATTAAACATCAAATCAAATTAAATTAAACTATATTAAGTTAAATTAAAACTCAATTAAATTAAATTGAATTAAATATAACATCACCTAAGACATAAAAGAAATTAAATATAAAGCAACTTGAACACTATTCCAAATTTAAACCCTTTAACTTAAATCAAATCATTTGAATACTAATTTACCCTCGAAAGCTTTGATTATTATAACTCCTAAATGAAACATTAAATGAAGTGCTACTTCACTCATAAGATATTCAAATGTCTTAATTCACCTGAGCAAGTTAACAAAACTTGAAAACCTCGGACGATTGATTCATTTATATAATTAAATTCATTTGGACTTAAAACAATCCTAAAAATATTGAAAAGATGTTTAAGATTCTTCTTAAGCACTTCCTCAATATGATAGGATATTTATAAGAACAATTGGATTTAATTGTTCTTTGATGAAGAAGATCGTCCTCAAACAAAAACACAAAGAACCTAGACGTCATAGGAGATGACTAGCTATGGGATTAGGAATTTGGTAGAAAACCATAACCTTTCCCTTAGCTTTACCTAGGAACTTGCTTAAATATTCTAATTGTGTTTTAAGTGTAGCTTGAGATGACGGGAAGACCCTCCAGGTACGCTTTTATTTTATTGCAATTTACTTTCTTGCAATTTACTTCCTCGCAATTTACTTTATTGCGGATGCACTTTACTTTTCTTGCATGATAAAACAACTCGTTGCATGAAAACCCACATCTTTAGGATAGTCCCTAAAACCGAAACCAAAACTAAGTTAAAAGTCATTGCAAGATAAAATTCACCGCCACAACATTTCAAAATATAAAACAACTCAAAATTTAATCACAAACGGAACACAAAACTACAATTGCAACTAAATTAAAACGTCATGTTGGATGATCGGGAATACCTCGGATGATGTAACCTACGTGTTGCTAACGGGATTTCCACGTGTCTAAATGAAAGTGTGGAACTCATTCAGTTGAGTTTAGCAAATTCATCCGGACTAAGTGAATCCGATAAAAATAATGATGCCGGAAGGATGGAACCGTGGGATCTTAACCGGTGTCGTTATAATCAACTTTAAGATTTGTTTTAATCAAAATACAAAACACTCGGAAATTAAGACTTCTCTAAACCAAAACACTTTTCTCATCTCCAGATTTATGATTTCTAAAACTAAACCTCTGCAACAACAAGGAGCTTGGAGCATGGTGGGCAGCACGGCCATCGTCGTCAGCAAAACTTGAACCTACTTCAGCAAAACCTTCTTAGAATTAAACAACAAAGCCATAGGACTTCGAGGTAGCTTTCCTAGTGCAACATAAATCCTCAACCTCTTCGTTAGGCATTTGCATTGCAAATTAAGCCCTAACCGGTCTTAGGATTCCGAGGTAGTCGTCCGATACGACAATAAACCCTCACATCTTCTAGGCTATTTGTTTGATTTTATCATACAAATATAAGCCCTAATTAATTAAAATTGGCAAGATTGAAATACTAAATAAACATTAGGACTTTTCTAAATTCAAGCCAAACAATAGGATAGTCGGGAAATTACCGAAGTTCACTTCGAATCAGTGATTTCTCCTACCTTTCTTCCTTTGGATTCACAAAACAAAATGTTCCAAAATTTGATCCATTCCCTATTGAAATTCCAAAATTCAATCTTTGAAAACCTTAAACTTTGAAATTCTTGAGAGCGAATTATTGGTTATTAATCGAGAGTTTTCTTAGGTGATTCCCGTCACTTAAGATGTAATTAACTATAGGGGCTTGCCCTTATAGGGAATTTTAAAGAACCTGGTAATATAAACCCCGTTTAATACTTTCATATTAAGCAGTGGAATTTGTCGGCTTATAAAATTGGTTCGCAGACCAAACGGATGTCACAAAACTTCTAGTTTACTTAATCGAGCCCCACCCTCAAGCAGCGTGTCTATCCTTAGGGATAGATACACGGTTTGTGGTGCGGTGCTCGTTTGTATAAACTATTTGGGATGTGAGATCGGTTTAATCTCATATCTTAAAACTTTCAAATTTAAAATTATTTTCAAAGTCAAATACTACTTTCTAAATTATATATATATTTAAATTTAAAATTTAAATTCGCCGACAACTTCTGTTAGGCGACCCCCTTTTCAAAATAAAACACACAACCTAAAAATATGCCGACAAAGTATTAATAGTTCGTGATTTTGATTGACTAATATTCTCCATATTTTGTTTTTCTTGTAATTGTTTTGACGTTTCAGTCATTTATTATGATTTCATCTCTGTGATCTATTAAGTCCTGTTGCCATATTTTTTGTACTCGATGTAGATAGTCCTTGTACTGAAGTAGTCATGAATTCTTGCTCATCTGAGCTATCACTGATTGTGAAGTCATACTCTTCGGGTTGTCAGAGTTCGAATTCTATCAAAGGTGTTTAAAGATTAACTTCATTATGATTCACCAGATAATGTAACGATCTGTGATATATGGATTCAACCTGCAATAGGTCAAAGTTTTAATGAATTCTGGTTCCCTCGTCCATGTGTCGACGATCCAAGGCGAAGGTCATATTATTTTGAAACGAGAAAAATAGTCTGTCTTCAGACATTTTTCCTGAAAACAATAAGACAAAATGACATTTTAGCCTTTTAAAAATTTGTTCAACAAATGAAACAGATGTCATAAAAAAAATTAAAGATGATTTTGGAAAGAAGAATTTATTGTCCTAGTTTATAAATAAGTCCTTATTCTTTTTTATTTTTATGTTTCATAGTATTTCTTTAGAAAACATCCATTGATTGGAGGCAGGATTCTTTCTCCTTGACAATCCACCAGTTGGTAGGATCCTCCTGAATATGTCTTTTCAATTACATATGGGCCCTCCCATACTGGTTCAAATTTACCACCTATCTTTCGATGAGCTAGTATAGGTCTTCGAAGA
Source organism: Papilionanthe hookeriana x Papilionanthe teres (assembly GCA_022702705.1). NCBI lineage: Eukaryota > Viridiplantae > Streptophyta > Magnoliopsida > Asparagales > Orchidaceae > Papilionanthe > Papilionanthe hookeriana x Papilionanthe teres. Next base: position 102,487,386 of record CM040425.1, read on the forward strand.
ACTAAAACTAATTCACCGATTTGAAAGGTTCTGGGGCGAACTAATTTGTCGTGAGCTCGTATCATTTTTACTTGATACAGTTCAAGAATTTGTTGGGCTTGTAGACGTTTGTTTTCCAAACTTTCAAGTTCTTCAAGTCGTAGTCTAACATTTTCTTCTTCAGTTATTTTGTTTGCTATCACAATTCTGAGAGAAGGAATTTGAACTTCAAGTGGTAAAATGGCTTCAGAACCATATACCAAAGCAAATGGTGTAGACTGTGTTGGAGTTCGTTATATAGTTCTATAAGCCCATAAAGCTTCTATTAATCATTCATGCCACTGTCTCGGGCTATTATTCAACGTCTTTTTCAAGATTTGAACCAATGTTTTATTGAAAGCATCGGCTAATCCATTGGCCTTAGGGTAATAAATTGTGGAGGACCTCCAATCAACCCCGTGTCTTTGGATAAAATTATTCATTTTCGTGTTTTTGAAGGCTAATCCGTTGTCTGATATGACCCTTCGAGGAATTCCAAATCTATAAACGATATGTGTTTTAAAGAAATGAAGAACTTGTTCTGCCTTAACTTCTCTAAATGGTGTTGCTTCTACCCACTTGGAAAAATAGTCAGTGGCTGCCAAAATAAATTTACGACCCTTGGAAGATGGAGGATCTATAGGGCCCACTATGTCGGTACCCCAATATTCAAATGGCCATGATGCAATAGTTGGGTGTAGGACATTTGGAGGTTGATGTAAAACTACCCCATGTATTTGACATTGATGGCATTTCTTTGCAATGTCAAGGCAATCGGCCATCATTGTTGGCCAATAAAAACCCATTCTTTTTATTTTCATTTTTATTTTAGGTCCAGATTGATGTGCACCACATAAACCTGAATGAACTTCCTTAACAATCTCTTGAGCTTCAACTTGGTTTAAACATCTTAACCACTTTTGATCAAAAGATCGTTTGTAAAGAATATAATTTATTAGAGCATATGATAATGCTCTTTGTTTGATTTGGTTGGCAATATAAGTGTTTTCAGGTAATTTTCCAGTTTGTAAATATTGGATGATTGGTTGTCGCCAATCATCATTTTCGTCTTTTATTGTCATTGTCATATTTTCACTGATTTTATGTAAATTATCCATATCAATTTGAGAAAGAACTTGTCATCCTCTTATAGAGATCGGTATGTCGTCTTCTTCTGGACATGTGAATTCTTTTGTGAGTTTTTCCAGAGCATCTGCTAGAGAATTGTCTCATCTCAGGATTAAGAAGAATGTTACATCAGGAATTTGTTGAAGTAATTTCAGAGTGTAACGAGAATACTGTTCAAGTCGTGACTTCAAAGTTTTGTATTTGCCGAATAATTTAATTAATAATCAACTGGGAATCCCCGTAGATGTTGATATTTTTAATTTCCATCAATATTGTTAATTCTAGACCGGTTATGAGCGCTTCATATTCGGCTTCATTATTTGTGCATGGTTCTTTCAAATGATAGGAAAAAGGCATCATCGTTTTGTCTGGAGTAATGAAAATCAATCCCACTCCAGCTTTGCCTGGTATAATTGTCTGTTTGTCTTTGTCTTTCCATGCAGATGATGCTCCGTCAAAGTAGAGTTCCCATCGTTGCACATTGGAATTTTTTATTTCTGATATTTGTTCATCAGGTAAATAATCATTAAGGGGTGATCTAGTTGGAATTGGATGTGCTGCTAAGAAATCTGCGAGGATTTGTCCTTTGACAAAGACGTAACTGGTACAAATGTTATATCAAATTGGAGTAAGATCATTGCCCATCTTGCTAATCTCCCGTAAAGTGTTGGTCGTGTTATTAAATATTGTAATGGGTTAACTTTTGAAATAAGAGTTACCTTATGAGAAAGCATATAATGCCTTAGTTTTTGAACTGTGAAGATCAAGGCTAAACATTGTTTCTCAATTGTCGGGTATTTTATTTCCATTGGAACTAAACAACGACTTAAATAGTATAATACACTTTCTTTTCCCTCGTCATTTACTTGTGCTAATAAAGCTCCAAGTAAATTGTCCAATGCTGCGGTGTAAAGGATTAGAGGTCTTCCTAATAGGGGCTGCTAAGACAGGAGGGGTTGTTAGATATTGTTTAATGTTTTCAAAGGCCTGCTGGCATTTTTCATCCCACACAAATTTGGTATCCTTTCTAGTAAGGGCGGTGAGAGGTTGACATCTACCCGATAGATTGGAAATGAAACTTCGTATATATGCTAATTTTCCTTGAAAGGATCTCAATTGGGTTAGATTTTTAGGAGGAGGCATATTCAGGATAGCTTCAATTTTGAGAGGATCAATTTCTATCCCACGATGCCGAACTACAAATCTTAAAAATTTTCCTGAAGTGACACCGAAGGCGCACTTTAAGGGATTCATTTTAAGATTGTATTGTCGTAGTCGTTCAAAGACAATTCTCAAATCGTATATATGATCATCTTTTTGTTTACTATTGACAACCAGATCGTCGACATAACATTCGACTTGATTATGTATTAATTCATCAAAAATTCGTGTCATGGCTCTTTGATAGGTTGCACTGGCATTTTTTAGTCCAAATGGCATAACCTTATAACAATATATCCCCATGGGTATCCGGAAAGCTGTATTCGCTTTATCCTCCGAAAACATCTTTATTTGGTTATATCCTGATGATCCATCCATAAAGGAGAATATTGCATGTTTTGATGCTATATCGACCATTAATTCAGGAATTGGTAAAGGAAATTCATCTTTTGGACATGCTTTGTTCAAATCCCTGAAGTCTATACAAACCCTTATCTGTCCATTTTTCTTTTTAACTGGCATCACATTGGCTAACCATGTCGGATAATTCTCTTCTCGTATGAAGTCAGCTTCTATCAATTTCTTGACTTTTGCAATGACTTGTTGCACTATTTCAGCACGCATTCTCCTCGGAGCTTGTTTAACTGGGATTGTGATTTGATTTATCCCAAGTTTATGGATTGCGACTTCTGGAGACAAACCAGGCATCTCGTCGTAAGTCCAAGCAAAACAGTCTTTATATTCTATCAACAGTTGAGTTATGTCTTTTGCTTCCTCATCATTAAGGAATGAACTAATAAAAGTTAGTTTTGGATTTTCATCAGTTCCTAAATTTATTTCTTTTAATTCATCAATTGTCGATTTAATTTCTTCTTCTAATTCTAGAGGAGCATCTTCGATTGGAAGATCAGGTAATGATTCAGAATCGTATTCTTCAGTGATGGTCAGAAAAAATTCTGTGTCATCTAATGGTCATAGAGTTCCAAATCCAATACCTTCTTTGGAGTTAGAATTTCGTTTATTATTATTCCACATTTGTTCAAGGAAATGTGGTTGTTTTAAAGAATATTGTTTGAGCATTAAACTTTTTTGAATAAATTTTTGTGCCCATGGAGAATACAACTCAAAAGAAATATTCATTGATTGTGGAAGATTTTCATCTTCTATTTTTACATCATTTTCAGTACAAGAGGAAGTAGAGCAAAGTCTAAACTTAATTGGCTTTTTGTTATCATTATATACTTCTTTGACTATTAGATTCTCAATCTTAGCAGTGGAGATTGGAGTCAAAAGTCATAGAATGTATATAATCATTGATTTTGTCATACATAGATTCAAATTACTTTCTTTATCTTCTTCTTCCAAAGATATTTTGAATTGAGGTTTCTTCGCAATCACAGATGTCGTTTCTTCTTCAGAGTCCAAGTGGATTTTGAATTTCAGTGGTTTCTTCATTGTGATAATCAGATCTTCTTTCCCTCGTCCTCGTCCTCGAGTATGAGTTTGACGGGAATTAGTTCCTCTTGTCTTAATTGAAGAAGAATTCTTTTCATTTATTTTCTTTTCTATGTTCTTTTCTTCCACATCCACTATTGTTTCTTTGGAAGACATTGTTTTATTTATAGGAGCATAATATGATGCATCTTCATGTATACCGATTTCATGAATTGAAAATGGTTGCAGATCTCCTATAATACGACATTCCTGTCCTTTTCGTAGGTATTTTATACATTGGTGTAATGAAGAAGGAACCATTATGTATTCATGAAGCCATGGTCTGCCAAGTAAGGCATTAAAAGAGGCGTCTGAATCAATAATATGAAATTTTTTTGTCGTTGCCAAGTCAGCTATTTTTAAGAGTAATGTTATTGATCCGAGGGCCCGTTCTCCTTGCTGATTAAATCCTCGTAACATCATCGTATCCCTTGATAGTTGAGAGGCATCAATGTCCAAATATGCAAGAGTTCTCAAATTCATAATGTTGTTTGAAGCACCTGGGTCAATAAGAACTCTTGAAAGTATTGTATCATTTATGTTCACTGTAATATACAGTGGAGGATTGTGTTCAGTTGTTCCAAGCAACAAGTCATTGTCAGAGAAGGTAGTCTTCGTTGATTCCTCTAATGGATAAGCTTCATTTTGGGTAATACTAACAAGTTGAGTTAAGCAAATATCTGGATCTGAAAGGGCCTTTATTAAAGATTCTCTCATTTCTTTGGAAAGTATGAGAGCATCATAGATGCTTAACTTCGCAGGTAATTTTCTCAAATGAGCTAGTACGATATAATCCACTTTTTTATGAAGATCATCCTTATTTCTTTCAGGTGTTTGGGGATGTATTGGAGGAATGATCTTGTCTGGTGTGATTACTTTTTTTTCTTTTTTTTGTGGAATCATCCTAGGAGGTAAGATTTTTCCACTTCTCAAATTAATTTCAATTATTTCTTCAAGTTGATTATTCGACTCTTTAGTTTCTGAATCCGAGAATTCCAATTCTATGGAAATCGGAGTTCCTTGTAGTTGAAGTGTAGCAATGTCATTTTCATCTTTGTCGTTACCAAACTTTTCATCTGTATTTTCATTATTTTGGTTGTCTTTAGATTGATCATATACGATTTGAGTATCGTCTATAGGGTTAGAATTCAAATGATTATTCTCAGAAACATCACCCAAAATAGACAAAATATAAGCAAAACTACGATTGTTATTATTCATGGTAGTAAAAAGGAAGTCATACAAAGTTATCGGTTTGAGGATTTTTCGTCCTTCACCCGATATAACTATCCTAGTACAAGAGTGAAATGAACTAGAAGGTACAAAAGGAGTTGCAGCCCCTATATCTGGAAGACCTTTGATTTTTTTCGGTTTCTTGATTTTCTTTTTCTTTTCCTTCTTGGGAAATTTTGTGATTTGATATTTAGCAAAGATCTCTTCAGAAGTACTGTCTTTGTTTCCAGGATAGAGTTTCTCTATCGAGATCATATTGACTGATCCTTTTTCAGGTTCTTTCAAATATTCTTTCGGGATTATTATGTTTCCGTCTTTAAAATTACGCTCCAACCAGTCTTTGAAGACAAAACAGTCTTCAATTTTATGTCCAAGCATTCTGTGATAAGGATAATAATTAAGATTGTCTTCATGTCAATTTCTGCTGGCCTTTTAGCTTCTGGTAGTTTAAATTCAGGCATTTTAAGCAGACTACGAAATATTTTACTAATGGCTTCTGTTTTAAATGAATATTCTTTATTCATTCTTTCAGCCATTGTTTTCTTTTTTGTTGGTACTGGGATTGGTTGTTAAAGTTGTAATTGAGGTGATGTCTGTGATGTCGAAGGATTCTGTCGTTGTTGTTTCTTTTGTTCTGGTTGAATCTGCATCACCTGTTTACCTTTTTCTACAACATTTCTAGGTTTCTTTTCAAATGTTTTAATAGTTTTTGTCTTTTCAGTTTTCTCTGTTACACTCATCTGCTTTGCTTCTTCTTGGAGATTAGCAGCTTTACTGAGTAGTTTTTCAAATGTCTTTATCATGAATACTTTAAGCATAAAAGCTAGAGGACCATGGATATTTTTAAGCAATATTCCAACAGCGTGTTGCTCTTGTAGTTGTGGTTCACATTTCATGCTGAGATTTCTCCAGTGTAAAATATAATCCACTAAGCTTTCTCCCAGTTTTTGTTTTTTTACCACCAAATCATCAATAGTGGTGTGATGTGCTCCTACAAAACGTTGAATAAAGAGGCTTTCAAGTTTCACAAAGGTTTTGACAGATCCATTGGGAAGTTCTGCATACCAGTCGAAGGCAACTCCTGTGAGATTGTTAACAAATTGTCCAAATAGGAAAGCATCACTTCCTCCAGCATTACAGCAGCTTGCTCTAAAATGTGCTAGGTGTTGTCGGGGATTACCCGTTTCATCAAACATTTTAAAGACAGGAGGAACAAAGCCTTTTTGGTATTGAACAGAATCAAATTCCTCTGGGTATGGTCTACCCTTTGGAGTTAATGCTCCAGCTTTCACTTGAGCCATTGTTTCTTTAATTTTTTGTTCTACTAATTTTGTAATATCCTTTTCTAGAATTTCATTATGAGGAGAATTCTTTTTCTTTTGAGTGCTTTCCTTAATATCTATTGGTTCTTCTTTATTTTTAAGGATATGAATAGCCTCCGGTCTGATGATTTCAATGGCTGGAGATGGGTTCGTTGGTGGATTTTGCAGAGTTGCTACCAATTCTTCCATTTTTTGTTCAAGACGACTAATTTGTTCATCATGTTGTCGTATCACCGCTCGCAATTCATTGGTTGCCTCCTCTTCAATTGATTCTCGTGCTATGGAAGTAGATCGTGTTTCTACCATGTTAACACTGGCAACATTTTCATTGGAACTATTAGAGGTATCTTTCTTTTCTTGCCTTGAAAGTTGTTTAATATCATTTTTTAATTTCTTCAATCTTTCCTCAAATGATTTTGCAGAATTTTTTTGCAAGTTTCTTCTTGTGAACTATTCATAGGAGTGTTGGTGGTATCTGAGTTTCTTTCAGATGATTTTCGTCTCCATACATTATTTTTAAGTAGAGGACGAGAATTTTCAGGTGGTGTATCGTATCCTGTGTGAGGATAATTTGCTTTTTGTAGCATTTGGACAAAGTCTGACATTTTAGCAGTTGTATCTTCTGCTCCTGATATCAATTCATCAAATTTAGCTTTGTCATTTGTGACTACCACATCTTTTATTCAAGGGCCCAATCGAAATTTTACTGGCACTAGAACACAATGTTTATCAATTGGAAATTGATAGTCAGTTTCTTGATAGTCAGAATTTTTCATTGCAAAATTCTCCTTTTCATGGTGTTGGAGACTGCACAACCCATTTTGTTTAATAATTTAGATAGTGAACATCTATCTTTTCGTGCTAACCTTTTAGACACTGAATATATAACACAAAACGGAGGAGAGCTTTTAGGTTGAAAGAAATTATCAGTGTATTCAACAGGAATCAGAATATATCAATTTTCTTCTAAAAAGGAAGGGTTTCCAAAAATATTCTGTTGAAATTCGGTTGTTTCGAAATTATCATTTTTGTTCCACCTTTTCTTTCTTTTGAATGAAGGAGTTTTATGAATATTCTTTGAACAAGATCCAATCTCATACATAGATGATGGTAGAGCATCATCTTCCTTTTAAACTTGTTTTCCTTTCCTATCAGCTTGTCTCTTTATTTCTTCAAGGGTATTAGGTTCTTCAGGTGTATATTCGGGCAAATTTTCTGTAAAATTCAGAAAGTCTTCATAAGGTTGTAAGTCAAATTCTTGGAAAGATTGTGTATCAATTTGATATGGATTATCTAATATGAATTCCGTTTCACTAAATAATCCATAATCATTTTGATAAAAGGGAGGATTTTCCTCTATTGGTATGTCAAAGTCTTGAAAATAAGAAAAGATTGAATTTGGAGAATCCATTGCAAATTTTCTGAAATTTCAAAAAAAAAATGAATATTATTGACTTATTTATAAACTGGGAGCTTATTTTTAAAATTTGAAATGAAAACAAATGATGACAAAAGATGAGAAGAAATATCATCCCCAGCGGAGTCGCCACAAAATCTCTTGGTGACAACAGGAAGAGATTGGTGTGGAATGTCGATATTGAGGAGTCGCCATCTAATATTAGCCTAATTTTATTCCTATAAATCCCATGAAAGATTTGAGGAATTTAGGGCTAATAGTAGAAAATGATGTTTATGACAATCCTTATAGAAGAATATCCTAGAATAATATATCCTAGAATTTTCATATAAAGAAAATCATGGAAAACCAGAGATTTCTATTGTGGGTTCTTTTGGAAGTTTCTATAGGTTAATTACATCTTAAACAATTTTTAATTGTTCAAGAAAACTTCTGATTAATGTCAATCATTTGTTTTCTAAAATTTTATTTTTAAGGAGAGATGTACCCACTATCACTCCTAAATGTCATGTCATTTTTATTATTTTAAAGTTTTGATTTTATTTTTCATGTCGTTATCTTAAAAGTTTTGTTTTTGTTTTCCATGTCGTTGTTTTGTTTTGTTTTGGTGACTATCCTAAAAGTTTTTGTTTTTGTTTTTGTTTTTTTGTTTTTTGTTTGTTCAGAATGTCGTCCTGCAAAACAGAGTTAGCACATCCTATAACATGCAAAGAAAATCTAAACGAAACTTTTTGTCTGCACCCTGCCTTAGAATTTTGTAGGATGCTTTGATTTAACATGTCCTGGATGTCGGTTTATGTCAAATTATATTGATTAATGTTTAATTTTATCGAAATATCGGATTAATTTCATTTAATATCGATATTTGTCAAATTTATATTTGAAATGTCAATTTTATATCGGTTATGTTGATTTATGTTTGAAATATCGATTAAGTCAAATGTTGTTTGAAATATTGAATTTATATTGATTATGTTGAATTTTTATTTAAAATATCAAATTTATGTCGATTTTGGTTTGAAATGTTGAATTTATGTCTTGATTTAAGTTTAAACTTAAATTTTGAATTCATGTCTGTTTGAATTCGAGTTGAAAGTTGGGTTAGATTAACTTAACTTCATACCTGTCTAAACTTAAGTTAAAAGATTGGAAGTTAGATTCAATATTGATTGAACTAACTTGGGTTCATGTCTGGTTGAACCTAAATTAAATTCAATATTGATTAAATCTACTTAAGTTCATGACTATCTGAACTTAAGTTAAAAAGTTGGGAGTTAGATTCAATATTGATTGAACTAACTTGGGTTCATGTCTGGTTGAACCTAAATTAAATTCAATGTTGATTGAATCTAATTAACTTGAGTTCATATCTGTCTGAACTTTAAGTTAAAAGGTTAGTTTAGAATAGACTTAATTAAGTTTTAAGTCTTGTTTAAATAGGACTTAAAGGTTAATCAAGTCTAATAAATTAAACTTAATTAGAATTACTGACCATCTAAGTCCTTTTTAGGTAAGACTTTAAGTTTTAATTAAGTCTATTTAGCTATAGTTTATTGAGATATTAATGAATTAGACTTAATCAAGGTTTGTTGATTTAAATCTCAATTAATTAATCGTTTGATGATTTAATTAAGTCTAATATGTTAGACTTAATTAAAATTTTATGTTGAATTTAGGTTTGAATTAAGTTAAGTTAAAAGTTCAATATGATTTGGTTTTAAGTTAAGGTTTGACTTAAGTTAAGTTCAAGTTAAGTTGAACCTATACTTAAAGTTGGTTTGAGTTTAAAATGGGTTGAGTCTTGAGTTAAGATTAAGTTTGGGTTAGACTTAGGTTCATGTCGGGTTGATCCTAAGTTTGATTTTGACTTAAGTCTGATATGGGTCTTAAGTTCAGGTTTAGGTTTGACTTAGATTCATGTCAGGTTGAACCTAAGTTTGCTTTGACTTAAGTTTAATGTAGGTCAGACTTAAGTTAGGTTTAGGTTTAACTTAGGTTCATGTCGCGTTGAACCTAAGTTTGGTTTGACTTAAGTCTAATGTAAGTTAGACTTAAGTTAGGTTTAGGTTATGTTAGATTCAATGTAAGTTGAACCTAAGGTTTAGGTTAACTTGAGTTCAAGTTAGGTTATATTCAGGTTATATTAGATTTAATATGGGTTAAGTTTGATTGTTTAAGGTTATTTAAACCTAATTTTTGTAATGTTTAATGACTTAATTAGACTTGTTTAAGGTTAATTAAACCTAATTTAGGCAAGGTACAATTGATTAATTAAACTTAATATGGGTTAAGTCTAATTGTTTAAGTTTAATTAAACCTAATTTAGGTAAGGTTTAACTGATTAATTAGACTTAATATGGGTTAAGTCTAATTTTTTAAGGTTAATTAAACCTAATTTAGGTAAGGTTTAATTGATTTAATTAAACTTATTATGGGTTAAGTCTAATTTGTTTAAGGTTAATTAAACCTAATTTAGGTAAGGTTTAATTGATTTAATTAGACTTTTTATGGGTTAAGTCTAATTGTTTAAGGTTAATTAAACCTAATTTAGGTAAGGTTAATTGATTTAATTAGACTTAATATGGGTTAAGTCTAATTGTTTAAGGTTAATTGATTAATTAGACTTAATATGGGTTAAGTCTAATTGTTTAAGGTTAATTAAACCTAATTTAGGTAAGGTTTAATTGATTTAATTAGGTCTAATGGGTTAGACATAATTAGGCTTTAGGTTTGATTAAGTTTAATTTAGTTAAGACTTAATAGTTTAGTTAGGTCTAATGGGTTAGACCTAATTAGGGTTTATGTTTGATTAAGTCTAATTTAGTTAAGACTTAATAGTTTATTTAGGTCTAATGGGTTAGACTTAATTAGGGTTTATGTTTGATTAAATTTAATGTAATAAAGGTTTAACTTTAAGTAAATAGTTTAAAAGATGTTTTAAACCTAATTAAGTCTAATTTTGTCATTTTAGACTTAATTAATTAAGCTTAAGGTTTAAATTTAGTTAAATAGGTTTAAATGACGTTTTGAACCTAATTAAGTCTAAGTTTGTCATTTTAGACTTAATTAAATAAGTTTAAATGATGTTTCAAATCTAATTAAGTTTAATTTTGTCATTTTAGACTTAATTGATTAAGCTTAAGGTTTAATAGGTTTAAATGACATTTTAAACCTAATTAAGTCTAAGTTTATCATTTTAGACTTGATTAAATAGGTTTAAATGATGTTTTAAATCTAATTAAGCCTAATTTTGTCATTTTAGACTTAATTGATTAAGCTCAAGGTTTAAATTTAGTTAAATAGGTTTAAATCACGTTTTAAACCTAATTAAGTCTAAGTTTGTCATTTTAGACTTAATTAAATAGGTTTAAATGATGTTTTAAATCTAATTAAGTCTAATTTTGTCATTTTAGACTTAATTGATTAAGCTTAAGGTTTAATAGGTTTAAATGATGTTTTAAACTTAATTAAGTCTAATTTGGTCATTTTAGACTTAATTGAATAGGTTTAAATGATGTTTTAAATCTAATTAAGTCTAATTTTGTCATTTTAGACTTAATGGATTAAGCTCAAGGTTTAAATTTAGTTAAATAGGTTCAAATGACATTTTAAACCTAATTAAGTCTGTTTGTCATTTTAGATTTAATTAAATAGGTTTAAATGATGTTTTAAATCTAATTAAGTCTAATTTTATCATTTTAGACTTAATTGATTAAGCTTAAGGTTTAATAGGTTTAAATGATGTTTTAAACCTAATTAAGTCTAATTTTGTCATTTTAGACTTAATTGAATAGGTTTAAATGATGTTTTAAATCTAATTAAGTCTAATTTTGTCATTTTAGACTTAATTGAATAGGTTTAAATGATGTTTTAAATCTAATTAAGTCTAATTTTGTCATTTTAGACTTAATTGATTAAGTTCAAGGTTTAAATTTAGTTAAATAGCTTCAAATGACGTTTTAAACCTAATTAAGTCTAAGTTTGTCATTTTAGATTTAATTAAATAGGTTTAAATTATGTTTTAAATCTAATTAAGTCTAATTTTATCATTTTAGACTTAATTGATTAAGCTTAAGGTTTAATTGGTTTAAATGTTGTTTTAAACCTAATTAAGTCTAATTTTGTCATTTTAGACTTAATTGATTATGCTTAAGGTTTAATAGGTTTAAATGATGTTTTAAACCTAATTAAGTCTAATTTTGTCATTTTAGACTTAATTGATTAAGCTTAAAGTTTAATAGGTTTAAATGATGTTTTAAACCTAATTAAGTCTAATTTTGTCATTTTTGACTTAATTGATTAAGCTTAAGGTTTAATAGGTTTAAATGATGTTTTAAACCTAATTAAGTCTAATTTTGTCATTTTAGACTTAATTAATTATTTGCATTTAGCCTAACATAGACTAGATTCATTTCAAACTTAGATTTTTGAAGGAAATAAGCTAAGTTTATGAAAAGGTGATTTTTTAGGATTAAAATTATTTAATTAATAAAGAATTTTAGTCCCGAATTTTAACATATTATTCAAAATTATTTTTATGACATAGAAATGATTTTCTTAGGGTTATTCTCTCGTTGCCCTAACATTTCTAACCATTTTTATTTTATTTTTCTTAATTTTCATTTTTTTATAATTATTTATTTGAAATAATTACAAAATAACTTGAAAATTAGAAAAAAGTGTCCTAGACATGTTTTCTGTCCTTAGAAAAATTATTAAACATTCCTAAGAGCATAAAGATAAATGCCTCAAAGTTTCATATTTTTTTTGATTTATAAATAATTTTTAAAAATTAAAATACTCCTGAGTGTATTTAATTATTTAAAAATTAAATAATGGGAATAAAATTATGATTTTTATTTCATAATTTTCTTCTCATTTTGCTCTTTCCAGAGGTATTTTTGTTATATTTTTGTGATTTATATTTAAAAAGTTATGAATTTTCGATTGTTTTAAGGTTAAAACAGATTTTTAACCATTTTCCCGCCTCCAAAGTGATCCCACGTCGACGTGTGTCCTGGGATATGTCGAAGTGCGGGAAAATCCGCTGTGGGAGGCCGAATAGCGGACACCGCGTGGTTTGATCAGCGCCGTCTGTTCCAAAACACGGGAACGGACAGCGGTGATAAATCCATTTTAATTCCAGAAAAATTCATAACCGTTAAACATCGAATGTTAATATCTCACTCATTTCTTGATGAAATTGAGTGATTTTTGAACCTATGGAATCATCTAAACATGTATAATATGTCCATACGGTGATGCGACATTTCTGGGCTAGTATAACACATGATATTTCAAAAATATGAATTATTTTAAGAAAAATAATTTCAGACCTTTGCCACAAGTAAATCAAGCTTGATCAGACCTTGTAATTGTCTTCTAAGACTCTAGAGGAAGATTGTTGTTGCACCAATTTGGTTCAAAAGTCGACCTCAGAGGAGAATTTTAAGAAGGTGGCTGGTTTGGGCTGTTTTTGAATTTTGATCAAATCGGCTCGATTGGGCTCAATCTATGGCTTGGGTTTAATCAAAATGGATTGCTAAGACTCTTGGAAAGAGTTTTTGTGTTGGGAGCCAGAAAATTTGAGCAGCCTATAGGTCTCACTAAATTTTTTTCTTCTTCTTAGTAAGGCTCGGGTATGACCTTATTTATAGCAATGGGGAGTCCATGGCTCGGCTTAGGCTGTACTAGGGGAGATGTTATCTTCCCTATTAATGAATTAAAGATAAAATTTCGGCTGAGGGGATAACTATGGTTGTCTCTCCAAAGTTCTCCATCATGAGCTCATTGTTTTGGCTCATTTCCATTGGATCATGCATGAGGTGGTTTAGCTCTTTGAAATGAGCTGTAATTTCTCTTCCTCATGAGCTTACAAGTCACCCATTAGCTTTGGCAAATGGTGACACATATGTTTCCCCTCATGATTTCATTTAACCATGGTGAGGAGTGGAGTTTAAGCTTTGTTCCCTTCCCATCGGTTAGTTTAGGAGGTGGGAAATATGCCTTAGTCTCTGGCCAGCCACCTCATTGTTGAGAAGAGGTGAGTCATGGCTTAGAATGAAGGAGAAAGAGCCACCTCATTTTATTCACCATGATGGGAGTTAACCCATGGTTAGCCATAATTTAAGCTAAGTTTTGTCATGTGTTAATTATGTCTTATGATGGGTTTAATTTAGTTTTAACTTTAATTAATTATGGGAAGGCCATGTGTCATTTCCATTTTAATTAATTATGTTATTAAAAATTATTGGAAATTTTGAAAATAATTTCAAATTAATTAATTGATTAATTTTATCATTTTTATTTAATTTTGTCATTTTATGATTTTAATTTAATTTTCATTTTAATTAATTATGTCATTTAATTAAAATACTGAAAATTAAATCATTAATTAATTTAATTAATCAAAATAATTTTGAAATTAATTATTTGATTAATTTTGTTATTTTTATTTTATTTTTTACCTATTTTGATTAAAATAGATAAGTGTTGACCAATTTTGATTTAGGTTGTCCTAGGTTAGCCTAAATTGATCAATTTAATTTCAAGAGGTCCAATGTGACCTTTTTCAACTTTTTCATGGTTGATTTTATCACAATATTTGTGATTTTATCATTGTGGGGTTTTAAACATGTCATTGGGTCAAAGGGTTGACCTATGGGGTCAACATGTTTGGTGATTGGGTCTAGTTTGGTCATTTTGACCAAAGTTGACTTTTTAGGTTAAAAGGGTGACCTATGGGGTTAACAGAGTTGGTCATTGGGTCTGGTTTGATCATTTTGACCAAAGTTGACTTTTTAGGTCAAAAGGGTGACCTATGGGGTCAACAGGGTTGGTCATTGGGTCTGGTTTGACCATTTTGACCAAAGTTGACATTTTAGGTCAAAAGGGTGACCTATGGGGTCAACAGGGTTGGTCATTGGGCCTGGTTTGACCATTTTGACCAAAATTGACTTTTTAGGTCAAAAGGTATTGACTCATTATAAAAATGAGGTCAACAACCCCCTTGAATGGATTTAAGGCTCCTTATTCCTCAATTAGCTCTTAATTCAGATGTGAGTCCCTTGACATTCTTTCTTGACCTAGTCACCATGTTTACCATTTAGGATGGATGTGAGTCATTTGCTTTCCTTCTTAATGTGTTCAATTTTTTTGAACCCGAGGTTTGGTACATGTCCACCTTAAATGGATCAAAACCTCCTCACTTTGTTCTGACTTAGTGATAAATGTGAGTCCCAATGATTTTACCATGGGTTTGATCACCTCAATTAGTTTTCAAAGTAGTTGTGAGTCTTCATGCTTTATGCTTTGGTAATTAATCATACTCTTCTAAAATTTTGTATAAAGCCACCTTAAATGGAGTAAGGCATCCTCTCCTCGATTAGACTTAGTGGTAAATGTGAGTCCCAATACTTTTTTGCCATAGATTTGATCATTCATATTAATTTTCAAAGTAGATGTGAGTACTAGTGCATTCTACATTAAGAATTAATCATAATCCTCTATGGTTTGGTAATACGACCACCTAAATAACGTAAGACATCCTTTCCTCTATTAGATTGGGTGGTAAATGTGAGTACCAATGTGGTTTACTATGGATCAGATCACCAATTTGGTCTAAGTTAGATCTGTGCTTTCTAAGTTAAGTTAAACATCTCTTTTTCTTTCCTTGTTTTTCTTTTTTTTTCTTGTGAATTTAATATGTTTTTCTCTTCGAATGATCCCTTGTCCACGGTTCTTTCTTTCGTTCTTTTTCTTTCAATAATCAACCTATCAACATACTTTAGGCATACTTTGCCTAAGATTTCCCAGCGAGAATTTTTAATAATTCCAAAATCCTAAAAATTCAAATCTAATCAATATCTTGAAATTCAAAAAATAAACAATAAAAACTAAATAAAAATCAAATCTCAATTTTTGTCTTCATACATTTCTGAGTATTATTACTTGGATATTCTTCAGATATATTTAACTAGTTCAATCAACTCCAATATGTGTTGTATATTTATCCAGTACATCACACCTATTTGTGGTCTATATGTTGACCTGATTTTTTCATGAGGTATATCTTTCTCTTTTTCTCCCTAAAACTTAAGATTTAGCTCTAAGTTTTCTTTATCGGGTTTTTTTAGAGACCCAGTGATTAGACTTATGCCAAATTAAAATTTCAAACATATCCTAGCTCCTTATAGTTTCATACATTTGACTTTGAATTCTTAACCTTTGATCGAGTGAATTAAGGTCAAATCATTGAAGTTTATATCTAGTACCTATAAGCTTGAAATGCCTTAAGTAACCCTTTAACCCTAGAGACATAAGTCTTCTACTTGTCTTTCTTTTGGGCACTTCACACTCTCTTTCACAACTTCTTAGATAACTTTTCCTTTAGTTCATAAAAAGCCTAATTAGTATGAGGTTCTTCTTGAACTAAAAGAGAGCTCATTTCTTAATAAAAGAGAAAGATGCATAAGATCACAAAAATTCAAAATAAAATAAAGATCAATACAAATTATCAATTTACATAAAATTGAGATCAAATTCAAACATTTCTACAAAAATTCAAAATTAATCGATAAAATGAAAATAAGAAAAATAAGATTTGAAAATCATCAATATATCAAAAAATTATTTCAAAATAAAATAAAATTCAATAAAAAAATATAAATTTTGAAAATAAAAAAATTGAAATAATATTTCATAATACAATAACATTAAATAAAAATTTGGAAAGAAAACTAAAAAATCAATTTCACAAAATAATCTACCAATAAAATTCAACAAAAAAATAAAATTCAACAAAAGTAAAAAAAATTCAAAAGATTGCAAGCATATATAAAGGTTTCTACATAAATGGATATGAACTCAATAGCAAAGATTATGAGGAAAAAAATAAGACTCAATATCTTGATGTTGCAAATACCATAGAAGCAGAGACTTCACTTATTATTATGGCCGAATAAATAATATTGTTAATATCAATTATTCCAATTTTTTCAGAGTTGTGTTATTCAGATATATATGATTAGGCCAACACAAATTCTTTCAATAGGAAGTGAGATTAAAGATCCAAAAAATTTATACTAGAGTGTTTTTGTGAAAGATAAACCAAGGGACATTTTTTATTCACATAGGGAGTTGATGACTTGGAAATAGACTATACCAATATGAAAATGTCGCATAGTGTTGAAGTGGAGAACATTTTTGTCTCCTATTAACTAAGAAGAGTGCCTATGAAATAGAACAAATACAAGATGTAGGAAATGAAGAGAGCAATATCTTCAATTATAAGGATATTGAAACATTAATAGAATAGTTTCTCTTGCTCCTTGACTTCTAAGTGTTTTCCTGAAGTGTCATTTTCTATCTTGTATTTTCCAACATATTATTTATCCATTAATTTGAAGCTATCTGGATTTTTACTTATTTTGGTTTCTAATTTTCTTCCGTTTAGAAATCATGTAATGAATTTACATTATTTAATAAATGTGTGTGATTATGGAAATGAGAGGAGGTGATTTTTTAGAAGAGCTAAAAAGATTGCTTCAAGAGGGGGGTTAGCCAGAAAAGAGAACAGTAGACTATCAGAGACTTCTACTCCAATTCATCTTGACTCCCCTGAGCATGAATCAGTGGCACCGAAGAATCTTCATAGAAATAATTTCATGTTCTAGACAGCAGTTCTCTTCTTTAGATACTGATATATAATTATAGGCTCCTCCTATTTTTTAAGTATATTTTAAATAATTCTTTTGTATATTGCACTTTTTAATTTAGTAAAAAAATCTTCTCATTATTTTGTTATTATATATGCAAATGATTAAGGTGGTCCAGTGAGATGTTGCTTAATATATATTATTTAAAAATCATTAATAATTAATTCATTTGTTGAATTTAAAATCCATGTTTTTTTTCATATCTAGTGGATGTTAGAGTTTCATGGACACAATCAATATTGAATTCTACAACCATTGGGTATAAAATAGCGAAATCACTAGACTAATGTCAAGGCACATTATTAGGATAGTACATTTATTTAGAAAGTTACGGAGTCAATTCCCATAGGTGTTAATTAGCGAGCCAATGGGTTGAACTGGAAGTCCATGTATGCTCTATATGCATGCTTAATCTCAGTAAATGATGAATATTAACAAGGTTTTATTTATTAATAGCACAGAGACCTTATGAGAAAGCAATCATTATCTTTCAATTTACTGGGCATTAAGTTTTTTGTCTGTATCATTTGTCTATGCCATTCATGACAAACTACAACCATGGAGAGTAAATGGAATTCGTAAAGATGGATCTTGATTTTCCAAGGATACTAGGTTCCGATTGGTAATATTAATTACACTATTTCCTTTTCAAAAGGTTAGATATGTGGATTAAAACTAATTATTTCTCAAATATTTTGGGTACGAGCTTGCGAACTTTCTATAAAAGTTTAAAACTAGATGATCGTAATATGGAGGCAAACGAGAGGGTGTGCATCTTAGTCATGTGTCGTGAACGCCCAGGTATGACTCTCACATGATACCTTACTCATGGCACAGCCACCATAGGCGAGAGCAATGGAGGTGGCAGCTTTCCTCAATTCACTAGACTTCAAGATAAAGCAAAGTCCCTAAGATCTGAGATGCGAGATGTGGCCTCAATATGTGAGGAGTTCAGAGGATTTATGCAGCAATTTCAATCACATATTCTGCCAACTAAGTGCTCATATATGGTACATGGTACGTGAAAATTTCATGTAGAATATTTAATAAGGAAAATTACATACTTAGCCCCAAATTCCTATGGATTTACCTATCTCGCACCTAAACTTTCCTTATTGCACACATAACACTTTATCTATGGATGAAAAGATGAATTTGACTATTAAAAAGTGATAATGAGTGTTGCTTTTCATATAATGTTTATAATTACGAAAGTTTAGATGTGAGATCGGTATATATGAAAGTATTGAGTGCTATGTATGTAAAAGCTCGTATTTAATATTATGCTTATTCACTATAATATTATTATCAAAGAAATTTTTTATAGGACAGTAATAATCGATCTTCTAAATATTGACATTGAAGAAGGAAAAAAAAAAAAGTTATGGATTATATATTATTATAGTTATTATGATTGTCTATTTATTTGTGATGAACATTTCATTATTATTATTATTTTTTTATTTTGAATTTTTTTTATTTAGTATATATTGAAGAAATATTATTTTCTTTTAATTTAATATCATATATGTATTCTAAGGAATGGCTAATACTTCATTCTCTCTATGTTTGTGTCAATTAGTATTTGCAGATTGTGTCATTCTATTTCCTTTTTTGATATTGAGCCAATTTGAGGGCAACTACCATTTTGCGTTTAAAGGGCAGTGGGGAACAAATACTTTATCAGTTTTAAATTGGATGCATATATTGAATTTAAACCAGAGGAAATCTGACATTTTCATAGGGAAAGGATCTTTTGGGAAAGTGTCTGAATTTTGGTGCTTAATATTCTCTTGGTAATGTGTACTTCTTTTCGCTCTTCAGTTTTTTCTTTCCTTGATATTGCACTACAGAAAATTTTATATTTACTATGTGTTGCTTGCTTGGTTTTATGCAAACTATATTTTGGGTTGTATAGATTTTTTCTTATTAAGTGCTGGTTTCCATGTCCACTCGACATATCTACTGTAGCTAAGAGGTCTTGTATGAGTCCTGTAGTTGGATGCCTACATTTTCTGGAATTGTTGGAATGCATCTGTTCAAATGAAAACTTGTTGAAACTTAGGGTCTGTTTGGGTCAACTGCAGCTACTAACTTACAAGTAGCTCGTCGATGAAACTATCATGGATAAGTTCTACTGACTATTTATTTTCAGCGGTTTGCGTGCTTGATGCATTTACTGGAATTTAAATCTATTGAATTGAAGCTGTAGTTTTAGGATCTTGGGCCATTTTGGAAGATTTTTTATTGTAAATAGTATATTATGGGTATGTAAGATTATATTGAAAGGTTGAATATAATTTTTGCTTCCTCTTAATTTTTGTTGGTGCTTTGGATGTGAAGTCTTAGAGTGTTTTGTTAGTTATAAAGATAGCTAAGATTATTATTAGTTTATTTTTTGAAACTGCTCTTTGTGATAACAAAAGTTTTATGAGTGCTAGTGGATTGATAATGTGACTTTGTTGGCCACTACAATACTGACCACATTAACGTAGTCATGATTTCTATATATTTAGTATTTATAACGGTTTCTAAACTGTTCTCTTTAAAGTAAATGATCGTTCATAGGCTTTTAGAGTATTTTCTATTCTATATTATCATTTCCAAAAATGTGTCTCCCTACTGGTTGGACTTTTATCTTAATATTCAGGACTTGTTCTTGATTAGTTAAGTTCGCAATCATGTATTGTGTTGTATGATAGGAAAAGATACATTAGTAGCTGCAATGTCAAAATTTTCATGTAAATAAATAGATTGAACATTATATTAAAAAAATATATATATTAAATTTGAGGCAGTTTTTACTGCCAAAAAATACTCCGAAATTGAAATAGTTTTATCGCTCACGTTCAAATATTTAAAAGGGCCTTAAGGATATTTAATATTACCATTAGGAGCGGGATGCAGCGAAATTAAGGAGGAAGAGCAAATGGCAAGCGTTGATTGCGTATAACATTAAACGCAAGCCATGTTTACGTCCAACGTGAAACACAAGCCTTGTTTGTGTTTCACGTTAAAAGCAAACCTCCTTTGTGTTTCATATAAACACAAGTTTTGCTTGTGTTTCATTTTACGAGTACTATGCCAGGATAGTTCAACACAGACAATAATATGGTTTGTCGGATTCCAGTGAACGATAGATTTACTGCAACTCATGTCGAAGATAATGGATCATGTGAATTTTTACTTTTAGAAGCCACCAAACACACAATCGTGGTCAACGAAGGGGTTGTAGATTTACTTACAGATGATATCATTGTTGAAATTTAAACTTGATTTTAGTTGTTTTAAAAGTCTAATAAGAGCCTCATCTAGAAGCTTATTCTAGAATGTGTGGTAGGTGTGGTAGGTGTAGAATTATTGTATGGTAGGTGTTGAATTATTGTGTGGTAGGTGGGGAATTATTGTAACCATTGAATTAGAATTATGGTGGCACAATCCTAGCCGTTAATTTAGGAGGTGCCACTAGTATAAATAGGGGTAGAGTCTTTGAGTTTGTATCAAGCAAAGAAAATAAAGTGAAGCTTCTTCCATAAATTTCTAGCCTTTGTCAAATCCCAAAAGCCTCTCCATTCCAACAAAGTGGTATCAGAGACTAAAGGTTCCTTTATAGAGCAATGACAAACGGTGGTATGGTTTCCTTCCAAGTCCCGATGCTTAAGGAAAGCATCTACGACAATTGGAGTATCAATATGAAGGCACTTCTTGGAGCGCATGATGTTTGGGAGGTTGTGGAGAAAGGCTACGATGAGCCAAGCGACGAGTCCGCTCTATCCACAACACAAAAGGAGAGCTTAAGGGACTTGCGAAAGAGAGACAAGAAGGCTCTCTTCCTCATCTATCAAGCTTTAGATGAAGATGGTTTTGAGAAGATCTCAAGTGCTACTTCGGCCAAGCTAACATGGAAGAAGCTCGAGGTTTCGTATAAAGGAGAAGAGAAGGTTAAAAAGGTACGACTTCAAACTTTAAGAAGTCAATTTGATATCTTACATATGAAAGAAAGCGAGTTGGTCTCCTATTACTTTTCTAGAGTCATTACAATTTCCAATCAACTAAAAAGAAATGGAGAGAAGTTAGAAGATGTGGCAATCATGGAAAAGATTCTTCGTTCATTAGATTCAAAATTTGATAGTATCACAACTATTATCGAAGAAACCAAGGATTTACAAGCCATGACGATAGTAACAACTTCGGGTTCACCGCAAGCCCACGAAGAAAAGAAGAAGATGAATGAAGAGATTGTCGAAGAACTTCTCAAAACGAATATTCAACCAACTCTGAAGGATGAAAGCTTCAACAATATTAGAAGCCAACATGGAAGAGGTGGTGGACAAGGACGAGGTCATACTAGCAAGCAAGGGTGGGCTTCCAACAATAACTATGAGAAAGGAGAAAGATCTACAAGAGGACGTGGTCGAGGGCGCTCAAATTCGAGGTACGATAAATCTCAAATTAAGTGCTATAATTGTAACAAGTTCGGGCATTATGCAAAAGAATGTAGAGCTCCTACGAACAAAGTTTATGAAAGAGTCAACTACATAGAAGAAAAGAGAGAAGAAGATGGCACGCTACTACTAGCATACAAGGATAATGAAAGAGGTGAAGATAGTACATGGTACCTGGACACCGGTGCAAGCAACCATATGTGCGGGAGACGAAGCATGTTCGTAGAGCTTGACGAATCGGTAAGCGGCAATGTGTCGTTTGGAGATGAGTCCAAGATAGAGGTGAAAGGCAAAGGTAACATTCTCATCCGCCGTAAAAATGGGAAGCATCAATTTATTTCTAATGTTTACTTTGTGCCGAATATGAAGAGCAACATCTTGAGTTTAGGGCAACTATTGGAGAAGGGATATGATATTCACTTGAAAGAAAATACTCTCTTCTTAAAAGACAATATTGGTAACTTGATTGCTAATGTGCCAATGTCTAAAAATAGAATGTTCTTGCTTAACATTCAAAACGATATTGCCAAATGTCTCAAGACCTCGTTATAAAGATGCTTCTTAGCTTTGGCATCTTCGATTTGGGCATCTCAACTTCGGAGGACTCGAATTGCTTTCAAAGAAAGAGATGGTGAGAGGCTTACCTTGCATCAACCACCCTGATCAATTATGTGAAGGATGTTTACTCGGAAAGCACTTCGAAAAAGCTTTCCAAGGAGTCAAGTTCAGAGCCCAAAAGCCTCTCGAACTCATACATACGAATGTGTGCGGTCCAATATAGCCAAACTCACTCGGTAAGAACAACTATTTCCTTCTCTTCATAGATGATTTCTCACGAAAAACATGGGTGTATTTCTTAAAACAAAAATCAGAGGTTTTTGGAATGTTCAAAAAGTTTAAGGCAGATGTAGAAAAGGAGAGTGGTCTCAAGATCAAAGCTATGCGATCTGATCGAGGAGGAGAATTCACTTCGAACGAATTTCAAGAATTCTGTGAAGCCAACGGAATACGTCGACTTCTAACTGTTCCAAGATCCCCCCAACAAAATGGAGTAGCGAAAAGGAAGAATAGAACCATCCTTAACATGGCAAGAAGCATGTTAAAAAGCAAGAAATTACCGAAGAAGTTTTCAGGCGTAAGCGGTCGCGTGTGCTCGTTTATTCGGCTAACCGATCACCAACAAGAAGTGTGTGGGGAAAGACACCACAAGAAGCATGGAGTGGAAGGAAGCCCGGCATCTCACATCCGCGAGTTTTTGGATGCATAGCTCATGTACACATACCCGACGAAAAAGAAGCAAGCTGGATGATAAGAGCGAGAAGTTCATCTTCATTGGTTACGACACCAACTCGAAAGGATACAAGCTATACAATCCAAATACAGGGAAGTCAATCATCAGCAGAGATGTCATATTCGATGAAGGAGGAGAATGGGATTGGGAATCACATGACGAGGACTACAACTTTTTCCCATACTTGCAAGAAGAAGACGTAGAAGCAGCCACGTATTGAACAAACAAGAGAAGAGCCTACTACTCCACAAACAACATTAACTACAAGTACTCAAAGTGACTCATCATCATCAAATTCAACGAAAAATTCAAGTGAAAGAGTACCACGCTTCGTAAAATTACAAGATCTTTATGAGGTAACTAACAATCAAGATAATCTTACTCTTTTTTGTCTCTTCGTCGACTCGTGAGCCCATGGATTTCCAAGAAGCCATACAAAGCAAGAAGTGGAAAGATGCAATGGATGAAGAAATCAAGGCAATCGAGAAGAACGACACATGGGAGCTAGCTTCACTTCCAAAAGGGCACAAGGCAATTGGTGTGAAATGGGTGTACAAAGCAAAGAAGAATTCCAAAGGAGAAATTGAAAGATACGAAGCAAGATTGGTGGCAAAAGGCTACAGTCAAAGAGCGAGCATCGACTATGATGAGGTATTTGCCTCGTTGCTCGATTAGAAACTATTAGACTAATCATCTCTTCGACAGTCCCAAAATAAGTGGAGAATACATCAATTGGATGTAAAATCTGCTTTTGAATGGAATACTTGAAGAAATAGTTTACATTCAAGCAACCACCAGGATATGAAGTCAAAGGACAAGAAGACAAGGTTCTAAAGCTAAAAAAGGCTCTCTACGGGTTGAAGCAAGCACCAAGAGCATGGAATAGTCGAATAGACAAGTATCTGCAAGAGAAGGGATTCATAAAGTGTCCTTACGAGCATGCTCTTTACATCAAGAATGATGATGGAAATGTCTTGATTGTTTGTTTATATGTCGATGACTCGATCTTCACAGAAATAATCCAAGCATGTTTGAAAAGTTCAAAGATGCGATGACGAAGGAGTTCGAGATGACGGATATTGGGCTTATGGCATATTATCTCGCATCGAAGTCAAGCAAACAAAGGATGAAATTTTCATCTCTCAAGAAGGTTATGCAAGGGAGATATCGAAGAAGTTCAAGATGGATAATAGCCAACCTATAAATACCCCTGTAGAATGCGGAGTCAAGCTATCAAAGTATGATGAGGGAAAAAGAATCGATCCAACGATTTTCAAAAGTTTGGTCGGAAGTTCGCGCTACTCGACATGCACAAGGCCAGATATTCTTTATGCTGTTGGACTTATTAGTCGCTACATGGAGACTCCAACTGCTACCCACCTGAAGACCGCTAAAAGAATTATGCGCTATATCAAAGGTACAATTGATTTTGGCTTACTTTACTCATCATCTAACAATTTCAAGCTTCGAAGGATATAGCGATAGTGATTGGGTCGGGAGACATGGATGATCGAAAGAGCACTACGGGGTTCGTGTTCTTCATAGGAGATACCGCTTTCACTTGGATGTCAAAGAAACAACCAATTGCCACTCTTTCTACGTGTGAAGCGAGTACGTGGCCGCAACCTCATGTGTTTGTCATGCAATTTGGCTTCGAAACTTATTAAAAGAGTTAAGTTTACCACAAGAAAAGGCGATCAAAATTTTTGTCGATAACAAGTCTGCAATAGCGCTATCAAAGAATCCAGTTTTCCATGATAGAAGCAAGCACATTGATACACGTTATCACTTCATCAGAGAATGCATCGAAAGAAAGGAGATACAAGTGCAGTACGTGAAGTCTCAAGATCAAGTTGTCGATATATTTACCAAACCACTCAAAAGTGAAGACCGTATTAAAATGAGAAGTTTACTTGGAGTCACAAAATCAAGTTTAAGAGGGTGTGTTGAAATTTAAACTTGATTTTAGTTGTTTTAAAAGTCTAATAAGAGCCTCATCTAGAAGCTTATTCTAGAATGTGTGGTAGGTGTGGTAGGTGTAGAATTATTGTATGGTAGGTGTTGAATTATTGTGTGGTAGGTGGGGAATTATTGTAACCATTGGATTAGAATTATGGTGGCACAATCCTAGCCGTTAATTTAGGAGGTGCCACTAGTATAAATAGGGGTAGAGTCTTTGAGTTTGTATCAAGCAAAGAAAATAAAGTGAAGCTTCTTCCATAAATTTCTAGCCTTTGTCAAATCCCAAAAGCCTCTCCATTCCAACAATCATTGTGTATTTGGCGTTGCTTCACCTGATGGGGCACCCTGAGAGGGTGACTGAAATATGGAAGTCTGCGACCTGAGCATGTGGTAAGTCAAGCATTTATTAATTTTAAAGTGTTGCTCTATTTAAATTAATTTTCTCATAAGTAGGCTTACTTCACAATCATCAAGCACATACCAAATTGGATGCTCCAGCCGACATAATCAAGTAATGGTTAACAATGCTGATCGCCAGCCATTTGATCTTTCATAGTCGTTTCATCACTATAACAATAAAAATGTCGAGCCCTTTGTTTAGGAGCCTTCGTTGGTGCAAATATGGATGTTGGTGAAAGTGTTTATCAAACCATGAACAGTAAGGCAAGCAAAGACTTAAGCGGGCCGGAAGCTGGTGAAGGTGATGTTGCATAAGAATGTGATACCAATGTAGTTTTTCCAGGTGACGACATATCATACCATTATTCAATATTGAATGCAGATATTCTTGACTTGATGATGGAGAATAATGAGTTAATTTATCAGATTCATTTGGTTGAAGAGTGGGTCCTAGTTGAGAATTGTGATACTCCATTTATTTAGTTATTTGTTTCTGAAGTAAACATAATTCTTGAGGAAATTGAAGGTGAGATGATTTTTTCTAACAATGAGCATCTTCAGTGTGTATTAAATGGATGGTCATTATTAAGAATGTGGAGTATCGTAAGGCTTCGTCAAACAAGAAGAGATTAACCATACAATGTGTGCAGTAAAATAACTCAACCCTTCCCTATCATTGGTGGTTACATGCTTCAAAGAGCACTCGTTTAGGGAGTGCGTGGAAGATCTCCTCCGTTGGACAACCGCATACATGTTCTCGTCCAATTATGTCGAGCGGGAACCATAATTGTACATCAAAATTTATTTTCACTATATAGGTGTTGTTTTACCATAACAACTAGATTTGAAGCCTAAAGAAATTGTTAAACATGAAAAATCAAATTTTAATTTACGGATTACGTATATTAAATTTTGGGATGTACGGAGCAAGACTATAAAGTTAATCTTCAAGAGTTATAAGGAGTCTTACTTTTTTATTTCGAATGATAAAATTGTGTATGATAATACTTGGATCTGTGTATAGGATACAGACCAACAACAACACACATTTTAATAAATTTTTTTGCGCCTTCAGACCAAGCATACAAGGTTGGAGATTTTTTCAACCAATACTTAATATGGGTGGGACATTCTTACTAAGAAAATATAGAGGAACTCTATAGCTGCAGTAGGAATTGATGAAAATGATGCTCTTCCCTCTAACTATTGTCACGATTGAGACTGAAAATAACTAGTCTTGACTATGATTTCTCCAACAATTACGTGGTCCTGTGGAGCCTGTTCAATCCCGTGCAGATCTTT
Organism: Papilionanthe hookeriana x Papilionanthe teres; assembly: GCA_022702705.1. Taxonomy (NCBI): domain Eukaryota; kingdom Viridiplantae; phylum Streptophyta; class Magnoliopsida; order Asparagales; family Orchidaceae; genus Papilionanthe; species Papilionanthe hookeriana x Papilionanthe teres. The sequence goes on from CM040425.1 coordinate 102,514,274, forward strand.
GCATAATATTCAATAGGCATCCAGGTTTGCTTAGAGGATCTAGAAAGATCTTCCGTAGGCTGCACATAAACATTATTTTGGACATCTACGAGAGAATTTCAAGAAGGCATTACATGAACTCGTGATTGCTAATGTTGATATGTTATGTGATAAAATGTAATAGGCTGGAAACACTAATGATGAGTGTATATTCAAAATGCACATGCGAGAGATACAAACTATTAAAAAAGAAGTGTCTGATTGGCTAATTGAGCGAGATATTAAGAACTAGTCATCAGTGCATGATGGGAATGTAGGTAAGGTAGTATGACCACAAAAGCTTCTAAATGTTTCAATGGGATTTAGATGTGCGTGAGTTATGCCAATTCAAGTTCTTATTTCTCCAATTTAGTATAATTTAGTTGCAATTTTTCCAAAACATTCAAACAATATTTCACATACTAGAGTGACTTTTTAAAGAATTGAACGTGATGTTTGATACACCTAAAATATATAGTATTTTTATGCACATTTTTATACCTATTTTTAATGATATTACACTTTAAAGGTATATTTTCTTGTGTTTTTGGTTGCAAGTGCATAACATTGAAGAATTTGGAGTAATTTGAGCAAAAGAAACAAAAAGGGACCAAAATGGAGCATACTTGAGCAAAACGGGTCAAACCGGAGCATACCGGGCTAAAACGGGTCGAATTGGACACTTATGTACCTGTGTCTGGTGCTTAAGCGCCAAATTTGGCGCTTAGCCGCCAGACATTGGCGCTTAAGCGCCAAACCGACGGCGCTTAGGCGCCAGTGACGGTTTTGGGCGTAATTTCTTCAATATAACTCGGATTTTGACGATTTTCGATGCGTTGCGAAGCTTATTACGAGGGGCACTCATTGGAAATGATAAAATGGACTTTATAGAAGAGTTGGGGGCGGTTATGAGGAGTTACTATTGAAGAGATGTGCCTCTTGGAGTGAAAAAGCACTTAAGGCACCCCTTTGGAAGATTCATTGAATGTGGACTCTTTTGGAGAGACACTTAAGCATCTCTTGGGAAATTATAATTAAGGCTTGGAAACTCTTGAAGAAGAAGATTTAGAGAAGGAAGAGGAACTATTAGAAGAGGAGAAGAAGGCCAAGAAGAAGAAGACTTGGGCGTGAGCCCCAAGTGAGGCAACAAGGAGAGAGAGCGAAAGAGAGAGTGAGAGATTTCTTTCTTTTCTTTTACTTTGTTCTTGGAGAGGATTGAAGGAGATTGCATTTTCTATACAAGAAGAGTTTAATTTTCATCAGAGATAAGTAGTTTCATTGTATTTTGATTTTGATTTAGTAGTTTGTTTGTGTAGTTTTAAAGACTTAAGCAATGAAAAGTTATTGTTGTTTCTCCATGTGTAGTGAGTAGTTTTATTTACTCTTCCCTCTTACGATGAATTAGTATGCATGTGTAGGATCTAGAATTAAGTAGAGTGAGAATAAATTATGAGGATTTTACTTTGTTCTTCATTTACATGTAAACTTGATCAACTTGCATGTTAAAATCTGTTGTGAGAACATGTAAGAACCAATGTGGTATTGTCTCAATCAATAATTAGTAAGAATCACATGAGATTATATGGGTGAGAATGTAGTCCATATAATTGAGTGAAAATAAATGAGGAGATATGATTTTTATTGGGTGTAGAATTAGAGGACTTTAGAGTGACAGGCTAAAGCCCCAATCCAGTTTGATGTTTTATGTTTTGATATGAGATGTTAGCCCCCAGGTGGAGGGAATCGAGGAACTCTAGAGTGAGAGCTAGTATCTTCCCTGCCTAACCCATTGACCCACTTTTTATATGTATGCAATTTAAGTTAATAGTAACGGCACCAAAAACTTGATCCCGCTTTAAATATAGTTATATGATTTAATGTATAATGTGGATTCTACGCAAGTATACGTATCGTATCAAGTAATAATAATTTTTGAAAATAGATATTGAGAACAATTTTAATAATTAAATTTGTATTTTTACCTTCCCCCAAACTTAAATTTTTCTATCTATTCTACATAGTGAAAAAGGGAAAGTACATAAATAAAATTCATCATACCTCCGAGCTTTAGGTATTTCTTTTCTTTGAAATTTTTGCGGGCTTTTCATTACTTACGTAACTCGTATCGTTAGTATTCTTCCATATATAATATTTAAAAAGAAAGTGCAGGGATGGAAATTTTTAAAATAAGTATCAAACATAACAAAGAAAACTTAATCTATTACTACTTAAACAATACATTTAAAGAAAGACTAACATCTTATATTTACAAAAATTTGCAACTAATTTAACACATAAAAAAATCTAATATCATAGCTTAAGCAAACAAACAAACATACTAAGTCCAAAGTCCACAGAAAGTACTAAAATATTACACACAGAAATAATAAAGTTTGCAAAACAAAAAATCTAAACAAATCAAACAAACTAAATAAAGATTCTAATCTTCTGCATCAAAATCCCAAGCTATGTCGTTACCACGATCTCCGAGTCGAGAAGGCCGAGTAAGTCGAGTACTGTGAATAACGGGGGCACTCAGGAAAGACAACATCTAAATCACCACTCCTATAACGACGCTCAGCTTCATAGTATGCAATCTCGTACTCTGAATGTCGCTGGAGATATTCGCTATCATAATCGTGTCTTCTCTCCAAGCCTCCGATCCTTTGATCTATATGCTCAAATCTTCTTTCCATATTTTCTCCAAATAACTCAAAACTCTTTCTACTCAGGGTTAACTCATTCATCAGATCTTGAAGGGTAGGAGTGTTGTACTGAGGGGGTGGTTCATAACTAGTAGAGGGTATATCTCTACTTGAAGAAGGTACATAATCCCTTGTCCCAGATCTCCATCCTTCGTGGGATTCATATTTCTTTATATTGGCCTGAGTAAGGGGTTTCATAGGCTCTATCCATTCCTCATCATCTCTTGCCTCTACCCCGTGATAATCGGCAAAGTGCATAGATAAGACCGGGATGTCCTAGTCCTCCTCCACTTTCATTTCTAAGCGATGGCTAATATGTTCTTGTATATAACATTTCCCACATTAATACTCTTCTGGTTCTGAATACAGAAATTCAGAACTACTTTATCTCTTGTTACCTCACTATGATGGTAGGTAGGTAACAAAGTAGAACAAATAAAATAATGTCAGGCTTTAGATGTTGCATTCAGCATAGAAAGAGGGAAGTTTACCGGTTCCCGCTGCTTTAAATTCCAAACTCCTTTCCCATCAGTGAGAAAGTCGATCACCTCTTCCAGTGGTCCTTCCATAGTTCCAAAAGTTTCATATTCGCTCATGTAGGTGTCTTGAACTTCATAATAAGCTTTTATTCTAGCAGCGTTGAAATCTACAAAAAATCCTAACCTTAACCGGTGCATCTTCCGCCTGTGTTAAATTTGTATAGAATTCCTTCACAACTTCTACAGCTGCTCTATTGGTAACGTAGCAAAAGTTTTCCCATCCTCGCTCCTTTATAACTCGCTCTACTTCTCCTCCTGGATTCCTGAAAACTCGATCTTGTATGCACTTTCTTGCTTGTATGTTTTGAAAATATCGAGTTTGTGCTCTCGCATTAATGAATCGAGTTTCGTCATAATCTACTCGTCGCTTTTGTCGTGGAGCCATTTCTCGATCTGTGAAATTCACAAAAATTTTAACTAAACTCCAAAATATTACTAAGAAGGCTTCCTACAACAATTAAAATCCATTTAAATCAATTTCTATGAAATTCTTCCAAGTATTTTCTTCACATTTCAAAATTTTTCAAAATATCCCAATGTAGAAGAAATTCATGGTGAAAATCAAAAATTTTTGCATAGGAGTGAAGCTCTTACCAAGGGAAGATGAAATCCGGTGTCAAAAAGTCTTGAAATCGCTTCAAATCCGAGATCTCTCAAGCCCTAGGTCGATTTTTTCAAAAATTTGATGAAATGGATGATGAATAGTGTCGGTTGACTGGTCAAATATAGGTTTTTTCGCGTTCTCGCTGTCAGCGAGGTTTTTCTCTCCGTCGTCGAGCTAATTAATTTCATAAGGCAAAAGTTTTAGGAAAAATCTGCCGTCGGCGAGCTCGGTCTCGTTGTTAGCGGGTTTTCTCGCTGTCGGCGAGATAATTCTCGCCGTCGGCGAGGTTCCAAAATTTTTAATTTTTGAAATTCGTCAATCATTTTCAACCTCGAATTGCCCTTAATCAATCTTCCGATCACTTAATTTAATAATAATATGAAGATTAGATACTTAAACTTACAAAAAGTCACGCAAAACAAACAACATAACTTCATAAATGAAATCCATGAAACTTACAAATTTCACACTAACAACTTCACACACACTTAACTTAATTGTTCAAATCCATAATACTCAGCATCGCAATCCAAACCACAACACTCTAAATGCTGAAACATAACAATTTATAAATAATCTCATCAAATCTGAGATGATCAAATCAAAGTTCGACTCATAATAAAACTTAACTCCAAATCAAACACACACATATATGTATAAATATAACATAAACATAGAAATTTTTCCTACTCTTCAGTGTCTGAACTAATATCTTCTCTGATATTTCCGATGCGACGCAGGTGCACAAATAAATTGTAGAAAGACTCGAAGGGAATTGCACAATAGATTCTTCATTAATCCATCCTTTACATCTTAGTAGATGAATAAAAACTGGCCTCCATATGTCCAGTATGATCAAAGTGCTCCTTCATTCTCCAATCAATATGATCAAACATATCAGAGATATTGTCAATAAAACTCATCACATTTTGCAATTCTTTCTCCAATCCTTTAATCTTCTTCAGAATGAAATTAGTCTTCTTTGTAATGGGCCTTGCTAAAGGATTGTTCTGTGATGCTCTGTCAGAAATAACTGTGATCTCATCATTGTTATCCAAAGTGGGAAACATATCAGTAGGATCCAGGGGTTTCCATGGTAAAAGTACTTTTTCCTAAGCCTCATAAGAAACTTGGTATTGATCGCATAAAGCAAATATAGTAGATGGGTGTCCAAGTCCATGCATCGACCCATGCACGATTAATCCCGATACGGACTTTACTATTATTGATCCAACATCGATAGGTAATCCAATTTGAATACAATAATTTAAAATAGCGCATTCCTTTGAAACTTTATTTACTCTCATGGTAGGTAATAATTTTGATGATATAAGTGCTTCGAGACAGGGTTTAGAAGTGATGCAGAAAAACTGACATACCCGTCTTCTCGTAACTCCCAATCATCCGGTTCATCAGTCAGATATTTATAGATCTCGTTCATATTTTATCTTGAAGGCACAAAGTTGGAATAATGACAGACAGAGGTATTTTCTATAGAAAACAATTCATTTACTCTTGCAGGAGTAAATGTTACCCATCTTTCTATGACGTACACATTTCCATTGTTGATCGCATGTAAATTAGAGTAAAACTCTTTAACTACTGGTATAACTACAGCGGAAGTTGTATAACAAAATACCTCCCAATGCCGCTGTGCGATCATTTCTTCGATTTTTGTGGTAGCATTCTCTACTCCTCTATTGACGAATCCTCTTTCTTTGATAAGTCTTTTCTTCATCAAGCCTTTGTTGAAGATTCGCTGTGCCTCCGAACTAACAAATTTTCTCCAGTTGAAAACTTCAATTTTTGTGGTTTCTAAGAATTTGGAGGCCATTTTGGATGGAATGGATTGGTTTCTAGTCGTTCCTAACAAAGAAAATGGTGTAAAATCGTATTTGGAACAATTTCTTACGAAGGAATGACTTAGATCCGCCCAAAACCGCACGAAAAATCTTTAAGAAACCAAATTTTTAACTGCCTCGCCGTCGGCGACTTAGTTATAAAACTGACTGAGTAATGGTCCACGATCTCATCGTCAGCGGGCTCGGGCTCGCTGTCGGCGAGATTTGTAAAAATCGCCCATTTTTGCTCTTGTCTGAATATTTTCTGATCTCATCCAATAGGTTCAATTTTTGTGATGATTCTAATAAAAATTTTAAGTAGTAAGATTTGTTTTAATAATATAGGCTCACTAATATGTAAATATTAAAAATAAAAGACTACTATGGGTTGCCTCCCATAAAGCGCTTGGTTTAACGTTGTCAGCCCGACCTAATTTAGTTAGTGTTCAGGTTGACTAAGCATTAAAACTTCTTTAAAATTTGGTCGTCTGTTTTCGAAATATGGTTTTAATCTATGTCCATTTACTTTAAATCTATGTCCTATTTTTGGATCTTCAATTTCTATAGTTCCATATGAAAATATTTGAGTTATGGTGAAAGGTCCTAACCATCGAGATTTCAATTTCCCAGGAAATAATTTCAATCTAGTATTATAAAGCAAAACTTCTTGTCCTGGTTCAAAATTTCTCTGATTAATCTTCCTATCATGCCATAATTTCATTCTTTCCTTATAAATCATATCATTATCATATGATTCATTTCTTAATTCTTCCAATTCATTTAATTGCAACAATCTCTTCTCACCACCTTCTTTCATATTATAATTAAATTCTTTAATCGCCCAATATGCCTTATGTTCTAATTCAACAGGTAAGTGGCAAGTTTTTCCATATATAAGCCTATAAGGAGTCATTCCAATCGGAGTTTTATAAGCAGTCCTGTATGCCCATAATGCAGTGTCTAGTCTTATAGACCAGTCTGATCTATTAGGATTTACAGACTTTTCTAATATACGCTTAATCTCTCGAATAGAAACTTTTGCTAATCCACTAATTTGTGGATGATAAGCAGTTGATATCTTATGCATAATATTATATTTTTCTACTAGTTTGTGAATATATTTGTTTCTAAAATGAGTTCCTCTGTCGGTGATAATCACTCTCGGCATTCCAAATCTAGTAAAAATATTTTTCATTAAGAATTTTGAAACACTTTTAGCATCACACCTAGGTAAAGCTTGTGCTTCAATCCATTTGGAAACATAATCAACAACTACTAATATATATGAGTTTCCAAATGAAGGAATAAAAGGTCCCATGAAATCTAATCCCCAAACATAAAAAATTTCAACTTCTAATAAAAAATTCAGAGGCATTTCATTTCTTCTTGATATATTTCCTACTCTTTGGCATTTATCACAGGTTTTTATATATCTGTATACATCTCTAAATAGAGTAGGCCAGTAGAATCCAGATTGTAGAATTTTATATGCAGTTTTATACGTCCCAAAATGTCCTCCAAAATCGAATCATGAAATTTTTGAATAATTGGTTCAATTTCCTCATAAGGCACACATCTTCTAATAATTAGATCCTTGCATTGCTTATATAAGTATGGTTAATCCCAAAAATATGATTTATTATCTTGAATGAATTTTTTCTATTGTTGCAAAGTTAACATAGGTGGTAAAATGTCACTTACAATATAATTTACTATATCAGCATACCAAGGTATTTTCAACTCATTAATATTATAAAGTTGTTCATCAGGAAAACTGTCTAAAATTTCATTATCAATATTAGATAATTCATGATTTTCTAATCTTGATAAATGATCAACAATTTGATTATATGCTCCCTTTTTGTTAACTATCTCAAAATCAAATTCTCGCATTAATAATATCCATCTGATTAATCTTGGTTTAGAATCTTTCTTTTGCATTAAATATTTTATAGCAGAATGATCAGTATGCACAATGCATTTAGTTCCTATTAGATAATGCCGAAATTTATTAAAAGCATATACAACTGCTAATAATTCTCTTTCGATGAATCGTATAATTTATTTCGAGCATCATTTAGAGTTTTACTTAGCATAGTATATAACTTTGAAAATCTTATCATATCTCCGCCTAAGAAGCTGCTCCTATAGCATAATCACTAGCATCACACATAAGCTCGAAATGGTTTCTCCCAATTAGGCGAAACTATTATAAGTGCTTGTAATTAATTTATCTTTTAATAATTTGAAAGCATTCGAGCATTCGATTGTAAATTCAAATTTCTTGTCCTTTTCAAGAAGTTGGCATAGAGGTTTAGTTATTTTTGAAAAATCTTTAATGTAACGTCTGTAGAATCCAGCATGTCCAAGAAAACTTCTTACCCCTTTTACCGTAGTTGGAGGTGGTAATTTAGCTATTACTTGAATTTTTGCAGGGTCTACTTTCATGCCTTTTTCCGAAATTTTATGCCCTAATACAATACCGCCTGTAACCATAAATTGACATTTCTCCCAATTAAGAATTAAATTAGTTTTCTCACATACTTCAAATACTTTTTCAAGATGATTTAAGCATGTGTCAAATGTTGTTCCAAATACAGAGAAATCATCCATACATACTTCTATTACATTATCAATTAATTTACTAAATATAGACATCATACATCTCCGGAATGTTGCGGGTGCATTACATAATCCAAAAGGCATTCTTCGAAAAGCGAAAGTTCCATAAGGACTAGTAAATGTAGTTTTATCTTGATCCTCCGAGCAATTTGTATTTGATGATAACCGGTATATCCATCTAAGAAACAAAAATACTTATGTCCAGCTAATCTATCTAACATTTGGTCTAGAAATGGTAAAAGGAAGTGATCTTTTCTAGTAGGCTGTATTTAATTTTCTATAATCAATACATATTCGCCATCCAAGTAACTTGTCTTATAGGAATAAGTTCATTATTTTCATTAGTTTTGACGATCACCCCTCCTTTTTAGGTACACGGTGAATTGGGCTTACCGCAACATCGTCGAAATAGGATATATAATACCATTATCTAACCATTTTAAAATTTCCTTTTTAACTACTTCTTTCATTATCGGGTTTAATCTCGTTTGTGGATCGGCTTTAGGTTTATGTTAATTATCTAAAATAATTCTGTGCATACAGATTGAAGGACTAATTCCTTTAATATCTGCTAAATTCCAACAAAAAATTTTCTTATATTTTTTTAATGTATCTAAAAGTTTTTGTTCTTGAGATTCATTTAATTCAGATGAAATAATAAGCTGGTAGAGTTGAAGAATTACCTAAGTAAGCATACTTTAAATGATTAGGTAACATTTTTAACTCGAAGTTCGGGAGGTTTAATAATCGATGGAACTATATTTTTTTCGAGTATTTTACGTATTACCTAAAAATTCAAATTTCTCTTGAATATAATCTAATTCTTCATTTATCTCAGATTTTTCAATTAATTTAATATTTTCTTTTTCTAATTTTTCTTCATAATATTCTTTAAAATGTTCTTTTTGTAGATGATCAAGTACTTCCATTCAAAAACACTCATCATCTTTTTCTATCGCAGGATATTTCATTGATTTAGCAATATTAAAAATTACTTTTTGGTCATTTACTCTCATAGTTAATTCTCCTTCTGAACATCAATCATAGCTTTTCCAGTGGCTAAAAATGGTCTTCCTAAAATGTTAGGAATTTCTTTATCTTCTTCCATATCTAGAACAATAAAATCTACATGGAAGATAAATTTATCCACTTTAACTAATACATCTTCAATAACTCCCTTAGGATATGTAACAGAATTGTCAGCTAACTGAAGAGTTACTAAGGTAGGTGAAATTTCTCCCAATCCTAATCTCTTGAAAATTGATAGAGGCATTAGATTGATGCTTGCTCCTATGTCACACAAAGCTTTTCCATAGAATTTTTCTCCAATAGCGCAGGGTATAGTGAAACTACCAGGATCTTTTAATTTTTCAGGAAGTTTTTTCTGAATAATAGCACTACACTCTTCACTAAGTGCAACCATTTCATTATCAGTAAATTTTCTTTTTTTAATAAGAATATCTTTCATGAATTTTACATAGTTTGGCATCTGTTCTAAAGCTTCTAAGAAAGGAATATTTATCGTTAATTTCTTCAAAATTTCAAGGAATTTAGCAAATTTTTTATCTTTTTTATGTTGAATTAGTCGTTGAGGAAATGGTGGTGGAGGTTTTTCAACATAAATTTTCATAGGTATTAAAGGATTTTCTAAGTTTGGATCTTGTTGATTCTTTTCTTTTTCAATTTCCACTACCTCTTTTTGACTTTCAAGTTCTTTCTGAATTCGAGATTCTAATTCTTTTCCACTTCGTAATTGTATCACTTTAATTTGTTCATTTCCCTTGTCTTTAGGATTTATTTCTACATTACTAGGAAATTTTCTAGGTATTCTATTCTTAAGTGCAGTAGCGATATGTCCAAGTTGAGTTTCAATATTTTTGATAGCTGTTCCTTGATTTTATAATTGATTTCCTTGTATTTGTAGTTGATTTCCTTGATTTTGTAAATCTTGACTCATATTTAATATTAATTCTTCTATAGATAATTTCTTTTCTTTAAATTGTGGGTTATTATTATTAAATCCAGGTGGATAATTAGGTTTATAATTAGGATTTTCTTGATTAGATGGATTTCCTAATTGTTATGTCATATTATTCATCCATGGTTGATTAGTTGTATTATTATTCCAATTAAAATTAGGATGATTTTTCCATCCAGGGATTATAATAATTTGCATAAGGATTATTAGTTCCGTTGTTAATTGCATTAATTGTTTCATATTGAGATTGGGATTCTATAAGTTGTCCAGATGAATTTTCTTCTGTTATAGTTGGAGAGTAATTCATTCCAAAATGATCTAATTTTTTAGATATAGCAACAATTTGTGAAGCTAACATAGATATTGCATCATTTTCATGAATACTAGCTATTTTTTTAGGATTCATTCTATCAGCAGGCCATTGAAAATTATTTGTTGCCATTTCTTCAATTAGTGCATAGGCTTCATCAAATGGTTTTGACATTAATGATCCTCCAGCAGCAGCATCGATGATTGATCTTAAAGATCATACTAATCCATTATAAAAAGTTTGGATAATTAACCAATCTGGTAACGCATGATGTGGGCATTTCCTAAGAAGTTCTTTAAATCTCTCCCAAGATTCATATATTGACTCTCCATCAAACTGACTAAAAGAAGTTATATCATTTCTAAGCTTTGCAGTTTTAGATGGTGGAAAATATTTGGATAGAAATTTTTGTGATAATTCTCCCCAAGTTTTACTAGATCCAGGTGCTAACGAATTTAACCACATTTTAGCCTTATTCCTTAAAAAAAAAGGAAAAAGTCTAAGTCTAATAACATCGTTAGATACTCCTTCATATTTGAAAGTAGCACATAGTTCTAAAAAACTAGCAAGATGTAAATTAGGATCTTCAGTAGGTGAACCACTGAATTGATTGTTTTGTACCATTTGAATAATTGCAGGTTTAAGTTCGAATGAATTAGCAGCTAAATCAGGGTTTTGAATAGTTAAATGAATTTCATCTAATGTAGGGTTGGCATAATCTCGTAATGGTCTTGGTTGATTGATATTTTCATTATCAGGTATATTTGCCATTTGTGTTAAATTTATAATTTCTCTTTTTTGTTTTCTAATTCTTTTAATTGTACGTTCTAATTCTGAATCGTAAGGTATTAAATTTTCATTTCCAAATTTTCGCATACAATTTTAAAATAGATTTTAGATTAGTCCGTTACTTTAGTAAATAATTTCTTTACTTCCCCGGCAACGGTGCCAAAAACTTGACCCACTTTTTATATGTATGCAATTTAAGTTAATAGTAACGACACCAAAAACTTGATCCCGCTTTAAATATAGTTATATGATTTAATGTATAATGTGGATTCTACGCAAGTATACGTATCATATCAAGTAATACAGGGCTCTAGTGGAGTCCTGGTTATCGATCCCACAGGGAAGTTTTTAACAGATTTGTTATCAGCTAAATTTAAAGGAATTACTTACTAATCTAGTAGACTGAAATTAAAAGCAAATTTAAAGTAAACTAATGATTAAAATAAAGTTGATTTAATTAATTCAGAAAAAGCATCCTTCTCATTGTTTTTAGAAAATTAAGTGAACTGATGAATTTAAATAGAATTTTTTAAATTGTATTGTGACAAATAGGAGCATACCTATTCTTTACCCTCTGGTCCAGGTGCAAAGAACATTGACTAATCCTATGTTTGATTACTGAATCTGCGGCTAGGCTGGGAGGATATCGGCTGCCACTTCAGAGCTCCCACGTTCCCCTCACGTGAGGGCTAATATCTACACTTCAGCTCTCAAACAGTAGGATCGAATTGAGTATTTTAGTCTGTCACACTAAAATATCCAATTCTACGTTCGTTAATTAATATTTCCCTATTTATTTGCACCCGCCTTCCAAGGCTTTTGACTTCCCTGAATATTGGATGTAATTTTTACTATAGTTGATAATTCAACATATTTTAACTACTCAATTGGACAGATTGAAAGTAAATTAAGTTTTAAGTAAAAATTATCACAATTTATTTATACTATATTAGGTGCTTTTATTTAATTTCATCAATCCACATAATTTTCATAAACAAGGAGAAAGACTAAGAAAACTACTCAGAATGCATAGGAATAAAACAAAGCATGGATTTCATTTAAAGTTAACAACAATAAACAAAGATACTTATCTTAATTTTCTCCCCAAGCAGACTCCTTGAAGTTCCTTTGACTTTTCCTTCTAGTACAGCAACTAAACAACACTCAATTAAACTAATGAACTCACTAAACTCACTTAAACTTACACTCAAGACACTAGAAATGAACACAGAGAAGACTCAAAAGACACACACACACTCTAGAATTTGGCCTCTATTTATAGTGGTAGGCAAAGGTCCAAGGGGTGCTTAGACATCTCTTCAAAAAGTGTCCAGGTTCAATGTATCTACATTTTGAACTAGCTCGCCGTCGGCGGGAAACGACCTCACCGTCAGCGGGGCTTCAGAAGGTCTTTAAACCGCGCGATCTCGCTGTCGGCGAGGTAGTTATAATTCCTTCAGAAATTTCTCCTCACGATCTCGCCGTCGGCGAAGTAGTTATATTTGCATGAATTTCCTCCTTTTTGATCCAAATTTGCTCTATTTCATGTTTTTTGCTTCTATCACTTATAAATCTTCATTCTTGCAATAAAATAAAGAAAATACCTTTCTTTAAAGTGCAATTTCATCAAAAATAGATATGAATTTCTTAATGAATTTTTCTGTGATCACCCATCTTCATAATTTTAAAGCATTAAATTAACCAATGTTCTTTATAAGGGTAAAGAATATAATTTCTCCTATTTGTAACAATCACTCTCTCTATTTGTTTTAATTTTGCGCATGTCACTAATTTCATTGCATGAGGAAGAGTACTTTTATTATATTAAACTTCACTTTTCTGATTTACTAAGTGTTTTAGTTTAGGAGTAAAAGCAATATAGTAGTGATAATTGTAGGATTTTATTAAAACCAAACCTTTTTCGACTTCCAAGCTATTGTAGACTAGAACTTCTCTTGAAAGCAGCTATGATTAACTGCGATCTCCGTGGGATCGCTATTCGGGGCTTAATCAGAACGCTCTATATTTCTTGATAACAATACGTATACTTGCGTAAAATCCCATTTTATAATAATATCAATTAAACTCTCATTTGCATCGGCATCAATTTTTTGACGTCGTTGTAAAGAAAGATATATATTTAAAAGGAAATAAAACGTAAGAATAAATATTTAGGGATCAAGTTTTTGGCGCCGTTGTCGGGGATCAAAATGGTTGATCTTGACTTTTAGGAGGATTTTAGTTAAAGTATTTAGTCTTAGACTTGGAAAATTGTAGTGTCGTAAAAACTGTTTGTGTGAAAAGGAAGGTGTTTGTGAAAATGTTTTCTTTTGTTGAAAATATTTTCTGTTTAATTGTTAATGTATTGTATGTTGTGTTATTTATGTGAACTAAAGGATCTGCAGGACATGTGCCTTATCATCCCGAGTTAGAAAAAAAGAAAAAAAATAAAAAAACAGAAAGGACTTAAAAAACTTAAAATGGAAATGAAAAACATTCAAGATAATAACTTAGAAAATTATCATAAATCAATGAGGGATTATGTAAATCCTACGATAGGTGAAATTCACTCAAGTATACAAACCCCTGTCGTAGAAGCTGACTCGTTTGAACTTAATCCAGAGATGATCAAATTGGTGCAGAACAACCAGTTTGGGGGAACTCCTTCAGAAGATCCCTATTTACACTTATCATGTTTTCTAGAACTTTGTGCTACATTTAGTTATAACAGCATGTCAGACGATGCTGTTAGAATAAGGCTTTTTTCCTTTCTCATTAAGGGATAAGGCTAAAATGTTGTTATACTCATTAGCACCAGGTTCTATTAAAAATTGGGAGGAGTTAACTTAAAAATTTCTAGCTAAGTATTTTCCACCTTCAAGAATAGCTAAACTTAGAAATGATATTATCTCATTTTATCAGTATGAAGGGGAATCAATATACGAAGCCTGGGAAAGATTTAAGGAACTCCTAAGAAAGTGTCCACACCATGCTCTGCCTAATTGGTTAATCATTGAAACTTTTTATAATGGGTTAGTAGGATCCCTTAAGTTTATAATTAACACTGCCACTGATGGATCATTAATGTCAAAACCATTTGATGAAGCGTATGCATTAATTGAAAGAATGGCTACAAATGAATTTGAATGGCCCTCTACAAGGGTAAATCCTAAAAAGGTAGCCAGTGTTCATGATACAGATGCGATTGCAATTCTTGCATCTCAGGTTGCTGAAATATCAAGAAAGTTGGATCAATTTGGAATGAACCAGTCTCAATTTACTCCAGTAACTGAGGAAAGTTCATTAGGGATATGATTGATTCTAACTTATCATATGAGACTTTAAATACCACAAACAATCCATATTCTAACTTTTACAACCCAGGTTAGGAGAACCATCCTAAATTTAACTGGAATCATAATACTGATGGTGGAAACCAAAAATGGGAAAATAATCATGCAAATCCTAATGGAAGTTGGAATAATCAGGGGAACACAAACTATAAACCTTCATATCCACGGGACTCTAACAATGATCAACAATTTGAGGATAAGAAGATGTCTAAAGAAGAAGTGGTATTACAAATGGAAAACTAGTTGCAAAGTTAAAATGTTGCGATTATAAACATAGAGAATCAATTGGAACAAATTGCTAATTCACAAAGCAATAGACCCCTAGGAACACTTCCTAGCAACACTGAAATTAATCCTAAAGAGAACACTAATGAACAAGTAGAAGATGTCCGATTAAAAAATGGAAGATAGATAGAGGATGTGGTTAGAAAAGAGAAAGAAGTTGTGAGAGACACAAATGAAACTAAAAGACCTGAAGAACATGTTTCTAAGGATCTGGAAAAATTAATATCTCCAACTAAAATCAATTTAGAAAGACCACCACCTCCATCTCCTCAAAGACTTAGACAACATGAGTAGGATAAAAAATTTTCAAAATTCCTGAAAGTACTTAAGAAGTTAACAATAAATATTCCTGTTACTGAAGCTTTGGAACAGATACCAAGTTATGCACAATTTATGAAGGAGATATTAAACAAGAAAAAGAAATTTGGGGATTACGAGATAGTTGCACTAAGTGAGGAGTGCAGCTCTATACTTCAGAAAAATTTTCCTCTGAAATTTAAAGATCCTTGTAGCTTTATAATTCCTTGTGCAATTGGAAAAAGATTATATGGAAAAGCTTTATGTGATTTAGGAGTGAGCATTAATGTGATGTCTCTATCTATATTTAGAAGGTTAGGTCTAGTTGATATTTCTCCCACTACTGTAACCCTTCTGTTAGCTGATCGATCTATCATTTATCCAAAATGAGTTATAAAAGATGTGCTTGTTAAAGTGGATAAGTTTATCTTTCCTATGGACTTTATTGTATTAGATATGGAGGAAGATAAAGATATTCCAATTATTTTAGGGAGACCTTTCCTTGTTACTGGACAAGCTATGATAGATGTGCAAAAAGGAAAGTTGACCATGAATATTAATGACCAGGAAGTTACTTTTGATGTATTAAAGACTATAAACAATCCAGCTGATAAAAAAAATGATGATTGTTTTTGGATAGATGAAATTGATTATCTAAGTAAAGACCATTTCCAAGAAAGTTTTGAGAATAAGATAACAGATGAGGTCGGAATGGATTTTCATGATGATTCGAAAATGTTATTAAAAGAAGACTGTATGTATGTTTAGGAGAGGTGTGAAATGATGGACGTCATCGAAAATAGTAAACTTTTAATTCCATCTGTTGAAAAATATCATGAACTTAAGATGAATGTACCCCACACAATTTTAAAGCCTACCTATTTAGGGAATTCATCTACACCACCAGTCTTTATTTCTTCAGATTTGACTCAATCACAAGAAGAACTTGAATTGAATGATGAACATGATAGAGTTATCGAATTAAGACTTAGAAGAGAATTTGAGGATATATTTCAAAAGAACTTTGATTTGAGAAAAGAGGATAAGTATTTTGAAAGACCAATAAAAGATAACATGAGACAAAAAAATATCCCAGAAGAATTTGATCTAGAATCTGAATTATCTAGAGAGAATCCGATCCAAAATTTGGGAGATCTTAAAGTATCTTATAGAGATCCATTT
Organism: Papilionanthe hookeriana x Papilionanthe teres; assembly: GCA_022702705.1. Taxonomy (NCBI): domain Eukaryota; kingdom Viridiplantae; phylum Streptophyta; class Magnoliopsida; order Asparagales; family Orchidaceae; genus Papilionanthe; species Papilionanthe hookeriana x Papilionanthe teres. The sequence continues at coordinate 102,530,797 of CM040425.1, forward strand.
CTTATAAATTTCAAGGAAGATATTAATATGCAAATTGAGAAAATCATTAGAAGAATATTGGATCTAGAAAGAAATATGTGGAACAATGATACGAATCAATCCGAAAAGGAAGAGCTGAAAGAAAAATTACAATTTGAGGATGTTGTAGGAATCTCTGGATCTGAAAAAGATTGGACGATTGATCAAGGATTACTTAAATGGAATTTTGATCCAGGAGGAATCATTTGTCAGGCTGATGACGTTAAACTTAGCGCTTTATGGGAGGTAACCCATAGTTATCCGTGTAGTTTGATTTAGTGTGCTTGAGAGTTATGATTATTAGTATTGTATTTTGTTTGCTTTAGTGTGGATTGATCAGATTGATTGATGATTGTTGTTATGTTGGATTGGATAATAGTGAGATGTTGGATTTTGATCCTTGTTTGATGTGTAAATGTGTTTTGGGTTAATGTTGTGAGGTAATGCCTTGGTCTTGACTAAATTTTTATATGACTTCTGGTAGTAGCAGGCTGACGAGTCTGTTATGACTTAGTTTCTGGAGCTGAGCATTACCTTGAAGCATGTAGATTTTGGACTTGGACCAATCCATTTCAACTCTATTTCTTCCTTCATCTGACTTTGTCTTTACTGAGTAAGGTTATGAACTTACTTAGTGAACAAAATCTGAATGAACTGCACTACTTTTATTTACAAGATTGTGTATAACTTAGACTTAGAGTAAACCTGATATTGGAAACACATGAGTTTTTATAATAGGGGAATTCTGGTCCAAGGGTGATAACCATATAAAAATTTTTATAATATACACACATTATTAGTATAGTTTCTTTCGTCATAAAATTGAAAATAAGGAGGGGAAATGTGAGTAAAAGAGAGATCAAATTAACCTCAGTTGTTGTTTGCTTATGAAATCTATGAATGTATGTATTGATGTTTGTGAGTAAAGTAAAATGAGTCTTTGGAGACAACAAAACTTATCTTAATATTTTAAACTTGTTAGCATTTAGCAATTCCTTTATAAAGTTTAAAATGTGTTCTTATTTAATTTTCAGTTTGTACCTGTTCTGCTATTTAAAATTCCCTTATAGTGTTATGTCAAGCATGTTTATGATAGATTTACTTTATACTGCAATATTCTACGATGTGCTTTTTGTTTATATTTTTGTAGGATGTGTAGTAAATGGTAAATGTGATCTTTCCCCACCTCATATTTTTGTACTTCATTGTTACACATGTTTGAGCTTAAGTTTGGGGGGGGGGAAGAAAAATGTTTCAAATTTAAACCTTACTTCTTTTCAAAAGTACTACAAATAAATTTGTATTTTATTTCTAATGATTTTTGTTATGTAGAGTCATCTTAAGAATGTTAGAATTTTAAGTATAAAAATGGAGTAGGATAACTTAGTTGATATTTTTAGTGAAAAGGATGAACCTAGAGTTAAGGATATTTATTGGAGAACATAGGAAAAATGAAAAACTATCTTTATTAAGAAGAAATGTATTTTTGGAAAATTAAGGATTCTTAGAATTTTTATTTTCAAACATTTAAGGCTCTTTTAGAAAGTATTTTAAAAAAATATAGGTACATCTTTTAAAGTAAAAGAAAGTAATAAGTTTAAACTTTAGAGGAGGATAGTGGATTCAAAATCATTTAAGCACTTCTTCAGATATAGTAATCCTCACATATATAAAAAAAATGCGAGGAGAAGCTTGAGGAGAGGTCTTAATCAAAAATTGGTTTCACTTGAGTCTTTCTAAAGTAAAGAACTTAGAAGAATCCTAAGCTTACGTTTTATACATAAATTAGATAAATTATTTTTAAGAGAGTTCTTAAGTCGAGAAAATAAAGTTCATAGGATCCGAAATTTGAAAAATCTACATATTTTTCTAAATTAGATAGAAAACAAATTCCAAAGTTTGATGATAAATATTTTAGACCCTAGATTATTCTAATTCACTAGAAGTTCTTCTAGGTTGAACTATCACATTTTTTAGAACAAAATTTTAACAATTCTAAAGGGTGACCCATTTACTCTAATCTACAAAAATTATTTTAAAAGTGTAGTATTACTTGAGGACAAGTAATATTTATGTTTGGGGGATTTTGATACACCTAAAGTATATAGTGTTTTTATGCACATTTTTATACCTATTTTTAATGATATCGCACTTTAAAGGTATGTTTTCTTATGTTTTTGGTTGCAGGTGCATAAAATTGAAGAATTTGGAGTAATTTGATCAAAAGAAACAAAAAGGGAACAAAATGGAGCATACTGGAGCAAAACTGGTCAAACAGGAGCATACCGAGCTAAAACGGGTTGAATTGGACACTTATGTACCTGTTTCTGGCGCTTAGCCGCCAGTGATGGTTTTTGGCATAATTTCTTCAATATAACTCAGATTTTGACGATTTTTGATGCGTTGCGAAGCTTATTACGAGGGGCACTCATTGGAAATGATAAAATGGACTTTCTAGAAGAGTTGGGGGTAGTTATGAGGAGTTACTATTAAAGAGATGTGCCTCTTGGAGTGAAAAGGCACTTAAGGCATCCCTTTGGAAGATTCATTGAATGTGGACTCTTTTGGAGAGACACTTAAGCATATCTTGGGAAATTATAATTAAGGCTTGAAAACTCTTGAAGAAGAAAATTTAGAGAAGGAAGAGGAACTATTAGAAGAGGAGAAGAAGGCCAAGAAGAAGAAGACTTGGGCGTGAGCCCCAAGTGGGGCAACAGGGAGAGAGAGAGAGAAAGAGAGAGTGAGAGATTTATTTCTTTTCTTTTACTTTGTTCTTGGAGAGGATTGAAGGAGATTACTTTTTCTATACAAGAAGAGTTTGATTTTTATCAGAGATAAGTAGTTTCATTGTATTTTGATTTTGATTTATTAGTTTGTTTGTGTAATTTTAAAGACTTAAGCAATGAAAAGTTATTGTTGTTTCTCCATGTGTAGTGAGTAGTTTTATTTACTCTTCCCTCTTACAATGAATTAGTATGCATGTGTAGGATCTAGAATTGAGTAGAGTGAGAATAAATTATGACGATTTTACTTTGTTCTTCATGTACATGTAAACTTGATCAACGTGCATGTTAAAATCTGCTGTGAGAACATGTAAGAACCAATGCGGTATTGTCTCAATCAACAATTAGTAAGAATCACATGAGATTATATGGGTGAGAATGTAGTCCATATAATTGAGTACAAATAAATAAGGAGATATGCTTTTTATTGGGTGTAGAATTAGAGGACTTTAGAGTGACAGGCTAAAGCCCCAATTCGGTTTGATGTTTTAAGTTTTGATATGAGATGTTAGCCCCGTGTGGAGGGAATCGAGGGTACTCTAGAGTGAGAGCTAGTATCTTCCTCGCCTAACCCATCTTCATAATTTTAAAGCATTAAATTAACCAATGTTCTTTATAAGGGTAAAAAATATAATTTCTCCTATTTGTAACAATCACTCTCTCTATTTGTTTTAATTTTGCGCATGTCACTAATTTCATTGCATGAGGAAGAGTACTTTTATTATATTAAACTTCACTTTTATGATTTTCTAAGTGTTTTAGTTTAGGAGTAGAAGTAATATAGTAGTGATAATTGTAGGATTTTATTAAAACCAAACCTTTTTCGACTTTCCAAGCTAGGGCGTGTTATTGTAGACTAGAACTTCTCTTGACAGCAGCTGTGATTAACCGCGATCTCTGTGGGATCAATATTCGGGGCTTAATCAAAAAGCTCTATATTACTTGATAACGATATGTATACTTGCGTAAAATCTCATTTTATAATAATATCAATTAAACTCTCATTTGCATCAGCATCAAATTTTTGTCGTCGTTGTAAAGAAAGAGATATATTTAAAAGGTAATAAAACGTAAGCATAAATATTTAGGGATCAATGTCTGACAATTTCAATAGTCATTTTGTATTAACCTACACAAATATCAAGTCTTTAATATGAGTTGCAAGGCATTTAAAGTGAAGATTATCTCATCGAAATAGTATTCATGTACAAGCAAAACTGCAAATATATCATGTCCCAAGTGTACATTCAATTGCAGTATTCAAAAATTTAGACCATATAGCTTTTGTATTAAATTTATTTACTATAGACTATTATAGATACGTATGAGGCTTTATTTTATATGATACCAGAGAAGGAGATATGGTCACTATACAATCAACAACAAGGTGTGATACCTTCACTACCTCCTTTATTTAGAAGACATTTGCAGTAGACTAAGATCCAATAAGATCATAAATATAATTGATAAACTTGATCACATAGCTCATGTCAATGTGGTATTTTAAGAACACCGGATAAAACATCACAAGTTGCCCCAATAATCCAAGTTCAAGTAGGTTTTTTACCTCGCTTTTGTTAAGGTCCAGTCTTTCTTTAGAATAGCCTAGGGTCTAAGAATATGAATATCTTAATGAATATCTTAGAGGACTAGCAATGGAACCCCTATCCCATAGAAATTCAAAACACTTCTTTGCTTCACTTGAAGATTTTAAATGTTTAAAGTCTAACCTCTAAGTGCTTAGGAGGATAAGACCAAGCATTAGAAAGCTCAAGAGGAGTTCCCTACATGATGGTCAAGCCTTAGAACTTACCCTGGGTGGTCTGGGTGAAGCTCACAAACACAATTTCACATTACACTCTCACAAATTATATCACACACTTGATTCTCTATTCTTTTGGAAATTCATGTGGGTGGTTCCCCCCAAGCTCTTAGCCCCAAGATAAGGTTTGGTTAGTACCAGTACATGGAATTGTATAAATGGGGAATTACCTTGGTCCATGGCTCAAATGAGTTATCAATCCCTTTCAACCCCAATTTTACCAAAAATTCAAACTTTTGACCCCTTTGCACCTAAACTCCACTAAATGATCAAATTACCTCTAAAACCCTAATTTTACCAAATTCCCAAAATTAACCAAAATTACCAAAATCCCTAGAAAATCATCCCAAAATATTTCTCACACCCAAAATAGTCACAACACCTTAAATTACTAAAATTCCCAAAATACCCCTAAATTAGCCAAAATGACCAAAATACCCCTTCTAGCCCAAAAATTTTAAAAATTCTAAAATTTCTCAAAAATTCCCAAAACCCTCCAAATATTCTCAATTTCAATTTTAAATCACCATATTGACTCAATTTGACCAAAAGCCCCAAATTTTCAATTTAAACCCAAAATGCTCAAATTACACCCAATGTCAACCCAATTGACCTCAATTTTGCCCAATTTCAATTCTAAATTTAAGCTCGCCATGCATAAACTCAATTAAAACTAAATCTAAGTCTAATTTGACCCAATTTCAAGCTCAATTTGAACCTAAACCAAAAAACCCCAATATTGACAATGTGACCAAATCTCCCTAAATTAAACCAAATGTCAATTAATTTCCCCCAATTTTGAATTCTAAACTCTTCAAGATATTCCCCTACACCACATTAAACAGTTAATTGCACCCAATTTGAGCCTAGACCTTACCCTAGTTCAACCAAATCCAAAATTTCCAATTTTACTCTAAATTGATCACATGTCTAAAATCCATCAAATTGAATGCCCTCAACCAAAAATTGACACCCAATTTATGTTGAAAACTCTTCACTGCAATCACTTATATCTTTTGGAACTATCAATTGAGCTGTAACTCCACCCTACCCTAACCTAAACTCAAGTGAGCCCAAATGTCCCCAAATTGACCAAATGCTCAAATCAAGCCAAATTAACATCCCAAACCTATTTAATACCCCTCCAATTCTCTCTCAAACACTTTATGACAATCATACACAATATTAAAAATCTATTGGGCCTAACCCAATCTTGAACCCAACCTAGCCCAATTTGAACCCAAGTGACTCAAATTGAACCTATGACCCAATGTGACTAAATCAAGTCAAATGTGACCAACCTAAGTCCACTACAACCACCAAGTGAACCATAGGAACCACCATGATCCAACTAGCTCACTCAACTTGAGCCACGGGCCCAGGGTCCCATGATTTAGGGGATTTATTTTCCAAAGTGCTTAAATCATATGGTCTTTACCAAAATTGATAACCAATTTAATTACTCTCCATGATGGCCTGACCACCTGACTACCTGACCTCTAGGCACCCTCCCCTACCTTGGCCGGCCAGCCTAGTCACCGGAGGAGCCCAAATAAAGAGCCACATCACTTGGATCAAAACCCAAACTAACCCCCCAAGCTATCCAACCTTAATTAGTCACTTATGCCTTGCTGCCTTCCACTTAAGTAGCTAATCCCACCCACCAGCAAGCCCAGAGCTCAACTCAATGGCCATGGCTATATAAGCTATCCTTCGTGGCCAAGGGGGTGTTGAAAATTTATTAAGGAGAGTCTGCAAAATCGCTTCCAGAGCTTCCTCAAGACCTCTTGAGTGCAATCCCACCATCCTTAGCTATTGAATCCTACTGCCCAGAGCTAATTTCAGAGCTCAATTCTCAGCTGAAACCAGGACACTCCCCACCACAGCTCCACAATGCACCAAATCTAAATTAATTGCACCCACACCATCCTCACAATGAAAGAAGAATTTCCCCCATCAAAGCCCCATCACAGAGAGCCTCCATACCAAACTTTGATCAATACCTCAAATCGGCCTTGGTCGAATTTAGGTCTGGGCATTTCACCAGAGCAAGAGGCTTCATTTGGAGGTTCGTTGGGTCCAATCGAAGCTGTTACAACCATCTAATTGAGGCCTCCTGATCCCACATATTCATGCTTACGTTTTATATATGAGTTTATAATTTATATTTCCTTTTAATTATATCTATTTTTTACAACGACTCCAAAAACTGATGTCAATGCAAATGAGAGTTAGATATTATTATAAAATGAGATTTTACACAAGTATATGTATCATTATCAATTAATATAAGGCTTTTTAATTAAGCTCCAAATATCGATCCTACGAATCTTGAGGTTAATCACTGCGATTTTCAAGATAAATTCTAGTCTACAATAACACGCCCTAGCTTGAAAGGTAAAATTTCATTTGATTAAATCTTAAAATTATTACTAAAATACTACTTCTACTTATAAACTAAAATACTTAGTGAAAATCAGAAAGTGGGGTTTGATATATTAAAAGTACCATTCCTCGTACAAAGAAATTAGAGACACGTATAAAAGTAAAATAATTTGCGAGAGAGATTGTGACAAATATGAGCAATTATATTTTTTACCCTTGCTAGAGATGCTATAAAGAACATTGTTTAATCTAAAGTCTGAATAATTTTGAAGACGGGTTAGGCAGGGAAGATACTAGCTCTCACTCTAGAGTTCCCTCTTATCCCTCCACCTAGAGGTTAACATCTTGCAACAAAACTTAAAACAATAGACCAAATTAGGGTTCTTTAGCCTGTCACTCTAAAGTCCTCTAATTCTACACCCTTCAAAGTTTATATCCTTATTTATTTGCACTCAATTTTATGAATTACATTCTCATCCATATAATCTCATGTGATTCTTACCAATTATTGACTGAGACAATATCATAACGGTTCTTACACGTTCTCACAATGGATTTTAACATGCAAGTTGATCAAGTTTACATGTAAATGAAGAACAAAGTAAAACCTTCACAATATATTCTCACTCTACACAATTCTATATCCTTTACATGCATACTAATTCATTGTAAGAGGGAAGAGTAGAAAAAACTACTCACTACACATGGAGAAACAAATGGAACTTTTCATTGAACAAGAGTTTACAACCATGCAAACAAAGTATTAGATTCAAATCAAAATATAATGAAAATACTTATCTTTGATGGAAATCAGACTCTCCTTGTATAGCAAAAGCAATCTCCTTACAATCCTCTCCAAGAACAAAGTGAAAAGAAAAAAAGAAATCTCTCACACTCTCTCTTTCTCTCTCACCTTGTCGCCCCACTTGGGGCTTTCGCCCAAGCCTTGTACTTCTTCTCGAAGCCTTCTTCTTCTCTTCTAATTAGTTCTTCCTTTTTTTTCAAGAGTGTAAAGAGTGTTTTTATAATTTCCCAAGAGGTGCTTAAATGTCTCTTCAAAAGTATCCATATTCAATGAATCTTCCAAAGGGTGCCTCTTCACTCGAAGATACACTTCTTTTTACTCCAAGAGATACATCTTTTCATTCAAATGTGTTTAGATTCATTTAATATCGTCTTGAGGCATTCATAACCACCCAGAAGCTTGTAGAATGCCCTAGAACAACCAATAACCGTCCAAAACTGTCTCTGGCAGCTAAGCATCAGTTTTTGGCACTTAAGCTTCATTTTCCCGTCGCGACTAGCGCTTAAGCGCCAGTTTCGGTGCTTAGGCACCACCCTACGCGCAGCTCCACTATTTCGCTCCGTTTGGCTCGGTTTCAGCTCTATTTTGCCCCCATTTCATTTGTGTTTGGCTCCTAACAGATATACCTACAAGATAGACATGAAAATAACCTTTATTTAAATTATAATCTTATTAAAAAATATGTGATAAGTTTAAATTAGATTAAGCTTATAAAAACATAACAAAATGTGCTAGGTCAGAATTTTCTTCCTTACTCGTTTTGGCTCAAAATTAGACTGTTTTTGCTTTATTTTCTCCAAAATTGCATTTCTTGTACCTGAAATAAAAAACATGTAAAATACCTTCCTTTAAAGTGTAATATCATTAAAAATCACCAAATATAGGCATTAAAAATATATGAAAAATTGAACATTTTTTAGGTGCATCAAATACCCCCAAACTTAAACATTACTTGTCCTCATGTAATACAATTATTTTAAAATAATTTATGTATATTAGAGTTAATGGGTCATCCTTTAGAATTACTAAAATTTTGTTCTAAAAATGTGATATTTCAACCTAAAAGAACTTCTAGTGAATCAGACTAGCCCAAGGTCCAAAATATTTATCATCAAACTTGGGAATTTGTTTCATATCTAATTCATAAATATATGCAGATTTTTTTCAAACTTCGGATTCTATGAACTTTACTTTTTAGATTTAAGAAGTCTTTCAAAAATAATTTTTACTAATATATGTGTAAAAACCAAGCTTAGGATTGTTCTAAGTTCTTTACTCTAGACAGACTCAAGTGAAACCAATTATTGATTAGGACGTCTCCTCAAGATTCTCCTCACTCTTTTTTTTTAGATTTTCTTTTTCTTTTTTAGGGTCTTTTTTATCCTTTTTTTCTGATCTTTTCTTTTCTTATTTTTTATATGTGAGGATTACTATATCTGGAGAAGTCCTTAAATAATTTTGAGTTTCACTATCCTTCTCTAAAGTTAAAACTTATTACTTTCCTTCACTTGAAAAGATGTATATATTTTTTAAAATACTTTCTAAAAAAGCCTTAAATGTTTGAAAATAAAAATTCTAAGAATCCATAGTTTTTTAAAAATACAATTCTTCCTATTAAAATAATTATTCATTTTCCCAAGTTCTCTACTAAATATCCTTAACTCTAGGTTCACCCTTTTCACTAAAAATATCAACTAAGATTTCGTACTTCATTTCTATACTTAAAATTCTAACATTTTAAAGATGACTCCATATAACAATAATCATTTAAAAATAAAATACAAATTTATTTGTAGTACTTTTGAAAACAAGTATGTTTTAAATTTGAAACATTATTCTTTCCCCCCCTAAACTTAAGCTCAAACATGTGTAATAATGAAGTACAAAAATATGTAGCAGAGAAAGATCACTTTTACAATTTACTACAGATCTTAAAAAAATATCAACAAATAACACATGGTAGAATATTGCAGTCGAAAGTAATCTAGCCCAAACATGCTTGACATACATTATAAAGGAATTTTAAATAGTAAAACAGGTACAAACTGAAGATTAAACAAGAACACATTTTAAACTTTATAAAGGAATTGCTGGATGCTAACAAGTTTAAAATATTAAGATAAGTTTTATCATCTCTAATGACTCATTCAACTTGACTCACAAATATAGACACACAAACTCCAATACATAGACTCATAGATTCATAAACAGACAACAACTGAGGTTAATTCATCCTTTAACTCATCACATCTCACTCACTTAAATTCAATTTCTAACGGAATGAATTTTATATGATTGTCCACATGATATTCATCAAATAGATTCATTACTCCTAACAAATGAAAAAAAAATTCAGAGAAAGGAAGTAAGATGTCTCCTTAAAACTCAAGTCCGGGTGAGACCCGAGTAGCTATGGACTCCTCAATCCAACTATTACAAGAGAATAAACAAGTTTAGCTGTAATTAGAAGTTAAGGAATCACCTTCCTCATGATATAAACAAAGATCAAATCAAAAAACTAACAATCCAAACATCCACCAATTATCAATCAATCTGATCAATCCACACTAAAGTAAACACGATATATCACTAACAATCGTAACTCTCAAGCACACTAAATCAAACCACACTGATAACTATGGGTTGCCTTCTATAAAGTGCTAGGTTTAACGTCGTCAGCCCGACAAATGATTCCTCCTGGATCAAAATTCCATTTAAGTAAGTCTTGATCAATCGACCAATCTTTTTCAGATCCAGGGATTCCTACAACAACTTCAAATTATAATTTTTCTTTTAGCTCTTCCTTTTTGGATTGATTCATATCATTGTTCCACATATTTCTTTCTACATCCAATATTCCTCTAATGTTTTTCTCAATTTACATATTACTATCTTCCTTGAAATTTATAAGAAATGAATCTCTATAAGATACTTCGAGTCCAAATTTTGGATCGGATTCCCTCTAGATAATTTAGATTCCAAATCAAATTCTACTGGGACAATCTTTTATCTCATGTTTTCTTCTAATTCTTCCCTTTGGTACTGAGTAAATGGTAGGGGTGGTCTTCTATATTTAACTTAGTTGTGGAAATAAGTTTTTCTAATTCCTTATGAATTTCTTCTATTGGTTTTTCAATATCATTATCCTCTTTTCTCAACTCAAAGTTTTTTTGAAATATATCTTCAAATTTTCTTCCAAGTCTTAGATAGGCAACTTTATCTTGCTCATCATTCAATTCAAGTTTTTATTATGATTGAGTCAAATCTGAAGATGTTAAGACTGGTAGTGTAGATGAATTTCCTAAATAGGTAGGATTTAAAATTGTATGGGGTACATTCATCTTAAGTTCATGAGATTTTTTAACAGATGGAATTAAAATTTTACTATTTTTGGTAACGTTCATCATTTCACAACTCTCCTGAACATACATACAGTCTTCTTGTAAACAACGATTTCAACTCATCATGGAAATCCATTTCAATCTCATTTGTTAACTTACTCTCAAAACTTTCTTGGAAATGGTCTTTACTTAGATAATCAATTTCATCCATCCAAAAACAATCATCATATTTTCCCTCAACTGGATATTTCATAGTCTTTAATACATGAAAAGTGAATTCCTGGTCATTAATATTTATATTCAACTCTTATTTTTGCACATCTATCATAGCCTGTCCAGTAACAAGAAAAGGTCTCCCCAAAATAATTGGATTTTCATTATCTTCCTCCATATCTAATACATTAAAGTCCATAGGAAAGATAAATTTATCCACTTTAACAAGCACGTCTTCTATAACGCCTTTTGGATAAATGATAGATTGATCAGCTAATTGAAGAGTTATAGTAGTGGGAGAAATGTCGGCTAAACCTAACCTTCTAAATATAGATAGAGGCATCACATTAATGTTGGCTCCCAAATCACATAAAGCTTTTCCACATAATATTTGTCTAATTACACAAGAAATTGTTAAGCTACATGGATCTTTAAGTTTCTGAGGAAGCTTTTTCTGAAGTATAGCGCTGCACTCCTCATTTAGTACAACTATCTCGTAATCTCCAAATTTCCTTTTCTTGTTTAATATATCTCGTAATCTCCTCATTTACAGTAGTGTTGCTAGAAAGTATTCCTTGGGTTCTATTGCTAAGTGAATTAGCAATTTGTCCTTGTTGATTCACTATGTTTCTAATCGCAACACTTTGACTTTGCAGCTGGTTTCCCATTTGTAATACCACTTCTTCTATAGACATATTCTTATCCTCAAATTGTTGATCATTGTTAGATTCCAGTTGATATGAAGTTCTATAGTTTATGTTCCCCTAATTATTTCAACTTCTATTAAAATTTGCATGATTATTTTCCTTTTGTTGGTTTCTACCCCCAGTAGTAAGTTTTAAGCTAAAATTACGATGGTTCTTTCAACCTAGGTTGTAAAAGTTAGAATGCGGGTTGTTTATGGTATTTAAAGTCTCATTTGATAAGTTAGAATCAATCATATGCCCTGATGAACTTTCCTGACTTACTGGAGTAAATTGAGGCTAGTTCATTCCAAATTGATCCAACTTCCTTGATGCTGTAGCAACCTGAGATGCAAGAATTGCAATCGCATCTTTACCATGAACATTGGCTACCTTTTTATAATTTTCTCTTGCAGAGGGCCATTGAAATTCATTTGTAGCCATTTATTCAATTAATGCATACGCTTCATCAAATGGTTTTGACATTAATGAACCACCACCACCAACATTAATAATGAACCTAAGGGATCCTACTAACCCATTGTAAAAAGTTTTAATGATTAACCAATCGGGCAGAGCATGGTGTGGGCACTTTCTTAGGAGTTCCTTAAATCATTCCTAGGCTTCGTATATTGATTCCCCTTCATACAGACAAAATGTGATAATATCGTTTCTAAGTTTAGTAGTCCTTGAAAGTGGAAAATAATTAGCTAGGAATTTTTGAGTTAACTCTTCCTAATTTATAATAGAGTTAAGTGTTAATGAGTATAACCACATTTTAACCTTATTTCTTAGTGAAAAAGAAAAAAGTCTTAGTCTAACAACATCATCTGACATGCCGTTAGAACGAAATGTAGCAAAAAGTTCTAGAAAACTTGATAAGTGTAAATAGGGATCCTCCGAAGAAGTTCCCCAAAACTGTTTGTTTTGCACCAATTGAATAATCTCTGAATAAGTTCAAACGAGTCAGCTTTTACGACAGTGTTTTGTATACTTGAGTGAATTTTATCTATCGTAGGATTTACATAATCCTCAAGATTTTATGTTGATTTTCCAAGTTATTATTTTGATTTTTTTCCATTTCCATTTTTAGTTTTTCATGTTCTTTCAGTTTTTTGATTTTATTCTTCTTTTCTAACTCGGTACCATAAGGCAAAAGTCCTACAGATCCTTTATTTCACATACGTAACACAAAAAATAATACATTAATAATTAAATAAATAAAATAAAAAATATAATCAACACAACAAAACATTTTCACAAACACCTTGCATTTTACACAAATAATTATTTCACAACACTTTTTCATACAAAAAATATTTTTCACTGAAAAATAATTTTTACGACACTACAGTTTTTCAAGTTTAAGCCTAATTACTTCAACTAAAATTCTCTTAAAAGTCAAGATCAGCCGTTGCGATCTCCGGCAACGGTGCCAAAAACTTGATCCCTCATATTTATGCTTACATTTTATATGAGTTTATATTATATATTTCCTTTTAATTATAGCACTTTCTTTACAACGACGCCAAAAACTTAATGTCGATGAAAATGAGAGTTTAATTAATATTATTATAAAATTAAATTTTACGCAAGTATACATATTGTTATCAAGTAATATATGTTTTTTTGATTAAGCCCCGAATATAGATTCCACGGAGATCGATGTTAATCACTAGAGCTTTTAAGAGAAATACTAGTCTACAATAGCACGCCCTAGCTTGGAAGGTAAGGTTTAGTTTTGATTAAATCCTACAATTATCACTAAAATACTACTTCTACTTATAAAATAAAATACTTCGCGAAAATCAGAAAGTGAGGTTTGATATATTAAAGTACCCTTTCTCATACAATGAAATTAGTGACATGCATAAAAGTAAGACAAACAGCGAGAAAGATTGTGACAAATAGGAGAAATTATATTCTTTACCCTTACTAGAGATACTATAAAGAACATTGGTTAATCTAAAATTTGAATATTTTTAAAGACGGGCTAGACAAGGAAGATACTAACTCTTACTCTAGAATTCCCTCTTATCCCTCCACCTGGAGACTAATATCTCACATCAAAACTTAAAGCAATAGAACAAATTAGGGGGCTTTAGCCTGTCACTCTAAAGTCCTCTAATTCTACACACTTCAAAGTTTATCTCCCTATTTGTTGCACTAAATTATATGAATTAAATTCTCATCCATACAATCTCATATGATTCTTACAAATTGTTAACTGAGATAATACCATACCGATTCTTACATGTTCTCACAATGGAATTTAACATGCAAGTTGATTAAGTTTACATGTAAATAAAGAAAAAATTAAAATCATCACATTATATTCTCACTCTACATAATTCTATGTCCTACAGATGCATACTAATTCATTGTAAGAGGGAAGAGTAGAAAAAACTACTCAGTACACATTAAGAAACAAGAACTTTTCATTGAACAAGAGTTTACGACCATGCAAACAAAGTATTAGATTCAAATCAAAATACAATGAAAATACTTATCTTTGATGGAAATCAGGCTCTCCTTGTATAGCAAAAGCAATCTCCTTACAATCATCTCCAAGAACAAAGTGAAAATAAAAGAAGAAATCTCTCACTCTCTTTCTTTCTCTCTCACCTTGTCTCCCCACTTGAGGCTTTTGCCCAAGCCTTCTTCTTCTCTCCTAATTAGTTTTTCCTTTTTTTTCAAGAGTGTAAAGAGTATTTTTATAATTTCCCAAGAGGTGCATAAGTGTTTCTTCAAAAGTGTCCATATTCAATGAATCTTTCAAAGGGTGCCTAAAGTGCCTCTTCACTCCAAGAGACACATCTTTTCACTTCAAGAGACACATCTCTTCATTCAAAAGTGTCTACATTCATTTAATATCATCTTGGGGCGTTCATAACCTCCCAGAAGCTTCCAGAACATCCAAGAACATCCAATAATCGTTCAAAACTGCCCAAAATCATCTCTGGCAACTAAGCAAAAATTTTCGGCACTTAGGCATTGTTTTCCCATCTTGACTGGTGCTTAGATGCCACCCTACGCGCAGCTCAACTGTTTTGCTTTGTTAGGCTCTGTTTCACCTTCGTTTGGCTCCGTTTCACCTCCATTTTACCCCGTTTCAGTTGTGTTTCGCTCCTAATAGATATACCTACAAGATAGACATGAAAAAAATATTTCTTTAAAGTTTAATCTCATTCAAAAAATATGTGATAACTTTAAATTAGATTAAACATAGAAAAAAATATCAAAATGTACCATATCAGAATTTTTTCCTTGCTTGTTTTGGCTTTAAATTACATCGTTTTTGCTTCATTTTTTTCAAATTTCCATTTCTTGTACCTGAAATAAAAAACATGCAAAATACCTTCCTTTAAAGTGAAATGTCATTAAAAATCACCAAATATAGGCATTAAAAGTATATGAAAAATTGAACATTTTTTTAGGCGCATCACCTCCCCTCTCAAACAAAGGTATTCAACTCCCTCACCCTCTCGAGCTTGTTTTGATTCTCCATGCACATTAGGTTGATTTCAGGCTAGGTTAGCCGTATAGATAGGTTCTTCTAGGTCAGATAAGTCCATAGAAACAAACCCTATGCGATTTGGTTGAGTCTAGCTTGAGATCTTTGGGTTAGAAGGTGGATGACTCACGAGATGAACCAGCTGGGGACAAAGCCAAGAAATGTCTGATCGTGCGTGTATCTAATGGAAGGCCCTGACTGTGCCGGATGGAGGGATGGTTCATAAAGCCCGTGCCGAGTCAAGTGGCGACGCCCAATCAAATGAAGACGTGTGTGGCTTCAGAACTGTTAAGGATGTCGTGGTGTTGACTGGATTAAGTAGGAATATAGGATTTAAATAATTTAATTAATTCACCACTACCTTCATTAATACATAACTTGTTGTAGAAAAATATAAAAAATAAAATAAAAATATACCAGTGTTGAGGAAACAAAGATGAATAATGTTGAAATGGTTTGACGTTCATTTGATGCATAGTTTATTTTTAATTAATTAAAGACTATTTCTAGTGTTTCGATTCTCCATGCACTTGAACATTACACCATGGTTTGATTTTTGGGAGTTTTATTCTCTCTGTCATGAGGGATCTGCCTTGATTTTTCTAAGGTTAGGGGTGATCTTTATGAAGAGATTTCTAATTTTCAAGCTTATGGATAGTGTTTTGCTAAAATAATTATTATTTTGTTCAAAAAATCATAAGACTTATTTGGTAGGTTCACTGTGATCAGAGGACCCTAAGCAAAATGAAACATTGGTTTAACTCACTAACAATAACCCTAATGGCCATTAAACCTTAAATAAACAAAGAAAATTAATTTGGGATAAATATAAATGGAAATGACATAAAAATCACTCCCCACTGTAATTTAAGGTTAAGAGAATTCCCATAAAAATTTTGAAGTCATTTGAAGTTAATTTGACCACTCAAATAGATTTTTCAAATTAAATGATATTTTTGGTATTAAAATAATTGTAATGAATAAAATACAAGTTGAAAAATTATGAAATTGATATTGGGAGTTCCTTGTGATCAGAGAAACATATGAAAAGTAAAATTTGAATTAAAATAAAATTTCTATTTTTAAAACCACTTTAATTATTTAAATAATTAAAAATTCATAAATATTATAAAAATAATAAAATTTGTGGAAAATATTATAAATTGTCTCCTAATGATTTAAGCACGATTAGGATAATTTTCCTAATTTTCTAAGTAAAGATATTAAATTTTTAAAGGGATGGAAATAATTTTTTAAGCCTAAAAATGGATTTTTCCTAATTTCTCACTAAAGTAATTCTAATAATTAAAATAAAAATTACAAAAATATTAAATTTATTTCCATGGGTCCCCTGACTTCAGAGATATTTAATAAAAATATAAATCTAATTTTCAAATTAAATAATATTTTATATTTAATTAATACTTCAGAAATTAAAATAATTATAATAATTAAAATAAAATTCTGAAAATCATAAATATTAGTCCAAGTGGTCCTCTAGTCTATGTGAATGTCTAATAATTTTCTTCAGAGTAAGGGAATTGTTTTGATTAAGTTATAAAATTATCTTTAAAAATCTCTATTTTTATAAAAATAATTATATAAATTTAATAAAATTTAGAAAAATAATTTTTTTCCTCTGATGTTTTAATTAATCCATGGGAAGGGTACCATAAAATTTCAAAGTCATTTGAGTAAATTTGATTAATTATGAAGTATTAAAATCTTAGGGTCAATGTTGTAATTTTGAAAAATTTAGACTTAATCAATATTTAGGCTTAATTAAACTGGGAAACAGATAAAAAATGATCTTAATTAACATGATTGAATGATTGAACATAAAGGGATAAATGGTAGAAACTAATCTCATTTTTGTCATATTAAAAGGTGAATTTGTAATTTCTTTAAATTATATTAATTTGGAAGATAATAAAAATTAAATGATCCTAAGTTAGGGGTTTCATCTTTGGGAAGAGGATATTTAATGATCTAAACCCCTTAATCAGTGGTTTAATGATAATTCAAAATTTTGATCATAATCATTAAAGTCAACTCAACTTTTTTTTTTCTAAAATATAAATATACTACTAAAGTCTTAAGGGCTTAATAGTGAACTAGGCTTAATTAAAATTTGACTAATGAGGTTTAGAAAAGAAAGCTTAACTAATATCATATATTTTTTAAAACACTACAAGCCCAACCTTAAAAATCAAATCGGCTAAGCTCTCTAATTAGGTCAGTTTGCCCCTATAGGTCTTTACTCACATAATTTATAAATAAAATATTAAGTGATAGTTACCCCACTTTATGAGATGATTAAAACATCAATGTTTATTGAGCATAATGGTACAAAATGGATGAATCATCTAATGAGTATGATAAGTTCAAATGAACTCAAAAAATTTCAAGAAGGGTTGTGAAATTTCTAGGCATTCTTTGGATCTTTTCACAAGTCTTCTGGACATCTTACAGTACAACTGAACCTATTATACTTATTAAAGGAACTCATCTCTCAAATGAATAAATAGGACCCACCAAGTTATAATATAGAACTTGGTAAGCCCATGAACAATCTATCTATAAGCTTTACGTTTCTATAAAGTATTAATGTTTACTGCAAAAGATACTCATATTTCAGGTGGAAGAATGTGAAGACTCGATAGTACACTTTAATAGTTTACAATACCTTTTCGTGTAGTTTATTTATTGTACTTTTCTTGCTTACAAGCTTGCATGTTAAAAAACAATGTCACCCTGCATGAAAACCAAAACCTTTAAGATAGCCACAAAACTGAACCAAAAATTAAATCAAATTAAAACAAAATAAAATTCACTATCCACAGCCCAACAATCAAGATATAAAACAACTCAAGATTTAATCACAAACAAAAGAAAAATCGCAAGAGAAACTAAATTAAAACGACTCTATCAGATGATCGGGAATACCTTAGAGGAGGCAACCTACGGCTGCTAATGAGCTTTCCCATGGTCTAAATGAAAGTACGAAACTCATTAAGTTGATTTTAGTAATTTCATCTAGATTAAGTGAATCCGAGAAAAATGGTGGTGCTACAATGAGGGAACCGTGGGATCCTAACCGGTATGATTTGAGAATCGTATTTGAAGTGTTGTAATCGTTCAAATACGATCCTTAAATCATACAGGTGGTTATGTTTCTCTTTTCTCTTAATGACTAAGTCGTCCAAGTAGCATTCCACTTAGTTGTGAATGAGGTCATCGAAGATCTTTGTCATTGCTCTTTGATATGTGGCTTCGATGTTCTTCAATCCAAATGATATCATGGTGTAGCAGTAAATCCCGATCGGAGTTCTGAATGCTGTGAGCGTTGAATCCTCTGGAGCCATCTTGATTTGATTGTACCCTGAAGATCCATCCATGAAAGAGAAAATTTTGTGTGCCGACGTAATATCCACCATTAGTTTCGGTATTGGAAACGGGAATTCATCCTTCGGACATTCTTTATTTAAGTCTCAGAAGTCGAAACATACTTGAATCTGTCCATTCTTCTTTTTTACTGGTACAAAGTTCGCTAACCATGTAGGGTATTGCTCTTCTTGTACAAAGTTAGGGTCTATTAATTTCTTTATCTCGGCTGTGACTTGCTGCTCTATATCGAGACACATTCTTCTGGGAGATTGCTTTACTGGCATCGTACTTCAATCTACCCCAAATCGGTGGACTACAACTTCCGGAGATAATTCAGGCATTTCGTTGTCACTCCAGGCAAAGCAATCTTTGAATTCTGACAATAACTTGATCAAATCCGCACACTCTTCTTCACTGAGTAATGAACTTATAAAAGTCGGTAGGGGCTGCTTCTCAGTCCCGAGGTTGATCTCTTTTAATTCATCCACTGTTGATTTGATTTTCTCTTCGAACTCTGACGGAGCATCATCTACCAGTTGATCGTCGAATTCATCTCGAATATCAAGACAATCTTCTTCCGACTAGCTAGTAACCACTATGCAAAATCTCGAGTCATCAACCGGTCCAATCGTTCTAAATCCAAGTCCTTCTCTCGAATTGAGTTTCTTTCCTTTTGTATTCCATAATTTTTTGAATTATTATAATTTATCTTTTGGCATTTTGTTCGGCACATACCCTTGTTGAATTAATTTTTGTACACATGGAGAAAAGTAACCAAAAGGTAATTTCATTAATTTTTTAGAATCATTTTCTTCAAGAATTACACAAGGTTCAGAAGTAGAAGGAGAAGCTTGGTAAAACTTGATCGGTTTAAAGCAACTGTTATGAACTTCCTTGAACTCCATACTCTCGATCATTTAAGGATTGATCAGAGATAGGGTCATGGCTTGAACATAATGGTTAATTCGATCATACATTGACTCGTACTCATTTTTCTCTATTTCTTCCAACAAGATCTCGAATTGAAACTTTTTTGAATTATTACCATGGTTTCTTTTCTGAATTCATCCTCTTTAGAGCTTCCTTCTACTTCGATGTTGATCGTTGGCTTCATCCATTCAACAATCTAGTGAGTTCTCCCTCGCCCGCATCCTCTATCTCAACCTCGGATGTGTGGGCAAAAAGAACCTCCACCGACTTATTGCGAAAGAGTGGTGGGAGACTGTTGAAGCAGAACTGAATGATCTCGTTCTTGTGTTTTTTCTAAATCTTCACCTTTGCTTGACACAACTTCTCTTGAAAATATTTTTTTCTTCGCGGGATCATAGTAGGCAGCGTTTTCATTAATGGCCACTTCATGTATTGAAAATGGTTGTAAGTCTCCTTTGACGCAATGTTCTTATTCATCTTGTAGTGCTTGGTGCATTGGTGAAGCGACGACGGGACCATATTGTACTCATGAAGCCACAGTCGACCAAGCAGGGTTTTGAACAAAGTATTTGTGTCGATGACATAGAATTTTGTGGTTGTTACTAGATCTCCAACTTTCATCTGCAGTGTTATAGATCCGAGGGCTCTTTCTTCTTTCTGGTTAAATCCTCTTACCATCATGTTATTCGTAGTGAGCTCTCGTACGTTGATGTCTAAGTAAGCTAACGTCTGTAGACTCATGATGTTAAGCGACGCTCCAAGATCCACTAATACTTTGGAAAGCATAAAACTGTCGATGATGACGGAAATGTAAAGAAGATGGTTTTGGTCGGCAGTACCAATTAGCAAGTATTCATCGGTAAAGGTTACACCAGGCTGTCATTTCAAAGTAAAAACTCCATCTGAGGATGTGCTAGCCAACTGTGCTAAGAAAATGTCTGGATTAAGTAAAGTCTTGACCAGATTTTCTCACATCTCCTTTGCAGGATCCGAGCATCGTAAATGCTTAGTTTGGCTGGCAACTTCCTACGATGAGCTAGTACATTGTAATCCACCTTATTTGAATTTTTGATCTCATTTTGAATCTGTACTTATTCCATTGCTGGAGGCAATTCTTCTTAAGTAATTATCTATTTTCTTTTATCCACTAGAGCTATTCTTAGAGGTAGTTCCTTTTCTCTTCTGACATTCACTTCCGTAATTTCTTCCTCTTCTAGACCCGAAGGTTCTTTTGATGTTGTAACTAACTCTTTTGGAACAGCTTCTGTATCCAAAAAGTCCAAGATGATTGTAATCGAAGTTCCTTTACACTCGAGGATTGGATCCTCACTTCTCATTCTGTCGTAACCGGTGTTGTTAATATTTTCTTTATTTTTGTCAACGTTTCCAACGGGAACTAGTATAGTTTGAGGATCATTTTGAGTTTCTAAATCTAGGTTAGATAGGTTGTGATTAGTTACGTCAACACTAGAGGCAGTAAGAACATAGCCAACATCATTTCTATTATCATTATGAGACCTTGAGGGGGCATAAAGGTAATCATACAAAGTCAGGGGTTCGAGGGATTTCACCCTCGAATCTGAGACAGCCAATTTAACAGGGGCAGCCCCTATCCTATCCTTCATGCTATGGTCCTTAATTTCATTTGTGATCTTCATCTTGAGATTGTATTTCCGTAATCTTTCAAATACGATCCTTAAATCAAACAGGTGGTTACCTTTCACTTTGCCTTGAAGTGCGCTTTCATCGTTACCTCCAGGAAATTTCTAGGATTTGTTGTTCGACATCAGGGAATTAAAATCGACCAAGATAAGATTAAGGCTATCTTGGAAATGCCTCCCCCCAAACCCTTGAAGCAACTACATTCTTTTTATGGAAAATTGACATACCTGAGATGCTTTTTATCTAATACTTCAGGAAGTGTCTACCCTTTTCGAACTTACTTCGAAAGGATGCCAAATTTTCTTGGGGAGAACTGTGTCAACGGGCTTTCGAAGATATTAAACGATACTTAACGACACCTCTTATTTTGGCAGCCCCTATCCCGGGTAATCCTTTGATACATTATTCCGCAGCTTTAGATGAGTCCCTCTGGGCTTTACTCGCTCAAGCCAATGACGAGGGTAAAGAGAACACTCTCTATTACTTGAGTTGACGTCTAATACCAAACAGAGGTAAAGTATCCCTCTATTAAGAAACACTGTCCAGCTTTAGTTTTCACCGCTCAAAAGCTTAGACATTACATGTTGTCTCATAAGGTCAACCTGATTTCGAAGGTTAATCCGTTGCAATATTTGATGACCCGACCAATATTTTTTCGAAAGCTTAGCAAGATGGTCAATGATTCTATTGCAATTTGACATAACTTTTGTGCCCCTTCATGCTATCAAAGGGCAGATTATCATAGTCTTTCTTGCAGCGCACCCACTACTAATTGGATTCCCTCTCAAAGATGAACTACTAGACAAGCAGATACTATAAGTGGAATAGCCTAGTGCCAAATGTTGGGAGATATACTTCGACGGAGCATCATCAGCCAGAAGAGACAAAGAACAACAAACGGTAATATCAGGCAAAGCAGGAATTGGTCTGATCTTTGTGACACCAGATTAGGGAGTGCTAAGATTTTCCTACCACCTGATAGAGTCATGCACCAATAATGAAGTAAAATATGATGCACTAATTGCCGGTCTAAAATTGGAAATATTAATGGAAATAATTGACATTGTCATTTATTGCGACTCACAACTTATCATTCAACAAGTAGTAGGACAATATAATATTTTGAAGCCGAGATTAAAAGAATACCACTGATACACAATGAAATTGCTAGAGTAGATCCCCAGTGTGACGTTCTATAGGATTCCTCGAGCAGGCAATGCCCATGCAGACGTTTTAGTAAAACTTGCTAAAGAATTGGCTTGTCCATCTAAAGATTTTATAGATATTACAGTGCAATGACATTAGATTTTGTTACAGATCAACCTCAACAGTTTGCACAAGCTTGAAAAAAAGAGATAGCAGCTACAGTGTGAGATGATACAGAAGATTAGCGTCAACCATTAATAGAATATTTGAAAACAGGAATATTTCCAGAAGACAAGTCAGTAGCGCATCAAATTCAGAAGAGGGCTTTGTCATATGCCTTAGTCGATAATGTTATGTATAGAATATCCTTCGATGAGATGTGTTTGAGACGTATGAGCAGAGCAAAAGCACAAAATATCGTTAGAGAAGTACATGTAGGATTATATGGAGCTCACCGGTCAGGGATGAAGATGAGAATGAAAATTAAATGACTTGGATACTATTGGCCAGCAATGATGATAGATTGTATGGACACAACCAAGAAATGTCATCATTGCCAAGTTCATGAAGTGTTCTTACACCAACCTCCAAATGTTCTACACCCTACGATTGCCTCATGGCCATTCGAGTGTTGGGGCATGGATGTAGTGGGCCCGATAGACCCTCCATCTTCAAAAGGACACATGTTCATACTTGTTGTTATGGATTACTTCTCCAAATAGGCAGAGGCAGTTCCTTTACGAGAAGTTACAATACAACAGGTGCTACAGTTCTTAAGAATCGGGTCATCTACCGCTTCAAGGTACCGCGCAGAATTATTTCAGATGATGGGTCCGCTTTCAAGAGTACCAAGATCAACAACTTTGTCAGACATCATGGGATAGATTTGCGCTACTATACAATCTACTACTCGAAAGCAAATGCCTTGGCAGAAGCCTTCAAAAAGACACTCGTGCAGATTTTGAAAAAGACGCTCGATGATAATAAAAGAGGATGGAGCGAGAAGTTACTAGAAGCATTAGGAGCATACAAGACGATAGTCGAAATGCCAACACAGTCTACACCTTATGAACTTATGTGCTGGTCTGAGATAGTGCTTCCGCTAGAGGTTCAACTACTGTCACTCAGGATCGCTGTCGCCAATCAGATTACAACAGAAGATAATGCCAATCTTTGACTTACATAGTTGGAAAGTCTTGAAGGGAAAAGATTACTTGCACAGCAGAATTTGGAACTCTATCAAGCGAAGATGATTCAAGCCCACGAAAAATTGGTCCGCCCGAGGTCATTTAAAGTCGGTGACCTCATGCTCGTTCGTAGAAGACCTATTCTTGCAAACAACAAGAAAGGTGGAAAATTTGAACCAACCTGGGAAGGACCATTCGTGGTAGAGAAGGTTTACTTTGACGGATCGTACCGGCTAGTGGATTCTCAAGGGGATAGACCCATGTTATCGATATATGGATGCTACCTGAAAAAGTACTACCCAACGTAATGAAATACTGAAAGAGGGTGATTGTTTCAAAATATGCCATATCGACAATGTCTGTGACTGGGTCTAAATTTTTTAATAAAATAGAGTTGAATGAAATAAAATAAATTTTCTCACAAGGCAAAATACGCTTGTTAAATTTCTAATGCCAAATTTGTAAAATTATATTAAATAAGATAATGACATTAAAATGATTGTAAAATTGATAAATAAATAATAACAAGTTTGTTATTATTCTTGTTCGTGTAAAATACCAACCACTGACATTTTCCCTTATTTGCTTGTGTAGGAAGTGTCAGGTCGCTAGTTGGTATTTTCTTTCAAAGATGGCTTGAACCTTGCGCTCCAAGAAGGTTGAAAATATGAGATCAAAGATGAAAATTGGTCGTGAGGAGACCGGACAGAAGTCAGGACATGAAGGTGTCAGAGGTTTCGTTGACTAACACCTTCCCTTCGGCAGACACAATTAGATTCCGTCCATGATCACTACTCCAGAAGGTGGTCTCGTCACAGCTACAGCTAAGAGAGTTCCAGAAGCGCTGTTGGTGCGTACAATAAAAAGAAATGCAAATAGTCACAAGCGTCGCCTACTGGACAGGATGGAGAGGAGACGAGCTCGAGAGTTAGTCACCGAGCTACTGCCTATTCCAGAGCAGTTTTATTAGCCAGAGATGAAAGAAACCGATGATATCTCACCGTGCACAGAGACAGAGCCGGAGACTACTGAAGACCCCGCACCATCATAGGATCCGATGAAAGAAATTTTTACTGGGTGCTTGACTTGCAACTCGAGTCTACCCAGACAACCTTCAGTTACAGGGGCATTTTCAGAATGCCTGCAGTGCCATGTTTTACATTTGGAGGAGTACGACAGGTTCGAGGAGTACACAACTGCCTTGATGCTACTCAGGAGCATGGAGCATCCTGATGTAGAGCCTTATGTACCACAGTTCGTTCTGTCGCCACTACAGTGAGGAGTCCTAGACTACGTGATGGCCAAAATCAGAAGAGTCATAAGGAAATAATTCTAGCATTATGAGGAAGTCCAAGGAAGATTCGTCAATATTTTGGAAGGCCTCAAGCTTTACACAGATGTATTTTCAAGGAATGACCAAAAGAAAATTTTGGATTGTGTTTTCAGCCTTCAACATATGGGCAGAGCGGGTTGTCTGAAGGACATGATATACACAGAGCCTACGAAATGGAACAGAGGAAATGGCAGGTTCACCATTCAGCGTGGGTGCTGATATAACTTTGCAAAAGATCGACAGGGTAATCCCCCAGGGATTCTACAGCATAATGAGGTTGATCAAATGTCGCAGCATATTAAGAAAATGATAAAGAGAAAGGTCGAGTGGAACGTGGTGCATGCAGACTGTATTTCGAACAGCTGCATTATAAATATATATGAGTAAGGGGACTGTATCCCACCTCATATTAATCACCACAACTTTGTGAGGTCGTTCTGCATGGTCTCATTTATAAGTGAATGCAGTATATTGTTCTACCGGGAGATTCAGATTGTTGGGCCAGGAGAGTTCCGAGGCTCCGTCGAGATCCATTTTACCAGTCAGATCAGTGTTAGTGCTGAAAGGAAATGGGGCAGATCTTGCGAAGCACTGCATCCCAAGAGTTATAGGACAAAGAGTTTCAGTCACTTTCAGAAGAATATATGAAGATAAGGCACCGTTCTACTACTAGCCAGATCCATAGTTGGAAAGCCTTCGTCCCTTGCCACTGTGACAGCAGTACCTCCGTGTTCGCGAGGGGGCTTTCGTTCCGTAGCGTAGCCTAGGTAGGTTAGCTAGTTCAGGGGAAGGCCTCAGAAGGCAGAATTCTACTACCTCTTGCACCAGTTTACAGCAGTTGTCACCGCTTTTTGGGACCAGCATGCTATGATATGTCAGTTTTGTTCAGCTATGTACGCTTGATCTACTTTTAGATGCTTATCAACATGAGATCAGTGTACTAATGTTTCCAACAAAATTAATGAAGATTTCTGTTTCAGTTCACCGAGTTTTTTAGAGATGTTTCTTTTAGTGCAACGGTCAAAAAGCCGCAGGACCACATACTGGTCCCAAACTAAAACGAGCAAAGAATAATACAACAAAAGATTAAAAGAAAATGATAACAAATAAAAGAAATTAAAATAAAATGAAATAAAAGAAAATCAAATCTGAAATCGGATATCCCCCAAGTTAAATGAAATGAAACGAAACAAACTGAAAATTGATAAATTGAAATTAAATGATAAGCTAACTCTTTCTCGAAACTCTGAGTCTCTGCACTCATTCTCAAATTCCATATTTTCGAAAGCACTCCACGAATTTCAGCACTTTGCACAACGTCACTTCCCACAAATTAAAAATGTCACCAAATTCTATAAAACTCGCAATGGCTACGAGTCTTGGCCGAATTGCACAATTCTACTTTCTTCGAACGTCAATATCAAATTTTCTCTAAATCTTTTCACATGAAATTCCGGGATTAGTACCTAAATTTTTCTTCCCCTCCGTCGCCTATTGGGTTGAATGTGAGTCCCTGAACTTTCCTTTTCAATGTGTCAATTTCCCTAAATTTCTACTTCCTTTCTGAGATATTTTCTACCTACCATGATATTTATGGGTCTGAGCTTTGTCGTCTGATTCCCTAAATTTCCACTTTCTTCCTGAGATATTTTCAGCCTACCACGATATTTCTGGGTCAGAGCTTCGTCTTCCGATTCCCTAAATTTATGCATCTTTTCCAAGATATTCTACACCTTCCATGATATTTTCAAGTCGGATCTTAGTCATTCGATTCCTTTAAATTTTTCTAAATTTCCGCATCCTTTCCAAGATATTCTCCACCTTCCATGATATTTTCGGGTCAGAGCTTAATCATCTAATTCCTTCAAATTTCCCTAAATTTCCATTTTCTTTTCGAGATATTTTCTACATTTACGATATTTTAAGGTCGGTTCCTAAATTTTGATTCTCTTTTCTAAGACTGGTATCTAAATGTCAATTCTCATCCTTCGGGATCAGTACTTAATTCTGATTCCCTTTTTTTGAGGTCGGCACCTAAATTTTGATTTTCTTTTTCGAGACTGGTACCTAAATTTTAGTTATCGTCCTTCGGGATCAGTACTTAAATTCTTATTCCTTTCTTTAGAGGTCGGTACCTAAATTCTGACTCTCTCCTCTAAACTCATCTAAACTTGAAGACTCCCAAGAAATTAATGTTCTTAAAATCAAATCAATGTAAAAAAAATATTTCACAAATATGAAATTCCATAAACTCAAATTTCCATAAATTCCATAAAGCTTAAATTCAAATTCAAATCAAAATTAATTTCAAATTAAATTAAATCAGATTGGATGCCTTTCAGAACTTGGAAACTTGAAATTCATAGCTCCAGCTTGAAGGTGTTCCACCTCCTTTCCCTAGCGAGTGTTTCCGGGTTTAAAGGTTTTTAACCAGATAATCCCCAGTGGAAATTCCTCGTTGAATTCTACGTTTTGTCTTGATTTTTGACTCAAACGATTATGTAGGTTTTGTTAATCTTGTCAGTTAATGATCCAAGAAAAAAATACCTATTTTTATGCCTTGATTTTTATTAAATTTTATGGATATTATGCTTTAATGAAAGATATTTTTGTTTTTTTTGACGTAGGTGATACAAAAATGTTCAAGAAGGATAAAAATATGAAAAAGGAGCAAAAAGGAGCAAAAAGGAGCAAAAATAGAGCAAAAATACAAAATTGTCGAAATTACTGGCCTGGCGCCTAGGCGCCAGAGTCCGGCGCCTAAGCGCCAACTCGATACAGAAAACTGTTATTATTTTGATGGTGTGAGCGGTTATTGGACCTTCTAGAAGACTGGCAGTTGTTCTTGGTTTATAGGACATGTGATACAATGTATTTGGACGCTTCAAAACGGTTTTAATAGCGAAGAGGTGCGATCCAAAGTGAAGATGTGCGAAGAACTGGATGCGATGTTCGGTGCCTAGGCGCCAGATTCCGGCGCCTAGGCGCCAGACACACCTTCTAGAAGATTCATTGAATGTGGACACATTTTGAAGAGGTGCCTTGAGGCAACCCTTGAAGCCTATAAATAGGAGGGTATTCCTTCAGAGAAAAACACCCCATCTACCCCCTATCTAGAGTCCAACCTAGAGAGAGAATTAGAGAGAACATATTAGGGTCACCTTTTTACTTTCCTTCATAAATTAGTGAGTTTATTTTAGAGTTTGTATTTAGAGTTTGAAAGAGTTTGTGCATCTGTAGTTTATTACGCTGTGGAGTCAGTAGGAATCAGAAGTTCAGTAGGAGAAACATCTAAGATAAGTATTTTTATTTTGATTTAAAGTTTATTTATTATGTTTTGATATTTAATTTCAATGTGTTCTGAGTAGTTACTTTACTTTCTCCTTTCAATTATGAAAAGATAAATAAGATAATACAAAATTCGTCGGAGAATTAAAAATCATATATTTTCAAAACATTGTGATTATATTAATACCGGTTCTTAATTTACTATTTAAATTGGCCATTTAAATTGTTAAAACCTGTTGAAGAGTTTTGAGACCTGGAAGGAGATGAATTCTTAACTTGTAGATATCACATAAATCCTTGGTTAGTCGAAGGCCTTGTGCGGGTTATTCAAGGTGAAGTGCAAATAAATAGGAAGATGTTATATATTGGGCATATAATTGATAAGTTTTTAGAGTGACTGACTAAAATCTTATGATTTGGTTTATAGAAAAGGAAAGGGTCACTAGTAGGGCCGACCATAGCCACCCTTGGACATCTAGTAGTGTGAGCCTAGATTAACCTATTATACTAAAAATACATCCGGACCTGATCTATAGGCTAGCCAATGTTCTTTGCACCTGGATCAAAGGGTAAAGAATATGAATGCTTCTATTTGACACAATACCATAAATTTATATTCTCCACGAATATTATCATTATCTTAGAAAATCTTGGATTAATTGAAAGGAAGAAAGTTGCTTTCTTATTGCTATTTGCATCAATTATTTTATTTCTGCTTTATTATTGCATCTAGTAAATTAAAGATATTTTATTTTAAATTATAAAAGAAATACTTTAAAATAAAAATATTTAAAGATCTATAACTCTCTCCTCGTGGGAACGATACTGGGGTCTTTGTTTCAAAGCCCTATATTACTTGATACGATACATATACTTGCGTAGAACCCCTAGTGTGCAAAATATTTTCCATAAAATTATATTTACATACACTAGCCGCTATTATTATTTATAACATATATTTTTGAAAGAATTAATTAGTACATTGATCTTCAGAGGACTTCAGGTCAAGTTTTTGGTGTCGTTGCCGGGGAAGAAGATTTTAGTACGCATATATTTATATCGGGTCAGTCAACACCAATACATGCGGTGTGCCTGTTCGGCACACCCCACTTATTAGGGGTCCATTTGTTGACCTCAATTTTACTGAGGTCTAATCTTTTTTTAGAATAGCCTAGGGTCTAGCCATATTAATCTCTGGGAGACAATCTTAGAGGACTAGCAATGGAACCCTTACCCCATAGAAATTCATAACACTTCTTTATTTCACTTGAAGTTTTCAAAAGCTTAAAGTCTAACCCCTAAATGCTTAGGAGGATAAGACCAAGCATTAGGAAGCTCAAGAGGAGTTCCTTACAGGATGCTAAAGCCTTAAAACTTATCCTGGGAGGTCTGGGTGAGGCTCACACATACACTTGCACATTACACTTTTGCACATTACCTCACAACCCTAAACCAAACTTCCTTACACTTGATTCCCTACTGTTTTAGAAACTCATGTGGGTGGTTCCCCAAGCTCTTAGTCCTAGGCTAGGTTTTGGTTAGTACCAGTACATGGAAGGGTCCAAATGGAGAATTCCCTTGGTACATGGCTAAAATGGGTTATTAATCCCTTTCAACCTCAATTTTACCAAAAATCCAAACTTTTGACCCCTTTGCACCTAAACTCTCTAAATAACCAAATTACCTCTAAAACTCTAGTTTTGCCTAAAAATTCTCAAATTTAACCAAAATTACCAAAATCCCTCAAAAATCATCCCAAAACATTTCTCACCACCCAAAAAAAAACTCACAACATCTCAAATTTACCAACCCAAAATACCCCACAATTAGCCAAAATGACCAAAATTCCCCTCGCTCAAAATGTCCAAGAAGTCCAAAAATTCCCAAAACCCTCAAAATATTCCGAATTTTAATTTTGAATCCCCACATTGACCCAATTTGACTAAATTGACCCAATTAAACCAAACGCCCCAAATTTACCCTTTAAACCCAAAATGCCCAAATTACACCCAATGTCAACCCAATTAACCTCAATCTTACCAAATTTCAATTCTAAACTCCAATTCACCATGCCTAAACTCAATTAAAACCAAATCCAAGTCTAATTTGACCCAATTTCAAGTTCAATTTGAACTTAAACCAAAAAGCCCCAATTTTGACCATATGACAAATCTCTCAAATTAAACCCAATGTCAATCAATTTTCCTCAATTTTGAATTCTAAAATCTTCATGATATTCCCCTACACCGGATTGTACCATCAATTTCCCTCAATTTGAGGCCAAACATTTCTCAAGTCCAACCAAATCCAAAATTCCCAGTTTTACCCCAAATTGATCACATGTCCAAAATCCATCAAATTGAATGCTCTCACCCCAAAACTGACACCCAATTTATGTTGAAAACTTTTCATAGCAATCACCTATATCTTTTGGAACCATCAATTGAGCCATAAATCCACCCAAGCCTAACCTAAACCCAAGTTAGCCCAAATGTCCCCAAATTGACCAAATACCCAAATAAAGCCAAATTAACACACCAATCCTATTCAAAACCTCTCCAATCCTCTCCCAAACACTTTATGACAATCATATTAAACAATCAATTGGACCTAACCCAAGCTTGAACCCAACCTAGCCCTACTTGAACCCAAGTGACCCAAATTGAACCTATGACCAAATGTGACTAAATCAAGCTAAATGTGACCAAGCTAAGTCCACCACAGCCACCATGTGAACCCTAGGATCCACCCTAAATCCGCCTAGCCCACTCTACTTGAGACATGGACCAAGCATCCCATGATTTAGGGGATTTCTTTCCTAAAGTTCTTAAACCATATGAATCTTTACCAAAATTGATCACCAATTTAATTACTCACCATGATGGCCTGACCACCTGACCTCTGGCCATCCTCTCCTGCCCTGGCCGGTCGTCCTAGTCGCTGGAGGAGCCCAAACTGTGAGCCAACTCACTTGGATTAAAACCCAAACACACCCCAAAACTGTTCAACCCTGATTGGTCACTATGCCTTGCTGCCTTCCACTTAAGCAGCTTATGGTCATGACTATAAAAGCCATCCTTCACGGCGAACGAGGGGTGCTGAAAATTTCTTAAGGAAACTCTACCAAATTACTTCTAGAGCTTCCTCAAGACCTCTTGAGTGCAAACCCACCATTTTTAGCCATTGAATCCTACTGCCCAGAGCTAATTTCAGAGCTCAATTCTCAGCTAAAACCAAGACACTCCCCACCACAACTCCATAGTGCACCCAATCCAAATTAATTGCACCCACACCATCCCCACACTGAAAGAAGAAGTTCCCCCATCAAAGCCCCATCACATAGAGCCTCCATACCAGACTTTGATCAACACCTGAAATCGGCCTTGGTGTAATTAGGTTTGGGAATTTCACCAAGGTTTGAACATTTCACCAAAGCAAGAGGCTTCATCAAGAGGTTTGTTGGGTCCAAGCGAAGCTGCTGTAACCATCTGATTGAGGCCTCCCCTCTCAGATAAAGGTATTGAACTCCCTTAGCCTCATGAGCTTATTTTGATTCTCCATGCACATTAAATTGATTTCAGGATAGGTTAGTTATATAGATAGGTTCGTCTTGGTCAGATGAATCTATAGAAAAAAATCCCAGGCCATTTAGTTGAGTCTAGCTCGAGATCTTTGGGTTAGAAGGCGGAAGGCTCACAGGACGAACCAGTTGGGGACGAAGGCCAGAAATCGTCTGATCGCGCATATATCTAATGGAGGGCCCTGATTGCACTGGATGGAGGGATGATTCATAAAGCGTGTGCTGAGTCAGGTGACGGCGCCCAATCAAATGAAGACGCGTGTGGCTTCGGAGCTATTAAGGACGGCGTGGCGCTGACTGGATTAAGTAAGAAAATAGGATTTAAATAATTTAATTAATTCACCCCTACCTTAAAAAATTTATAACTTGGTGTATAAAAATTAGAAAAATAAAATAAAAATACCTTAATGCTCAGGAAACAGAGAAGAATAATGTGGAAATGGTTTGATATTGATTTGATGCATTATTTATTTTTAATTAACTAAATAATATTTCTAGTGTTTTGATTCTCCATGCATTTGAACATTTCACCATGGTTTGATTTTTTGGAGTTTTTAATCTCTTTGTTATGAGGGATCTCAAATGATTTTTCTAAGGTCAGGGGGGGGATCTCTATGAAGAGATCCCTAATTTTTAAGCTTATGGTCATTGTTTTTCTAAAATAATTATTATTTTGTTCAGAAAAATACAAAACTTGTTTGTTAGGTTCACTGTGATCAGATGACCCTAGGAAAAAGGAAAATTTGGTTTAACTCACTAAGAATAACCCTAATGGCCATTAAACCCTAAAGAAAATTAATTTGGGTTAAATATAAATGGAAATGGCATAAAAATCACTTCCCACTGTAATTTAAGATTAAGGGAACTCCCATAGAAATTTTGAAGTTAATTTGACCACTCAAATGGATTTTTCAAATTAAATGACATTTTTGGTATTTAAATAATTACAATAAATAATATAAAATTTAGAAAATTATGAAATTGGCTTTGGGAGTTCTTTGTGATCGGAGCAACATAAGAAAAATAAAATTTGAATTAAAATAAAATTTTCATTTTTAAGGCCACTTTAAATATTTAAATAATTAAAAATTCATAAAAATCATAAAAATAATAAATTTGTGGAAATGTTCTAAATTGTCTCCTAATCATTTAGGAAAAAATAGGATAATTTTGCTAATTTTCTAATTAAAGATATTAAAGTTTTAAAGGGTTGCAAACAATTTTTTAAGCCTAAAAATAAATTTTTCCTAATTTCTCACTAAAATAATTCTAATAATTAAAATATAAATCATAAAAAATATGAAATTTATTCCTCTTGGTCTCCTGACTTCAGAGAGATTTAATAGAAATATAAAACTTAATTTTCAAATTAAATAATATTATATATTTAAATAATACACCAAAAATTAAAATATAATAATTAAAATAAAATTCATAAAATTATAAAAATTGGTCCAAGAGGTTCTCTAAGCTATGTGAATATCCAATAATTTTCTTAGGAGTAAGGAATTTGTTTTGATTAAGTTATAAAATTATCTTTAAAAATCTCTTTTTTTATAAAACTAATTATATAAATTAAATAAAATTTACAAAATCACTTTTTCTCCTCTGATGTTTTAATTAACCCATAGGTAGGGTACCATAAAAATTTCAAAGTCATTTAAATTTGATTAATTATGAAGTATTAAGGCCTTAGGGGAAAAGTTGTAATTTTGAAAAATTTAATCTTAATCAATATTTAGACTTAATTAAAGGGGAAACGGGCAATGAATGATCTTAATTAACATGATTGAATGACTGAAACATAAAAGGATAAATGATAGATCTCATTTTGTCATATTAAAAGTTAAATTTGTAATTTCTTTAAATTATGTTAATTTGGAAGATAATTAAAATTAAATTATCCTAAGTTAGGGGTTGATCTTCGGGAAGATGATATTTGATGATCTAAAAACCCTAATTAATGGTTTAATGATAATTCAATATTTTGACCATAATCATAAAAGTCAACTCAACTTTTTTTCTAAAATATAAATATACCCACTAAAGTCTTAAGGGCTTAGTAGTAAACTAGGCTTAACTAAAATTTGACTAAAGAGGTTTAGAAAAGAAATCTTAACTAATATCAGATACTTTTTAAAATACTACAAGCTCAAACTTAAAAGTTAAATTGGCTAAGCTCCCTAATTAGGTCAATTTGCCCCTAAGGGTCTATATTCACATAATTTATAAATAAAATATCAAGAGACAGTTACCCTACTTTTTGGAATGATTAAAACATCAATGTTTATTGAGCATAAGGGTATGAAATGGATGAATCATCGAATGAGTATGATAAGTTCAAATGAACTCAAGAAATTTTAAGGACGGTTGTTAAATATATAGGCATTCTTTGGTTCTTTTCATAAGTCTTCTGAATATCTTGCAGAATAACTGAACATATTATACTTATTAAAGGAAAGCATCTCTCAAATGAATAAATAGAACCCACCAAGTTATAACATAGAACTCATTAGGCCCATGACAAATCCATCTATAGGCTTTACTTTTTTGTAAATTATAAATGTTTATTGCAAAAGATACTAAAGTTTCATGTGGAGGAACGAGAAGACTTGATAGGTATGTTTTTATAGTTTATAGTACCTTCTTTTCCCGCACTTTCTTTATTGTACTTTTCCTGCCTACAAGCTTGCATGTTAAATCATAACGTCACCCTACATGAAAACTAAAACCTTTAGGATAGCCACAAAACTGAAACAAAAAATCAAATCAAATTAAAAAAAAATAAAGTTCATCACTACAACAATCAAAATATAAGATAACTCAAGATTTAATAAAAAAACAAAACAAAAATCACAAGTGAAACTAAATTAAAATGTCTCTATCGGATGATCGGAAATACCTCAGAGGAGGCAACCTACGGCTGTTAACGAGATTTCCCACAGTCTAAATGAAAGTACGAAACTCATTAAGTTATGTTTAGTAAATTCATCTGGAATAAGTGAATCTGAAGAAAATGGTGGTGTTAGAATGAGGGAACCGTGGGATCATAATTGGTGTCGTCATAATCAACTTAAATATTCTCCTAATAATACATTAAGACATCTCAATTTAAACCCTTTATGAAGTATGCTATTTTTCTCAATCTCTTAAATTTGACACTTCTAAAACTAAATCTGCTATGACGAGGAGTTTGGAGCATGCATTATGGCAGCACGGCCACATTTAACAGCAAAATTCCTTAGAAATAAACAATAAATCATAGGACTTTGAGGTAATTTTCCTGGTTCAACATAAATCTTCAGTTTATCTCATTAGGCCTTTGCACCCTGTGTAATATAAGCCCTAATTTATCTTAGGTTTCGAGGTTGTCATTCGATATGACATAAATTCTCCTATCTTCCAGGCTATTCACATGATCAGTATCAAGTGAATGTAAGCCCTAAAAAATAAAATTGTTAAGATTAAACAGTACATGACAATCTCAAATTTAAGCTAAACCATAGGATAGTTTAGGAGGACACCAAGATGTTCCTTGGATCTATGTCTTTTCCCTAGATTTCTCTTCCTTTGGATTCCTACAATAACTGTTCCAAAACTTGAGTCATTCACCTATTGAGTTCCCTATTACCACATTTTCTTGAAGATCCTACTTTTTGGAAGTCATAAATACAATATTTCTTGATGTAAATCAATATTTTCTTAGTTGACCTCATTTATCTAAGATGTAATTAACTATAGAGGCTTGCCCTTATAGGAAATTTAAAGACCCCTAGATTAATATAAACCATATCTAATTCTTTCATATTATATATGAAAAGTTGTCAATCAACATAAATGGTTCACAGACCAAACGAATGTCATAGATTCTTTTGTTTATTTGATCAAGTCTCACCACCAAGCAATGTATCTATTATTTGGGATAGATACATGGATTTTGGTAAAGTGCTTGATTATTTAAACGATTACATATATGAGATCGATTTGATTTCATATTTTCAAAATTAAAAATGATATTTTTTTTGAAATTATACATATATATTAAATTAAATCTATTTTAAACCGGACGTCGGGATACTCGTGCCGGCAACCAGCAATTCCTAAACCTTCTGCACCGACATAAACATTTAAATTATATTAGCACATCAAAGAAATTATAATATTAAACTAATTTTTTTTTTGTCATAAGGTATGGTGGAGGTAGTAGGTACGAGAGGCCATCACCACGATAGGTTTGTTCCGACATAAGGGCAAGTAGATCCATCTGTGACAGAAGCACCACCATGTATACATTCATTAGAATCATCTCATAGAGCATCAAGCCTCACTCAGGTGATGTAATTGTATTTTATTCTTAGTATAATTGAAATATATATAAATATCACTTTTAAGTAAAACATGTAAGGCGGTTGCACTTGAGACAACCATCCCTATACGTAGAGCGTGCGAGTGACAAATTAGGTGCCCATGAGCCTTTCAACTGTTACAAATTGCTGAGCTTGATTGTATTAGACATTTACAATTCATCGTGGTAGACCATCACTTGATAACTGCTATGGCTGAGCGATAATGTTTGATGACTAATACATTACATCTACGTTATTTTAAGAGGGTAACATATTAAATTACATGTTATTCATATAATTATGATTAATAATATGCTAATTATTTTTTAAAAACTGCAGGTGAAATGATTATCAAACTGTAGGATGTACAAATTATTCTTGGCGTTAAGGTAGATGATCAGGCTCTGATAGGTTCAATTGTTGTTGGCTCGGAGTAGCTCTGGTCTAGTTGGCCAGCTTGTTGCAATGATTTATTAGGAAGACTTATAAATATAAATGAGTTTGTCAATGATCCCGAGGATGAAGAAGTCGTGACGAACTTTCAAATGAGCCACTCTCAATCTCATACCATTGTACTCTTTGTTAGCTCAGATGTGCCTTTTATAGAGAATCTTAAGAGGATTTGGATTAACTAACATTTTTGTGTAATATTAGAGTGAGTATACATTTTATATATGTTAGGTTGTTATTTACTGTTTGATACATCGAGCTTATATATACATTTTATCTGTGGGTGGTTTCACTATTTCAGAGGAGTTACATAGTGCAGTTCCAACATACTCATAGGCTTACATATCTATTTATAGATAAAACCACCCATAGATAAATTACAAACACGCCCTCGCTCTCCCCAACCCCCTTTATTCCAAGAGACACTCCTTTTCACCAGGAGAGACACCTCTTCACCAATAAACTCCAACTCCCTAGATATGAGCCATACCTAACAATTCTCCAGCTTGGCGAATATCCAACACTTTAGGAGATATGCATCACCCGGTATATGTGCCTACCAAACAAATCTCCACCTTAGCGAATGTCCAGCCCCTTAGGAGAAATACACATGGAGTTTTTTAAACCAAAGTAGGTTGGGCAACCAAACCATCTAACCTGGCTTGGTCAACCGTGCCATCTAGCACCCAAAGCACTTTCCTGTTCGCACCGGTACCTCGACCAATTGCTGTTTCTGCGAGTCGCGAATCCTTTCGCACTTGTTCGAGGAATACCTCCACGAAACTCCTGTTAGCGAAATAATCGTGCATGCTCGCCTCCTGCACCCTGCCGAACTCCACCTGTCGCAACTCCTCCCGTGACGAACTTGCGAACTATGCTTTGCCTCTGTGGCGATTCAACTGCGACAAACTTGCGAACTCCGCTGGCCAAACTCCTCTGTTCGCAAAACACGGTTCCTATTCACCGGAACCAAACTCCATCTGTTGCAAAATCACCTGCAACAAACCTGCGAACTCTGCTGGACGAACTCTACCTGTTCGAAAAACCAGTTTCCTATTCACCGGAACCAAACTCCACCTCCCGAAAAATCCTTCGCGAAATTTTATCGCGTGTCCGCCACTAAGGCTATCGTGCCAACCGCCTATCGACAAGCCTACCACTGAAGCTGGCAGCAACCGTAGGAACGTCCGGTTGTGAACCCGACCTTCTTCGCTAAAACCGTGAAGTCCTTGTCGTTTGCGCTTTGGCTCTGCCCGCAAGTCCTCCGCCGAACCAACTGTTGGAGGATCCTTCCACCTGGCACCCGGAGTAACTTCTAAGTCTCGATTCATCGCGCAATCCGGTCAATCTGCCGACCTGCTCCGGTCGCGGATCCTTCCCGCTGAATTGTCCTCGCAAATTGCCATTGCAAACTCTTCTGACGTTAGCTCTGTCTCGCTACACCGCGAGAAATTTTCAAGCTCTGCCTGTCGCGCCTGTTCACTGCCACCGTAGTAGACTCCTCAAGAACAAACTCCTGCTCTATAATTGCCGTTGGTCTACCGCTGTCGCGGACTCCAAACTGTCGCACCTGTTGCGACCTCTAGAAGCCTGTGGCGGTTCTCGCCTATGCCTGAGCTCCACCTGACAGGAATTAAGAATTCTTTCCAACCGAACTGCCGTGGACTCCCCTGCTCGCTCAAGAATTGAGAGGAACAATAGGAATTAACAACTCTCTAATAGGAATTAACACCTCTACCCTCCGTGAACCAAACAGGAATTAATAGCTGAATTAATCTCGTCCGCAGGAATGAAGTTTCCGCAACAGAATATTCCTTGTTGTAGAAATGGAAACTGGAATTAATGAGTTTGGAAGCAGTTAATTTCTCCGTCCGCGCAAAGATTAAACTCCGCGGGAATATTCTCTTTGGTTTCCTGCCCGGGAATGAGGTGCGCCTGGGCGCGTTCAACCGCACGCGAACTCCTCTTTGCCCGCCACAATGCTAGCGGTTTGCGAACTTCTCCACAACCGAACGAGCCACCGATTCCGCTGTTCCACAAAGGGGAGGATATTCCGCTCCTGAGTCCCGAACTGTCCTGCCCGGAGCCAGCGACGCCGCTTCTATCGTGACATTTCCTGCGCCCTGTCGCTACGCAGACCGTGAAACCGAACTCCTCGCCCCGCCGCAACTGCTCCTCTTTCGCTTCCTGCACCGAACTGCGAAGTAGCCTGCTGTGAACCGCTCTTCGCAGCCTGCCGCGGAACCCTGTGAACTGCTTCACGCCGAAATCCCTGTTGCGCAAATGAACCCCTTCACTTCCTCCGCTTCCAATCTAGGCGGATCTAACCGTCGCGCCTCTTCGTGACAACTGTACGCAACGCGAACTGCCTTTGGCGAAGCCTTTCCTTGTTGTGAAGCCTCGCGCAGAACTGCCTCCTCGCGCAGAACTGCCTCCGCGATTATTCCTTCGATCACAAATTCTGCAGCAACGGAACGAACTTTTTCCTCTGCCGCAAATCAAATCTCAAAAAACCTTCTTCCTCCTTCCTGCGTCGATCTCCTCCTGTTCCCTCGAACGAGGCTATAATGCCAATTGTTATGAAAATTCGGAGCGAGAAACAGGAATCGACACAAATCAAAAGAAGAACACAAAGATTTAACGAGATTCGACAAAGAATTGTCTATGTCCTCGGGAACGAGCGGCGGTTTCACTATTTCAGAGGAGTTACATATTGTAGTTCCAACATACCCATAGGCTTACATATCTATTTATAGATAAAACCACCGATAGATAAATTACAAACACGCCATTGCTCCCCCAACCCCCTTTATTCCAAGAAAAACTCCTTTTTACCAAGAGACACAACTCTTCACCAAGAAACTCCAACTCCCTAGATATGAGCCTTACCTAACACCTACAAGTGCAAAAAAATCTCAATCGGATGCATTTTGGATGGATTTTGTTCTTGCAAAAATTCAGTTTTGAAATGAAACACTGTGTCGGTCACACCAATCAGGTAACGGATCCCTCGAGTCACAGAGCAAACCATATTAGTTGTTCTCCAAACTAACATCATAAGTATGAAAACTTTACGAGATTCATGCCATGATGATGAAGATTTCTCTGTTGCTTGGATGAATTGTAAGCAACACTCTCCTCAAAGAGATTATTCTATTCAATAAGGTTATCTTGTAAAAGACAACCAATTGTATGTTCCTAAAGCTTACCTTAGACAACAAATTATTCAAGATTGTCACGGAGGAGGATTGGCAGCTCATTCGAGTGGGGACCAAACTCTCAAACTTGTGCAATCTAAATTTTTTGGCCCAAGTTAAAAACAGACGTGTATGTGTTTGCGGAAAAATATTTGGTATGTCAACTTTATAAAGGGCAAGCCAAAATATCGGACTCTGCCTATCATTAACAATTCTGGATTCAATTTAGGAGATCTCAGCATCAATTTTATTTTGAGCCAACCTCGCACTAAACACGGATCCTACTCCGTCATAGTAGTTGTTGATCGTTTTTCCAAAAATTGCTGATTTCATAGTTTGCAGGAGAACTTAGGATGCTTACAGCATTGCTAATTCTTATTTAAAGAGATCATACCCTAATGAGCGTTACATCTAATCGTGACGTCAAATTCATAAATTGTTTTTGAAGAAAATTAAGCAAAAACTCAAGACAGACCCCTGATCAAGCTCGGCATATCATCACCAAAAGGGTGAGCAAATTGAAGTCGTCAATCAATCTTTAGGAAATATGATTCGTTGTCTTGCAAGTAATCAATCAAAACATTGGGAAGAATAATTGCGGTAAGCAGAATCCACTTTTAATTCTTTGGTTAATCATTCCAGGGGTCGCTCCCCCTTTGGCATTGTATATACTAGGGAACCGAACCACGTAATTGATGTTGCCATCATTTAGAAGCCAAAATGCATCAGTGCAGAGACATGAGCGAACAATTTTAAATCGATGCTGTGAGAAGTCAAAGATAAGTTCACAACTTCGTGACAAAAGTACAAACAACAAGCTGATAAAACCCGAAGGCACAAAATATTTCCAGGAGTTTATTCTAATTTAAACCCCCATAAGATTGGACAATTCCCAATTAGTAAATGCACAAATGATACTGCTTATATACTGAAATTGCCGCCGACCTCACCATTTCATCGACAATCAATGTGTTTGATCTATATGTGTATCATCTACTGAGGAGGGGTAAGTTAGATTTCTGAACTCGAATCAACTTCGTCGAAGAGAACTGATGTAGCTAGCCAGAACTAAACATCTATGGCTTTACCAATCAGATAAATAGTTCTATATAATAATTAGCATTACCAAAATTTTGTATTATACTTGCTTAGTTATTTGTTTTAACTTTTTAACTACTCGTTTAGATATGGTCCCCTTTTTATTATGCTATTTTCGACTCCTCTCCCTGGTATAGAGAGGTGATGGGAATGGAGCAGATTAGTTTTTGATTATTCTATTGAATTACGGAAATTTGGCTTTCTTCTTCTGCTGTAGTTTCCTGCTTGTTCCTGCTCGATTTTGCTTTCGATCCATCAGTTCGGCACCATCTTGTCTGCTCGTACGAACTCTGTAGTATACTGTTTTTTTATTATAAAAGAATCAACGATGTACTTTCAGACTCCGGGAGAATTTCATGTTACGTTTATTGAAATTATATTGGCTCGATCTGCATGTTATCCTAGTTCGCTGAATCGATGGGTACATCTCTTTGGCTGAATTAGCTACTAAGGCTCCCCCTGGCCAAATTTTCTGATCAAACCGGTTGGCTAGTTCTTTTCTTGAAGCGAATCCGGATGAAAGGGCTTTATCTATACAAATACCACTCATACGGAGGTGCTAGCAAAATAAGAATTCAATATTATACATGAATTTAAAGTGCACTAGTGTAAGTCATTCAGGTCACCCACATGAACAGAGAACCTATTCCAGTCCCTACTTATTTAGTTCTAGCTCAATCCATTTCATAAAAGTCTATCTAAGCACTTAATATATTTTTCCCTTCAATGTTAGTTCATGCCTCGAGTGTTAAATGCATATCATGTGCATCTAACATGCCGAAATTGCGTTTCCAGGAACCCATATCAAGTACTCTGGTTAATTAATTACCTTTTCATGTCATAAATCAATAGAAAATAAGAAATATCTTCTAGCGACCAGTATAACCAACAGAAGAATCAATGAAAAAACTAAATACTATGCATCAACAACAAATAATTTTGGAAGTAAAATCATTATCTCAGAGATCTAAAACTAATCTTATATCTTCCATAAAAGAATTAAAAAACTAAGACAAGATGATATGTTCCATCCATAGATACGATTAAATAAGTGCAATCTAAAGCAAAGGAAAACAATTCTTAAATTTTGAATTAATAGGGGGATAAAACAATCAATTTTTTGTAACAGTACAATAAGCTCAAGTAAGACTGTATCAAACCCAAAAGAAAAAACAAAAATGCCACAACATAACTGAATAATCTAAGAAATTACTGAAGCTTTTCTTCATCTCAATCGAAATTTCTCCCAAACCAATTATAACTTCGAAGGATTAATAGTATCTAGCCAGTGTAGATATGGACTCCTATAGCAATGAGGAATATCGTTATAAGAGCGAAAAAAAGAATGGTATGTATAAATATGGAGAGACCGCTCGTCTTCATGCTATTGAATTCGACAACCCTTCCACTGCAAGGAAGCTGGAACAGAAGTCCGGGCGTCAACAGAACGAAGAGCACCACAGCGATAACAACAGGACCCCAATCTGCCATCTTCCTTTCTTTCTTTCTCTGCTCTAGTAGCTTAGTTTAGGGCGAACGGATTAATATAAAACGAAAGATGGCGGGGAGTTCCAGGCGAAGTATTAAAAAATTAGTGGCTTAGCACGTGGCGGGGTGGCGAGGGCTGGCCTGCAGGCTGCCGCAGCTGTGATTGGCTGTTATAATGTTTTTATCCGGCTATTTTTATGGTTTAAAAAATACTTGGATAATGATGTTTGTCGGTTTTATTTGGATGCATAGATAAAATATTATAAATTAAATTTAAATTAAGAGTTAGATATGTAACTATATAAGAATTGTGATTTGTATTCAAATATTTCTTAATTTTATTAAAATAAATTTAACAATTTTGCTTAAAATAATTACACATTATTTGAAATTATATTTTTTAGTTTACTAGTAAATTTATAAATAACTAATAGATTGCTAACAAATATAGTTGAATATACTTTACATTTAAATATATATATATATATATATATATATATATATATATATATATATATATATATATATATATATATATATATATAGTAGCCTACTGCCATCCTTTTTAGATATATATATAGATATAGATATATATGGGGAAATTGAGGGTGATGCTAAATTTTATTCCTATTAAAAATAATTATTGAAGCAATACACAACAAAGAAGAGGAAAATAGATCCTAAGAAGTAAAATAAAACTTCTGACCCAAATTTAGATGTATATAAAGGAGATAGCCAATCCTTCTTATTATTTGATTGAAAATTAATCCAATCTAAAAATCAATAAAGAAAAATCTCCAAGGAACTGACACTAGCTAGGTAGTAAGAAAATTCGATGCAGTGAAAGAACAAATTAGAAACATCATTCACAGTCCCTAGACTTCATGAATGAATTCATATTGATTTAGATTAAAAGAAAGCCAAAAGAGCTTAGATAAACAAGCCTCCCCTCAACTAAGAAGACCCCATCTAGTACTACTAGTAATCGAGGTTGCATAATTAGATGAACAGTCTCTAAAATATTCAACTGAAATCAGCACTAGAGACCGCACAATGGAATTTAAAAAAAAAAAGATATAACAAAGTAACCAACTACAGATTTCACTTCTAGATGTTCCAGAGAAAACATAAATTCAGCACAGTTAGTTTTAATGTGTAGCCCAAATGAAACAAGAAGTCGGTTGAGCCATAATGAATAGAAAGGAGCCCAACATTGCTAAAAAAAAATACCCAACAAAACTATCCATCCAAAACAGTAAGGCCAAAACTAAAGAGATAGAATTGACCAAATGAATCAGAGAATTAGGAGGAAATCATCATATATTGTATAAAATTATTATAAAAGAAGGTGTCCTCTTTAAACTTCAGTCTTCTATTTTATCAACTTTATAGCCTGTTGAATATTCAAAATGAGTTACCAATAGAAGAAGAGTTATTAGAAACTCTGAAATTCTTTTCCCTCCACTTGAAATAAGCAGAAATCTGCACAACCAACAAGTAATACTTCATAATGATCTTGGAGGTAATAGTTTAAACAT
This sequence comes from Papilionanthe hookeriana x Papilionanthe teres, assembly GCA_022702705.1. Classification (NCBI taxonomy): domain Eukaryota; kingdom Viridiplantae; phylum Streptophyta; class Magnoliopsida; order Asparagales; family Orchidaceae; genus Papilionanthe; species Papilionanthe hookeriana x Papilionanthe teres. The sequence continues at coordinate 102,574,991 of CM040425.1, forward strand.
AGGAAAGCACATGTTAAAATACTCCGATTTAAAAGAAAAAAGCTTCCATAAGGAATGCATCTTATTGAAATTGAATGAGCATAATAGCATTCAAAGAAAAGATGTATGTCTCAATATCTGCTAAACATAACAAACAATCTCTATTAACAGAAATGCCTAAATCATAATTTTACAGGTTTTTAAACCTGTTAACATAATTTTCCAAGCAATGGAAGCAAATTTAACAAAATACCTTTTAAACCAAATATGCTTACTCTAATCAAGCATAATTACAAATAATCATATGATTAGGATTATCAGTACCTTTCCAATGGCATACCGTATTACTATTCACTATTGGAATACTTAAAATAGATGTAATACAGTTCATAGGACTATTATCAAGATTGGGAGAAAAGCTAGATATCATTATCCAAAACTTCTCTAATTATGATAAATGGAAAGAGTTGAAATCAGTAAATAATCTGAGGTCCAAATCTTTCAAATAAAGAATAAAAATTGAACCAAGGATCATAAAAAAAAAGAAGATAAATTGTTATTGCTAGAACCCTAGCCACTAAGGGACCAACCAAAAAGGGTGGATTTTATTAATTTTATTAACCCATAAGAAAGCATAATGAACAAAGCACCAAGCAACTAACAAGAGGTGGTTGTTATAAAACCTCCAAAAGGTTATAGATTTACAAATAAGATTGAAAGTGTCAGGATTAGGTAAAACAAGGCAACCAAATTGGTTAGGTTTGGTGGATTTTAACCAATCAATAGTATAAAGCATATTAGAAGAGACACTATTATTAAGAAAACTATTACACATAGAGGTGATTTTTTTCTTACGCACTTGTAATTAACTCCACACAATAGATTTTAGAAATTATAATTTGCTGCAATCAAAAGAGAGAAACTTGAGCTTCTATTGAGAAAAGTAATAATGAATTATGTCCATTAGCTTTTGTCAATAACTAAAATAAATTTAGAATATTTAATAAGAACACCTAAGTAATTACAAGGTATGCTTAGGACAAAAGCCACTCACATCACAAATGTTCCTTAAAAAATTTATAGATCTTTAGATAAATTTATAATTTGCACTCTTTTCTCTTAATGGAAACATTTACATTTTTTCATAGTACCATATTTATAATTTCAATAGTGAAATCATGTTGTCTTGACGGCTCATTTGATTAAGGATGTTTGTCACGAGCCTCAACATTGTTGCATATCCTTTGATAGGTGTTTTGTGATAAATTTTTGTTAAGAAAAATAAAGACAAATTTTAAGTACACACCTTTCAATTCCAGCATATTAACATATCAAATATTATAAATTTTAATTTTACTTATGTCCGCCTATTCTATGCATGAAAAAATATTTTAATTTTTTAAACATAATTACTAATATTTTTTAATGGGATATGAAAGATTTTAGTGAAATAAATATAAAAATGTAAGCATATATTTTATATGTAAAAGCATATAGGAGTTGGATCCTATGTATATAATTGTCCCTCAAAAATGAGATATTTTATTATTAAAAACATTTTAAAGTTATATCAAAAAGTGTACAATCAAGTTAGACATCTCATTAAAGTATTTTTTATTTTTTTTAAAATTTTAATCAAATATTTTTTAAATTTATTTTTGCAAGTAAAACAAAATATGTCCAAGAAAAAATTAAAATACATAATTTATTTGATTGAGAAATGCTAGTTTATTCCAATTTTTTCAAAGCAGAGATATTCAAGTTTCAATTGCTCACTTAAAATCAAATCAAGAGTTGAATACCACATAATAAATAATAAAGTTATTTTAATATTATTTAGATGAAGTAATACAAATATAATAATGATTTTTATTAGTTAAATATAAATATTTAGGGATATTTCATTCTTATAATGTTTCGATATGACTCTAAATGATTTTTTTAGAAATAATATTTAAATTGTACTCATTTGTAGTCTAAATATTTTTTTCTTACCATGCTGTCAAAATAAACAAGTAAAAAATTGTCCAATTTTAGAATCAAGTGATTTTCAAAGGCCAAACCAATCATTGATTCCTTTGGTATATTTTAAAAGCAAATTTAGACTTTGGTTGAATCATCTGAAGGATCAATTTACAGTTGAATTATCATACGAATCGATTCAATCAGTTTTTTAAAGCCATTTGTTTTTCTATACATTGGTTTAAACATTATTTTTTTTTATAAATGAGCCATATTAAATTTGAAAATTTTGAACTTATATGTTTTGTATTCATATTTGACACATATATCCACTACATTTCATTTGAAAAATATGAGCAGACATTACTTTAAGATGAAAATGTCATTGATATTGAAATATGAGTAATAGTACATTATAGCTCTCAAAGAACTAAACAAAGAAGTTGTTGAAACTCTACTCTTTTAAATGCAATAGCCATCTCTGACATCCCCAAAATAACTTCAAAATGCATTAGCCTCTCCATCATAATCCCTTCTCAAATCATCTATTTAAGTTTAATGGTGATATATATTTTCTTATTTTTTTAGGTTTGAATTTGTCATCTTTTACATAATCAACAACCTTAAATTGTAGAAGAATAATAGGAGAACCCTAGGCTCGAAAATGAAAATGGTCGTAGTAATAAACTTATTAAAAATTTACTTATGTTTTGAAATTCTAAAGAAAATTTAAGTTTGGGCAAGTTTTAAACATTTAAGAGATAGTTCACACTTTCTTTAAACCTTCATCACACACTATTTGAACCTTTAGCAAAATAATATGTACATAATGTTTGATTAGCCCAAAAAATGAGCTAAAAAAGATTTAAGAGAAGTGTAAACAAAGCTCAAACAACACATTACAATTTTTAATATGTCTCAAATCATATTTAGCTCTAGTTTAAACGATAATCAATTTTTATTCAAACAAGTTGGTACTATTATTTGCCCGTTTGCATAATAAAAGAGTTCAAAATAAGGTTCAAACGAGGTTCTAATCTTTTTTTTCCTTTTTATCTTGAAGGAATTGATTCATTCGAATTAATTTGTCTAGTATATGAATGATTTGACTAAAAATTCCTTCAAAGAGTAACCATATTTGTTGGAGAAAAATCTACATTCTAATGTTTTTTCACTGCTCATGAACTATAATTCTTCTAGGCTATGAGTTGTTTATTTCATACAACTATGTGTATTATTTCATTTTAATAGTTATTTATACTTGTTAGACAAGGATTAGTGTAGTAATAAATGTTAAAAGTATGGTGGGGTTTTCGTCCATAGGTAACTGGAAGGAAGAGGGAAGTATTTTGATGAGGATTTAAAACTAGGGTAAATGTAAAGAAGAGAGAAGTATTTTGATGGGGATTTAAACATAGGGTAAATGGGAGGAAGAACAAAGTGTTTTGATAGGGATTTCAGCCTAAGGTAAATGGAATGAAGAGAAAAGTGTTTTAGTGGAGATTTTAGTCTATAGTAAATGGAAAGAGGATAGAACTGTTTTGGTGGGGATTTTAGCATAGGATATAAGGAAGGTAAGGGATAAATTGTGAGGTATATTGGGGTTTGGGGGTTTCGGGTATGGAGAGAAAAAGAGGGGGGAGAGAGAGAGAGAGAGAAAGAGAGTGAGAGAGAGAGAGAGAGAGAGAGAGAGAGAGAGTGAGTGAGAGAGAGAGGGGGAGAGAGAGACCATTGGAGGTTTCAGGTATGGAGAGAAAAGATGGGAGAGAGAGAAAGAGAGACCATGGGATGTTTTATGTATTGAGAAAAAAAGGAGAGAGAGAGAGAGAGAGAGAGAGAGAGAGAGAGAGAGAGAGAGAGAGAGAGAGAGAGAGAGAGAGAGAGAGAGAAAGATCATGGGAAGTAAAGGGAAGGAGAGAGAAACTTTATCACAATGATACAATCTACATCATGCAAAAACTTTTTGAATTTAGGGAAGATGAAGGGTTTATACTTTTCTTGAAGATGTTCTTAGTTGCCTTGCCTTGGATGAAGCTCTAAACTTTGCCTTCCTCACTGTGGAGAAAGACTTGTCTAGAATAGAAAAGGAAAGGGGAATGAGGAGAGAGCTCTAAATTATGGAGGAGGAAAAGCCCAGAGGGGTGGTTTTGGCAAAAGAGTGGGATGAGAATGGGAGCCTTCAGCCAAATGGAGTGGATGACGGGTTTAGGTGGTGAGGAAAATGGAGGGGTTATGAGTGGAGTGGAAGAAAATTTAAAATGAATGAGGGAAATTTTAATTTGAAAAGGGTAGTTGATGCGATGCGACTTTATATATGCTTTAAAATACAAGATATTGATACCATGTTTTACAATATTTAATTCCTGATAAATGGCTTCAAAAACTTGATGTGTGAGGTTTACTTTTATAATTTATATTTAGATTTTATTATTGTAAAAGTTACAATTTTAAACACAAGTATACGTATTATTCAAGTAATACAGGGCTCTAGTGGAGTCTTGGTTATCGATCCGACAGGGATAGTGAACTTTATAAAAAGTAAGAAATATAAGTAATATTTTGGAATTTTTAAAAATAATTTATATATACTTGTTTATATATATATATATATTCAAATTTAATTTGCTAACAATTTTTACTAAAAGCAAGTAAGCAGTAAAGTAAAGTAAGCAGTAATTAAAACCTAATGCAAGTATAAAAACGACTTTCTCTTTTTTCAACTAATCTAAGAATTATAGAGTAATTATCTTTTGTAGGGAATTAAGATTATGGTATTGTGCTAAATAGAAGCATTCCTATTCTTTACCCTTTGGTTCAGGTGCAAAGAACATTGACTAATCTATAGATAGGCTCAGGATGTTTTATTAGTAGAATGGGTTAATCTAGGCTCACACTACTAGATGTCCAAGGGTGGCTATGGTCGGCCCTACCAGTGACTCGTTACCTTTCTATAAACCAAATTATTAGAATTTAGTCTGTCACTCTAAAAACTAATTAATTTTATGTCCAATAAATATTATCTTCCTATTTATTTGCACTTCACCTTAAATAATCCGCGTATAGTCTGCGATTACCTAAGGATTCATGTGATATCTACTAGTTAAGAATTTATCTCCGGACAGGTCTCAAAATTCTTCAACAGGTTTTAACAAATTAAATGGCCAATTTAAAAAGTAAACTAAGATCGAGTATTAATATCATCACAATGTTTTAAAATATTTTTTATTTAATTCTCCTACAAAATTTAATTAATTTATAATCTTTTCATAGTTTAAAGGAGAAAGATAACTAATTACTCAGAACACATTGAAATAACACAACACAACATTTTTATAAAACTTTGAACGAAAGTACAAATACTTATCTGAAGTGTTTCTTCAAGTGATCCGCTGACTTCTACTAACTCCAAAGCAATGATGAAAGACTCCAACAGAAATAACACACAATAGACACTCAAAATAAATTCACTAGATACAAAATAAAGTGACACCCTAAATATGGAAGAGACTAAATAAAACTAGAGATGAGAGAGAAGATGCTAAAATGGGTATGTGTACTAAGAGGGGGGGGGGGTTGGTGCAATTTTCTCTATAGAATGGGCTCCTATTTATAGAGCTCTGAATTTGACCAGGGGTTGTTTAAGGCACTTCTTCAAAATTCATCCAAATTCAATGTATCTTCTAGAAGGTAACTATCGCGCCTAGGCACCGGACTCCTTGATTAGGTCTTTCGCACCTATTCACTTTAGGTTGCACCTCTTCGCGATCCAAACCGTTTCCTTGTGTCCAAATACATTGTATCACATGTCCTATATATTAGGAGTAACTTCCAGTCTTCTAGAAGCTCCAATAACCACTTAACATCGTCAAAATAACTGCCCAAAGTCATCAAAAAACTTGACAGCGTCTGTATCGAACTGACGCTTAGGCGCCGGATTCTGGCTCCTAGGCGCCAGGCCAATAATTCCAAAATTTTGCTCTATAAGCTCCATTTTTGCTCCTTTTTCCTTCTTTTTCTTTCTCGAACTCTTTTTAAACCATCTATATCCAAAAACATAAAAATACCTTTCATTAAAGCATAATATCCAAGAATTGAATCATAAATAAGGCATAAAAATGGGTATTTTTTAGGAAGATCAAATTCCCCCAAACTTAAATGTTACTTGTCTTCAAGTAACCTTTTTAATTATATAAAATAGATAACATTTGGAATGAAGTAAAAATAGTTAAGATTCCTTGTAATTTTTGGTTTTATAAATGCTTTAGCAAATCATTAACCAAATTTCACTAATTAAGTTTAATTTCAAGAATTTAAGAATATTTAACTACCAAATCATAAGACTTCCAATTTTTCATTTATTTCAAGAATAATTGTAGTTTATCATATCAAGGTCTCATAGAATATTTACAAGAAAAAGATTTTCATGAAATATTTTTCTAGTAAAAATATATGTACATAGAAATTAAGTTAAAAATGTAATCAGTTTTCTTCTTATAAGATAATTCAAGTGAAGCAAATTTTTGATTAGGCATTTCCTCAAGCTTCTCCTCACTTTCTTTTCTTTTTTTTCTTCTCTTTTTTTTTTCTGGATTGTTTTTCAATCATTTTTATTTTAAATGAGGATTACTATTTTTGGATAGCCTGTTAATGATTTTGAACTTCACTGTCCTTAACTTATTTTCAAAAACTTATACATTCTTACTTAATGACTATGACATTAATAATTTATTATTTTTCAAAACTTATTTCACTCTTTTCTTTTTCAAGCAATAATTTTGATTCCTTAGTATTTCAAAAATACAATTCTCTTTACTATAAATAGAAAAATTTTGATCTTATTATTCTTTAAGCTAAATAATTCTATTCTGAAAATCAACCAAAATTTTTTAAGTTTTAGTTAAGTTTACTAAATTATTTATAAATTCAAATATTTAGGTAATCTTAAACATATTTTTCATTCCTTATGTTATGTTAATATATTTTTAAAGAAAATATTAGTTCTTTAAGGACAAATAATATTTAAATTTGATACATGTTTTCCCTTCCCCCAAACGTCAGCTTTAGTATAAATATGAATCATGAAATTTTCTAAAGCATGAGAGGAATAAATAAACAGGAATTAATCTAAGTACAATAATGATTTAGTAAGCAAAAACTAACTTCTACTTCTACACATGCTTTAATATGAATATAACAGAAATGATTAAGCATATATAGAAACATTTTGCAGAGCAGGAGTTAAATTTTTTTTTATTTTATTTTTGAGCATGCAAATTTACTAACTATTCATGAACACTAAACAATAGGCTGAAACAGAAATAAACTTTTATAGAAATTCATTCATATTTCAGTCTTAAACACACATCAGATAATCTAAAAACAGTTTTAACATAAAAAGTTCACATAAACACTAACAAATAACATCACAATAAACAACACAAGAAACAAGAAAACACACTAAAAACAGAATCAACAATCTCTGGAAATAAGTCAAGCTACTAATTACTGTCTGTAGCTTCATCATCGTCATCACCAAAAGAAAACTCCATATCCTTTGGATCAACATATGGTGAAAACCTGGGACAAGTAGAGAGCCGAACATCATGCTCACCCTTCAGAAATCTCACTAAAGACTCTGAATACTCAGCATCGTAATCACTCTTTCTTTGTGTATACTCAGAAAGATGATCAATCTTCTTATATATCGTATCTACTCTACAGCGAGTTAAGAATAACTCATGTTGTTGCTCTATAAACTGATTATGCATGGTTTCCCAAAAAGTAGATGATGGCTCAGCAGAAGTAGATGGTCTAGAACTAGAAGCTCTATCTGAAGTAGGTAATGAACCAGAAGGTGCAGTAGAACTCTTTCCTCACAATCGATCATAAATGCTGACGCTTTCTCTTCTTATAGGCTTTGTCGACTTGAGCTTTTCCTCAGAAAGCTCAGCAACTACTCCAGCACTTTGACATAGAGAATAGATCAGAGATGGAAAACCAAGTCCAATAGAAGTGCTAGAAAGAGCAGTAGCCTCTATAAAATCATAAATAATGCTCCCTACATCAATAGACTTCCTCTCTTGAATGCAGTAGTTGAGAGTAGCTCTATCTTTGGTAACTTCGCTCAGATGATTGGATGGAAGGAGACGAGCAGAAATAAAGTAGTGTCATACCTTTGAAACACCATTAAGCTTAGAAGATGGAAAATTTACCCTTTTTCCGTTCTGAATCTTACAGGCTCCAGTACTATCAGTCAGGTAGGCAATGATAATATCCAAATCTCCTTCAGATGGAGATAATCCTGAGTAATAACACTCTATGTTTAGCCGCAGGCCATAGAAAATATTGATTTGTTCAGGAGTGAATCCTACTCTAACTCCTCGAACAAAAATCTCATATTCTTCCGCATCCACAAAATTAGTATAAAATTCTCTAACAACTGAGATAACGACAACAACAGTGAAATAGTAGAATCGTTGCCAGTTGAGCGCAATGGTTGTCTCCTCAATTCTTCCTCCAGGATTATAAAAACTTCGCTCCTAGATAAATTTTCTAGTCGTAGAAAAATCATTGTATCGGAAGTGTGCAGCAGCAGTGACAAACTTGCTACGATCAAAATTTTCTCGTTCCTTTCCTCACTTAGATTTGGGTGCCATTTAAACGTGAAAATAAAAACGCGAAATAAATTCAACGGATCTAGGAAAATAAACTAATTTAAGCTTTTTAAACTTGAAAACCTTAAAAATTCATGGATTTAACCATAAAAAATCAAAATTTTTCTCAAAATTTTAGTTTTTCATGGTGAGAGCAAAATCCATGGTGAAAATAAAAAATTATGAGTTTAGAATGTAGATCTGACATCGAGATGAAGAAATCGGGTGATTTCAAGCTCAAAAACTTGAAAATTCGGCTTTAAATGGGATCTCTAGGTGGTATTTTCGTGAAAAACAGTGGAGAAGGAAGCTTAGGCATCAAAAATGGCGTGGGGGGTTTAAGAAAATGAGTTTTCGGGTTTAGGCCGAACCGGCGCCGAATTCTAGCGCCTAGGCGCCAGACTCGCCTTTCCAAAAATTCAATTTAAATTAAATATTTTCCACCAAATCTTATCAAATTTGACTCCTAATTACTCTTATGAGAGTATTAATCCATTTTATATCGTCCAAATATTTTCACATTAAAGAAAAAATGATAGTATAGATCCACAAAAAATGTATCCAAATTCTTCAATTCCAAATCCTAATATCCATTCCAAATTCAACAACTTTCAGTAGAAGACTGTATCATGGTTCATCGTTTTATAAATAACACAAACAACAACATATTCAAAGCAAACATTCAAATCCTACAACACACAATGAACAATTAAGCAAACACGCAAATTTGATATTCAACATACTAACACAAGACTCGATCACACCTTAAACACACATAGGATCTATTTAACACCGATCTTCAATTACCATTTCTTTCACAATGAAGTTCGCTAGGACTGAAGGGATAGAAAACCAACGCCCTTGGAAATTCTAAAGCCGTCTTTTAGTCAATCCACTTGTTCTTCGCGTACATTTCTACTTGAGCATCATGATAGGCAACCATATGATCAGATTGAAGTTTGGTTTGTCATTCCAAGTGTTCGTATTAGTGGTACATCTCATGGAGACGATTACCAATACATTGAAGTTCCGCTTCGATCTTATCCATTCGACTAAATATTTTCTCCAAACTAACAGTAATAAAACCATTAAAATAAGGCTGAGGATTTTTAAGAGATTTGTCCCTTACCTCATTTCCATGATTTTCTTTATCCATTGCCTCCAAATCCTTTCTAACTCCTCCAAAATGGATTGCTCTGGTCGAAATTTGTGTTTCTATGAGATTGGGGATGAAAAATAGGCTATATATAAAGAGATTTTGTGTGAAAAACTGAATAATTTCAGTTATTCCACAATCTGTAACTGCGGTGCTTAGGCGCCAGAATCTGGCACCTAGGCGCCGGATCATCGATACGCAGGCCACTTTGGCGCTTAGGCGCCAACTTTTGGTGCTTAGGCGCCGGAACCTCGATCGACTCTGATTCGCCTATAACCAAATTTACGAAGTTTCGATCGTATAATAAACGAGTATGATCAACACACAAACACAATTACGAAAAATTTAAATCACAAACAATCATGTTGACCTCATTTATAATGAGTCAATACCTTTTGACATAAAAAGTCAACATTGGTCAAATTGGTCAAACCCGACCCAATGACCAACCCTGTTGACCCTATTGGTCACCCTTCTGAACTAAAAAGTCAACATTGGTCAAATTGGTCAAACCAGACCCAATGACCAACCATGTTGACCCTATAAGTCACCCTTTTGACCTAAAAAGTCAACATTGGTCAAATTGGTCAAACCAGACCCAATGACCAACCCTGTTGACCCCATAGGTCAACCTTTTGACCTAAAAAGTCAACATTGGTCAAATTGGTTAAACCAGACCCAATGACCAACCCTGTTGACCCTATAGGTTAACCTTTTGACCTAAAAAGTCAACATTGGTCAAATTGGTCAAATTAGACCCAATGACCAACCCTGTTGACACTATAGGTCACCCTTTTGACCTAAAAAGTCAACATTGGTTAAATTGGTCAAACTAGACCCAATGACCAACCCTGTTGACCCTATAGGCCACCCTTTTAACCTAAAAAGTCAACATTGGTCAAATTGGTCAAACCAGACCCAATGACCAACCCTGTTGACCATATAGGTCACCCTTTTGACCTAAAAAAATCAACTTTGGTCAAAATGGTCAAACCAGACCCAATGACAAACCCTGTTGACCCTATAGGTCACCCTTTTGACCTAAAAAGTCAACATTGGTCAAATTGGTCAAACCAGACCCAATGACCAAACCTGTTGACCCCATAGGTCAACCTTTTGACTTAAAAAGTCAACTTTGGTCACAATGGTCAAACCAGACCCAATGACCAACCCTGTTGACCCCATAGGTCAACCTTTTGACCTAAAAAAATTAACATTGGTAATATTGGTCAAACCAGACCCAATGACCAATCCCGTTGACCCCATAAGTCAATCCTTTGATCCAATAACATGTTTAAAACCCCACAATGACAAAACTATAAATACTGTGATCAAATCAACCAGGACAAAGTTAAAAAGATCACATTGGACATTTTAAAATTAAATTGATCAACCTAGGCTAACTTGAGTCAACCTAGGTCAAAATTGGTCAACACTTATCTATTTTAATCAAAATAGATAAAAAATGAAATAAAAGCAACAAAATTAATCAAATAATTAATTTCAAAATTATTTTGATTAATTAAAATGATTAATGATTTAATTTTCAAAATTTTAATTAAATGACATAATTAATTAAAATGAAAATTAAATTAAAATAATAAAATAACAAAAATAATAAAATTAATCAATTAATTAATTGGAAATCATTTTCAATTAATAAATTGATTAATAAAATCATTTCTAATAATTTTTAATTAATAACATGATTAATTAAAATGAAAATTAAATTAAAAAAAGAAAAAGAAAAGACATAAGATGACACATGGCCTTCGCATAATTAATCAGGCTAAGACTAAATTAAGTTTACCATGAGATATATTACCACATAATAAAGCTTAGCTTAAATTAATTTAACCATGGGTTAACATCCATCATGATGGGTAAAATGAGGCGTCTCTTCCTCCTTCACCCTAAGCCATGACTCACCCTTACTTAGCCATGAGGTGGTCGACCAACACCAAGCCTCATCTCACCTCCTAAGCTAGCCAATAGAGAGAGAACCAAGCTTAAACCACCCCTCACCATGGTTAAATGGAATCATTAGAGGAGAGCATATGTATCACCATTTGCCAAGGTTAGAGGGTGATGTGTAAGCTCATAAGGAGAAGAAATTACAGCTCACTTATAACCTCTTGCATGATCCAATGGAGGAGAGCCAAAACATTGAGCTCATCATGGAAAACTTGGGAGAAGCAAAAATGCCTATCCTCTCAGCCGAATTCCTCCTCCAATGGGTTAATAGGGGAGATAACAACTCCCCTAGAACAACCTAAGCTAAGTCATGGCCTCCCCTTGGCTATAAATAGAGCCTAAACCGAGCCTAGTAGGGAGAGAAGAAAAAAATTAGTAAGACCTATAGGCTGCTCAAATCTCCTTGCTCTCAACATAAAAACTCTTCCTAAGAGTCTTAACAATCCATTAGGATCAAATCCGAGCCATAGATTGAGCCCAATCGAGCCAATTTAATCAAATTTCAAAAACAACCCAAACCGACCACCTCTTCAAAATTCTCCTTTAAGCCCGACTTCTGGATCAAATTCTCATGCAGCAATAATCTTTCATTGGGGTCCTAGAAGACAACTACAAGTTCTGATCTAGCTTGATTTGCTTGAGGCAAAGGTATGAAATTATTTTTTAAAAAATAATTTGTATTTTTTAAATATCATGTGTTATATTAGCCCAGAAATGTTACATCACCATATGTAAATATTCTACATGTTTAGATAATTCCATGGGTTCAAAAATCACTCAATTTCATTAAGAAATGAGTGAGATATTAAGATTTGAAGTTTAACGGCTTGAAATAATTCGAACTTTTATTCGAATTATCTCAGCCGTTCGATCCCGTGTTTCGGGATGAACGGCGCTGATCGCGCTCCAAGGTATCCCGTGTTCGGCCTCCCGCAGCGGATCCTCCCGCCTGTTCGATGCGTACGAGGACACGCGTCGGTGGGAGGTGAGTTTGGCGGCGCGAAATTGTTTAAAATTAATTTTAACTTTAAAAACTTTAAAATTTAATATCTTTTTATCTAGAGGTCATAAAAATATGATAAAAATACCTCTGGAAAGCTCTTGAAGAGGAGAAAATTATGAAATAAAAATCATAATTTTGTTCCCATTATTTAATTTTTAAATAATTAAATACTCTCTGGAGTATTTTAATTATTAAAAATTATTTATAAATAAAAAAATATGAAACTTTGAGGCATTTATCTTTATGCTCTTAGGGATCTTTCATGACTTTTCCAAGGACATAAAACATGTCTATGGTACTTTTCTCTAATTTCAAGTCTTTTTGTAATTATTTTAAATAATAATTATAAAAAAAATTTAAAATTAAGAAAAATAAAATGGAAATGACTAGAAATACTAGGGCAACAGACAATATTCCTAAGAGAATCATTTCTAAGTCATAGAAATAATTTCGACTGACATTTTGAATTTTAGGATTAAAACTCTTTATTAATCAAATGATTTTAATCCTAAAAATAACCATTCATAAACTTAGCTTAGTTTCCTTAATAATCTAAGTTTGAAATGAATCTAGTCTATGATAGTCTAATGGAAAACTTTAATAAAATTTAAATTGACAAAATTAGACTTAATTAAGTTTAAAACATCATTTAAACCTATTAAACCTTAAATTTAATTAATTAAGTCTAAAATGACAAAATTAGACTTAATTAAGTTTAAAACATCATTTAAACCTATTAATCCTAAATTTAATTAATTAAGTCTAAAATGACAAAATTAGACTTAATTAGGTTTAAAACATCATTTAAACATATTTAATCCTAAATTTAATTAATTAAGTCTAAAATGACAATATTAGACTTAATTAGGTTTAAAATATCATTTAAGCCTATTAAACCCAAAATTCAATTAATTAAGTCCAAAATGATAAAATTAGACTTAATCAAGTTTAGAATATCATTTAAACCTACTTAATTAAACCTTACCTAAATTAGGTTTAATTAACCTTAAATAATTAGACTTAACCCATAATAAGTCTAATTAATCAATTAAACCTTACCTCAATTAGATTTAATTAACCTTAAATAATTAGACTTAACCCATAATAAGTCTAATTAATCAATTAAACCTTACCTAAATTAGGTTTAATTAACCTTAAATAATTAGACTTAACCCATAATAAGTCTAATTAATCAATTAAACCTTACCTAATTAGGTTTAATTAACATTAAATAATTAGACTTACCCATAATAAGTCTAATTAATCAACTAAACCTTACCTAAATTAGGTTTAATTAACCTTAAATAATTAGACTTAACCCATATAAGTCTAATTAATCAATTAAACCTTACCTAAATTAGGTTTAATTAACATTAAATAATTACACTTAACCCATAATAAGTCTAATTTAACAATTAACCTTACCTAAATTAGGTTTAATTAACTTTAAATAATTAGACTTAACCCATAATAAGTCTAATTAATCAATTAAACCTTAACTAAATTAGGTTTAATTAACCTTAAATAATTAGACTTAACCCATAATAAGTCTAATTAATCAATTAAACCTTACCTAAATTAGGTTTAATTAACCTTAAATAATTAGACAACCCATAATAAGTCTAATTAATCAATTAAACCTTACCTAAATTAGGCTTAATTAACTTTAAATAATTAGACTTAAATTAAAATAAGTCTAATTAGTCAATTAAACCTTACCTAAATTTGGTTTAATTAACCTTAAATAATTAGACTTATCCCATAATAAGTCTAATTAATCAATTAAACCTTACCTAAATTAGGTTTTATTAACTTTAAATAATTAGACTTAACCCATAATAAGTCTAATTAATCAATTAAACCTTACCTAAATTAGGTTTAATTAACCTTAAATTATTAGACTTAACCCATAATAAGTCTAATTAATCAATTAAACCTTACCTAAATTAGGTTTAATTAACCTTAAATAATTAGACTTAACCCATAATAAATCTAATTAATCGATTAAACCTTACCTAAATTAGGTTTAATTAACTTTAAATAATTAGACTTAACCCATAATAAGTTTAATTAATTAATTAAACCTTATCTAAATTAGGTTTAATTAACCTTAAATAATCAAATCTAAATCAAACTTAAGTCTAACCTACACTAGGCTTAAGTTAAACCAAACTTAGGTTCAACTCAACATAAACCTGAGTCAAACCTAAATCAAACTTAAGTCAAACCTACACTAGGCTTAAGTCAAACCAAACTTAGGTTCAACTCAACATAAACCTAGGTCAAACCTAAACCTAACTTAAGTCTAACCTACATTAGGCTTAAGTCAAACCAAACTTAGGTTTAACTCAACATAAACCTAAGTCAAACCTAAACCTAACTGAAGTCTAACCTACACTAGACTTAAGTCAAACCAAACATAGGTTCAATTCGACATGAACCTAAGTCAAACTCAAACCTAACTTAAGTTTAACCTACATTAGACTTAAGTCAAACCAAACTTGGATTCAACCTGACATGAATCTAAGTCTAATCCAAACACAACTTAAGTCTAGCCCATGTTAAACTTAAATCAAACTAAACTTAGGTTCAACCCGACATGAACTTAAGTCTGACCTAAACTTAATATAAGTTCAACCCATATTAAACTTAAGTCAACTTTGAATATAGGTTCAACTTAACTTGAACTTAAGTCAAATCTTAACTTAAAAACCAAACTATATTAAACTTTTAATTCAGCTTAATTCAAACCTAAATTCAACATAAAATTTTAATTAAGTCTAACATCTTAGACTTAATTATATCATGAAGCAATTGAGATTTAAAACAACAAATCATAAACTTAAGTCTAAATGGCTCAATAAACTACAGCTAAATAGACTTAATTAAAACTTAAGCCTTATTTAAAATGGACTTAGATGGTCTGCAATTCTAATTAAGTCTAATTTATTAGATTTGATTAACCTTTAGGTCTTATTTAAACAAGGCTTAAAACTTAATTAAGTCTATTCTAAGCTAAACCTTTTAACTTAAATTCAGACAGACATGAATTTAAGTTAATTAGATTCAATCAACATTGAATCTAACTTAGGTTCAACCAGACATGAACCCAAATTAATTCAATTAATATTAAATCTAAATTTAAACCTTTTAACTTAAGTTTGGACATACATGAACTCAAGTTAATTTAAACCAAACCTTTTAACTTAAGTTCAGACAGATATGAACTCAAGTTAATCTAACCCAACTTTCAACTCAAATTCAAACAGACATAAATTCAAAATTCAAGTTTAAACTTAAGTCAAGACATAAATTCGACATTTCAAACATAAATCAACATAACCGACATAAAATTGACATTTCAAATATAAGTTTGACAAATATCGATAATTAATCCGATATTTCGATAAAATTAAACATTAATCAATATAATTTGACATAAACCAACTTCCAATACATGTTAAATCAAAACAATGAACATGACATCATTTTTTGACAATCTTTTCTTTGCAGGGTAAAGACAAAAAGTTTCGTTTAGATTTTCTTTGCATGTTATAGGATGTGCTAACTCTGTTTTACAAGACGACATTCTGGACAAACAAAAACAAAAACTTTTAGGATAGTCACCAAAACAAAACAAAACAACGACATGGACAAACAAAAACAAAAACTTTTAGGATAGTCACCAAAACAAAACAAAACAATGACATGGAAAACAACAACAAAACTTTTAAGATAACGACATGAAAAACAAAATCAAAACTTTAAAATAATAAATATGACATGACATTTAGGAGTGATAGTGGGTACATACTCGTCCTTAAAAATAAAATTTTAGAAAACAAATGATTGACATTAATCAGAAGTTTTCTTGAACAATTAAAAATTGTTTAAGATGTAATTAACTATAGAAGCTTGTTTCTATTGGAGATCCAAAAGAACCCACAATAGAAATCTCTGGTTTTCCATGATTTTCTTTAAATAAAAATTCTAGGATATATTATTCTAGGATATTCTTCTATAAGGATTTTCATAAACATCCTTTTCTACTATTAGCCCTAAATTCCTCAAATCCTTCATGGGATTTATAGGAAAAATATTAGGCTAATATTAGATGGCGACTCCTCAATATCGACATTCCACCCCAAATCTCTTTCCATTCGTCGACAAGAGATTCAGTGGCGACTCCGCTGGGGAAGATCTTTCTTCTCATCTTTTGTTATCATTTGTTTTCGTTTCGAATTTTGAAAATAAGTTCCCAGTTTATAAATAAGTCAATAATATTCGTTTTTCTTGAAATTTCAGAAAAATTGCAATGGATTCTCCGAATTCAATATTTTCTTATTTTCAAGAGTTTGACATACCAATAGAGGAAAATCCTCCCTTTTATCAAGATGATTATGGATTATTTAGTGAAACAAAATTCATATTAGATAATCCATATCAAATTGATACACAATCTTTCCAAGAATTTGACTTACAACCTTATGAAGACTTTCTGAATTTTACAGAAAATTTGCCTGAATATACACCTGAAGAACCTAATACCCTTGAAGAAATGAAAAGACAAGCTGATAGGAAAGGAAAACAAGTTTACAAGGAAGATGATGCTCCGCCATCATCTATGTATGAGATTGGATCTTGTTCAAAGAATATTCATAAAACTCCTTCATTCAAAAGAAAGAAAAGGTGGAACGAAAATGATAATTTTGAAACACCTGAATTTCAACAGAATATTTTTGAAAACCCTTCCTTTTTAGAAGAAAATCCATATATTCTGATTCCTGTTGAATACACTAATAATTCCTTTCAACCTAAAAGCTCTCCTCCGTTTCGTGCTATATATTTAGTGTTTAAAAGGTTAGCACGAAAAGATAAATGTTCACTATCTAAATTATTAAACAAAATGGGTTGTGCAGTCTCCAACACCATGAAAAGGAGAATTTTAGCGATGGAAAATTCTGACTATCAAGAAACTGACTATCAATTTCCAACTGATAAACATTATGTTCGAGTGCTAGTGAAATTTTGATTGGGCCCTAGAATAAAAGATGTGGTAGTCATAAATGACAAAGCTAAATATGATGAATTGATATCAGGAGCAGAAGATACAACTGCTAAAATGTCGGATTTGGTCCAAGTGCTACAAAAAGCAAATTATCCTCACACAGGTTATGATACACCACCTGAAAGCTCTCGTCCTATACTTAAAAATAATGTATGGAGACGAAAATCATCTGAAAGAAATTTAGATACCACCAACACTCCTGCAAATAGTTCACAAGAAGAAACTTGCAAAAAACATTCTGCAAAATCATTTGAAGAAAGATTGAAGAAATTAAAAAATGATATAAAGCAACTTTCAGAGCAAAGGAAGAAAGATACTTCTGATAGTTCCAATGAAAATGTTGCCAGTGTTAACATGGTAGAAACACGATCTACTTCATTAGCACGAGAAACAAATGAAGAGGAGGCAACCAATGAATTGCGAGCGGTGATACGACAACGTGATGAACAAATCAGTCGTCTTGAACAAAAGATGGAAGAATTGGTAGCAACTTTGCAAAATCCACCAACGAACTCATCTCCAGCCATTGAAATCATCAGACCGGAGGCTATTCATATACTTGAAAATAAAGAAGAACCAATAGATATTGAGGAAAGCACTCAAAAGAAAAATAATTCCCCTCATAATGAAATTCCAGAAAAGGATATTACTGAACTTGTGGAACAAAAAATTAAAGAAACTATGGCTTAAGTGAAAGCTGGAGCATTAACTCCAAAGGGTAGACCATACCCAGAAGAATTTGATTCTATTCAATACCCTAAAGGCTTTGTTCCTCCTGTTTTTAAAATGTTTGATGGAACGGGTAACCCCCGACAACACCTAGCACATTTTAGAGCAAGCTGCTGTAATGCTGGAGGAAGTGATGCTCTCCTATTTCTACGATTTGTTAACGAGTCTCACGGGAGTTGCCTTCGACGCGGTATGCGGAACTTTCCAATGGATGCTGCCAAAACCTTTGTGGAACTTGAAAGCCTCTTTATTCAACGTTTTGCGGGAGCACAACATCACACCACTGTTGTTGATTTGGTGGTAGAAAAACAAAAACTGGGAGAACGTTTAGTGGATTATATTTTACGCTGGAGAAATCTCAGCATGAAATGTGAACCACAACTACAAGAACAACACGCTGTTGGAATATTGCTTAAAAATATCCATGGTCCTATAGCATTTATGCTCAAAGGATTCACAATAAAGACATTTGAAAAATTACTCAGTAAAGCTGCTAATCTCCAAGAAGAAGCAAAACAAATGAGTGTAACGGAGAAAACTGAAAAGATAAAAACTATCAAAACATTTGAAAAGAAACCTGGAAATGTTGTAGAAAAAGGTAAACAGGTGATGCAAATTCAACCAGAATAAAAGAAACAACAACGACAGAATCCTTCGACATCACAAACATCACCTCAATTACAACTTCAACAACAAATCCGAGTACCAACAGAAAAGAAAACAGTGGCTGAAAGAATGAATAAAGAATATTCATTTAAAACAAAAGTCGTTAGTAAAATAATTCATAGCCTCCTTAAAATGCCCGAATTTAAGCTACCAGAAGCTAAAAGGCCAGCAGAAATTGACATGAAAGACAATCCTAATTATTGTCCTTATCACAGAATGCTTGGACATAAAATTGAAGACTGTTTTGTCTTCAAAGACTGTTTGGAGCATAATTTTAAAGACGGAAACATAATAATCCTGAAAGAATATTTGAAAGAACCTGGAAAAAAGGATCAGTCAATATGATTTCGATAGGGAAACTCAATCCTGGAAACAAAGACAGTAGTTCTGAAGAAATCTTTGCTAAATATCAAATCACAAAATTTCCCTAAAAGGAAAAGAAAAAGAAAATCAAGAAACCAAAAAAGATCAAAGGTCTTCCAAGTATAGGGGCTGCAACTCCTTTTGTACCTTCTAGTTCATTTTCCTCTTGTACTAGGATAGTTATGTCGGGTGAAGGACGAAAAATCCTCAAACCGATAACTTTGTATGACTTCCTTTTTACTACCATGAATAATAACAATCCTAGTTTTGCTTATATTTTGTCTAGTTTGGGAGATGTTTTTGAGAATAATCATTTGAATTCTAACCCAATAGACGATACTCAAATCATATATGATCAATCTAAAGACAACCAAAATAATGAAAATACAGATGAAAAATCTGACAATGATGAAAATGAAAATGACATTGCTACACTCCAACTACGAGGAACTCCTTTTTCCATAGAATTGAAACCCTCAGACTCAGAGACAAAAGAGTCGGATAATCAACTTGAAGAAATAGTTGAAATTAATTTAAGGAGTGGAGAAATCTTACCTCCTAGGATACTCCACAAGAAAAAGAAAGACAAATAATCACACCAGACAAGATCATTCGTCCAATGCATCCCCAAACCCCTGAAAGAACTATGGACGATCTTCATAACAAGGTGGATTATAACGTACTAGCTCATTTAAGAAAATTACCTGCGAAGTTAAGCATCTATGATGCTCTCATACTTTCCAAAGAAATGAGAGAATCATTAATAAAGGCCCTTTCAGATCCAGATATTTACTTAACTCAACTTGCTAGTATTACCCAAAATAAAGCTTACTAATTAGAGAAATCAACGAAGATTACCCTCTCTGACAATGACTTGTTGCTTGGAACAACTGAACACAATCGTCTACTGTATATTACGGTGAACATAAATGATACAATACTTTCAAGAGTTCTTATTGACCCAGGTGCTTCAATCAACATTATGAATTTAAGAGCTCTTGCATATTTAGACATTGATGCCTCTCAACTATCAAGGGATACGATGATGTTAAGAGGATTTAATCAACAAGGAGAATGGGCCCTTGGATCAATAACATTACTCTTGAAAATAGCTGACTTGACAACGACAACAAAATTTCATATTATTGATTCAGACACCTCTTTTAATGCCTTACTTGGCAGACCTTGGCTTCATGAGTATAAAATGGTTCCTTCTTCCCTACATCAATGTATAAAATACCTACGAAAAGGACAAGAATGTTGTATTATAGGAGATCTGCAACCATTTTCAATCTATGAAATCGGTATACATGAAAATGTAACATATTATGCTCCTATAAATAAAACAATGTCTTCCAAAGAAACAACAGTGGATGTGAAAGAAAAGAACAAAGAAAAGAAAATAAATGAAAAGAATTCTTCAATAAAGACAAAAGGAAATAATTCCCGTCAAACTCAAACTCAAGGTCGAGGACGAGGACGAGGACGAGGGAAGGAAGATCCAACTGTCACAGTAAAGAAATCACTGAAGTTCAAAATACACGTGGATTCTGAAGAAGAAACAACATCTATGGTTTTGAAAGAACCTCAATTCAAAATATCTTTGGAAGAAGAAGATAAAGAAAGACAATTTGAATCTATGTATGACAAAATCAATCATTATATACATTCTATGACTTTGACTCCAATCTCCACTGCTAAGATTGAGAATTTAATAGTCAAAGAAGTATATAATGATGACAAAAAGCCAATTAAATTTAGATTTGGCTCTAGTTCCTCTTGTACTGAAAATGATGTAAAAATAGAAGATGAAAATCTTCCACAATCAATGAAAATTCCTTTTGAGTTGTATTCTCCTTGAGCACAAAAATTTATTCAAAATAGTTTAATGTTCAAACAATGATCTTTAAAACAACCACATTTCATTGAATAAATGTGGAATAATAATAAACGAAATTCTAACTCCAAAGAAGGAATTGGATTTGGAACTCTAGGACCATTAGATGACACAGAATTTTGTCTGACCATCACTAAGAATAAGATTCCGAATCATTACCTGATCTTCCAATTGAAGATGCTCCTCCAGAATTGGAAGAAGAAATTAAATTGATAATTGATGAATTAAAAGAAATAAATTTAGGAACTAATGAAAATCCAAAACTAACTTTATTAGTTCATTCCTTAATGATGAGGAAGTAAAAGACATAACTCAATTGTTGATAGAATATAAAGACTGTTTTGCTTGGACTTACGACGAGATGCCTGGTTTATCTCCAGAAGTCGCAGTCCATAAACTTGGGATAAATCAAATCACGATCCCAATTAAACAAGCTCTAAGAAGGATGCGTGTCGAAATAGAGCAACAAGTCATTGCAGAAGTCATGAAATTGATAGAAGCTGACTTCATACGAGAAGAAAAATATCCAACATGGTTAGCCAATGTGGTGCCAGTTAAAAAGAAAAACAGACAGATAAGGGTCTGTATAGACTTCAGGGACTTGAACAAAGCATGTCAAAAAGATGAATTTCCTTTACCAATTCCTGAATTAATGGTCGATATAGCATCAAAACATGCAATATTTTCCTTTATGGATGGATCATCAGGATATAACCAAATAAAGATGTTTTCGGAGGATGAAGCGAATACAACTTTCCGGACACCCATGGGGATATATTGTTATAAGGTTATGCCATTTGGGCTAAAAAATGCCGGTGCAACCTATCAAAGAGCCTTGACACGGATTTTTGATGAATTCATACATAATTAAGTCTAATGTTATGTCGACAATCTGGTTGTCAATAGTAAACAAAAAGATGATCATATATACGATTTGAGAATTGTTTTTAAATGACTACGACAATACAATCTTAAAATGAATCCCTTAAAGTGCACCTTCGGTGTCACTTCAGGAAAATTTTTAGGATTTGTAGTTCGGCATCGTGGGATAGAAATTGATCCTCTCAAAATTGAAGTTATCCTGAATATGCCTCCTCCTAAAAATCTAACCCAATTGAGATCCTTTCAAGGAAAATTAGCGTATATACGACGTTTCATTTCCAATCTATCGGGTAGATGTCAACCTCTCACTGCCCTTACTAGAAAGGATACCAAATTTGTATGGGATGAAAAATGCCAGCACGCCTTTGAAAACATCAAACAATATCTGACAACCCCTCCTGTCTTAGCAGCCCCTGTATTAGGAAGACCTTTAATCCTTTACACTGCAGCATTGGACAATTCACTTGGAGCTTTATTAGCACAAGTAAGTGACGAGGGAAAAGAAAGTGCATTATACTATTTAAGTCGTTGTTTAGTTCCAACAGAAATAAAATACCCGACAATTGAGAAGCATTGTTTAGCCTTGATCTTCGAGTTCAAAAACTAAGGCATTATATGCTTTCTCATAAGGTAACTCTTATTTCAAGTGTTAAACCATTACAATATTTAATAACATGACCAACACTTTCTGGGAGATTAGCAAGATGGGCAATGATCTTACTCCAATTTGATATAACATTTGTACCGTTACGTGCTATCAAAGGACAAATCCTAGCAGATTTCTTAGCAGCACATCCAATTCCAACTAGATCACCCCTTAATGATGATTTACCTGATGAACAAATATCAGAAATAAAAAATTCCAATGTGCAACGATGGGAACTCTACTTTGACGGAGCATCGTCTGCATGGAAAGACAAAGACAAAGAGACAATTATACCAGGCAAAGCTGGAGTAGGATTGATTTTCATTACTCCAGACAAAACGATGATGCCTTTTTTATATCATTTGATATAACCATGCACAAATAATGAAGCCGAATAGGAAGCGCTCATAACTGGTCTAGAATTAACGATATTAATAGAAATTAAAAACATCGACATCTACGGAGACTCCCAACTGATTATCATTCAAATATCTGGCAAATATAAGACTCTGAAACCACGACTTGAACAGTATTCTCATTACACTCTGAAATTACTTCAACAAATTCCTGATGTAACATTCTCCTTAATCCCGAGACGAGACAACTCTCTAGCAGACGCTTTGGCAAAACTTGCAAAGGAGTTTGCCTGTCTAGAAGAAGACGACATACTGATTTCTATAAGAGGACGACAAGTTCTTTCTCAAATTGATATGGATAATTTACATAAAATCGGTGAAAATATGACAATGGCAATAAATGACAAAAATGATGATTGGCGACAACCAATCATCCATATTTACAAACTGGAAAAGTACCTGAAAAACACTTCTATTGCCAACCAAATTAAACAAAAAGCATTATCATATGCTCTAATAAATGATATTCTTTACAAACGGTCTTTTGATCAGATGTGGTTAAGATATTTAAACCAAGTTGAAGCTCAAGAGATTATTAAGGAAGTTCATTCAGGTTTATGTGGTGCACATCAATCTGGGCCCAAAATGAAAATGAAAATAAAAAGAATGGGTTATTATTGGCCAACAATGATGGCCGATTGCCTTGACATTGCAAAGAAATACCATCAATATCAGATACATGGGGTAGTTTTACATCAACCTTCAAATGTCCTAAACCCAACTATTGCATCATGGCCATTTGAATGTTGGGGTACCGACATAGTGGGCCCTATAGATCCTCTATCTTCCAAGGGTCATAAATTTATTCTGCGTGACCATCGACTATTTTTCCAAGTGGGCAGAAGCAACACCACTTAGAGAAGTTAAGGCAGAACAAGTTCTTCATTTCTTTAAAACACACATCGTTTATAGGTTTGGAATTCCTCGAAGGGTCATATCAAACAATGGATTAGCCTTCAAAAACACGAAAAATGAATAATTTTATCCAAAGACACGGGATTGATTGGAGGTACTCCACAATTTATTACCCTAAGGCCAATGGATTAGCCGAAGCTTTCAATAAAACATTGGTTCAAATATTGAGAAAGACGTTGAATAACAACCCGAGATAGTGGCATGAACGATTAATAGAAGCTTTATGGGCTTATAGAACTACATACCGAACTCCAACACAGTCTACACCATTTGCTTTGGTATATGGTTCTAAAGCCATTGTACCACTTGAAGTCCAAATTCCTTCTCTCAGAATTGCGATAGCAAAAAAAATAACTGAAGAAGAAAATGCTAGACTACGACTTGAAGAACATGAAAGTTTGGAAGGCAAACATCTACAAGCCCAACAAAATCTTGAACTGTATCAAGCAAAAATGATACGAGCTCACGACAAATTAGTTCACCCTAGAACCTTTCGAATTGGTGAATTAGTTTTGGTTCTTCAAAGACATATACTAGCTCATGAAAGATAGGTGGTAAATTTGAACCAATATGGCAGGGCCCATATGTAATTGAAAAGACATATTAGGGAGGATCCTACCAACTGGTGGATTGTCAAGGAGAAAGAATCCTGCCTCCAATCAATGAACGTTTTCTAAAGAAATACTATGCAACATAAAAAAATAAAAATGAATAGTGACATTTTTAAACTGGGACAATAAAATCTTCTTTCCAAAATCATCTTTTATTTTTTTTATGACATCTGTTTCATTTGTTGAACAAATGTTAAAAAGGCTAAAATGTTATTTTGTCTTATTATTTTCAGGAAAAATGTCTGAAGACAGACTATTTTTCTCATTTCAAATAAATATGACCTTCGCCTTGGACCCTCGAAACATAGACGAGGGAACCAGAATTCATTTCAACTTTGACCTGTTGCAGGTTGAATCCATATATCATGGATCGTTACTTTATCTGGTGAATCATAGTGAAGTTAATCTGCAAACACCTTTGATAGAATTCAAACTCCGACAACCCAAAGAATATGACTTCACAATCAGTGACAGCTCAGATAAGGGAGAATTCATTACTACTTCAGTACAAGGAGCATCCACATCGGGTACAAAAAATATGGCGACAGGACTTACTATATCACAAAGACGAAATCATAATAAACGACTGAAACGACAAAAATAATTACAGGAAAAACAAAACATGGAGGATATTAGTCAATCGAAATCACGAACTATTAACACTCCATTTGAGGAAATAAACTCTGCCTCAGAAACGACAGATCTAGACCCTGCAAAGAAAAATTAAAATGGAAAAGTAGTTATCACTTTACCTGCTCAGAGTCTGAAGGTGTCAAATAAAAAGGTTGATGAACAAAATCACTCAAGGGAAGAGGTTCGACGAATTCGTGCTATCGAGTGAAGAACTTTTGAACAATACAAACACATGAATAAAAGGACAATAAATATTACGGATGGTCTTAAACTGTTTACCGTAATATTTGATGAAGCCGAACAACCGCTATCATTGATCATATTACAAAAGCCCAAAATCAGGGTAGGGCTAGACTCCTTCAAAGGAAAACCTATTTTGAACCTAATAAATGGATTCGTGGCAAGGGTAGACAAACCCTACAATATGGGTGTTGCTGCAATTATGTAAGAGACAGAGAAGGAAATCTTCCCGGAATTTTGCGACACGAACAATTCGATCCTTTACCCACTGTGATAATCCAAGTTATCAAAAGACTTGTCACTTGGTTGATTTTACCTACAGACTGTATTCCTAACAGTTTCATCATCAATATATATGATAAAGGAGACTGTATCCCTCCTCACATTGACAGCCATGACTTCGAAAGACCCTTTTGCACGGTGTCTTTAATGAACTGCTGCTCTACTGTGTTTGGGAGGGAGATACAGATTCTCAGACCTGGAGAATTTGAAGGTACGTGCTTGTTGACCTCATTTTTGATGAGGTCTTCTCTTCTTCTTTTTAGTGCTTAGGATCTAGCCTTAGGCTTTCCCTTTGACTATCTTAGAGGACTAGAATTGGGATCCACCTTCTAGAATTTCAAACCACTTCTAAACTCCCTTCAAACTCCACAAACTTGACTATAGACCCCTAATCACCTAGAGGGTTGAAATCAAATGTGGAAGTTTAAAGGATGAGTTCCTATAGGACTCTTTGGCCTTAGGACTACCCTGGGTGGCCTGGTCTGGTGAAGGGCTGACTTACACACACACTACACCTATATACTACACTTTCACACACATCCTAGAAACACACCCATACCTAACTTGACCTCCTGACTCATAAAGGTGATTCACATGGATGGTCCTTAACCCCTAAGCCCTCGGCGCAGAGGTTAGGAACAACATAGTGAATGCCTCAAATGAGTGCCTTCATGGCTCATATGGGCTTGATGTGGCTTCATGGCTCAACTAAAATGATTTTATTCCACTTACATTCACCCAATCTTCAATTTTCCAAATTTTCAATTTTTGACCCCCGGGACCTTACACCCGCCTAGCCTACCCAAAACCCTTGAAACTACCCAAAATTTGCAAAATCACCTAAATTACCCAAAATTCCTCAAAATCAATCCCAAGCATTCCCACATTACTCAAATTGATCATCCATACCGAAAAATACCAAAAATTCTAAAAATACCTCCCAATACCCTCCAAATACCCAAAATACCCCTCTTGACCCAAAAATTCAAAAATTCAGAAAATTCCCAGAAAATTTCAGAAAATCCCAAATATTCCCAATTTCATTTTGTTTAACTACACCATGGGCCAATTTGGTCAATTTACCCTACTTTTGTCAAAACCCCCAATTTGACCCATTTTAACCCAAAGTGAACCCAATGTCAAACCAAACCTATCCAATTGACCCAAATTCTGGTCCAATTCAATTCTAAACTTCAATTCAACATTCCCAACACAAATCTAGACCAAATCCAAGTCCAATTTGATTGATATTTGGATCCAATTTCACTTTTGGCTTTAAAGCCCAATTTGGACCCATGACCCAAACTTAACCCAAACTCACCCAATTCAACTCCAATTAACCCCAAATCTTTTCTAAATCTTCCTTAGCATCACCACAAGCAAAACACTAACATGATTTGCCCAAAATTTAGACCTAAATCCCACTCAAATTCAACCCAAAGCTAAAAGGCCCAATTTTAACCTAAACCCAAGCCTAACCCAAATGAGCCCAAACCCCAAAATCAAAGCCCAACCAAAGTCAAAACCTCTTTGAAACACCCCCATAAACATTTCTCAACATTAATTTTACATCAATTTCAACCCTAGACCAACATTGGCCCAACTTGGCCCACTTGGACCTATATCGGCCCATTCACCAAAAGAACCCAAATTCAACCCAATTCAAACCCAAATAACCCCCAATTTGCTTCAAGTCACTCATGACACATCCATGAGCTAAACCCAACAACTATTTAGCCCAAGCCTTTACCAAAATTTCATCCCAAAATCCATTTTAAAATTCAAAAGCCCACTTTCCTAAACCATCTTAAAAGCCCATCTAAAACCATTTCAAAAAGCCCAAAATCTACCCTAAAGCCCACATGACACCTCCACTTGCCATACACTTAATAAAAGCCATTCCCTAAGTCCTAAATCCATCATCAAATCATTCCAAATCAAGTTTCATACAAATTTCCATCAAATTACCAAAAATTCCTAAAATTCATTTTCATGAAATTGACCAAACTTTTTGCCAAGCCAAAGGTGAGCCATGAAGCCATGCATGAGCCACATGTGAGCCATGAGAGCCTTGGACACTCCACCATGCCATATTGGGTAAGAAGAGGGAGGGCTTTCCTTAATCCCTAAAGCTCATTAGCCTTAATCATGTTTCACCTAAACTTAAATTTAATCCAAATATATTTGGATGGAGACTTCTCCATGCTAAACCAGCTGATCCCTTTGATCCCCCACAGCATCCAAAGACACCTTGAGGGGTGCACCAACCCCAAATGGGTGGGTTGACCCATTTAGGCTCAAAACTAGCCATGCCCCATTCCACTTTGGATTAAAGCTTTTACACATGGCATTTGCCAATTGCTTGCACCAAGTCCCAGCCCTGACCCACCTGACCTTGAGGGTGACCCATGCCTGGCCGGCCGGCCACCAGTGCTGCCGGAAAACACCATGGCCGAGAGCTCACATGTGAGCCAACTTTGGAATTCTCCCTCGCTCGAGCCGCCCCATCCCCGCGTGGCCATTATAGCTATTCTTCTCTTGCCAAGAGCAGCTCGATCCCAAGCCCTAACTCTCCACGGGAGGCCCTCTACCCTCTCCTATTTAAACACCACCCCTTCTCGGCCATGAGAGGTCGCTGAAACAAACCTTAAGGAAACTCGCCAAAATTGCTCCGTACTACTCCCCATACACGAGCACTTGACCCCCACCGAAATCCCCCTGCCATTTCTTCTCTCGCGAGCTCGATTTCGTAGTTGAAATCCAAGCCCAAAACCAGGACACTTCTCCATAGTGAGCCAATCCCCAAATCGATTGGTTCTACACCTTCACTGGACCAGGGAAGGTGTCCACCAACGAAAGCCCCATCTCCGAGGCCACCCAATTGCTCCGGCCTCCAAGCTTTGTGATCGGCCGTGGTCGAAATCCTACTCAGGCAATTCACTGCACCGGGAGACTTCATCCGGGGCTTTCCGGGATCCAATCGAAGGTGCAACAACCCTCGGATCGAAGCCACACTTCTCCGAGCAAAGGTATGGCCTCACTCTTCTTCCCGAGCTTCCGAACATTCTCCATTTTTATTGCGTAAATTTCATCCCACATAAACTCGTATGGATGTGTTCGTCTTCTCGAGACGAATCCATAGAGCATAAGAACATGAAAATCCATCGAGTATCGAGTGAGATCTTAGGGATTTAGTGTGGACGGCTCTCGGGTGAGGATGCTCGGGGACGATGAACGGATGTCGTCCATTCAATACACGCGCGGACGGACGGCTCGGATGGCGTCGGACCGAGGAGACGGTACGAGAACCGCGGGGCCCGGCCGCCGACTCGAGCGACGACTTCGAATGGGAGCGCGACGCGTGTGCGTTCGGAGATGCCGAGGATGACGCGGCGCCGCGTGGATAAATAGAAAATTAGGGGTATTTTCTATTTATTTAATTCCCTAAACTTCAAAAATTCATAACTTTGTGTAGGAAAATCATAAAAATACCCTCTTGCTCAGTGAATAAAGGAGAATAATGTGGAAAAGAAATTATTTAATTTCATAAAGTATTTTATTTTTAATAATTTATTTACTCTCTGCATATTTTTAATTCTCTATGCATGTATACAATTCACCATGGCATGAGACCATAGGGCTTTTAAGCCTCCGAATTTGGGAACATTCCATGAATTTTCCAAAGTCAGAGGCCATCCCTATGAAAAGTTATTGATTTTTCAAATTCATGTTACTGTTTTGAGTATTTTAATTACAATAAATAACATGTTATGAAATAAATCCTAGAAAAATTTGGTGATGTTCCTTATGACCAGAGGACCCTAGGAAAAATAGGTTTTGAGTTAGTTAATTTAAAATAACCCTAATTGGCTTAAACACCCAAAATAGGTCTCTAATTAATTAGAGCTAACCATACATCAAATTAACTTGAAATCAATTCTCCACTGACCTTTAGGATCAGAGGAACCCACCATAGAAGTTGGAGGTCAATTGGACTTGGTTAGCCCTACTAAATGGGTTGATTAAGCCACTTAGTCATTTTAAACTTTAAAAATTCATAACTTTCAAAATATCTTTCAAAAATTCACCAAATTGGTTTTGGAGCCTCTCTGATATTAGGAGAATTTAAGGAAATTAAAATTACAATTTTCTAAAAAAAGTTGATTTTTAATATTATTTTAATATTTTTAATAATTAAAAAATAATAAAAATCACAAAAATAATAAAATTCACCAAAATGTCACATTTTGAATTTTAATCACTTAGGAACAAACCCCATATTTTTCTTAGGTCTATTTAGTGAGATATTAAATTTTAAAGCGCTAGGGTAATTTTAAAATTAAAAAAATGTATTTTCTAGCATTTTCACTAAAATAATTATAATAAATCATAGAAAAATCAGAAAATTGCAAAATTTAATTCTCTGATTTCCTTGATATCAGAGAGATTTTTGAAAAATATAAAATTCATTTTTCAACATTTATTTTATTTTTAAATTAATTAATATTCCAAAACTTAAAATAATTATAATAAAAATAATATAATTCAAAAAATCACCAAAATTGGTCCAAGTGGTCCTCTGGTCATTAGGAATGTCCCCTAATTTTCTTAAGGATAGAAATTTTCCCTTGGTCATGTTATTAAATTTTCCTTGGAAATCTCTATTTTCTACCAAAAATAATTATATAAATAAATTAAATACAGAAAAATCACATTTTCTCCTCTCATGTCTTTATTGACATATGAGTGAAGTCACATAAAAATTTCAAGTTCATTTGAGCTCAATTTAGTGAGTTATAAAATTATTAAGCTTAAAAGGGTAAAGTGGTAATTAAAATTTTAACCCTTAATTAAAACTTTAGGTTTAATAAAATTAACAAGTAAAATATTTGATCCTAATCTGATTTGGATGATTGAAATTTAAATAATTAAAGGGTAGAAACCCATTAGGCAATTCAAAATAATTAAACCTTAATTAAATAATTGATTAAATTTGGAAGAATAATAAAATTGGAATTGTTAAAATAGGGATATTATTAGGAAGAGATTTATTCTTTAATTTAAAAATCCCTAAATTAATTATCTCATTAATATTCAATTCTTAATTAAAATGATAACTCAAATTCAAAATATTAAAAGACTTAATCATTAAACTAAAATTAAATTATTAAACTCTTTTAAAATTTCAATTAAAATTAAAAATAAAATTAAATTAAAAATTAAATTAAATTAAGTAAATTAAATTGGATTAAATTAAATTAAAATTAAAAGTTGAATTAAATTAAAGATTAAATTAAATTAAATTAAATAAACAAATTAAATTAAATTAAATGACTTAAATTAAATTAAATTAAATTAAATTAAATAAATAAAATCAAATTAAATTAAGTTAAATCAAATTAAAGATTAAATTAAATGATTAAATTAAATTAAATTAAATTAAATTAAATTAAATTAAATTAAATTAAAATTAAATCAAATCAATCTAAATTAAGTTAAACCAAATTAAATTGAATAGAATTAAAATTAAATTAAATTAAATTAAATTAAATTAAGGTGAATTAAATATAAGATCACCAAAGACATAAAGAATTCAAAATAAGTCTAAAATAACTTGAACACTATTCCAAATTTAAACCCATTAATTGAAATTAAACTAAATCACAAACCATTTGAACACCAATTTACCCTCGAAAGCTTTAGTTATCATAACTCCTAAACAAACATTAAATGAAATGTTACTTCATTTATAGGATATTCAAATGTCCTAGTTCACTGAGTAAGATAACAACAAAACCAAACCTCGGACGATTACTTCACCTGATTAATTAAATCCATTTGGACTTAAAACAATCCTATCAGTATTGAAAAGATGTTTAAGATTCTTCTTAAGCACTTCCTCAATATGATAGGATATTTATAAGAACAATTGAACTTAATTGTTCTTTGATGAAGAAAATCGTCTTCAAACAAAAACACAAGGAACCTAGACGTCATAGGAAATGACTAGCTATAGGATTAGGAATTTGGTAGAAAACCATAACCCTTACCTTAGCTTTACCTAGGAACTTGCTTAAATATTCTAATTGTGTTTTAAGTGCAGCTTGGGATGACGGGAAGACCCTCCAGGGTACGCTTTTATTTTATTGCAATTTACTTTCTTGCAATTTACATTATTGCAATTTATTTAATCGCATTGCACTTACTTTTCCTGCATGATAAACAATTGTTGCATGAAAACCCACACCTTTAGGATAGTCCCTAAAACTGAAACCAAAACTAAGTTAAAAGTTATTGCAAGATAAAATTCATAGCCACAACATTTCAAAATATAAAACAACTCAAAATTTAATCACAAACAGAACACAAAACTACAATTACAATTAAATTAAAACGTCCTGTTGGATGATCGGGAATACCTCGGATGATGTAACCTACGTGTTGCTAACGGGATTTCCACGGTCTAAATGAAAGTGTGGAACTCATTCGGTTGAGTTTAGCAAATTCATCCGGACTAAGTGAATCCGATAAAAATAATGATGCCGGAAGGATGGAACAGTGGGATCTTAACCGGTGTCATTATAATCAACTTTAAGATTTGTTTTAATTAAAACATAAAAAACACTTGGAAATTAAGATTCTCTCTAAACCAAAACACTTTTCTCATCCCCTGATTTATGACTTCTAAAACTAAAACTCTGCAACAACAAGGAGCTCGGAGCATGGTGGGCAACACGGCCATCGTCATCAGCAAAACCTTAGTCTACTTCAACAAAACTTTCCTAGAATTAAATAACAAAGCCATAGGACTTCGAGGTAGTTTGCCTAGTGCAACATAAATCCTCAACTCTTCGTTAGGCATTTGCATTGCAAATTAAGCCCTAACCGATCTTAGGATTCCGAGGTAGTCGTCCGATACGACAATAAACCCTCATACCTTCGAGGCTATTTGTATGATTGTCATATAAATATAAGCCCTAATTAATTAAAATTGGCAAGATTAAAACATTAAATAAACATTAGGACTTTCCTAAATCTAAGCCAAACAATAGGATAGTCGGGAAATTGCCGAAGTTCACTTCGAATCTGTGATTTCTCCTACTTTTCTTCCTTTGAATTCCCAAAACTAAATGTTCCAAATTTGATCCATTCCCTATTGAAATTCCAAAATTCAATCCTTTGACAACTTAAACTTTGAAATTCTTGAGAGCGAAATTATTGATTATTATCGAGAGTTTTCTTAGGTGATTCCCGTCACTTAAGATGTAATTAACTATAGGGGCTTGCCCTTATAGGGAATTTTAAAGAACCCAGGTAATATAAACCCTGTTTAATGCTTTCATGTTAAGCAGGGGAATTTGTCGGCTTAAAAAAAATTGGTTCGCAGACCAAACGGATGTCACAAATCTTCTAGTTTATTTAATCGAGCCCCACCATCAAGCAGTGTGTCTGTCCTTAGGGATAGATACACGGTTTGTGGTGCGGTGCTCGTTTATATAAACTATTTGGGATGTGAGATCGGTTTAATCTCATGTCTTAAAACCTTCAAATTTAAAAATTATTTTCAAAATCAAATACTACTTTTCAAAATTATTTATTTAAATTAAATTAAAAATTAGCCGACAATCTCTGTAGGCGACCTCTTTTCAAAATACAACACACAACCTAAAAATATGCCGACAACTTCTGGCGACTCCGCTGGGGAAAATTCCTCTCTCCATTATAATCAGATAATTCTGCTTTCAAAAATCGGTAGTGTATCCATGTCCTTAATGGATCAAGCTACCCTTCTTTTGGAACACTATATTCATTTCTACCTTGAACAAGTGTAGCCAACATTCTCTCGGATTAAGGAGCCACTGTTTAGACACCCCTAAACAGAGAGGTTCCGAGACCCTTTTACCTCATTTCTGAGGTGGGGTGGACCCCCAATAGGTGTTAGTTTAGGAGTGATCCTTCGAGTCGAGAAGTCTTGCATAAGACTTTCTTTTCCTTTCCAACTCCGAATCGGATTCCTTACCTTCTCTACACCTTTGAACATTCCGTTCTGAATAAACAAACCCTCTAATAAGTGATTCTTTTAATAAATGATTCCTTCTTATAAATACATGAACAAGAATGTGTTCGGACTCTTTTCAATTCCTTTCTTTTCGTCCTAAAGAAAAGAAGCATAACTTTAGACTGACAACCAGAATCTACCCTGCAGAAATGGAAGCCCCAAAGCTGATTTTGTCCTTCACCAATGGACTGGACTTCGCTGTCTATAAGGATGAGCTGCCCGACAATGGGATCATCCGGTTTGGACAAGGATTTGAAAACACGAATGTCAAGATCACCGACGTTTCCCTCTTTGCACTGACAAACAAAGTATCTGAAGCTAAGAAGCCGCTGATTGAGTTCAACCTTAGGTCAACCCAAGAGTTTCCTCCCCTGCAAAAGATCCCGACTGAGAGGAGTACTGCTGTCCGCAGGAGGACCATTCTTACTACCCCCACCGGTCTAGTTATTTCGCACCTACCCCGACTTCGCCAAATTAAAGGGGAAAGAAATCCGGAATTATGGTGAACCCGTTACCATGGAGGGTACGAGATCTTCCTGTGAGACCTTCTGTTTTGAAATCGGGTCCAGCTCAAGAATTCCATCACTGACAAGGACCCAAAGAAGAAACAGAAGTAGAAGGATTGCTAGAGAAGCCAGAGCTGCTGAAATTGCTTTCCTGGAGGAAATCCCAGAACTGCCTGAATATACACCGCTGCGGAATATACACCGCTGCTCGAATACATACCACTTTTGGGAGGAAGCAGGTTCCATCCCCTCTCCGCCGCAGAAGATGAAGAAAATGTTCGCAAGATTGCTCGCCGCATTACCTCGACCCGCATATTACAACGATAGCCGCAAGAAAAGGACTAGAACTACGTCGTTTGCTCGACCGCAAACTTTGATAGAGAAGTTAGCAAAGAAGGAAAAGTGCCCCGTATCGGAGATTCTACGAAGGATAGGGCGGGTGCCAGTCAAATCCCGTCTTGGGCCCCGAGTAGAACCCGCCATCATGACAGAAAAGCCGAGTAAAAGAATGAAGGCTAGTCCTCCTGTCGTCGTCCCAGGATTACAGATTAGGGAGGATACTACCTTCCAGCATTTGGCTGACAGACCATCTGGTCCTAGACCTTCTGCTGCTAGAAGGATGGTATGGTGTCCCACTACTGGGCGGTTGAGATCGAAACAACGGCCGAGAAAGAAAGTCTCGCCGGAGACTCGAATGCGAAGAAAGTGCTACTGCGATAAAGGGGACTCGTGAGAAGGGGACCCGGCGGCCTATCGCACGACAACCACGAGGACGCACAGAAAGGCCCGCTAGAAGATGCCATGGAAAAGTTGAGAACCAATATCCGACGATTAGCAAAAGAAAGAGAAGAGAAATTCAGAGACGAGATTGATTCATCGGAATTCATGGACGACGAATATGCAGAAATCAGCATGGTCGAAACACGAGCTTCATCAGCTTCACAAGGTGCTCCTGCAGCCGCAGAAAGAGAGGAGCCAGAACTGATGCAAAGGCAGCTTCAGGAGAAAGACGACAAGATCGCCCAAATGGCGAAAAGGATGGAAGAGATGGTTGTAGCTCTAGCCACTCTCCAGAGTCAAGTGCAACCACAAAGAGAGACACCCCCAGAGGTCATTCACATTGTAGACGAAGGAAAGGAGATTACATCCGTCAACGGGGATGATCGACCGAAAAAGGATACAACACAAAGTATGATCCCCGAAAAGGATATCAAGAGCTTGGTGGAACGACAGAGTGCGAGAAGCCTTAGCACAATCAAAGAGCGGGACATCCATTTGGACGGGTAGACCTTACCCAGAAGAATTCGATGCTGTCCAGTACCCAAAAGGCTTCGTACCACCTCTGTTCAAGACCTTCGATGGAACCGGGAATCCCCGACAGCATGTTGCGCACTTTCGTGCCACTTGTTGCAATGCCGGCGGGAGCGATGCATTACTCTTCCGACAGTTCGTTAGCGACTGTCGAGAATCGCCTTCGACCGGTATGCGGAATTACAAATGGTTCGGTGAAGACGTTCTCAGAAATAGAGAACCTCTTCATCAAGCGATTCGCCGGAGCTCAGCACCACATCACTATATGTGATTTAATGGTAGAGAAACAAAAGCCGAACGAAACTTTGGTGGATTACATACTTCGATGGAGGAACTTAAGCTTGAAGTGTGAACCACAACTGCAAGAACAACATGCAGTCGGCATTTTACTTAAAAGCATTCACGGCCCGATAGCACTTCTCCCCAAAGGATTCACTATTAAGACTTTCGAGAAGTTGTTAAGCAAGGCCGGGAGCTTGCAAGAAGAGGCGAAGCAATTAAGTTTCGCCGACAAGACGGACAAGCGAAAGCCTGTGAAGACTTTTGAGAAGAAATCCGGGATCGTTGCAGCAGTTGACAAAGGCAAGCAACCGATGCAAATACCACCAGAACAGCCACAGCAACCCCAACAGAATTACCAGCAACCCCGACCCAACTATCAGTCATCTCCACAGTATGAACAACCGCCTAGTCCGCAACGTACATTAAGGGAGCTTCTGAGCAGAGAGTATCCGTTCAAGAATGAAGCAGTGCCGAAAATGTTCCGTGAGTCCGATGAAGACTCCAGATTTCCAAGTGCCGAGCCTAAAAGACCGGAGGAAGTCAACAAGAAAGGTGATCCCAACTTTTGCCCCTACCACCGGATGCTTGGGCACAAGATAGAAGATTGCATTACCTTCAAAAGTTGGCTCAATGACAACCTTCGGAAAGGGAATATAACGATCCCGAAGGAGTACATGAAGGAACCCAGAAAGGAGGTTCCGTCAATGTTATCTTAACTGATCCCATCATTCCGATAGATCCCTATACGACTGACGATGGATGGACTACCACTTGGACGAGGTCTTCGAAAAAGATTTTAGATAGCATACAAACTGCTTCGGTGCGAGCTTCA
This sequence comes from Papilionanthe hookeriana x Papilionanthe teres, assembly GCA_022702705.1. Taxonomy (NCBI): domain Eukaryota; kingdom Viridiplantae; phylum Streptophyta; class Magnoliopsida; order Asparagales; family Orchidaceae; genus Papilionanthe; species Papilionanthe hookeriana x Papilionanthe teres. The sequence goes on from CM040425.1 coordinate 102,612,056, forward strand.
ATTCAGAGTTCGAAACCTGTTAAGCCGGTACTATCACTTATGATAGAAGAACTACCTCAACAGGAGACGATTGAAGAGAAGAAGAAAATCGACGAAGAAGAGAGGACCGAGACTCCTAAGGCTAGACTAGGGGTCGCTTATCCTAGGATAGTTGTTTCGATTCGGGGAGAAATCCCTCGAACCTCCGACTACGTATGATTATCTGCTCACTTCGGTGGGATCATATAATGATAAGGGTGATGGCGTTGGCTACGTTTTGATTCGTTTCTAACGATTACGTAACTAGCGACAATCCGGACATCGATTTCGATACCAACGACAATTCTCAAATCATAAACGATCTCGACGAGCAAAATAACGAAGAAGACATCCATCAAGGAGGCTACGAGAGTTCAACAAGCAACGAATCTATCTGCGAGTTTCAAGGAGCTCCAGTTACAATAGAGTTAGAGCCTTCAGATTCTGAAGTTAATCCGGAAGAGCCTGTCATTCCGATTCAGGAGGAGACACCGGCAAGCTCAACACTAGATTCGAAGAAATTACGAAGTCAACTTAAGAAGTGGAAGAGTTCTACCTCCGAGAATGGGTCCAAAAGACAAAGGAAAGCGGTGGTTGTTCAAGAAGAACCAACCCGGCGAAGAAATACCCATTCGAGAAGAAGCCGAGACACATGAGAATAAAGTGGACTACAACGTGCTAGCCCATCTTAGGAAACTACCGGCCAAGCCGAGCATTTACGACGCTCTCATCTTATCAAAGGAGATGAGAGAAGCTCCGATCAAGGCCTTACTTGATCCGGAAATTTGCTTAGCTCAAATGGCCGGAGATTCCTTAGATGAGGTTTGCTCGTTAAAGGAACGACGAGGTGTTACCTTCACGGACAATGACCTACTACTTGGGACGACGGATCACAACCGACCGTTGTACATTTCAGTTACAATCGGAAAATTTACACTCTTCAGACTATTGGTGGATCCAGGAGCATCAATCAATATAATGAGTCTACGAACGCTAGCATACTTGGAAATTGATGCTCGCGAACTCGAAGCTGACAAAATGTTATTAAGAGGATTCAACGAGAAAGGAGAAAGAGCCCTCGGGTCAATAATGCTACTAATGAAGACCGGTGACTTAGCAAAGACAACCGCAAAATTTCACATAATTGATTCAGAAACGTCGTTCAACGCTCTACTGGGCTGACAATGGATACATGAAAACAGGATGGTACCATCATCTCTACATCAGTGCATCAAATACTACGATGGAGGGGAACAGTGCATCAAAGGTGACTTACAACCATTTTCCGTACACGAAATTGGAATCCATGAAGATGCAGCTTATTATGCACCACCAAAGAAAACAATCTTCTCCAGAGATACTGTAACAAATGAAGCAAAGAAAGTTCGGGACAACGAAGAACTCCGAAGTTCTAGTCCAACGATCACTCACCACTCCCTTCCGGCGAGATGGTGAAGGTTTCTCCACAACTCGCATCCGAGGTCGAGGCCGGGGACGAGGTCGTGGTAGAGACGCTAGGACGAGTTGGACGGAGGAAACCAGCCATCAATGTTGATTGGGAAGATAGTTCCGAAGAAGAAAAAGAAATCAAGCGAGAAGCGACAACAATAAGTCGGAAGAAGCCGCAATTCAAGATCTCCTCGAAGATGAAAAGAATGAAGAATACAAATCAATGTACGAGAAGATTAACCACTACGTACATACTATGACCCTAACCCCGATCCATTCTAACAAGATCGAGGGTATGGTGGTCAAAGAGGTACGAAGCGACGGTGCGAAAGCTAATTAAATTCTACCGTGGTGCTTCTTCCTCCAAAGCCGAAAATAATGTACAATTTGAAGATGTCACTTCATCGAATTAATGGAATTACCTTTTGAGTGGTACTCTCCTCGTGTTCAAAATTTAATTCAACGTGGCTTCTTACCTCGACAATGGACAAAAGGTCAATCACAACGTTTTGAAAAATTATGGAATAACTCCGGTCGTCCACCCAATTCAAAGCATGGTCTCGGATTCGGCACGGTAGGATCGGTTGACGATACCGAATTTTGCTTGGTTGTCACTTGCGAGTCTAATGAAAACTGCATGGAAACTACAGACGAACTCGAAGATGTACAAATTGGAGACGCTCCGCCAGAATTCGAAGAAGAAATTAAATCTACAATAGATGAATTAACGGAAGTTAACTTAGGTACTAGCGAAGAGCCTAGACCTACCTTTGTTAGCTCCTTACTCAATAAAGAAGACTCCGAAGAAATGATCGAGTTATTAATCGAATTTAAAGACTCGTTTTGCTTGGAACTACGATGAGATGCCGGGATTAGCTCCGGAGGTCGCGATCCATAAGCTAGGAGTGGATCCTACTTCGTCCCGGTCGGACAAGGTCCCGGAAGAATGCGTCTAGAAATCGAACAACAAGTCATAGCCGAAGTTAAAAAGTTAATAGACGCCGATTTGTCCGTGAAGAACAATACCCGACTTGGTTAGCCAATGTGGTGCCGGTCGAAAAGAAGAATGGTCGGATCGGAATTTGTGTGGACTTCGGAGATTTAAACAAGGCATGTCCAAAGGATCAATTCCCTCTACCGATCCCGGAACTAATGATCGACATTGCTTCGACACATGAGATATTCTCATTCATGGATGGATCTTCGGGATACAACCGGATAAAAATGGCTCCGGAAGATGAAAAGCTTACGAGCATTCGAACGCCGATCGAAATATTTTGCTACACGAGTGATGCCATTTGGATCGAAAACGCGAGAGCAACCTACCGTAGAGCAATGACAAGAATTTTTGATGATCTCATCCACAATCAAGTCGAATGCTACGTGGACGATGTGGTCATCAAAAGCAAAGTAAAGGACAACCACCGTATGATTTGAGAATTGTTTTCGAACGATTAAGACAATTTAACCTTAAGATGAATCCCTTAAAATGCGCCTTCGGCGTCACCTCCGGAAATTCTTAGGATTCGTTGTCCGACATCGTGGAATTGGAATCGACCCGGAAAAGATTAAAGCTATCTTAGAAATGCCGCCTCCCAAAACCTTAAAACAACTACGATCCTTTCAAGGGAAGTCGGCATATCTTCAACGCTTTATCTCAAACTTGTCGGGTAGGTGTCGGCCTTTCTCGGCACTAGTTAAAAAGGACGCCAAATTTATTTGGGAAGAGAAATGCCGAGAAGGCCTTCGAGGACATTAAACAATATTTAATGACACCTCCCGTCTTAGCGACCCTGGTCTCGAGTAGACCGTCGATACGTTACACCGTGGCTTTATACGACTCTCTCGGAGCCTCGTTAGCCTGAGTCAATGATGAGGGTAAAGAAAATGCTCTTTACTACTTAAGCCGTCGTTTACTTCCGACGGAAGTAAGGTATCCCCCAAATGAAAAACATTGTTTGGCCCAGATCTTCGCCGCACAAAAGCTCAAGCACAACATGCTTTATCATAAGGTCAACCAGATCTCGAAATTTAATCCATTGCGATACTTGATGACTCGTCGACACTTTCCGGTAGACTTGCCGGATGGTCGATGATATTATCGCAATTCGATATAACTTTCGTGCCTCTACGTGCCGTAAAGGGACAAGTTTTAGCGGACTTCCTCGCGAGCACACCCTTTGCGGCGGAATCTCCTCTCAATCACGATTTGCCGGATGAACAAATAATGAGCCTAGAAGACCACGATGATCGACGTTGGGAATTGTATTTCGACGGAGCATCTTCGAGCACACAAAGACGAAGAATCGCAAGTGATAGTGCCGGTAAGGCGGGAATCGGGCTAATCTTTATAACACCGGAGCGGGGGATGTTAAGATACTCCTACCACTTGACGAACCGTGTACAAACAACGAAGCGAATACGAAGCCCTCATAACGGGACTCGGAATTAACTATTCGAATGGGGATAACGGACATCAACATCTACGGGGATTCACGGTTAATCATTCAACGGATCGCCGGACGAGTACGAATTTTAAAACCAAGACTCGAGCAATACTTCCGATGACGCCATACAGATTGTTGGAACAGATTCGAAATGTGACAATCTACAAAATTCCCGAAAAGAAAATGCTTTAGCGGATGCGTTAGCTCGCCTCGCAAAAGAATTTGCTCGTTTGCAAGATGAGTCGATGGAAGTGTCGGTTCACGGACGTCGGGTCCTATCACGGCTCGACATCGACATAACACACAAATCGGAAAAAGAAAAAGGATCGATTGCGGCGATGACGGAAAACACGGAAGATTGGCGACGGCCATTGATGAACTACACCGCAAACGGGAAAGCTACCGGACGATAGGTCGATAGCACATCGGATCAAGAAAAGAACTCGTCTTACGCATTAATAAACAACACATTGTACGGAAGGTCTTTTGATCAAATGTGGCTAAGCTGCCTAAGCGGGTCCGAGGCCCGTGAAATTGTTAAAGAGGTGCATTCGGGACTCGTGGCGCTCACCGATCGGGTCCGAAGATGAAAATGAAAATTAAAAGACTAGGGTACTACTGGCCCTCGATGATGACCGACTGCATGAAAATCGCCAAGAGCTGTCACCAATGCCAAGTGCACGGAGTAGTTCTACACCAACCTCCAAATGTGTTACATCCGACAATTGCGTCGTGGCCATTTGAATGTTGGGGCACGGATATAGTGGGTCCAATAGAACCACCATCTTCAAAAGGACATCGCTTCATTCTTGCGGCTACGGATTACTTTTCCGAATGGGCGGAGGTAGTTCCACTTAGAGAAGTGAAAGCACACCACGTGCTACGGCTTTTCAAGAACCAAGTTGTCTACGGTTTCGGAGTGCCGCGCGAGATCATCTTAGATAATGGGTCGACATTCGGAAGCACGCAAATCAATAATTTTGTCGGGAGACACGGAATCGGCCGGCGATACTCAACAATTTACTACCCAAGAGAAAACGACCTCGCTGAGGCTTTTAATAAAACTCTCGTTCAAATCTTAAAGAAAACTTTGGACGATAATAAGAGAAATTGGCACAAGAAGTTGTTAGAAGCCTTATGGGACTACCGGACAACCTTCGAACTCCTACTCGAAGCTACACCTTACGCTCCGGTGTATGGGTCCGAGGCGATGCTACCTTTAGAGGTTCGGCTTCCTTCACTCGGAATTGCGAGTTGCAAACAAGATCACGACGAAGAGAACGCCAAATTACGACTAGAAGAATTAGAAAGCCCGGAAGGGAAAAGACTTGCAGCGCAACAAAATTTAGAACTATACCAAGCTAAGATGGTTCAAGCCCATGACAAACTGGTCCGCCCAAGAACCTTCAGAAGTTGGTGACTTAGTTCTCGTTCTCAAGAGACCTATTCTTGCACATCGCAAGATAGGAGGAAAATTTGAACCCACTTGGGAAGGACCGTTTGTGGTTGAAGCGGGATACTCGGGAGGTTCCTACCGGCTAGTGAATTGCCGGGGAGAACGACATATGCTTCCGATCAACGGACGATACTTGAAAAAGTATTACGCTACCTGATGTTTTGAAGGAATGAATTCTTCATCCCTAAGAAACACGGGCGAAGTAATTACTTATGATTAGGTCCGAACCCAAAAAATAATAAAATGTGCTAAAATAAATAAAGTCATGATAATTAAGTTTTCCTTGTTTTCTTTTCCAAATCAAAATCTCTTCCCTGATCTTATCCTACTTCATTCATGTTAAATTTAAAAATACAAGAAGTAATAATAAAAAAAATGTCTTTAATAAACATTTTCTTAATGTTCTTGTTCTTAGCACAGCCCCTGATCCTTTTCCTTGTCTCTTCGCAGGGAAATGTCGAACGGGCAGTTGGTCCTGAACTTTAAGAATGGCGTAAGCCTTGCACTCGATGAAAAGAGGGTGAAAGATGGAGCAATAATCGAGATTGACTCGGATTTCGCACCGACGGAGCCTACAGTACGAGGAAAGTGACCGGGTCCCGGTTGACCGAGAAGAACTGCCCGGGCGAGACGAGTGATGAAAGTGGGTGGCCCAAGCCACCAATCCAGCAGCAAGAAAAGAAAGGCAAACATTGAAGAAGACAAGAAAATGAAGTCTGTAGTCGCTACAGCAGAAGGCAGGCTTGTCAGAGCCACGCCCATGGACATTCAAAAAGTTCGAAGAGCTACTCTCACAGCAACGCAACGAAGAAATAAGAATCGCCGTATCCGTAAGATGTTAATCAAACTAGCTGCGGACCAGTGCGATGAGACAGATTGCTAATGTCGGTACATACACTTCAAGGACACCGGTTCACCAGGAACTCGAAGAAAGGAAGCCGACTCCTAGGATAACGAAAGGACCGGGGAAATCTCACAAAGACCGGAAGAAAGAAGGCTACCACGCCACCGGATAGAACCACCGGTAATGCATGACCTTGTTGCAGAAGCAACCCCGGAGGATGTCCCGACGGACATCATCCCCGAGAAGCCGAGGTATGCAAGAGAACGTGAAGGGATTGAGCCGTATATCCCACAATATGTCACCAGGCCCCGCCATTTGCAAATTATTCCAGAGTACGAGCTGGAAAGAATGCAGAATGTCGAAAAGAAAACTTTTGAATACTTCAAGAGAATCAGTGGCAGAAGGATCAATATACTAGAAGGCCTTGAGCTACATACAGACGTATTCTCAGAATATGAACAACAACAAATCGTGGATTGCATCCGGGATTTGAAAAGAATGGGCCGAGCAGGCCACCTAAGAGAAAACACCTACTCAGAACCCCGGAGATGGATGCCAGGGAAAGGTAGAATTACAATACAATGCGGATGTTGTTACAACTTCGCGGAAGACAGGAAGGGAAACCCACCGGGAATACTCCGTCATGGCTAAGTGGATCCGATGCCATTAGTCATCAAGAGAATGGTAAAGAGGTTGATAACATGGAGGGTACTGCCAACAAATTGCATACCCAATAGCTGCATTATTAACATCTACAAGCAGGGTGATCGCATACCCCCACACATAGATCACCATGACTTTGTCGGACCTTTCGCACGATCTCTTTCCCGAACGAGTGTAACATCATGTTCGGATTTGACCTCCGGATAGCGAGCCCGGGTGAGTTCCGAGGGCCGGTGAAAATACCTTTACCGGTAGGTTCCGTCATGATGCGAAGGGCAACGGAGCGGATATCGCCAAGCATTGCATACCGGGGGTACCGGTGAAGCGGATCTCGGTTACTTTCGAAGGATGGACGACGGGAAGACACCTTACCATTTCCGGCCGGACCGGAGCTAGAGAGCCTCCGGCCTTACGAGTTGTGAGTTACTTGGGAGATATCACAACTCCAACGTACATCCAGTCGGCATCCTTGCCAAGGATGGCTTGGAAGGTGATGTTATTAACCATGTACCCCACTATTCAGACATGGATTTTTGACAGATGCTTCTTTTGATGGATCGACGAAGATCATACATAGTCCGTTTTGAGTCTACATGGATTGTATGAAATATATGCCAGATCAAGTTGTACGATGTATCTTCGACATGATTGGAATGAAAGTGACCATGTCACATTTTTGGCCTTCACCTCTTTTGTGCAAATTGACTGGGAAACGCCGTTAAAGTTAAATGAACTTCGAACAAAGAACAGAAAAGAAATAAAAAAAATAAAAAAGAATAAAAGAAAACTTTCCTTAAAAATCTAAAAATGACGAACACCAAATTCACATGAACATTAAATAAACGATAAAATAAAATTTGAATCATTAAAAGACAGACAAAATGAACATAAATTTCAAATCAAATCTTAAATATAATTTCAATCGAGTTCAAATTCATCCTTCCAAATTTCAAATTCAATCAACTCAAATCTCAAATCAAATTCTCAATCAAATTTCAAATCCAATCTCGATCAAATTTCAAATTTGATCTTCCAAATTTCAAATCAAATCTAAATCAAATTTCGAATTCAAGCTTTCCAAATTTCAAATCAAATTTCAAATCAAATTTCAAATCAAATTTCAATCGATTTCAAATTCAATCTTCCAAATCTGAAATCTAATCCGTTCTATTCTTCCCCTTTGTCTGGGATGGAAGCGGTTGATTCCATTGACACGGATCGAATCTGATGGCGAGGAATTGTATCTAATCCAAACCAGCAACTTTCGATCAACTCTTTTGGATGGGATATGTAGCATCTACATATTCCCTCCTAATCTATTTCCTTCCATGAAAGTCTCTTACAACTTTCATGAAATTCTCGAAACTCCAAAATTTCACACTTCTCAAATCAACACTACAAATCTTTGCAAAATGAAATACATCAAATTCAAACTTTTTGGAGTTGAGGATTTTACATCCGAGACTGCATTGCTTCAGGATCTTTTCCCTATCGCAATGAAATACATCAAATTCAAACCTTTTGGGGTTGAGGATTTTACATCTGTGACTACATTGCTTTAGGATCCTTTCCCTATCGCAATGAAATACATCAAATTCAAACTTTTTAGAGTTGAGGATTTTACATCCGAGATTGCATTGCTTTAGGATCTTTTCCCTATCGCAATGAAATACATCAAATTCAAACTTTTTGGAGTTGAGGATTTTACATCCGAGACTGCATTGCTTTAGGATTCTTTCCCTATTGCAATGAAATACATCAAAAATCAAATTCTTGGGGTTGAGGATTTTACATCCGAGGCTGCATTGCTTTAGGATTTTTTCTCTATTGCGATGAAATACATCCAATTCAAACTTTTGGGGTTGAGGATTTTACATCCGAGACTGCATTGCTTTAGGATTCTTTCCCTATTGCGATGAAATACATCCAATTCAAACTTTTGGGGTTGAGGATTTTACATCTGAGACTGCATTGCTTTAGGATCTTTTCCCTATCGCAATGAAATACATCAAATTCAAACCTTTTGGGGTTGAGGATTTTACATCCGAGACTGCATTTCTTTAGGATCCTTTCCCTATCGCAATGAAATACATCAAATTCAAACTTTTTGGAGTTGAGGATTTTATATCCGAGACTGCATTGCTTTAGGATTCTTTCCCTATCACAATGAAATACATCAAAATCAAATTCTTGGGGTCAAGGATTTTACATCCGAGACTGCATTGCTTTAGGATTCTCTCCCTACCGCAATGAAATACACCAAAAATCAAACTCTTGAGGTTAAGGATTTTACATCTGATACCGCATTACTCTGAGATCTCTCCTGATTGTAATGGTTCAATCCGATCAATTCAATTTTCTTTTGTGGTTGAAGATGTTACATCTAAAACCACAAAAATCCAATTTTCATTTCAAGTCCAAATCCCATCAAATTAATTTTAACAAAAACTTCAATCTAAATCGAAACTCCAAATTGAAATCTAAACTCACACATCGAAGCTTAAATTGAAACAAAATAAAATCTAAATTGAAATTTCCCCAGACCATGTGATTTGGAATTCACCTTCTTTTCCTTTCCCCAGCGAGAGTTCAGGAATCTCCAGTTTCAGAGATATGCTTGACACTCCCCAACGGAAACTCTTCTACTTCGTCCTAAGTTTGTCACTTGGACATCTGTGTTGGTTTTGCTGATCGCTTCGGTCAACACCAATACGCGCGGTGTGCTCCGTCAGCTCACCACACCTATTGGGGGTCAATTTGTTGACCTCATTTTTGATGAGGTCTTCTCTTCTTCTTTTTAGTGCTTAGGATCTAGCCTTAGGCTTTCCCTTTGACTATCTTAGAGGACTAGAATTGGGATCCACCTTCTAGAATTTTAAACCACTTCTAAACTCCCTTCAAACTCCACAAACTTGACTATAGACTCCTAATCACCTAGAGGGTTGAAATCAAATGTGAAAGTTTAAAGGATGAGTTCCTATAGGACTCTTTGGCCTTAGGACTACCTTGGGTGGCCTGGTCTGGTGAAGGGCTGACTTACACTCACACTACACCAATATACTACACTTTCACACACATCCTAGAAACACACCCATACCTAAATTGACCTCCTGACTCATAAAGGTGATTCACATTGTTGACCTCATTTTTGATGAGGTCTTCTCTTCTTCTTTTTAGTACTTAAGATCTAGCCTTAGGCTTTTCCTTTGACTATCTTAGAGGACTAGAATTGGGATCCACCTTCTAGAATTTCAAACCACTTCTTAACTCCCTGCAAACTCCACAAACTTGACTATAGACCCCTAATCACCTAGAGGGTTGAAATCAAATGTGGAAGTTTAAAGGATGAGTTCCTATAGGACTCTTTGGCCTTAGGACTACCCTGGGTGGCCTGGTCTGGTGAAGGGCTGACTTACACACACACTACATTTATACACTACACTTTCACACACCTATACCAAACTTGACCTCCTGACTCATGTAGGTGATTCACATGGATGGTCCTTAACCCCTAAGCCCTTGGCTAAGAGGGTTAGGAACAACATAGTGAATGCCTCAAATGAGTCCCCTCATGGCCCATGTGGGTTTGATATGGCTTCATGGCTCAACCAAAATGATTTTATTCCACTTATATTCACCCAATCTTCATTTTTCCAAATTTTCAATTTTTGACCCCCGGGACCCTACACCCGCCTAACCTACCCAAAGCCCTTGAAATTACCCAAATTTTTCAAAATTTCCAAATTACCTAAAATTCCTAAAAATCAATCCCAAACATTTCCACATCACTCAAATTGATAATCCATACCCAAAAATACCAAAAATTCCAAAAATACCTCCCAATACCCTCCAAATACCCAAAATACCCCTCTTGACCCAAAAATCCAAAAATTCAGAAAATTCCCAGAAAATTCAAGAAAATCCCAAATATTCCCAATTTCATTTTGTTCAACTACACCATGGGCCAATTTTGTCAATTTACCCTACTTTTGTCAAAACCCCCAATTTGACCCATTTTAACCCAAAGTGAACACAATGTCAAACCAAACTTACCCAATTGACCAAAATTCTGGTCCAATTCAATTCTAAACTTCAATTCAACATTCCCAACACCAATCTAGATCAAATCCAAGTCCAATTTGATTGGTATTTGGATCCAATTTCACTTTTGGCCTTAAAGCCCAATTTGGACCCATGACCCAAACCTAACCCAAACTCACCCAATTCAACTCCAATCAACCCCAAATCTTTTCTAAACCTTCATAACATCCCCACAAACAAAACACTAACATGATTTTCCCAAAATTTGGACCCAAACCCCACTCAAATTCAACCCAAATCCAAAAGGCCCAATTTTGACCTAAACCCAAACCTAACCCAAATGAGCCCAAACCCCAAAATCAAAGCCCAACCAAAGTCAAAACCTCTTTGAAACACCCCCATAAACATTTCTCAACATTAATTTTACATCAATTTCAACCCTAGCCCAACATTGGCCCAACTTGGCCCACTTGGACCTATATTGGCCCATTCACCAAAAGAACCAAAATCCAACCCAATTCAAACCCAAATAACCCCCAATTTGCTTCAAGTCACTCATGACACATCCAAGAGCTAAACCCAACAATTATTTAGCCCAAGCCTTTACCAATATTTCATCCCAAAATCCATTTTCAAATTCAAAAGCCCACTTTCCTAAAACCATCTTAAAAGCCCATCTAAAACCATTTCAAAAGCCCAAAATCTACCCTAAAGCCCACATGACATCTCCACTTTCCATCTACTTAATAAAAAGCCATTCCCTAAGTCCTAAATCCATCATAAAATCATTCCAAATCAAGTTTCATACAAATTTCCATCAAATTACCAAAAATTCCTAAAATACATTTTCATGAAATTGACCAAACTTTTTGCCAAGCCAAAGGTGAGCCATGAAGCCATGCATGAGCCACATGTGAGCCATGAGAGCCTTGGACACTCCACCATGCCATATTGGGTAAGAAGAGGGAGGGCTTTCCTTAATCCCTAAAGCTCATTAGCCTTAATCATGTTTCACACTAAACTTAAATTTAATCCAAATATATTTGGATGGAGACTTCTCCATGCCAAACCAAGCTGATCCCTTTGATCCCCCACGAGCATCCAAAGCCACCTTGAGGGGTGCACCAAGCCCAAATGGGTGGGTTGACCCATTTAGACTCAAAATTAGCCATGCCCCATTCCACTTTGGATCAAAGCCTTTACACATGGCATTTGCTAATTGCTTGCACCAAGTCCCGCCACCGACCCACCCGACCTCGAGGGTGACCCATGCTCGGCCGGCCGGCCACCGGGCCGCCGGAAAACACCATGGCCGAGAGCTCACATGTGAGCCAACTTTGGAATTCTCCCTGTCGAGCCGCCCCATCCCCAGTGGCCATTATAGCTGTTCTTCTCTTGCCAAGAGCAGGCTGATCCCAAGCCCTAACTCTCCCTGGGAGGCCCTCCACCCTCTCCTATTTAAACACCACCCCTCTCGGCCATGAGAGGTGCTCGAAGCAAACCTTAAGGAAACTCGCCAAAATTGTTCCGGACTACTCCCCATACACAGAGCACTTGATCCCCACCGAAATCCCCCTGCCATTTCTTCTCTCGCGAGCTCGATTTCGAGTCGAAATCCAAGCCCAAAACCAGGACACTTCTCCAAAGTGAGCCAATCCCCAAATTGATTGGTTCTACACCTTCACCGGACCGAGGGAAGGTGTCCATCAACAAAAGCCCCATCTCTAGGCCACCCAGTTGCTCCGGCCTCCAAGCTTTGTGATCCGCTGTGGTCGAAATCCTACCTAGGTAATTCACCAGACCAGGAGACTTCATCTGGAGCTTGCTGGGATCCAATCGAAGGTGCAACAACCCTCAGATCGAAGCCACACTTCTCCGAGCAAAGGTATGGCCTCACTCTTCCTCCCGAGCTCCTGAACATTCTCGATTTTTATTGCGTAAATTTCATCCCACATAAACCGTATGGATGTGTTCGTCTTCTCAAGACGAATCCATAGAGCATAAGAACATGAAAATTCATTGAGTATCGAGTGAGATCTTAGGGATTTAGTGTGGACGGCTCTCGGGTGAGGACGCTCGGGGACGATGAACGGATGTCGTCCATTCAATACACGCGCGGACCGACGGCTCAGATGGCGTCGGACCAGGAGACAGTACGAAAACCGCGGGGCCCGGGCTGCTGACTTAAGCGGCGGCGTCGAATGGGAGCGCGACGCGTGTGCGTTCGGAGATGCCGAGGATGACGCGGCGCCGTGTGGATAAATAGAAAATTAGGGGTATTTTCTATTTATTTAATTCGCTAAACTTCAAAAATTCATAACTTTGTGTAGGAAAATCATAAAAATAAAATAAAAATACCCTCTTGCTCAGTAAACAGAGGAGAATAATGTGGAAAAGAAATTATTTAATTTCATCAAGTATTTTATTTTTAATAATTTATTTACTCTCTGCATATTTTTAATTCTCCATGCATGTATACAATTCACCATGGCATGAGACCATAGGGCTTTTGAAGCCTCCGACTTTGGGAACATTCCCCGAATTTTCCAAAGTCAGAGGCCATCCCTATGAAAAGTTATTGATTTTTCAAATTTATGTTACTGTTTTGAGTATTTTAATTCCAATAAATAGCATGTTATGAAATAAATTCTAGGAAAATTTGGTGATCTTCCTTATGACCAGAGGACCCTAGGGAAAATAGATTTTGAGTTAGTTCATTTAAAATAACCCTAATTGGCTTAAACACCCAAAATAGGTCTCTAATTAATTAGAACTAACTATACATCAAATTGACTTGAAATCAATTCTCCACTGACCCTTAGGATCAGAGGAATCCACCATAAAAGTTTGAGGTCAATTGGACTTGGTTAGCCCTACTAAATGGGTTGATTAAGCCACTTAGTCATTTTAAACTTTAAAAATTCATAACTTTCGAAATATCTTTCAAAAATTCACCAAATTGGTTTTGGAGCCTCTCTGATATTAGGGGAATTTATGAAAATTAAAGTTTCAATTTTCTAAAAAAGTTGATTTTTAATATTATTTTAATATTTTTAATAATTAAAAAATAATAAAAATCACAAAAATAATAAAATTCACCAAAATGTCACATTTTGAATTTTAATCACTTAGGAACAAACCCCATATTTTTCTTAGGTCTATTTAGTGAGATATTAAATTTTAAAGCCCTAGGGTAATTTTAAAATTAAAAAAAATGTATTTTCTAGCATTTCACTAAAATAATTATAATAAATCATAGAAAAATCAGAAAATTGTAAAATTTGATTCTCTGATTTCCTTGACATCAGAGAGATTTTTGAAAAATATAAAATTCATTTTTCAACATTTATTTTATTTTTAAATTAACTAACACTCCAAAACTTAAAATAATTATAATAAAAATAATATAATTCAAAAAATCACCAAAATTGGTCCAAGTGGTCCTCTGGTCATTAGGAATGTCCCCTAATTTTCTTAAGGACAGAAACTTTCCCTTGGTCATGTTATTAAATTTTCCTTAGAAATCTCTATTTTCTACCAAAAATAATTATATAAATAAATTAAATACAGAAAAATCACATTTTCTCCTCTCATGTCTTTATTGACATATGAGTGAAGTCACATAAAAATTTTAAGTTCATTTAAGTTCAATTTAGTGAGTTATGAAATTATTAAGCTTAAAGGGTGAAGTGGTAATTAAAATTTAAACCTTAATTAAAACTTTAGGTTTAATAAAAAATTAATAAGTAAAATATTTGATCCTAACCTGATTTGGATAATTGAAATTTAAGTGATTAAAGGGTAGAAACCCATTAAGCAATTCAAGATAATTAAACTTTAATTAAATAATTGATTAAATTTGGAAGAATAATAAAATTGGAATTATTAAAATAGGGATATTATTAGGAAGAGATTTATTCTTTAATTTAAAAATTCCTAAATTAATTATCTCATTAATATTCAATTCTTAATTAAAATGATAACTCAAATTCAAAATATTAAAAGACTTAATCATTAAATTAAAATTAAATTCTTAAACTCTATTAAAAATTTCAATTAAAATTAAAAATTAAATTAAATTAAAAATTAAATTAAATTAAGTAAATTAAATTAGATTAAATTAAATTAAAATTAAAAGTTAAATTAAATTAAATTAAATTAAATTAAATTAAATTAACAAATTAAATTAAATTAAATAACTTAAATTAAATTAAATTAAATTAAATAAATAAAATCAAATTAAATTAAATTAAATCAAATTAAAGATTAAATTAAATTAAATTAAATTAAAATAAATTAAATCAAATTAAATTAAATTAAATCAAATCAAATTAAATTAAAATTAAATCAAATTAAATTAATTTAATGTAACATCTAATTAAACTAAATTGAATTAAATTGAATTAAATTAAATTAAAACTAAATTAAATTAAATTAAATTAAATTAAGTCTAATTAAATATAAGATCACCAAAGACATAAAGAATTCAAAATAAATCTAAAATAACTTGAACACTATTCCAAATTTAAACCCATTAATTGAAATTAAACTAAATCACAAACCATTTGAACACCAATTTACCCTCAAAAGCTTTAGTTATTATAACTCCTAAACGAATATTAAATGAAATGTTACTTCACCTATGGATATTCAAATGTCCTAGTTCACTGAGCAAGATAACAAAACTTAAAATTCTCGGACGAGTAATTCATTTGTGTAATTGAATTCATTTGGACTTAAAACAACTCTAGTAATATTGAAAAGATGTTTAAGATTCTTCTTAAACACTTTCTCAATATGATAGGATGTTTATAAGAACAATTGAATTTAATTGTTCTTTGATGAAGAAAATCGTCTTCAAACAAAAACACAAGGAATCTAGACGTCATAGGAAATGACTAGCTATAGGATTAGGAATTTGGTAGAAAACCATAACCCTTACCTTAGCTTTACCTAGGAACTTGCTTAAATATTCTAATTGTGTTTTAAGTGCAGCTTGGGATGACGGGAAGACCCTCCAGGTACGATTTTATTTTATTGCAATTTACTTTATTACAATTTACATTACTGCAATTTATTTAATCGCATCGCACTTACTTTTTCTTGCATGATGAACAACTGTTGCATGAAAACCCACACCTTTAGGATAGTCCCTAAAACCGAAACCAAAACTAAGTTAAAAGTTATTGCAAGATAAAATTCACCGCCACAACATTTCAAAATATAAAACAACTCAAAATTTAATCACAAACGGAACACAAAACTACAATTACAACTAAATTAAAACGTCCTGTTGGATGATCGGGAATACCTCGGATGATGTAACCTACGTGTTGCTAACGGGATTTCCCACGGTCTAAATGAAAGTGTGGAACTCATTCAGTTGAGTTTAGCAAATTCATCTAGACTAAGTGAATCCGATAAAAATAATGATGCCGGAAGGATGGAACCGTGGGATCTTAACCGGTGTCGTTATAATCAACTTTAAGATTTGTTTTAATTTAAAAGTAAAAAAAAACACTTGGAAATTAAGATTTTCTCTAAACCAAAACACTTTTCTCATCCCCTGATTTATGATTTCTAAAACTAAACCTCTGCAACAACAAGGAGCTTGGAGCATGGTGGGTAGCACGGCCATCGTCGTCAGCAAAACTTGAATCTACATCAGCAAAACTATTCTTTAGTTTAAACAACAAGCCATAGGACTTCGAGGTAGTTTGCCTAATGCAACATAAATCCTCAACTCTTCGTTAGGCATTTGCATTGCAAATTAAGCCCTAACCGGTCTTAGGATTCCGAGGTAGTCGTCCGATACGACAATAAACCCTCACATCTTCGAGGCTATTTGTATGATTTTGTCATATAAATATAAGCCCCGATTAATTAAAATTGACGAGATTGAAATACTAAATAAACATTAGGACTTTCCTAAATCCAAGCCAAACAATAGGATAGTCGGGAAATTACCGAAGTTCACTTCGAATCCGTAATTTCTCCTACTTTTCTTCTTTTGAATTCCCAAAACAAAATGTTCCAAATTTGGTCCATTCCCTATTGAAATTCCAAAATTCAATCCTTTCGAGAGCTTAAACTTTGAAATTCTTGAGAGCGGAATTATTGATTATTATCGAGAGTTTTCTTAGGTGATTCCGTCACTTAAGATGTAATTAACTATAGGGGCTTGCCCTTATAAGGAATTTTAAAGAACCTGGGTAATATAAACCTCGTTTAATGCTTTCATGTTAAGCGGGGAATTTGTCGGCTTAAAAAATTGGTTCGCGGACCAAACGGATGTCACAAATCTTTTAGTTTGTTTAATCGAGCCCCACCGTCGACAGTGTGCCTATCCTTAGGGATAGATACACGGTTTGTGGTGCGGTGCTCGTTTATATAAACTATTTGGGATGTGAGATCGGTTTGATTTCATATCTTAAAATCTTCAAATTTAAAATTATTTTCAAAAATCAAATACTACTTTTCAAATTATTTATTTAAACTGAATTAAAAATTCGCCGACAACTTCTGTTAGGCGACCCCTTTTCAAAATAAAACACACAACCTAAAAATATCCCGACAACTTCTGGCGACTCCGCTGGGAAAAATTCCTCTCTCCATTATAATCAGATAATTCTGCTTTCAAAAATCGGTAGTGTA
The DNA here is from genome assembly GCA_022702705.1 of Papilionanthe hookeriana x Papilionanthe teres. Taxonomy (NCBI): domain Eukaryota; kingdom Viridiplantae; phylum Streptophyta; class Magnoliopsida; order Asparagales; family Orchidaceae; genus Papilionanthe; species Papilionanthe hookeriana x Papilionanthe teres. The sequence goes on from CM040425.1 coordinate 102,629,628, forward strand.
TCCATATCCTTAATGGGTCAAACTACCCTTCTTTCCTTTGGGATACTATGTTCATTTCTACCTTGAACAAGTATAGTCAACATTCTCTCGGATTTAGGAGCCACTGTTTAGACACCCCTAAACAGAGAGGTTCCGAGATCCTTTACCTCATTTCGAGGAGGGGTGGACCCCTAATAGGTGTTAGTTTAGGAGTGATCCTTCGAGTCGAGAAGTCTTGCATAAGACTTTCTTTTCCTTTCCAACTCCGAATCGGATTCCTTACCTTCTCTACACCTTTGAACATTCCATTCTAAATAAACAAATCCTTTAATAAGTGATTCTTTTAACAAATGATTCCTTCTTATAAATACATGAACAAGAATGTGTTCGGACTCTTTTCAATTCCTTTCTTTTCGTCCTAAAGAAAAGGAGCATAACTTGGGACTGACAACCAGAATCTACCCCGCGAAATGGAAGCCCCAAAGCTGATTTTCTCCTTCACCAATGGACGGGACTTCGCTGTCTATAAGGATGAGCTGCCCGACAATGGGATCATCCGATTTGGACAAGGATTTGAAAACACGAATGTCAAGATCACCGACGTTTCCCTTTTCGCACTAAAGAACAAGGTATCTGAAGCTAAGAAGCCGCTGATTGAGTTCAACCTTAGGTCGACCCAAGAGTTCCCTCCCCTGCAAAGGATCCCGACTGAGAGGAGTACTGATGTCCGTAGGAGGACTGTTCTTACTACCCCCACTGGTCTAGTTGTTTCTGCACCTACCACGACTTCTGCCAAATTAAAGGGGAAAGAAATCCGGAATTATGGTGAACCCGTTACCGTGGAGGGTACGAGATCTTCTCGTGAGTCCTTCGTTTTCGAAATCGGGTCCAACTCGAGGATTCCATCACCGACAAGAACCCAAAGAAGAAACGAAGTAGAAGGATCGCTAGAGAAGCCGTAGACGCTGAAATTGCTTTCCTGGAGGAAATCCTAGAACTGCCTGAATATACACCGCTACCGGAATATACACCGTCGCTCGAATACATACCACTTTTGGGAGGAAGCGAGTTCCATCCCCTCTCCGCCGCGAAGATGAAGAAAATGTTCGCAAGATTGCTGCCGCATTACCTCAGCCCGCATATTACAACGATAGCCGGAAGAAAAGGACTAGAACTACGCCGTTTGCTCGACTGCAAACTTTGATAGAAAAGTTAGCAAAGAAGGAAAAGTGCCCCGTATCGGAGATTCTACGAAGGATAGGGCGGGTGCCAGTCAAATCCCGTCTTGGGCCCCGAGTAGAACCCGCCATCATGACAGAAAAGCCAAGTAAAAGAATAAATGCTAGTCCGCCTATCGTCGTCTCGGGATTACGGATTAGGGAGGATACCACCTTCCGAGCATTTGGGCGACGGACCATCCGGTCCTAGACCTTCCGTCGCTAGAAGGATGGTATGGCGTCCCACTACGGGCGAGTCGAGATCGAAACAACGGCTCGAGAAAGAAAGTCTCGCCGGAGACTTGAATGCGAAGAAAGTGCTACTGCGATAAAGGGGACTCGTGAGAAGGGGACCAGGCAGCTATCGCACGACAACCGCGAGGACACACAGAAAGGCCCGCTAGAAGATGCCATGGAAAAGTTGAGAACCGATATCCGACGATTAGCAAAAGAAAGAGAAGAGAAGTTCGGAGACGAGGTTGATTCATCGGAATTCATGGACGACGAATATGCAGAAATCAACATGGTCGAGACACGAGCTTCATCAGCTTCGCAAGGTGCTCCTGCAGCCGCAGAAAGAGAGGAGCCAGAACTGATGAGAAGGCATCTTCAAGAGAAAGATGACACGATCGCCCAAATGGCGAAAAGGATGGAAGAGATGGCTGTAGCTCTAGCCACTCTCCAGAGTCAGGTGCAACCACAAAGAGAGACTCCCCTAGAGGTCATTCACATTGTAGACGGAGGAAAGGAGATTACATCCGTCAACGGGGATGATCAGCTGAAAAAGGATACAACACAAAGTATGGTCCCTGAAAAGGATATCAAGAGCTTGGTGGAACAGCAGGTGCAAGAAGCCTTAGCACAATCAAAGAGCGGGACATCCATTCGGACGGGTAGACCTTACCCGGAAGAATTCAACGCTGTCCAGTACCCAGAAGGCTTCGTACCACCTCTGTTCAAGACCTTCGATGGAACCGGGAACCCCCAACAGCATGTTGCGCACTTTTGTGCCAGTTGTTGCAATGCCGGTGGGAGAGATGCATTACTCTTCCGACAGTTCGTCGGCGACTCGTCGGGAATCGCCTTCGACCGGTATGCGGATTACCAAATGGTTCGGTGAAGACGTTCTCGGAACTAGAGAACCTTTTCATCAAGCGATTCGCCGGAGCTCGGCACCACATCACTATAGGTGATTTAGTGGTAGAGAAACAAAAGCCGAACGAAACTTTGGTGGATTACATACTTCGATGGAGGAACTTAAGCATGAAGTGTGAACCACAACTCGCAAGAACAACATGCGATCGGCATTTTACTTAAAAGAATTCACGACCCGATAGCACTTCTCCCCAAAGGATTCACTATTAAGACTTTCGAGAAGTTGTTAAGCAAGGCCGGGAGCTTGCAAGAAGAGGCGAAGCAACTAAGTTTCGCCGACAAGACGGACAAGCAAAAGCCTGCGAAGACTTTCGAAAAGAAATCCGGGATCGTTGCAGCGGTTGACAAAGGCAAGCAGCCGTATGCAAATACCACGCAGAACGGCCACGAGCAACCCCAACGGAGATTACCAGCAACCCCGACCCGGCTATCGGTCATCTTCGCGGTATGAACAACCGCCTCGTCCGCAACGTACGTTAAGGGAGCTTCGAGCGAGAGAATATCCATTCAAGAATGAAGCGATGCCGAAAATGTTCCGTAGTCGATGAAGACTCCAGATTTCCAGCTGCCAGAGCCTAAAAGACCTGAGGAAGTCAACAAGAAAGGTGATCCCAACTTTTGCCCCTACCACCGGATGCTTGGGCACAAGATAGAAGATTGTATTACCTTCAAAAGTTGGCTCAATGACAACCTTCGGAAAGGGAATATAACGATCCCGAAGGAGTACATGAGGGAACCCCAAAAAGGAGGTTCCGTCAATGTTATCTCAACTGATCCCATCATTCCGATAGATCCCTATACGACTGACGATGGATGGACTACCGCTTGGACAAGATCTTCGAAAAAGATTTTAGACAGCATTCAAACCGCTTCGGTGCGAGCTTCAATTCAGAGTTCGAAACCTCTTAAGCCGGTACTATCACTTGCGATAGAAGAACCACCTCAACAGGTGGCGATTGAAGAAAAGAAGAAAACGACGAAGAAGAGAGGACCGAGACTCCTAAGGCTAGACTAGGGGTCGCTTATCCTAGGATAGTTGTTTCGATTCGGGGGAGAAATCCTCGAACCTCCGACTCTGTATGATTATCCGCTCACTTCGGTGGGATCATATAATGATAAGGGTGATGGCGTTGGCTACGTTTTGACTGTTTCTAACGATTACGTAACTAGCGACAATCCGGACATCGATTTTGATACCAACGACAATTCTCAAATCATACACGATCTCGACGAGCAAAATAACGAAGAAGACATCCATCAAGGAGGCTACGAGAGTTCAACAAGCAACGAATCTATCTGCGAGTTTCGAGGAGCTCCAGTCACAATAGAGTTAGAGCCTTCAGATTCTGAAGTTAATCCGGAAGAGCCTGTCATTCCGATTCAGGAGGAGACACCAGCAAGCTCAACACTAGATTCAGAAAGAAATTATAGAAGTCAACATAAGAAGTGGAAGAGTTCTACCTCCGAGAATGGGTCCAAAAGACAAAGGAAAGCAGGTGGTTGTTCAAGAAGAACCAACCCCAGCAGAAGAAATACCCATTCGAGAGAAAGCCGAGACACATGGAAATAAAGTGGACTACAACGTGCTAGCTCCATCTTAGGAAACTACAGAGCCAAGCCGAGCATCTACGATGCTCTCATCTTATCGAAAGGAGATGAGAGAAACTGCGATCGAGGCTTTACTTGATCCGGAAATTTGCTTAGCTCAAATGGCCGGAGATTCCTTAGATGAGGTTTGCTCGTTAAAGGAACGACGAGGTGTTACCTTCACGGACAATGACCTACTACTTGGGACAGCAGACCACAACCGACCGTTGTACATTTCAGTTACAATTAGAAAATTTACACTCTCCAGAGTTTTGGTGGATCCAGGAGCATCAATCAATATAATGAGTCTTCGAATGCTAGCATACTTGGAAATTGATGCTCACGAACTCGAGGCCGACAAAATGTTATTAAGAGGATTCAACCAGAAAGGAGAAAGAGGCCTCGGATCAATAACGCTGCTAATGAAGACCGGTGACTTAGCAAAAACAACCGCAAAATTTCACATAATTGATTCAGAAACGTCGTTCAACGCTCTATCGGGCCGACCATGGATACATGAAAACGGGATGGTACCATCATCTCTACATCAGTGCATCAAATACTACGATGGAGGGGAACAGTGCATCAAATGTGACTTGCAACCATTCTCCGTACATGAAATTGGAATCCATGAAGATGCAGCTTATTATGCACCATCGAAGAAAACAATCTTCTCCAGAGATACTGTAACAAATGAAGCAAAGAAAGTTCGGGACAACGAAGACCTTAAGTTCTAGTCCAATAGTCACTCACCACTCCCTTCCGGTGAGATGGTGAAGGTTTCTCCACAACTCGCATCCGAGGTCAAGGCCGGGGACGAGGTCGTAGTAGAGACGCTAGGACAGTTGGACAGAGGAAACCAGCCATCAATGTTGATTTGGAAGATAGATCTAAAGAAGAAAAGGAAATCAAGCAAGAAGCAGCGACAATAAGTCAGAAGAAGCCACAATTCAAGATCTCCCTCGAAGGTGAAAAGAATGAAGAATACAAATTAATGTACGAGAAGATTAACCACTACGTACATACTATGACCCTAACCCCGATCCATTCTAATAAGATTGAGGGTATGGTGGTCAAAGAGGTACGTAGCGACGGTGCAAAGCCGATCAAATTCTACTGTGGTGCTTCTTCCTCCAAAACTGAAAATAATGTACAATTTGAAGATGTCACTTCATCAGAATTAATGGAATTACCTTTTGAGTGGTACTCTCCCTGTGTTCAAAATTTAATTCAACGTGGTTTCTTACCTCGACAATGGACAAAAGGCCAATCACAACGTTTTAAAAAATTATGGAATAACTCCGGTCGTCCACCCAATTCAAAGCATGGACTTGGATTTGGCACAGTAGGATCAGTTGACGATACTGAATTTTGCTTGGTTGTCACTTGCGGGCCTAATGAAAACTGCATGAAAACTACAGACGAACTCGAAGATTTACAAATTGGAAACGCTCCACCAGAATTCGAAGAAGAGATTAATTCTACAATAGATGAGTTAACAGAAGTTAACTTAGGTACTAGTGAAGAGCCTAGACCTACCTTTGTTAGCTCCTTACTCAATAAAGAAGACTCCGAAGAAATGATCAAGTTATTAATGGAATTTAAAGACTGTTTTGCTTGGAGCTACGATGAGATGCCGGGATTAGCTCCGGAGGTCGCGATCCATAAGCTAGGAGTGGATCCTACTTCGTCCCAAGTAAGACGGGGTCCCGAAGAATGCGTCTAGAAATCGAACAACAAGTCATAGCCGAAGTTAAAAAGCTAATAGACGCTAAATTTGTCCGTGAAGAACAATACCCGACTTGGTTAGCCAATGTGGTGTCGATCGAAAGAAGAATGGTCGGATCGGAATTTGTGTGGACTTCGGAGATTTAAACAAGGCATGTCCAAAAGATGAATTCCCTCTACCGATCTCAGAACTAATGATCGACATTGCTTCGACACATGAGATATTCTCATTCATGGATGGATCTTCAGGATACAACCAGATAAAAATGGCTCCAGAAGATGAAAAGCTCACAGCATTCAGAACACCGATCGGAGTATTTTTCTACACAGTGATGCCATTCGGACTGAAGAACGCAGGAGCAACCTACCAGAGAGCAATGACAAGAATTTTTGATGATCTCATCCACAATCAAGTCGAATGCTACGTGGACGATGTGGTCATCAAAAGCAAAGTAAAGGACAACCACTGTATGATTTGAGAATTGTTTTCGAACGATTAAGATAATTTAACCTTAAGATGAATCCCTTAAAATGCGCCTTCGGCGTCACCTCCGAGAAATTCTTAGGATTCGTTGTCCGACATCGTGGAATTGAAATCGACCCGGAAAAGAATAAAGCTATCTTAGAAATGCCGCCTCCCAAAACCTTAAAACAACTACGATCTTTTCAAGGGAAGTTGGCATATCTTCGACGCTTTATCTCGAACTTGTCAGGTAGGTGTCAGCCTTTCTCGGCACTAGTTAAAAAGGACGCCAAATTTATTTGGGAAGAGAAATGCCTAAAGGCTTTCGAGGACATTAAACAATATTTAATGACACCTCCTGTCTTAGCAGCCCTGAGTCTCGGGTAGACCGGCGATACTTTACACCGCGGCTTTAGATGACTCTCTCGGAGCCCTGTTAGCTTAGAGTCGATGATAAGGGTAAAGAAAATGCTCTTTACTACTTAAGCCGCCGTTTACTTCCGACGGAAGTAAAGTATCCCGCAATTGAAAAGCATTGTTTGGCCACGGTCTTCGCCGCTCAAAAGCTCGGGCACTACATGCTTTCTCATAAGGTCAACTCGATCTCAAAATTTAATCCATTGTAATACTTGATGACTCGTCCAACACTTTCCGACGGACTTGCTCAGATGGTCAATGATATTATTGCAATTCGATATAACTTTCGTACCTCTTCGTGCCGTAAAGGGACAAGTCTTAGCGGACTTTCTAGCGACACACCCTTTGCGGCGAATCTCCTCTCAATGACGATTTGCCGGATGAACAAATAATGAGCCTAGAAGACCCCGATGATCGACGTTGGGAATTATATTTCGACGGAGCATCTTCGGCACGTAAAGACGAAGAATCGCAAGTGATAGTGCCGTGAGGCGGGAATCGAGGCTAATCTTTATAACACCGGAGCGGGAGATGTTAAGATACTCCTACCACTTGACGAACCGTGTACAAACAATGAAGCGGAATACGAAGCCCTCATAACGGGACTAGAATTAACTATTCGAATGGGGATAACGGACATCAACATCTACGGGGATTCACGAGTTAATCATTCGATAGATCGCTTGACGATACGGAATTTTAAAGCCAAGACTCGAGCAATACTTCCGAGTATGCCATACGAGTTGTTGGAACAAATTCCAAATGTGACGATCTACAAAATTCCCAGAAAAGAAAATGCTTTAGCAGATGCGTTAGCTCGCCTCGCAAACGAATTTGCCTGTTTGCAAGATGAGTCAGTGGAAGTGTCAGTTCACGGTGTCGGCATATTTTTAGGTTGTATTGTATTTTAAAAGGGGGTCGCCTAACAGAAGTTGTCGGCGAATTTAATTTTAAATTTGATTTAAATATATATAATTTAGAAAGTAGTATTTGACTTTGAAAATAATTTTAAATTTGAAAGTTTTAAGATATGAGATTAAACCGATCTCACATCCCAAATAGTTTATATAAATGAGCACCGCACCACAAACCGTGTATCTATCCCTAAGGATAGACACACCGCTCGAGGGTGGGGCTCGATCAAATAAACTAGAAGTTTTGTGATATCCGTTTGGTCCGCGAACCAATTTTATAAGCCGACAAATTCCCTACTTAATATGAAAGTATTAAACGGGGTTTATATTACTCAGGTTCTTTAAAATTCCCTATAAGGGCAAGCCCCTATAGTTAATTACATCTTAAGTGACGGGAATCACCTAAGAAAACTCTCGATAATAACCAATAATTCTGCTCTCAATAATTTCAAAATTTAAGGTTTTCAAAGATTGAATTTTGGAATTCCAATAGGGAATGGATCAAATTTGGAACATTTTTTGTTTTGTGAATCCGAAGGAAGAAAGGTAGGAGAAATCACTGATTCGAAGTGAACTTCGGTAATTTCCCGACTATCCTATTGTTTGGCTTGAATTTAGGAAAGTCCTAATGTTTATTTAGTATTTCAATCTTGCCAATTTTAATTAATTAGGGCTTATATTTGTATGATAAAATCAAACAAATATCCTAGAAGATGTGAGGGTTTATTGTCGTATCGGACGACTACCTCGGAATCCTAAGACCGGTTAGGGCTTAATTTGCAATGCAAATGCCTAACGAAGAGGTTGAGGATTTATGTTGCACTAAGCGAAGCTACCTCGAAGTCCTATGGCTTTGTTGTTTAATTCTAAGAAGGTTTTTTGAAGTAGGTTCAAGTTTTGTTGATGACGATGGCCGTGTCGCCCACCATGCTCCAAGCTCCTTGTTGTTGCGGAGGTTTAGTTTTAGAAATTATAAATCGGGAGATGAGAAAAGTGTTTTGGTTTAGAGAAGTCTTAATTTCCAAGTGTTTTGTATTTTGATTAAAACAAATCTTAAAGTTGATTATAACGACACCGGTTAAGATCCCACGGTTCCATCCTTCCGCATCATTATTTTTATCGGATTCACTTAGTCCGGATGAATTTGCTAAACTCAACTTGAATGAGTTCCACACTTTCATTTAGACCGTGGGAAATCCCGTTAGCGAACACGTAGGTTACATCATCCGAGGTATTCCCGATCATCCAACGGGACGTTTTAATTTAGTTGCGATTGTAGTTTTGTGTTACGTTTGTGATTAAATTTTGAGTTGTTTTATATTTTGAAATGTTGTGGCGGTGAATTTTATCTTGCAATGACTTTTAACTTAGTTTTGGTTTCGAGTTTTAGGGACTATCCTAAAGGTGTGGGTTTTCATGCAACGAGTTGTTTTATCATGCAAGAAAAGTAAAGTGCATCACGCAATAAAGTAAATTGCGGGGAAGTAAATTGCAAGAAAGTAAATTGCAATAAAATAAAAGCGTACACGGAGGGTCTTCCCGTCATCCCAAGCTACACTTAGAACACAATTAGAATATTTAAGCAAGTTCCTAGGTAAAGCTAAGGGAAAGGTTATGGTTTTCTACCAAATTCCTAATCCTATAGCTGGTCATCTCCTATGACGTCTAGGTTCTTTGTGTTTTTGTTTGAGGACGATTTTCTTCATCAAAGAACAATTAAATCCAATTGTTCTTATAAATATCCTATCATATTGAGGAAGTGCTTAAGAAGAATCTTAAACATCTTTTTAATATTTTTAGGATTATTTTAAGTCCAAATGAATTTAATCATATAAATGAATCAATCGTCCGAGGTTTTCAAGTTTTGTTAACTTGCCCAGTGAATTAAGACATTTGAATATCTTATGAGTGAAATAGCACTTCATTTAATGTTTCATTTAGGAGTTATAATAATCAAAGCTTTCAAGGGTAAATTAGTATTTAAATGATATGATTTAAGTTAAAAAGTCGCTTTATATTTAATTTCTTTTATGTCTTAGGTGACGTTATATTTAATTCAATTTAATTTAATTGAGTTTTAATTTAACTTAATTTAATTTAATTTGATTTGATGTTTAATTAATTTGATTTGATTTAATTTAAATTAATTATTTAATTTAATTTAATTTAATTTAATTGTTTAATTTAATTTTAATTTAATTATTTAATTTAATTTTAATTTAATTTAATTTAATTTAATTTAATTTAATTTAATTTAATTATTTAATTTAATTTTAATTTAATTTAATTGTTTAATTTAATTTTAATTTAATTTTAATTTAATTTAATTTAATTTAATTTAATTGTTTAATTTAATTTTAATTTAATTTAATTTAATTTAATTTAATTTAATTGTTTAATTTAATTTAATTTAATTATTTAATTTAATTTTAATTTAATTTAATTTATAATTTTAATTGAGATTTTAAAAGAGTTTAATGATTTAATTAAGTCTTTTAATATTTTAAATTTGAGTTATCATTTTAATTAAGAGTTAAATGTTAATGATATAATTAGTTTAGGGATTTTTTAATTTAAAGAATAAATCTCTTCCTACTAAATATCCCTTATTTTAATAATTCCAATTTTATTATTCTTCCAAATTTAATCTATTATTTGATTAAAGTTTAATTATTTTAAAATTTGTTTAATGAGTTTCTACCCTTTAATTATTTAAATTTCAATCATCCAAATCAGATTAAGATCAAATGTTTTACTTGTTGATTTTTTTATTAAACCTAAAGTTTTAATTAAGAGTTGAAAGTTTAATTACCATTTTACCCCTTAAGCTTAATATTTTCATAACTCACTAAATTGAACTTAAATGAACTTGAAATTTTTATGTGACTTCACTTATATGTCAATAAAGACATGAGAGGAGAAAATGTGATTTTTCTCGTATTTAATTTATTTATATAATTATTTTTGGTGGAAAATAGAGATTTTCAAGGAAAATTTGATAACATGACCAAAGGAAAGTTTATGTCCTTAAGAAAATTAGGGGACATTTCTAATGATCAGAGAAGCACTTGGACCAATTTTGGTGATTTTTTTGAATTATATTATTTTTATTATAATTATTTTGAGTTTTGGAGTGTTAATTAATTTAAAAATAAAATAAATGTTGAAAAATGGATTTTATATTTTCTAAAAAAAAATCTCTCTGATATCAAGGAAACCAGAGAAACAAATTTTGCAATTTTCTGATTTTTCTATGATTTATTATAATTATTTTAGTGAAAATGCTAGAAAATACATTTTTTTTTAATTTTAAAATTATCCTAGGGCTTTAAAATTCAATATCTCACTAAATAGACCTAAGAAAAATGTGGGATTTGTTCCTAAGTGATTAAAATTCAAAATGTGACATTTTGGTGAATTTTATTATTTTTGTGATTTTTATTATTTTTTAATTATTAAAAATATTAAAATATTATTAAAAATTAACTTTTTTAGAAAATTGAAATTTTAATTTTCTTAGGCTCCCCTGATATCAGAGAGGCTCCAAAACCAATTTGGTGAATTTTTGAAAAGTATTTTAAAAGTTATGAATTTTTAAAGCTTAAAATGGCTAAGTGGCTTAATCAACCCAATTAGTGGGGTTAACCAAGTCCAATTGACCTCAAATTTTTATGGTGGGTTCCTCTGATCCTAAAGGTCAGTGGAGAATTGATTTCAAGTCAATTTGATGCCTGGTTAATTCTAATTAATTAAAGACCTATTTTGGGTGTTTAAGCCAATTAGGGTTGTTTTAAATGAACTAAGTCAAAACCTATTTTTCCTAGGGTTCTCTGGTCATACGGAACATCACCAAATTTTCCTAGAATTTATTTCACAACATGCTATTTACTGGAATTAAAATACTCAAAACAGTGACCTAAACTTGAAAAATCAAGAACTCTTCATAGGGATGGCCTCGACTTTGGAAAATTCAGGGAATGTTCCCAAATTCGGAGGCTTCAAAAGCCCTATGGTCTCATGCCATGGTGAATTGTATGCATGCATGGAGAATTAAAACAATGCAGAGAGTAAATAAATTATAAAAAATAAAATATTTGATGAAATTAAGTGATTTCTTTTCCACATTATTCTCCTCTCTTCACCGAGCAAGAGGGTATTTTTATTTTATTTTTCTGATTTTTCTACACGGAGATATGAATTTTGAAGTTTAGGGAATTAAATAAATTAGAAAATCCCTAATTTTCTACTTATCCGAGTCGGCGCCGGCGCATCCTCGGCGACTCCGAAAGGCCACGCGGCGCGCTCCCATTCGACGCCGCCACCCGAGTCGGCAGCCCGGGCCCCGCGGTTCTCGTACCGTCTCCTGGTCCGACGCGATCCTGGCCGTCCGTGCGCGCGTGTATTGAATGGACGGCATCCGTTCATCGTCCCCAAGTGTTCTCACCGAGAGCCGTCCACACTAAATCCCTAAGATCTCACTCGATTCTCAATGGATTTTTACGTTCTTATACCCTATGGATTCGTCTTGAAGAGACGAACACATCTATACGATTAACATGCATTGAAATTAAAGCATTTGAAATGGAGAATCTCCAGAAGCTCGGGATGAAGAGTTAGCTCATACCTTGGCTCAGAGAAGTGTGGCTTCAATCTGAGAGTTGTTGCACCTTCGATTGGGTCCCAGCGAGCTCCGGATGAAGTCTCCCGAGTGCAGTGAATCGTCCGGACATGATTTCGACCAAGCTCGATCACAAAGCTTGGAGGCTGGAGCAAGCGGGTGGCTCGGAGATGGGGCTTTTGATGGTGGACACCTTCCCTTGGTACGGTGAAGGTGTAGAGCCAATCAATTTGGGGATTGGCTCCTTGTGGAGGAGTGTCCCGGTTTTGGGTGGAATTTCAACTGCGAAATTGAGCTTACGGAGGAGAAATGGCGGGGGATTTCACCTGGGATCAAGTGCTCTAAGGGTGGAGAAGGGTCCGGAACAATTTTGGCAGAGTTTTGGCAAGGTTTGTGCTTCTCCTTCATGGCCGAGAGGGGTGGAGTTTAAATAGAGTTGGCTGGGGGGTATTTTTGGAATCTTTGGTATTTTTGGGTATGGATGATCAATTTGAGTGATGTGGAGATGTTTGGGATTGATTTTGGAAAATTTTGGGTAATTTGGAAATTTTGCAAAAATTTGGGTAATTTCAAGAGTTTTGGGTAGGTTTAGTAGGTGTAGGGTCTCGGGGTCAAAATTGAAAATTTGGGAAATTGAAGATTGGGTGAACCTAGGTGGAAAGAAATCATTTTGGTTGAGCCATGAAACCATTTCAAGCCCATATGAGCCATGAAAGGACTCATTTGAGGCATTCACTATGTTGTTCCTAACCCTCTTAACCAAGGGCTTAGGGGTTAAGGACCATCCATGTGAATCACCTACATGAGTCAGGAGGTTAAGTTGGGTATGGGTGTGGTTTTAGGAAGTGTGTGGAAATGTAGTGTGTAAGTGTAGTGTAAGTCGGCCCCTTCACCGGACCGGGCCACCTGGAGGCGGTCCTAAGGCCAAAGAGTCCTATAGGAACTCATCCTTTAAACTTCCACATTTGATTTCAACCCTCTAGGTGATTAGGGGTCTATAGTCGAGTTTGTGGAGTTTGCAGGGAGTTTAGAAGTGGTTTGAATTTCTAAAAGGCGGGTCCCAATTCTAGTCCTCTAAGATAGTCAAAGAAAAAGCCTAAGGCTAGATCCTAAGCACTAAAAAGAAGAAGGGAAGACCTCATCAAAAATGAGGTCAACAAATGGACCCCCAATAGGTGTGGTGAGTCGACGGAGCACACCGCGCGTATCGGTGTTGACCGAAGCGATCAACAAAACCAACACGGATGTCCAAGTGATGAACTTAGGACGAAGTAGAAGAGTTCTCGCTGGGGAGTGTCAAGTATATCTCCGGAACCGGAGATTCTTGAACTCTCGCTGGGGAAAGGAAAAGGAGGTGAATCCCAAATCACATGATCTGGGGGAATTTCGATTTAGATTTTATTTTGTTTTAAATTTTTATGTGTGAGTTTAGATTTCAACTTGGAGTTTTTTTTTTAATTTAGATTGAAGTTTTGTCAAAATTAATTTGAAGGATTTGATTTGAAATGAAAATTGGAATTCTGAGGTTTTAGATGTAACATCTCCAACCTCGAAAGAAAATTGAATTGATTAGATTGAATCGTTGCAATGAGAAGAGATCTCAGAGCAAAGTGGTGTTGGATGTAAAATCCTTAACCTCAAGAGTTTGATTTTTTTGATGTATTTCATCGCAATAGGGAAAGAATCCTAAAGCAATGCAGTCTTGGATGTAAAATCCTCGACCCAAAAGTTTGAATTTTGATGTACTTCAGTGCAATAGGAAAAGAATCCTAAAGCAGTGCAGTCTCGGATGTAAATCCTTGACCCAAAAGGTTTGAATTTGATGTATTTCAAGGGCAATAGGAAAGAATCCTAAAGCAAGGCAGTCTTGGATGTAAAATCCTCGACCCAAAAGTTTGAATTTTGATGTACTTCAAAGGCACAGGAAAAGAATCCTAAAGCAGAGTGCGATCTCGGATGTAAATCCTCGACCCAAAAGGTTTGAATTTGGTGTATTTCAAGTGCAATAGGGAAAGAATCCTAAAGCGATACGGTCTTGGATGTAAAATCCTCGACCCAAAAGGTTTGAATTTGATGTATTTCAGTGCAATAGGGAAAGAATCCTAAAGCAGTGCAGTCTTGGATGTAAAATCCTCGACCCAAAAGAGTTTGATTTGACGTATTTCAGTGCAATAGGAAAAGGATCCTAAAGCAGTGCAGTCTTGGATGTAAAATCCTCGACCCAAAAGAGTTTGATTTTGATGTATTTCAAAGGCAATAGGAAAGAATCCTAAAGCAGTGCAGTGTTGGATGTAAAATCCTCGACCCAAAAGAGTTTGATTTGATGTATTTCAGTGCAATAGGAAAAGAATCCTAAAGCAGTGCAGTCTTGGATGTAAATCCTCAACCCAAAAGTTTGAATTTTGATGTATTTCATTGCAATAGGAAAAGAATCCTAAAGCGATAGGTACTTGGATATAAAATCCTCGACCCAAAAGAGTTTAATTTTATTTGATTGATATTTGATTCGAGATCCGGAAGAAATTGAATTTGAATTTGATTGAGACTTGAAGCCCGGAAAGATCGAATTCGGAAATTTGGAAATTTGGAAGGATGAGTTTGAACTCGATTGAAATTTGATTTAAGATTTGATTTGAAATTTGGAAGATCAAGTTTGAAACTTGATCGAGATTGGATTTGAAATTTGATTGAGAATTTGATTTGGAATTTGTAAAGATGAAATTTGATTTTGAAGTTTGGAAAGATGGAATTTGAGATTTGTGTTGATTTCGTTTATCTTTTAATGGTTCAAATTTTATTTTATTATTTATTTAATGTTCATGTGAACTTGGTGTTTGTCATTTTTCAGATATTTTTTTTTTAGAAAGTTTTCTTTTATTCTCTTTTTTTTTGTTTTATTTCTTTTCTGTTCTTTGTTCGAAGTTCATTTAACTTTAATGGCGTTTCCCAATCAATTTGCACAAAAGAGGTGAAGGCCAAAAACGTGACATGGTCACTTTCATTCCAATCATGTTGAAAATACATCATACAACTCGATCCGGAATATATCTCATACAATCCATGTAGACTCAAAGAGGATCGTGTATGATCTTTGTTGATCCATCAAAAGAATCATCTCGTCAAAAATCCATGTCCGAATAGTGAGGTACATGGTCAATAACATCACCTTCCAAGCCATCCTTGGCAAGGATGCCGAGCTGGATGTACGTTGGAGGTGTGATATTTCCCGTGTAACTCACGACTCATAGGGCCGGAGGTTCTCCAGCTTCGGGTCCGGTTGGAAATGGTAAGGTATTTCGTCGTCGTCCATCCTCCCGAAAGTAACTCGAGATTCGCTCCACCGGCACCCCCGGTATGCAATGCTTTGCGATATCTCGCTCCGTTACCTTGCGGTATCATGACGGAACCCACCGGTAAAGGTATCTTTATCGGCCCTCGGAACTCACCCGGCCTGCTATCCGGAGGTCGGATCCGAACATGATGTTACACTCATTCAAGAAAGAGACCTTGCGAAAGGTCCGACGAAGTCGTGGTGATCAATATGTGGGGGTATACGATCACCTCGTTTGTAGATGTTGATAATGCAGCTATTGGGTATGCAATCCGCTGGCAAGTACCCTCCATGTTATCAATCTTTTTACCATTCTCTTGATAACCGATGGCATCGGATCTACTTGCCCATGACGGAGTATTCCGGTGGGTTTCCCTTCTGTCTTCAGCAAAGTTGTAGCAAGCATCCGCATTGTATTGTGATTCTTCCTTTCCCCGGCATCCATCTCCGGGGTTCCGAGTATGTGTTTTCCCTCGGGCGGCTCGCTCGGCCCATTCTCTTCGGATCCCGGATACAATCCACGATTTGCTTCGTTGTTCATACTCCGAGAATACGTCGGTGTGTAGCTCGAGGCCTTCTAGTATGTTGATTCTTCTTCCTTTAATTCTCTCGAAGTATTCGAAAGTTTTCTTTTCAACATTCTGCATTCTCTCCAGCTCGTATTCGGAATGATCTGCAGATGGCGAGGCCTTGTGACATATTGTGGGATATATGGTTCGATCCCTTCACGTTCCCCTGCATACCTTGGCTCCTCGGGGATGATGTCCGTCGGGACATCCCCCGGGTTGCTTCGCAACAAGGTCATGCATTATCGGTGGTTCTATCCGGTGGCGTGGTAGCCTTCTTTCTTCCGATCTTCGGAGATTTCCCCGACTCTTTACGTTATTCTAGGAGTTGGCCTCCTTTCTTCAGGTTCCTGGTGAACCGGTGTCCTTGAAGTGTATGTGCTGGCATTAGCAATTGTCTCGTCGCGCTGGTCCGCAGCTAGTTTTGTTAACATCTTACGGATACGGCGATTCTTATTCCTTCGTTGCGTGGCTGTGAGAGTAGCCCTCCGAACTTCTTGAATCTCTGCGGCGCGGCGCCGACAAGCCCGCCCTCCGCCGTAGCGACTACGGACTTCATTTTCTTGTCTTCTTCGGTGTTTGCTTTTCTTTTCTTGTTGTTGGATTGGTGGCTTGGGCCACCCACTTTCATCACTCGTCTCGTCCGGCAGTTCTTCTCGGCTAACTCGGGACCCGGTCACTTTCCTCGTATCGTAGGCTCGCTGGTGCGAAATCCGAGTCAATCTCGATTATCGCTCCATCTTTCACCCTCTTTTCATCGAGTGCAAGGCTTACACCATTCTTAAAGTTCAAGACCAACCGCCCGTTCGACATTTCCCTGCGAAAAGACAAGGAAAACGATCAGGGGCTGTACTAAGAACAAGAACATTAAGAAAATGTTTATTAAAGATACATTTTTTTCTTATTCTTATATTTTGAAATTTAACAGGAATGAAGTAGGATAAGATGAGGGAAGAGATTTTGATTTGAAAAAGAAAACAAGGAAAACTTAATTATTATGATTTTATTTATCTTAGCACATTTTATTATATATATTTTTTTTTATTTTTTATTTTTTTTTTTTTGGTTCGGACCCAATCATAAGTAATTACTTCACCCGTGTTTCTTAGGGATGAAGAATTCATTCCTTCGAAACATCAGGTAGCGTAATATTTTTTCAAGTATCGTCCGTTGATCGGAAGCATATGTCGTTCTCCCCGGCAATTCACTAGCCGGTAGGAACCTCCCGAGTATATCGCTTCAACCACAAACGGTCCTTCCCAAGTGGGTTCAAATTTTCCTCCTATCTTGCGGTGTGCAAGAATAGGTCTCTTGAGAACGAGAACTAAGTCACCAACTTTGAAAGTTCTCGGGCGGACCGGCTTGTCATGCGGCTCGAACCATTTTAGCTTGGTATAGTTCTAAATTCCGTTGCGCCGCAAGTCTTTTCCCTTCCAAGCTTTCTAATTCTTCGAGTCGTAGTCCGACATTTTCTTCGTCGTGATCTTGTTTGCAATCGCAATTCCGAGTGAAGGAAGCCGAACCTCTAAAGGTAACACTCGCCTCGGACCCATACACCGGAGCGTAAGGTGTAGCTTCGAGTAGGAGTTCGAAGGTTGTCCGGTAGGCCCATAAGGCTTCTAACAATTTCTCGTGCCAATTTCTCTTATTATCGTCCAAGGTTTTCTTTAAGATTTGAACGAGAGTTTTATTAAAAGCCTCGCCGAGGCCGTTTGCTCTTGGGTAGTAAATTGTTGAGTATCGCCGGCCGATTCCGTGTCTCCCGACAAAATTGTTGATTTGTGTGCTTCGAATGCCGACCCATTATCCGAGATGATCTCGCGCGGCACTCCGAAACGGTAGACAACTTGGTTCTTGAAAACCGCGAAGACGTGGTGTGCTTTCACTTCTCTAAGTGGAACTGTCCGCCCACTTGGAAAAGTAATCCGTAGCCGCAAGAATGAAACGATGTCCTTTCGAAGATGGTGGTTCTATCGGACCCACTATATATGTGCCCCAACATTCAAATGGCCACGACGCAATTGTCGGGTGTAACACATTTGGAGGTTGGTGTAGAACCACTCCGTGCACTTGGCATTGATGACAGCTCTTGGCGATTTTCATGCGATCGGTCATCATCGAGGGCCAGTAGTACCCTAGTCTTTTAATTTTCATTTTCATATTTGGACCCGACTGGTGAGCGCCACAGAGTCCTGAATGTACCTCTTTAACAATTTCACGGGCCTCAGACCCGCTTAGGCACCTTAGCCACATTTGATCAAAATACCTTATGTATAATGTGTTGTTTATTAATGCGTAGGACGTAGTTCTTTTCGATCCGATGGGCCGCGACCTATCATCCGGTAGTTTTCCCGTTTGCAGGTAGTTCATCAATGGCCGTCGCCAATCTTCCGTGTTTTCTCGTCACCGCCGCAATCGATTCTTTTTCTTCTTCGATTTGTGTATCATGTCTATGTCGAGTCGTGATAGGACCCGACGTCCGTGAACCGACACTTCCATCGATTCATCTTGCAAACAGGCAAATTCTTTTGCGAGACGGGCTAAAGCATCTCGCTAAAGCATTCTCTTTTCTAGGAATTTTGTAGATTGTCACATTTGGAATCCGTTCCAACAATACTGTATGGCATACCGAAAGTATTGTTCGAGTCTTGGCTTTAGAATTCCGTATCGTCCGCCGATCCGTTGAATGATTAACCGTGAATCCCCGTAGATGTTGATGTCTCGTTATCCCCATTCGAATGGTTAATTCCAATCCCGTTATGAGGGCTTCGTATTCCGCTTCGTTGTTTGTACACGGTTCCGTCAAGTGGTAGGAGTATCTTAACATCCCTCGCTCCGTGTTATAAAGATTAGCCCGATTCCCGCCTTACGGCACTATCACTTGCGATTCTTCGTCTTTGTGTGCCGAAGATGCTCCGTCGAAATATAATTCCCAACGTCGATCGTCAAGGTCTTCTAGGTTCATTATTTGTTCATCCGCGGATCGTCATCGAGAGGAGATTCGGCCGCAAAGGGTGTCGTCGCGAGGAAGTCTGCTAAGACTTGTCCCTTTACGGCACGCGGAGGCACGAAAGTTATATCGAATTGCAATAATATCATCGACCATCCGGCAAGTCCGCCGGAAAGTGTTGGACGAGTCATCAAGTATTGCAATGGATTAAACTTCGAAATCAAGTTGACCTTATGAGAAAGCATGTAGTGCCCGAGCTTTCGAGCGGCGAAGATCGTGGCCAAACAATGCTTTTCAATTGCGGGATACCTTACTTCCGTCGGAAGTATACGACGGCTTAAGTAGTAAAGAGCATTTTCTTTACCCTCATCATCGACCCGGCTAACAGGGCTCCGAGAGAGTCATCTAAAGCCGCGGTGTAAAGTATCGCGGTCTACCCGAGACCGGGGTCGCTAAGACAGGAGGTGTCATTAAATATTGTTTAATGTCTTCGAAGGCCTTCCGGCATTTCTCTTCCTAAATAAATTTGGCGTCCTTTTTAACTAGTGCCGAGAAAGGTCGACACCTACCCGACGGGTTTGAGATAAAGCGTCGAAGATATGCCAGCTTCCTTGAAAAGATCGTAGTTGTTTTAAGGTTTTGGGAGGCGGCATTTCTAAGATGGCTTTAATCTTCTCCGGGTCGATTTCAATTCCACGATGTCGGACAACGAATCCTAAGAATTTCCGGAGGTGACGCCGAAGGCGCATTTTAAGGATTCATCTTAAGGTTAAATTGTCTTAATCGTTCGAAAACAATTCTCAAATCATACGAGTGGTTTTCCTTTACTTTGCTTTTGATGACGACATCGTCCACGTAGCACTCGACTTGATTGTGGATGAGATCATCAAAAATTCTTGTCATTGCTCTTTGGTAGGTTGCTCCTGCGTTCTTCGATCCGAATGGCATCACCGTATAGCAAAATACTCCGATCGGCGTTCGAATGCCGTAAGCTTTTCATCTTCTCGGAGCCATTTTTATCCGGTTGTATCCCGAAGATCCATCCATGAATGAGAATATTTCATGTGTCGAAGCAATATCAATCATCGGTTCTGGAATCGGTAGAGGGAATTCATCTTTTGGACATGCCTTGTTTAAATCTCCGAAGTCCACACAAATTCCGATCCGACCATTCTTCTTTCGACCGGCACCACATTGGCTAACCAGGTCGGGTATTGTTCTTCACGGACAAATTTAGCGTCTATTAGCTTTTTAACTTCGGCTATGACTTGTTGTTCGATTTCTAGACGCATTCTTCCGGGACCTTGTCCGACCTGGAACGTAGTAGGATCCACTCCTAGCTTATGGACCGCAACCTCCGGAGCTAATCCCGGCATTTCATCGTAGCTCCAAGCAAAACAGGTCTTTAAATTCCATTAATAACTTGATTATTTCTTCGGAGTCTTCTTTATTGAGTAAGGAGCTAACAAAGGTAGGTCTCAGGCTCTTTCGTTAGTACCTAAGTTAACTTCCGTTAACTCATCTATCGTGGATTTAATTTCTTCTTCGAATTCGGTGGAGCGTCTCCAATTTGTAAATCTTCGAGTTCGTCCGTAGTTTCCATGCAGTTTTCATTAGGCTTGCAAGTGACAACTAAGCAAAATTCGCATCGTCAATCGACCCTACCGTGCCGAATCCGAGTCCATACTTTGAATCGGGTGGACGACCGGAGTTATTCCATAACTTTTCAAAATGTTGAGATCGGCCTTTTGTCCATTGTCGAGGTAAGAAACCACGTTGAATTAAATTTCGAACACAGGGAGAGTACCACTCAAAAGGTAATTCCATTAATTCCGATGAAGTGACATCTTCGAATTGTACATTATTTTCGCTTTGGAGGAAGAAGCACCGCGGTAGAATTTGATCGGCTTTGCACCGTCACTACGTACCTCTTTGACCTCCATACCCTCGATCTTATTAGAATGGATCGGAGTTAGGGTCATAGTATGTACGTAGTGGTTAATCTTCTCGTACATTGATTTGTATTCTTCGTTCTTTTCATCTTCGAGGGAGATCTTGTATTGCGGCTTCTTTCGACTTATTGTCGCTGCTTCTTGCTTGATTTCTTTTTCTTCTTCAGAACTATCTTCCCAATCAACATTGATGGCGGGTTTTCTCTGTCCAACTGTCCTAATGTCTCTACCACGGCCTCGTCCCCGGCCTCGACCTCGGATGCGAGTTGTGGAGAAACCTTCACCATCTCGCCGGAAGGGAGTGGTGAGTGACTGTTGGACTAGAACTTCGGTGTTCTTCGTTGTCCCGAACCTTCTTTGCTTTATTTGTTATGGTATCTCTCGGAGAAGATTGTTTTCTTTGGCGGTGCATAATAAGCCGCATCTTCATGGATCCCAATCTCATGTACGGAGAATGGTTGTAAGTCGCCTTTGATGCACTCGTTCCCCTCCATCGTAATATTTGATGCACCGATGCGTAGATGATGGTACCATCATGTTTTCATTTATCCATGGTCGGCCCAAGTAGAGCGTTGAACGACGTTTCGAATCGATTATATGAAATTTTGCGGTTGTCTTTGCTAAGTCACCGGTTTTCATCGATAGCGTTATTGACCCGAGGGCTCTTTCTCCTTTCTCGGTCGAATCCTCTTAATAACATTTTGTCGGCCTCGAGCTCACGAGCATCAATTTCCAAGTATGCTAGTGTTCGAAGACTCATTATATTGATTGATGCTCCCGGATCCACCAATACTCCGGAGAGCGTAAACTTCCCAATTGTAATCGAAATGCACAACGGTCGGTTGTGATCCGCCGTCCCAAGTAGCAGGTCATTGTCCGTGAAGGTAACACTCGTCGTTCCTTTAACGAGCAAACCTCATTTAAGGAATCTCCGGCCATTTGTGCTAAGCAAATTTCGGATCAAGTAAGGCCTTGATCGAGCTTCCCTCATCTCCTTTCGATAAGATGAGAGCATCGTAAATGCTCGGCTTAGTCGGTAGTTTCCTAAGATGGGCTAGCACGTTGTAGTCCACTTTGTTTCTATGCGTCTCGGCTTCTTCTCGAATGGGTATTTCTTCTGCTGGGGTTGGTTCTTCTTGAACAACCACCTGCTTTCCTTTGTCTTTTGGACCCATTCTCGTAGGTAGAACTCTTCCACTTCTTAAGTTGACTTCGTAATTTCTTCGAATCTAGTGTTGAGTTTGTCGGTGTCTCCTCCCGAATCGGAATGATCGGCTCTCCTGGATTATCTTCCAAATCTGAAGGTTCTAACTCTATCGTAACTGGAGCTCCTCGAAACTCACAGATAGATCCGTTGCTTGTTGAACTCTCGTAGCCTCCTTGATGGATGCCTTCTTTGTCATTTTGATCGTCGAGATCTTGTATGAATTGAGAATTGTTGTTGGTATCGAAATCGACGCCCGGATTGTCGCTAGTTACGTAATCGTTAGAAACAGTCAAAACGTAGCCAACGCCATCACCCTTATCATTATATGATCCCACCGAAGTGAGCAGATAATCATACAAAATCAGAGGTTCGAGGGATTTCTCCCCCGAATCGGAAACAACTATCCTAGGATAAGCGGCCCCTAGCCTAGCCTTAGGAATCTCGGTCCCCTCTTCTTCGTCAATTTTCTTCTTCTCTTCGATTGTCTCCCGTCGAGGTGGTTCTTCTATCGCAAGTGATAGTACCGGCTTAACGGGTCTCGAACTCGAATTGAAGCTCGCACCGAAGCGGTTCGGATGTTATCTAAAATCTTCTTCGAAGACCTTGTCCGTGCGGTAGTCCATCCATCGTTGGTTGCATAGGGATCTATCGAATGACGGGATCGGTTGAGATAACATCGACGGAACCTCCTTCTCGGGGTTCCTTCATGTACTCCTTCGGGATTGTTATATTTTCTTTCCGAAGGTTGTCATCGAGCCAACTTTTCAAGGTAATGCAGTCTTCTATCTTGTGCCCAAGCATCCGATGGTAGGGGCAAAAGTTGGGATCATCTTTCTTGTTGACTTCCTCCGGTCTTTTGGGCTCTGCACTGGAAATCCGAAGTTTTCATTAAGCCGCGGAACATCTTCGGTACCGCTTCATTTTTGAACGGATATTCTCTCGCTCGAAGCTCCCTCAATGTACGTTGCGGACGAGACGGTTGTTCATACTCGCGGAGACGACCGATAGCCGGACCGGGTTGCTGGTAATTTTGTTGTGGTTGCTCGCGGCCGTTCCGGTGGTATTTGCGATCGGTTGTTTGCCTTTGTCAACTCGCCGCAACGATCCCGGATTTCTTCTCGAAGGTCTTCACCGGCTTTTCGCTTGTCCGTCTTGTCGGCAAAACTTAATTGCTTCGCCTCTTCTTGCAAGCTTCCGGCCTTGCTTAACAACTTCTCAAAAGTCTTAATAGTGAATCCTCGAGGAGAAGTGCTATCGGGCCGTGAATGCTTTTAAGCAAGATGCCGACCGCATGTTGTTCTTGCAGGTTGTGGTTCACACTTCATGCTTAAATTTCTCCATCGAAGTATGTAATCCACTAGAGTTTCATTCGGCCTTTGTTTCTCTACCACTAAATCACCTATAGTGATGTGGTGCCGAGCTCCGCAAATCGCTTAATGAAGAGACTCTCTAGCTCGAGAATGTCTTCACGGAACCGTTGGGTAATTCGCATACCGGTCGAAGGCGATTCCCGACGGACCGCTAACGAACCGTCGGAAGAGTAGCGCATCGCTCCCGCCGGCATTGCAACAACTGGCACGAAAGTGTGCAACATGCTGTCTAGGGTTCCCGGTTCCGTCGAAGGTATTAAACAGAGGTGGTACGAAGCCTTTCGGGTATTGGACAGCATCGAATTCTTCTGGGTAAGGTCTACCCGTCCGAATGGATGTCCCGTTCTTCGATTGTGCTAAGGCTTCTCGCACCTGCTGCTCTACCAAGTTCTTGATATCCTTTTCAGGGATCATACTTTGTGCTTGTATCCTTTTTCACTGGTCATCCCCATTGACCGATGTAATCTCCTTTCCTCCGTCTACGATGTGAATGACTTCGGGGGTGTCTCTCTATGTGGTTGTACTTGACTCCGGAGAGTGGCCGGAGCTATGGCCATCTCTTCCATCCTCTTCGCCATTCGAGAGATCGTGTCGTCCTTTTCCCGAAGCCGTCTCTTCATCGGCCCGCTCCTCTCTTTCGCGAACTGCGGAGACCACCTTGTGAAGCCGATGAAGCCTCGTGTCTCAACCATGTTGATTTCTCGCATATTCGTTGTCCATGAATTCCGATGAGTCGATCTCATCTCCGAACTTTTCTTCTCTTTCTTTTGCCAACCGTCGGATGTCGGTTCTCAACTTTTCCATGGCATCTTCTAGTGGAGCTTTCGTGTATCTTTGTGGTTGTCATGCGATGGTTGCCGGGTCCTTTTTTCACGAGTCCCCTTCATCGCAAGTAGCACTTTCTTCGTATTCCAGCCTCCGGCGAGACTTTCTCTCTCGGCGGTCGTTTCGGCCTCAATCGCCCGTAGTGGGATGCCACACCATCCTTCTAGCAGCAGAAGGTCTATGACCAGATGGTCTATCGGCCAAATGCTGGAAGGTGGTATCCTCCCTAATCTGTAATCCTGATACTATGACAGGCGGGCTAGCCTTCATTCTCTTGCTTGGCTTTTCTATCATGATGGCGGGTTCTACTCGGGGCCCAAGACGGGATTTGACTGGCACCCGTCCTATCCTTCGTAGAATTTCCGACACGGGCGCTTTTCCTTCTTTGCTAGCTTTTCTACCAAAGTTTGCAGTCGAGCAAACGGCGTAGTTCTAGTTCTTTTCTTGCGGCTATCGTTGTAGTATGCGGGCCGAGGTAATGTGGCAGCAATCTTGCGAACATTCTCCTCATCCTCTCGCGGCGAGAGGGGATGGAACCCGCTTCCTCCCAAAAGTGGTATGTAGTCGGGCAGTGGTGTATATTCCGGTAGCGGTGTATATTCCGGCAACTCCGGGATTTCCTCCAGAAGGCAATCTTAGCGACTCCGGCTTCCCGGCGATCCTTCTATTTCTATTTCTTCTTTGGGTCTTTGTCGCCGAAGGAATCTTCGAACCGAACCCGATTTCAAAGACGTAAGGTCTTACAGAAGATCCGTACCCTCCACGGTAACAGGTTTATCATAGTTCTGGATTTCTTTCCCCTTTGATTTGGCAGAAGTCGGGGTAGGTGCAGAAACAACTAGACCAGTGGGGGTAGTAAGAACAGTCCTCCTGCGGACGGCAGTACTCCTCCTAGTCGGGACCCTTTGCAGGGGAGGAAACTCTTGGGCCGACCTAAGGTTGAACTCAAGCAGTGGCTCCTCAGCTTCAGATACCTTGTTCGTCAGTGCAAAGAGGGAGACGTCGGTGACCTTGACGTTCGTAGCTTTCGAATCCTCGTCCAAATCGGATGACCCCATTGTCGGGCAACTCATCCTTATAGCATGGCGAAGTCCAGTCCGTTGGTGAAGGAGAAAATCGGTTCGGGGCTTCCATTTCGCAAGGTAGACTCGGTTGTCGGTCCTAGTTATGCTTCTTTTCTTCGAGACGAAAAGAAAGGAATTAAAAGAGTCCGAACTTATTCTTTGTTCATGTATTTATAAAAAAGAATCATTTGTTAAAAGAATCACTTATTAGAGGGTTTGTTTATTTAGAACGGAATGTTCAAAGGTGTAGAGAAGGTAAGGAATCCGATTCGTAAAGGAAAAGAAAGTCTTAAGCAAGACTTCCCGACTCGAAGGATCACTCCTAAACTAACACTTATCGGGGGTCCACCCCACCTCGTAAATGAGGTAAAAGGATCTCGAACCTCTCCGTTTAGGGGTGTCTAAACAAATGGCTCCTAAATCCGAGAGAATGTTGGCTATACTTGTTCAAGATAGAAATGAACATAGTATTCCAACGGAAAGAAGGGTAGTTTGATCCATTAGGGACATGGATACACTACCGATTTTTGAAAGCGAATTATTTGATTATAATGGAGAGAGGAATAGTCCTCACGTGAGTCGCCGTAAGTTGTCGGCATATTTTTAGGTTGTATTGTATTTTAAAAGGGGGTCGCCTAACAGAAGTTGTCGGCGAATTTAATTTTAAATTTGATTTAAATATATATATAATTTAGAAAGTAGTATTTGACTTTGAAAATAATTTTAAATTTGAAAGTTTTAAGATATGAGATTAAACCGATCTCACATCCCAAATAGTTTATATAAATGAGCACCGCACCACAAACCGTGTATCTATCCCTAAGGATAGACACACCGCTCGAGGGTGGGGCTCGATCAAATAAACTAGAAGTTTTGTGACATCCGTTTGGTCCGCGAACCAATTTTATAAGCCGACAAATTCCCCGCTTAATATGAAAGTATTAAACAGGGTTTATATTACCCGGGTTCTTTAAAATTCCCTATAAGGGCAAGCCCCTATAGTTAATTACATCTTAAGTGACGGGAATCACCTAAGAAAACTCTCGATAATAACCAATAATTTCGCTCTCAAGAATTTCAAAGTTTAAGGTTTTCAAAGATTGAATTTTGGAATTCCAATAGTGGAATGGATCAAATTTGGAACATTTTTTGTTTTGTGAATCCGAAGGAAGAAAGGTAAGAGAAATCACCGATTCGAAGTGAACTTCGGTAATTTCCCGACTATCCTATTGTTTCGGCTTGAATTTAGGAAAGTCCTAATGTTTATTTAGTATTTCAATCTTGCCAATTTTAATTAATTAGGGCTTATATTTGTATGATAAAATCAAACAAATAGCACTTAGAAGATGTGAGGGTTTATTGTCGTATCGGACGACTACCTCGGAATCCTAAGACCGGTTAGGGCTTAATTTGCAATGCAAATGCCTAACGAAGAGGTTGAGGATTTATGTTGCACTAGTGCAAGCTACCTCGAAGTCCTATGGCTTTGTTGTTTAATTCTAAGAAGGTTTTATTGCAAGTAGGTTCAAGTTTTGTTGATGACGATGGCCGTGCTCGCCCATCATGCTCCAAGCTCCTTGTTGTTGCAGAGGTTTAGTTTTAGAAATTATAAATCGGGAGATGAGAAAAGTGTTTTGGTTTAGAGAAGTCTTAATTTCCAAGTGTTTTGTATTTCGATTAAAACAAATCTTAAAGTTGATTATAACGACACCGGTTAAGATCTCACGGTTCCATCCTTCCGCATCATTATTTTTATCGGATTCACTTAGTCCGTATGAATTTGCTAAACTCAACCGAATGAGTTCCACACTTTCATTTAGACCGTGGGAAATCCCGTTAGCAACACGTAGGTTACATCATCCGAGGTATTCCCGATCATCCAACGAGGACGTTTTAATTTAGTTGCAATTGTAGTTTTGTGTTCCGTTTGTGATTAAATTTTGAGTTGTTTTATATTTTGAAATGTTGTGGCGGTGAATTTTATCTTGCAATGACTTTTAACTTAGTTTTGGTTTCAGCTTTAGGGACTATCCTAAAGGTGTGGGTTTTCATGCAACAGTTGTTTTATCATGCAAGAAAAGTAAAGTGCATCTGCAATAAAGTAAATTGCAGGGAAGTAAATTGCAAGAAAGTAAATTGCGATAAAATAAAAGCGTACCTGGAGGGTCTTCCCGTCATCCCAAGCTACACTTAGAACACAATTAGAATATTTAAGCAAGTTCCTAGGTAAAGCTAAGGGAAAGGTTATGGTTTTCTACCAAATTCCTAATCCTATAGTCTAGTCATCTCCTATGACGTCTAGTGTTCTTTGTGTTTTGTTTGAGGACGATTTTCTTCATCAAAGAACAATTAAATCCAATTGTTCTTATAAATATCCTATCATATTGAGGAAGTGCTTAAGAAGAATCTTAAACATCTTTTCAATATTTTTAGGAATATTTTAAGTCCAAATGAATTTAATCATATAAATGAATCAATCGTCCGAGGTTTTCAAGTTTTGTTAACTTGCCCAGTGAATTAAGACATTTGAATATCTTATGAGTGAAATAAGCACTTCATTTAATGTTTCATTTAGGAGTTATAATAATCAAAGCTTTCAAGGGTAAATTAGTATTTAAATGATTTGATTTAAGTTAAAAAGTCGCTTTATATTTAATTTCTTTTATGTCTTAGGTGACGTTATATTTAATTCAATTTAATTTAATTGAGTTTTAATTTAACTTAATTTAATTTAATTTGATTTGATGTTTAATTAATTTGATTTGATTTAATTTAAATTAATTATTTAATTTAATTTAATTTAATTTAATTGTTTAATTTAATTTTAATTTAATTTAATTTTAATTTAATTTAATTTAATTTAATTTAATTTAATTATTTAATTTAATTTTAATTTAATTTAATTGTTTAATTTAATTTTAATTTAATTTAATTTAATTTAATTTAATTTAATTGTTTAATTTAATTTTAATTTAATTTAATTTAATTTAATTTAATTTAATTGTTTAATTTAATTTAATTTAATTATTTAATTTAATTTTAATTTAATTTAATTTATAATTTTAATTGAGATTTTAAAAGAGTTTAATGATTTAATTAAGTCTTTTAATATTTTAAATTTGAGTTATCATTTTAATTAAGAGTTAAATGTTAATGATATAATTAGTTTAGGGATTTTTTAAATTAAAGAATAAATCTCTTCCTACTAAATATCCCTTATTTTAATAATTCCAATTTTATTATTCTTCCAAATTTAATCTATTATTTGATTAAAGTTTAATTATTTTAAAATTTGTTTAATGAGTTTCTACCCTTTAATTATTTAAATTTCAATCATCCAAATCAGATTAAGATCAAATGTTTTACTTGTTGATTTTTTTATTAAACCTAAAGTTTTAATTAAGAGTTGAAAGTTTAATTACCATTTTACCCCTTAAGCTTAATATTTTCATAACTCACTAAATTGAACTTAAATGAACTTGAAATTTTTATGTGACTTCACTTATATGTCAATAAAGACATGAGAGGAGAAAATGTGATTTTTCTGTATTTAATTTATTTATATAATTATTTTTGGTGGAAAATAGAGATTTTCAAGGAAAATTTGATAACATGACCAAAGGAAAGTTTATGTCCTTAAGAAAATTAGGGGACATTTCTAATGACCAGAGAAGCACTTGGACCAATTTTGGTGATTTTTTTGAATTATATTATTTTTATTATAATTATTTTGAGTTTTGGAGTGTTAATTAATTTAAAAATAAAATAAATGTTGAAAAATGGATTTTATATTTTCTAAAAAAATCTCTCTGATATCAAGGAAACCAGAGAAACAAATTTTGCAATTTTCTGATTTTTCTATGATTTATTATAATTATTTTAGTGAAAATGCTAGAAAATACATTTTTTTTTAATTTTAAAATTATCCTAGGGCTTTAAAATTCAATATCTCACTAAATAGACCTAAGAAAAATGTGGGATTTGTTCCTAAGTGATTAAAATTCAAAATGTGACATTTTGGTGAATTTTATTATTTTTGTGATTTTTATTATTTTTTAATTATTAAAAATATTAAAATATTATTAAAAATTAACTTTTTTAGAAAATTGAAATTTTAATTTTCTTAGGCTCCCCTGATATCAGAGAGGCTCCAAAACCAATTTGGTGAATTTTTGAAAAGTATTTTAAAAGTTATGAATTTTTAAAGCTTAAAATGGCTAAGTGGCTTAATCAACCCAATTAGTGGGGTTAACCAAGTCCAATTGACCTCAAATTTTTATGGTGGGTTCCTCTGATCCTAAAGGTCAGTGGAGAATTGATTTCAAGTCAATTTGATACCTGGTTAATTCTAATTAATTAAAGACCTATTTTGGGTGTTTAAGCCAATTAGGGTTGTTTTAAATGTACTAAGTCAAAACCTATTTTTCCTAGGGTTCTCTGGTCATACGGAACATCACCAAATTTTCCTAGAATTTATTTCACAACATGCTATTTACTGGAATTAAAATACTCAAAACAAGTGACTCTGAACTTGAAAAATCAAGAACTCTTCATAGGATGGCCTCTCGACTTTGGAAAATTCAGGGAATGTTCCCAAATTCGGAGGCTTCAAAAGCCCTATGGTCTCATGCCATGGTGAATTGTATGCATGCATGGAGAATTAAAACAATGCAGAGAGTAAATAAATTATAAAAAATAAAATATTCGATGAAATTAAGTGATTTCTTTTCCACATTATTCTCCTCTCTTCACCGAGCAAGAGGGTATTTTTATTTTATTTTTCTGATTTTTCTACACAGAGATATGAATTTTTGAAGTTTAGGGAATTAAATAAATTAGAAAATCCCTAATTTTCTACTTATCCGAGTCGCCGCCGCCGCATCCTCGGCAGACTCCGAAAGGCCACGCGGCGCGCTCCCATTCGACGCCGCCACCCGAGTCGCGCAGCCCGGGCCCCGCAGTTCTCGTACCGTCTCCCGGTCCGACGCGATCCCGGCCGTCCGTGCGCGCGTGTATTGAATGGACGGCATCCGTTCATCGTCCCCAAGTGTTCTCACCCAAGAGCCGTCCACACTAAATCCCTAAGATTTCACTCGATTCTCAATGGATTTTTACGTTCTTATACCCTATGGATTCGTCTTGAAGAGACAAACACATCTATACGGTTAACATGCATTGAAATTAAAGCATTTGAAATGGAGAATCTCCAGAAGCTCGGGATGAAGAGTTAGCTCATACCTTGGCTCAGAGAAGTGTGGCTTCAATCCGAGAGTTGTTGCACCTTCGATTGGGTCCCGACGAAGATCCGCGATGAAGTCTCCTGGTCCGGTGAATCGTCCGGACATGATTTCGACCAAGCCCGATCACAAAGCTTGGAGGCCGGAGCAACCGGGGTGGCCTCGGAGATGGGGCTTTTGATGGTGGACACCTTCCTCGGTCCGGTGAAGGTGTAGAGCCAATCAATTTGGGGATTGGCTCACCGTGGAGGAGTGTCCTGGTTTTGGGTGGAATTTCAACTCTGAAATTGAGCTTACAGAGGAGAAATGACAGGGGAATTTCACTGGGGATCAAGTGCTCTAAGGGTGGAGAAGGGTCTGGAACAATTTTGGCAGAGTTTTGGCAAGGTTTGTGCTTCTCCTTCATGGCCGAGAGGGGTGGAGTTTAAATAGAGTTGGCTGGGGGGTATTTTTGGAATCTTTGGTATTTTTGGGTATGGATGATCAATTCGAGTGATGTGGAGATGTTTGGGATTGATTTTGGAAAATTTTGGGTAATTTGGAAATTTTGCAAAAATTTGGGTAATTTCAAGAGTTTTGGGTAGGTTTAGTAGGTGTAGGGTCTCGGGGTCGAAAATCGAAAATTTGGGAAATCAAGATCGGGTGAACCTAGGTGGAAAGAAATCATTTTGGTTGAGCCATGAAACCATTTCAAGCCCATATGAGCCATGAAAGGACTCATTTGAGGCATTCACTATGTTGTTCCTAACCCTCTTAACCAAGGGCTTAGGGGGTTAAGGACCATCCATGTGAATCACCTACATGAGTCGGAGGTTAAGTTGGGTATGGGTGTGGTTTTAGGAAGTGTGTGGAAATGTAGTGTGTAAGTGTAGTGTAAGTCGGCCCCTTCACTGCACTGTGGCCACCTGTGGCAGGTCCCTAAGGCCAAAGAGTCCTATAGGAACTCATCCTTTAAACTTCCACATTTGATTTCAACCCTCTAGGTGATTAGGGGTCTATGAGTCAAGTTTGTGGAGTTTGCAGGGAGTTTAGAAGTGGTTTGAATTTCTAAAAGGCGGGTCCCAATTCTAGTCCTCTAAGATAGTCAAAAGAAAAAGCCTAAGGCTAGATCCTAAGCACTAAAAAGAAGAAGGGAAGACCTCATCAAAAATGAGGTCAACACACGGACGCCAGGTCCTATCACAGCTCGACATGGACACAATACACAAATCAGAAAAAGAAAAAGGATTAGTTGCAGCAGTGATAGAAAACACAGAAGATTGGCGACAGCCATTAGTAGACTACCTGCAAACAGGAAAGCTACCAGACGATAGGTCGTTGGCCCATCAGATCAAGAAAAGAACTCTGTCTTACGCATTAATAAACAACACATTGTACAGAAGGTCTTTTGATCAAATGTGGCTAAGGTACCTAAGCGGGTCCGAGGCCCGTGAAATTGTTAAAGAGGTGCATTCAGGACTCCGTGGCGCTCACCGCCGGGTCCGAAGATGAAAATGAAAATTAAAAGACTAGGATATTATTGGCCCTCGATGGTGACCGACTGCATGAAAATCGCCAAGAGCTGTCACCAATGCCAAGTGCACGAAGTGGTTCTACACCAACCTCCAAATGTGCTACATTCGACAATTGCGTCGTGGCCATTTGAATGTTGGGGCA
Source organism: Papilionanthe hookeriana x Papilionanthe teres (assembly GCA_022702705.1). Classification (NCBI taxonomy): domain Eukaryota; kingdom Viridiplantae; phylum Streptophyta; class Magnoliopsida; order Asparagales; family Orchidaceae; genus Papilionanthe; species Papilionanthe hookeriana x Papilionanthe teres. The sequence goes on from CM040425.1 coordinate 102,661,864, forward strand.
CAGATATAGTGGGTCCGATAGAACCACCATCTTCGAAAGGACACCGCTTCATTCTTGCGGCTACAGATTACTTTTCTAAGTGGGCAGAGGCAGCTCCACTTAGAGAAGTGAAAGCACACCACGTGCTACGCTTTTCAAGAACCAAGTTGTCTACCGTTTCGGAGTGCCGCGCAGATCATCTCGGATAATGGGTCGGCATTCGAAGCACGCAAATCAACAATTTTGTCAGGAGATATGGAATCGACTGGCGATATTCAACAATTTACTACCCAAGAGCAAACGGCCTCGCTGAGGCTTTTAATAAAACTCTCGTTCAAATCTTAAAGAAAACTTTGGACGATAATAAGAGAAATTGGCACGAGAAGTTGTTAGAAGCCTTATGGGCCCACCGGACAACCTTCAGAACTCCTACTCAAGCTACACCTTACGCTCTGGTGTATGGGTCCGAGGTAGTGTAACCTTTAGAGGTTCGAGCCTTCCCACACTCGAATTGCAGCTTGCAAACAAGATCACGACAGAAGAGAACGCCAAATTACGACTAGAAGAATTAGAAAGCCGGGAAGGGAAAAGACTTGCAGCGCGAACAAAATTTAGAACTATACCAAGCTAAGATGGTTCAAGCCCATGACAAACTGGTCCGCCCAAGAACCTTCAAAGTTGGTGACTTAGTTCTCGTTCTCAAGAGACCTATTCTTGCACATCGCAAGATAGGAGGAAAATTTAAGCCCACTTGGGAAGGACCGTTTGTGGTTGAAGCGGTATACTCAGGAGGTTCCTACCAGCTAGTGAATTGCCAGGGAGAAAGACATATGCTTCCGATCAACGGACGATACTTGAAAAAGTATTACGCTACCTGATGTTTCGAAGGAATGAATTCTTCATCCCTAAGAAACACGGCGAAGTAATTACTTATGATCGGGTCCGAACCCAAAAAATAATAAAATGTGCTAAAATAAATAAAGTCTTGATAATTAAGTTTTCCTTGTTTTCTTTTCCAAATCAAAATCTCTTCCCTGATCTTATCCTACTTCATTCCTGTTAAATTTAAAAAATACAAGAAGTAATAAAAAAATGTCTTTAATAAACATTTTCTTAATGTTCTTGTTCTTAGTACAGCTCCTGATCCTTTTCCTTGTCTCTTCACAGGGAAATGTCGAACAGGCGGTTGGTCCTGAACTTTAAGAATGGCGTAAGCCTTGTACTCGATGAAAAGAGGGTGAAAGATGGAGCGATAATCGAGATTGACTTGGATTTCGCACCGACAGCCTACAGGTACAAGGAAAGTGACCGGGTCCCGCTTGACCGAGAAGAACTGCCCGGCGGACAAGGTGATGAAAGTGGGTGGCCCAAGCCACCAATCCAACGAAGAAGAAAAGAAAGACAAACACTCGAAGAAGACAAGAAAATGAAGTCCGTAGTCGCTACAACGAGAGGGCGGGCTTGTCGCCACCGCGCCCACGGACATTCAAGAAGTTCGAAGAGCTACTCTCACGAAGAACGCAACGAAGAAATAAGAATCGTTGTATCCGCAAGATGTTAACCAAACTAGCTGCGGACCAGCGCGACGAGACAATTGCTAATGCCAGTACATACACTTCAAGGACACCGGTTCACCAGGAACCTGAAGAAAGGAGGCCAGCTCCTAGGATAATAGAAAGAACCAGAGAAATCTCATGAAGATCAGAAGAAAGAAGACTACCACGCTACCAGATAGAACCACCAGTGATGCATGACCTTGTTGCAGAAGCAACCCCGGGGGATGTCCCGACAGACATCATCCCCGAGGAGCCGAGGTATGCAGGAGAACGTGAAGGGATTGAACCGTATATCCCACAATATGTCACCAGGCCTCGCCATCTGCAGATCATTCCGGAATATGAGCTGGAGAGAATGCAGAATGTTGAAAAGAAAACCTTTGAATACCTCAAAAGAATTAGAGGCAGAAGAATCAATATACTAGAGGGCCTCGAGCTACATACAGACGTATTCTCAAAGTATGAACAACGAAGAAATCGTGGACTCGCATCCGGGATTTGAAAAGAATGGGCCGAGCAGTACCGCCTAAGGGAAAACACATACTCGAACCCCGGAGATGGATGCCGTGGAAGGGAAGAATCACAATACAATGTGGATGTCGTTACAACTTTGCGGAGGACAGAAGGGAAACCCACCGGAATACTCCCTCATGGGCAAGTGGATCCGATGCCATTAGTCATCAAGAGAATGGTAAAGAGATTGATAACATGGAGGGTACCGCCGATAGATTGCATACCTAATAGCCGCATTATTAACATCTACAAGCGTGGCGACCGCGTACCCCCACACATAGATCACCACGACTTTGTCGACCTTCGCACAAGTCTCTTTCCCGAACGAGTGCAACATCATGTTCGGATCCGACCTCCGGATAACGAGCCCGGTGTGAGTTCCGAGGGCCGGTGAAGATACCATTACCGGTTGGTTCCGTCATGATACCGAAGGGCAACGGAGCGGATATCGCTAAGCATTGCATACCAGGAGTACCAGTGAAGCGGATCTCAGTTACTTTCAGAAGAATGGACGACAGGAAGACACCGTACCATTTCCAACCAGACCCGGAGCTAGAAAGCCTCCGGCCTTACGAGCTGTGAGTTACATGGAAAATATCACACCTCCAATGTACAGCCATACGACATCGTTGCCAAGGATGGCTTGGAAGGTGATGTTATTGACCATGTTCCCCACTATTCAGACATGGATTTTTGACAGATGCTTCTTTGGATGGATCAATGAAGATCATACATAGTCCGTTTTGAGTCTACATGGATTGTATGAAATATATGCCAGATCAAGTTGTATGATGTATCTTCGACATGATTGGAATGAAAGTGACCATGTCACATTTTTTTTGGCCTTCACCTCTTTTGTGCAAATTGACTGGGAAACGCCATTAAAGTTAAATGAACTTTGAACAAAGAACAGAAAAGAAACAAAAAAGGATAAAAGAAAACTTTTCCTAAAAAAAAAAAAAAAATTTAAAAAAATGTCGAACACCAAATCCACATGAACACCAAATAAACAATAAAAAAACGGGATAGTTAAAGGACAAACAAAACAAATTTAGAGCCCAAATCGAATTCCAGTTTAAACCCGTCTTCTCAAATCCTCCAATCCTTCTTTAAATCAAGATCTATTCTAGACCTCCCTTGAAACCCTCTCTCGGGATGATTTCAGAATCACGAAAAATTTTCAATTTTATCCGGATGGCATTGGTTTGTACCCTTCGCCAAGTAATCAGACTTTGATTGATTCCCATGGGATATGAAAAACTTTCATATCTCATTTCGATCTCCCGCTAAATCCAAATCTCCACAGTAAATTTCAATTCTAAACTTTCGAGACTGGTACCTAAATTCCAGCTCTCGTTTCGAGACTAGTACCTAAATTCTAGTTCTCATTTCGAGATCGATACCTAAATTTTGATTCTCATTTGAATTGATACCTAAATTTCAATTCTAAACTTTCGAGATCGGTACCTAAATTCCGAGCTCTCATTTCGAGACTAGTACTCGAATTCTAGTTCTCATTTCGAGATCGATACCTAAATTTCGATTCTCATCCGAATTGATACCTAAATTTCAATTCAAAATTTCCGAGACTGGTACCTAAATTCCAGTTCTCATTCCGAGATCGATACCTAAATTTCGATTGTCATGCAAATTAATACCTAAATTTCAATTCAAAATTTCCGAGACTGGTACCTAAATTCCAGTTCTCATTCCGAGATCGATACCTAAATTTCGATTCTCATCCGAATTGATACCTAAATTTCAATTCAAAATTTCCGAGGCTGGTACCTAAATTCCAGTCCTCTTCCTTCGAGGTCGGTACTTAAATTCTGACTCTCATTTCGAGATCGATACCTAAATTTTGATTCTCTTTTGAATTGATACCTAAATTTCAATTCTAAAATTTCGAGACTGGTACCTAAATTCCAGCTCTCATTTCGAGACTAGTACCTAAATTCTAGTTCTCATTTCGAGATCGATACCTAAATTTCGATTCTCTTTTGAATTAATACCTAAATTTCAATTCTAAACTTTCGAGATCGGTACCTAAATTCCAGACTCTCATTTCGAGACTAGTACCTAAATTCTAGTTCTCATTCCGAGATCGCACCTAAATTCTGATTCTCATCATTTTCGAGGTCGATACCTAAATTTTGACTCTCTTCCGAGATTGATACCTAAATTTCAATTCTAAACTTTCGAGACTGGTACCTAAATTCAAGCTCTCATTTCGAGACTAGTACCTAAATTCTAGTTCTCATTCCGAGATCAGTACCTAAATTCTGATTCTCATCATTTTCGAGGTCGATACCTAAATTTTGACTCTCTCCCGAGATTGATACCTAAATTTCAATTCTAAGCTTTCGAGACTAGTACCTAAATTCTAGTTCTCATTCCGAGATCAGTACCTAAATTCTGATTCTCATCCTTTTCAATCGACACTTAAACTCTGATTCCCACTCCGAGGCTGGTACCCAAATTCCAGTTTTCTTTGCAATCCCCAGATAGAACCTAGGTTTCAATTCTCGTTTCAAATCTAAATTTCCTCAAATTAATTTTAAATCAAACTTCAATATAAAATAAAAAATCAAAATCTAAAATTACACATCCGAACTTAAATTGAAACAAAATGAAATCTAAATCGAAATTCCCCCAGATCATGTGATTTGGAATTCACCCCTCCTTTTCCTTTCCCCAGCGAGAGTTCAGGAATCTCCAATTTCAGAGATATACTTGACACTCCCCAGCGGAAACTCTTCTACTTCATCCTAAGTTTGTCACTTGAACATCTGTGTTGGTTTTGTTGATTTCTTCGGTCAACACCAATACGCGCGGAGTGCTCCGTCAGCTCACCACACCTATTGGGGGTCCATTTGTTGACCTCATTTTTGATGAGGTCTTCTCTTCTTCTTTTTAGTACTTAGGATCTAGCCTTAGGCTTTTCCTTTGACTATCTTAGAGGACTAGAATTAGGATTCACCTTCTAGAATTTCAAACCACTTCTTAACTCCCTTCAAACTCCACAAACTTGACTATAGACCCCTAATCACCTAGAGGGTTGAAATCAAATGTGGAAGTTTAAAGGATGAGTTCCTATAGGACTCTTTGGCCTTAGGACTACCCTAGGCGGCCTCGGTCTGGTGAAGGGCCGACTTACACACACACTACATTTATACACTACACTTTCACACACCTATACCTAACTTGACCTCCTGACTCATGTAGGTGATTCACATGGATGGTCCTTAACCCCTAAGCCCTTGGCTAAGAGGGTTAGGAACAACATAGTGAATGCCTCAAATGAGTCCCCTCATGGCCCATGTGGGTTTGATATGGCTTCATGGCTCAACCAAAATTATTTTATTCCACTTATATTCACCCAATCTTCATTTTTCCAAATTTTCAATTTTTGACCCCCGGGACCCTACACCCGCCTAACCTACCCAAAGCCCTTGAAATTACCCAAATTTTTCAAAATTTCCAAATTACCCAAAATTCCTCAAAATCAATCCCAAACATTTCCACATCACTCAAATTGATCATCCATACCCAAAAATACCAAAAATTCCAAAAATACCTCCCAATACCCTCCAAATACCCAAAATACCCCTCTTGACCCAAAAATCCAAAAATTCAGAAAATTCCCAGAAAATTCCAGAAAATCCCAAATATTCCCAATTTCATTTTGTTCAACTACACCATGGGCCACTTTTGTCAATTTACCCAACTTTTGTCAAAACCCCCAATTTGACCCATTTTAACCCAAAGTGAACCCAATGTCAAACCAAACATATCCAATTGACCCAAATTCTAGTCCAATTCAATTCTAAACTTCAATTCAACATTCCCAACACCAATCTAAATCAAATCGAAGTCCAATTTGATTGGTATTTGGATCCAATTTCACTTTTGGCCTTAAAGCCCAATTTGGAACAATGCCCCAAACCTAACCCAAACTCACCCAATTCAACTCCAATCAACCCCAAATCTTTTCTAAACCTTTATAACATCCCCACAAACAAAACACTAACATGATTTGCCCAAAATTTGGACCCAAACCCCACTCAAATTCAACCCAAAACCAAAAGGCCCAATTTGGACCTAAACCCAAACCTAACCCAAATGAGCCCAAACCCCAAAATCAAAGCCCAACCAAAGTCAAAACCTCTTTGAAACACCCCCATAAACATTTCTCAACATTAATTTTACATCAATTTCAACCCTAGCCCAACATTGGCCCAACTTGGCCCACTTGGACCTATATTGGCCCATTCACCAAAAGAACCAAAATCCAACCCAATTCAAACCCAAATAACCCCCAATTTGCTTCAAGTCACTCATGACACATCCATGAGCTAAACCCAACAATTATTTAGCCCAAGCCTTTACCAATATTTCATCCCAAAATCCATTTTAAAATTCAAAAGCCCACTTTCCTAAAACCATCTTAAAAGCCCATCTAAAACCATTTCAAAAGCCCAAAATCTACCCTAAAGCCCACATGACATCTCCACTTGCCATCCACTTAATAAAAAGCCACTCCCTAAGTCCTAAATCCATCATCAAATCATTCCAAATCAAGTTTCATACAAATTTCAATCAAATTACCAAAAATTCCTAAAATCCATTTTCATGAAATTGACCAAACTTTTTGCCAAGCCAAAGGTGAGCCATGAAGCCATGCATGAGCTACATGTGAGCAATGAGAGCCTTGGACACTCCACCATGCCATATTGGGTAAGAAGAGGGAGGGCTTTCCTTAATCCCTAAAGCTCATTAGCCTTAATCATGTTTCACCTAAACTTAAATTTAATCCAAATATATTTGGATGGAGACTTCTCCATGCCAAACCAGCTCGATCCCTTTGATCCCCTACGTAATCCAAAGCCACCTCGAGGGGTGCACCAAGCCCAAATGGATGGGTTGACCCATTTAGACTCAAAATTAGCCATGCCCCATTCCACTTTGGATCAAAGCCTTTACACATGGCATTTGCCAATTGCTCGCACCAAGTCCGCCCCCGACCCACCCGACCTCGAGGGTGACCCATGCTCCGGCGGCCGGCCACCGGCCGCCGGAAAACACCATGGCCGAGAGCTCACATGTGAGCCAACTTTGGAATTCTCCCTCGTCGAGCCGCCCCATCCCCAGTGGCCATTATAGCTGTTCTTCTCTTGCCAAGAGCAGCTCGATCCCAAGCCCTAACTCTCCCGGGAGGCCCTCCACCCTCTCCTATTTAAACACCACCCCTCTCGGCCATGAGAGGTGCTGAAGCAAACCTTAAGGAAACTCGCCAAAATTGTTCCGTACTACTCCCCATACACGGAGCACTTGATCCCCACCGAAATCCCCCGCCATTTCTTCTCTGCGAGCTCAATTTCGGAGTTGAAATCCAAGCCCAAAACCAGGACACTTCTCCACAAGTGAGCCAATCCCCAAATTGATTGGTTTTACACCTTCACTGCACCGAGGGAAGGTGTCCACCAGCAAAAGCCCCATCTCCGAGCCACCCAGCTTGCTCCAGCCTCCAAGCTTTGTGATCGGTTGTGGTCGAAATCCTACCAGTGCAATTCACTGCACCGAGAGACTTCATCTGGAGCTTGCTGGGATCCAATCGAAGGTGCAACAACCCTCAGATCGAAGCCACACTTCTCTGAGCAAAGGTATGGCCTCACTCTTCCTCCCGAGCTTCTGAACATTCTCCATTTTTATTGCGTAAATTTCATCCCACATAAACCGTATGGATGTGTTCGTCTTCTCAAGACGAATCCATAGAGCATAAGAACATGAAAATCCATTGAGTATCGAGTGAGATCTTAGGGATTTAGTGTGGACGGCTCTCGGGTGAGGATGCTCGGGGACGATGAACGGATGTCGTCCATTCAATACACGCACGGACGGACGGCTCAGATAGCATCGGACCAGGAGATGGTACGAGAACCGCGGGGCCCGGTCTGCTGACTCAAGCGGCGACGTCGAATGGGAGCGCGACGCGTGTGCGTTCGGAGATGCCGAGGATGACGCGGCGCCGCGTGGATAAATAGAAAATTAGGGGTATTTTCTATTTATTTAATTCCCTAAACTTCAAAAATGCATAACATTGTGTAGGAAAATCATAAAAATAAAATAAAAAATACCCTGTTGCTCAGTGAACAGAGGAGAATAATGTGTAAAAGAAATTATTTAATTTCATCAAGTATTTTATTTTTAATAATTTATTTACTCTCTGCATATTTTTAATTCTACATGCATGTATACAATTCACCATGGCTTGAGACCATAGGACTGTTGAAGCCTCCGAATTTGGGAACATTCCGTGAATTTTCCAAAGTCGAGGCCATCCCTATGAAAAGTTATTGATTTTTCAAATTTATGTTACTCGTTTTGAGTATTTTAATTCCAATAAATAGCATGTTGTGAAATAAATTCTAGGAAAATTTGGTGATGTTCCTTATGACCAGAGGACCCTAGGAAAAATAGATTTTGAGTTAGTTCAATTAAAATAACCCTAATTGGCTTAAACACCCAAAATAGGTCTCTAATTAATTAGAGCTAACTATACATAAAATTGACTTGAAATCAATTCTCCACTGACCCTTAGGATCAGAGGAATCCACCATAAAAGTTTGAGGTCAATTGGACTTGGTTAGCCCTACTAAATGGGTTGATTAAGCCACTTAGTCATTTTAAACTTTAAAAATTCATAACTTTCAAAATATCTTTCAAAAATTCACCAAATTGGTTTTAGAGCCTCTCTGATATTAGGAGAATTTAAGAAAATTAAAATTTCAATTTTCTAAAAAAGTTGATTTTTAATATTATTTTAATATTTTTAATAATTAAAAAATAATGAAAATCACAAAAATAATAAAATTCACCAAAATGTCACATTTTGAATTTTAATCACTTAGGAACAAACCCCATATTTTTCTTAGGTCTATTTAGTGAGATATTAAATTTTAAAGCCCTAGGGTAATTTTAAAATTAAAAAAAAAATGTATTTTCTAGCATTTCACTAAAATAATTATAATAAATCATAAAAAAATCAGAAAATTACAAAATTTGATTCTCTGATTTCCTTGACATCAGAGAGATTTTTGAAAAATATAAAATTCATTTTTCAACATTTATTTTATTTTTAAATTAATTAACACTCCAAAACTTAAAATAATTATAATAAAAATAATATAATTCAAAAAATCACCAAAATTGGTCCAAGTGGTCCTCTAGTTATTAGGAATGTCCCCTAATTTTCTTAAGGACAGAAACTTTCCCTTGGTCATGTTATTAAATTTTCCTTAGAAATCTCTATTTTCTACCAAAAATAATTATATAAATAAATTAAATACAGAAAAATCACATTTTCTCCTCTCATGTCTTTATTGACATATGAGTGAAGTCACATAAAAATTTCAAGTTCATTTGAGTTCAATTTAGTGAGTTATGAAATTATTAAGCTTAAAGGGTAAAATGGTAATTAAAATTTTAATCTTTAATTAAAACTTTAGGTTTAATAAAAAATTAACAAGTAAAATATTTGATCCTAACCTGATTTGGATAATTGAAATTTAAGTGATTAAAGGGTAGAAACCCATTAAGCAATTCAAGATAATTAAACCTTAATTAAATAATTGATTAAATTTGGAAGAATAATAAAATTGGAATTATTAAAATAGGGATATTATTAGGAAGAGATTTATTCTTTAATTTAAAAATCCCTAAATTAATTATCTCATTAATATTCAATTCTTAATTAAAATGATAACTCAAATTCAAAATATTAAAAGACTTAATCATTAAATTAAAATTAAATTCTTAAACTCTTTTAAAAATTTCAATTAAAATTAAAAATAAAATTAAATTAAAAATTAAATTAAATTAAGTAAATTAAATTAGATTAAATTAAATTAAAATTAAAAATTGAATTAAATTAAATTAAATTAAATTAAATTAACAAATTAAATTAAATTAAATAACTTAAATTAAATTAAATTAAATTAAATAAATAAAATCAAATTAAATTAAATTAAATCAAATTAAAGATTAAATTAAATTAAATTAAAATAAAATAAATTAAATCAAATTAAATTAAATTAAATTAAATTAAATTAAATCAAATAAAATTAAAATTAAATCAAATCAAATTAATTTAATGTAACATCAAATCAAACTAAATTGAATTAAATTGAATTGAATTAAATTAAAATTAAATTAAATTAAATTAAATTAAATTAAGTTGAATTAAATATAAGATCACCAAAGACATAAAGAATTCAAAATAAATCTAAAATAACTTGAACACTATTCCAAATTTAAACCCATTAATTGAAATTAAACTAAATCACAAACCATTTGAACACCAATTTACCCTCAAAAGCTTTAGTTATTATAACTCCTAAACAGTAATATTAAATGAAATGTTACTTCACCTATAGGATATTCAAATGTCCTAGTTCACCGAAAGCGGGATAACAAAACTTGAAATTCTCGGACGAGTAATTCATTTGTGTAATTGAATTCATTTGGACTTAAAACAACTCTAGTAATATTGAAAAGATGTTTAAGATTCTTCTTAAACACTTTCTCAATATGATATGATGTTTATAAGAACTATTGAATTTAATTGTTCTTTGATGAAGAAAATCGTCTTCAAACAAAAACACAAGGAATCTAGACGTCATAGGAAATGACTAGCTATAGGATTAGGAATTTGGTAGAAAACCATAACCCTTACCTTAGCTTTACCTAGGAACTTGCTTAAATATTCTAATTATGTTTTAAGTGCAGCTTGGGATGATGGGAAGACCCTCCAGGTACGCTTTTATTTTATTGCAATTTACTTTATTGCAATTTACATTACTGCAATTTATTTAATCGCATCGCACTTACTTTTTCTTGCATGATGAACAACTGTTGCATGAAAACCCACACCTTTAGGATAGTCCCTAAAACCGAAACCAAAACTAAGTTAAAAGTTATTGCAAGATAAAATTCACCGCCACAACATTTCAAAATATAAAACAACTCAAAATTTAATCACAAACGTAACACAAAACTACAATTACAACTAAATTAAAACGTCCCTGTTGGATGATCGGGAATACCTCGGATGATGTAACCTACGTGTTGCTAACGAGATTTCCCACGGTCTAAATGAAAGTGTGGAACTCATTCGATTGAGTTTAGCAAATTCATCCGGACTAAGTGAATCCGATAAAAATAATGATGCCGGAAGGATGGAACCGTGGGATCTTAACCTAGGTGTCGTTATAATCAACTTTAAGATTTGTTTTAATTTAAAAGTAAAAAAAACACTTGGAAATTAAGATTTTCTCTAAACCAAAACACTTTTCTCATCCCCGATTTATGATTTCTAAAACTAAACCTCTGCAACAACAAGGAGCTTGGAGCATGGTGGGCGACGACGGCCATCGTCGTCAAGCAAAACTTGAATCTACATCAAGCAAAACTATTCTTTAGTTTAAACAACAAGCCATAGGACTTCGAGGTAGTTTGCCTAATGCAACATAAATCCTCAACTCTTCGTTAGGCATTTGCATTGCAAATTAAGCCCTAACCGGTCTTAGGATTCCGAGGTAGTCGTCCGATACGACAATAAACCCTCACATCTTCGAGGCTATTTGTATGATTTTGTCATATAAATATAAGCCTTGATTAATTAAAATTGACGAGATTGAAATACTAAATAAACATTAGGACTTTCCTAAATCCAAGCCAAACAATAGGATAGTCGGGAAATTACCGAAGTTCACTTCGAATCCGTAATTTCTCCTACTTTTCTTCCTTTGAATTCCCAAAACAAAATGTTCCAAATTTGGTCCATTCCCTATTGAAATTCCAAAATTCAATCCTTTGAGAGCTTAAACTTTGAAATTCTTGAGAGCAGAATTATTGATTATTATCGAGAGTTTTCTTAGGTGATTCCCGTCACTTAAGATGTAATTAACTATAGGGGCTTGCCCTTATAGGGAATTTTAAAGAACCTGTGTAATATAAACCCCGTTTAATGCTTTCATGTTAAGCGGGGGAATTTGTCGGCTTAAAAAATTGGTTCGCGGACCAAACGGATGTCACAAATCTTTTAGTTTGTTTAATCGAGCCCCACCGTCGATAGCATGTGTCTATCCTTAGGGATAGATACACGGTTTGTGGTGAGGTGCTCGTTTATATAAACTATTTGGGATGTGAGATCGGTTTGATTTCATATCTTAAAATCTTCAAATTTAAAATTATTTTCAAAAATCAAATACTACTTTTCAAATTATTTATTTAAACTGAATTAAAAATTCTCCGACAACTTCTGTTAGGAGACCCCTTTTCAAAATAAAACACACAACCTAAAAATATGCCGACACACATGGATGGTCCTTAACCCCTACGCCCTTGGCTAAGAGGGTTAGGAACAACATAGTGAATGCCTCAAATGAGTCCCTTCATGGCTCATATGGGCTTGATGTGGCTTCATGGCTCAACCAAAATGATTTTATTCCACTTACATTCACCCAATCTTCAATTTTCCAAATTTTCAATTTTCCAAATTTTCAATTTTCCAAATTTTCAATTTTTGACCTCCGGGACCCTACACCCGCCTAGCCAACCCAAAACCCCTGAAACTACCCAAAATTTGCAAAATCACCTAAATTACCCAAAATTCCTCAAAATCAATCCCAAGCATTCCCACATTACTCAAATTGATCATCCATACCCAAAAATACCAAAAATTCCAAAAATACCTCCCAATACCCTCCAAATACCCAAAATACCCCTGTTGACCCAAAAATCCAAAAATTCAGAAAATTCCCAGAAAATTCCAGAAAATCCCAAATATTCCTAATTTCATTTTGTTCAACTACAAAATGGGCCAATTTTGTCAATTTACCCTACTTTTGTCAAAACCCCCAATTTGACCCATTTTAACCCAAAGTGAACCCAATGTCAAACCAAACCTATCCAATTGACCCAAATTCTGGTCCAATTCAATTCTAAACTTCAATTCAACATTCCCAACACCAATCTAGACCAAATCCAAGTCCAATTTGATTGATATTTGGATCCAATTTCACTTTTGGCCTTAAAGCCCAATTTGGATCCATGACCCAAACTTAACCCAAACTCACCCAATTCAACTCCAATTAACCCCAAATCTTTTCTAAATCTTCCTTAGCATCCCCACAAGCAAAACACTAACATGATTTGCCCAAAATTTAGACCCAAATCCCACTCAAATTCAACCCAAAGCTAAAAGGCCCAATTTTAACCTAAACCCAAGCCTAACCCAAATGAGCCCAAACCCCAAAATCAAAGCCAAACCAAAGTCAAAACCTCTTTGAAACACCCCCATAAACATTTCTCAACATTAATTTTACATCAATTTCAACTCTAGCCCAACATTGGCCCAACTTGGCCCACTTGGACCTATATTGGCCCATTCACCAAAAGAACCCAAATTCAACCCAATTCAAACCCAAATAACCCCCAATTTGCTTCAAGTAACTCATGACACATCCATGAGCTAAACCCAACAATTATTTAGCCCAAGCCTTTACCAAAATTTCATCCCAAAATCCATTTTAAAATTCAAAAGCCCACTTTCCTAAACCATCTTAAACGCCCATCTAAAACCATTTCAAAAAGCCCAAAATCTACCCTAAAGCCCACATGACACTTCCACTTGCCATCCACTTAATAAAAGCCATTCCCTAAGTCCTAAATCCATCATCAAATCATTCCAAATCAAGTTTCATACAAATTTCCATCAAATTACCAAAAATTCCTAAAATCCATTTTCATGAAATTGACCAAACTTTTTGCCAAGCCAAAGGTGAGCCATGAAGCCATGCATGAGCCACATGTGAGCCATGAGAGCCTTGGACACTCCACCATGCCATATTGGGTAAGAAGAGGGAGGGCTTTCCTTAATCCCTAAAGTTCATTAGCCTTAATCATGTTTCACCTAAACTTAAATTTAATCCAAATATATTTGGATGGAGACTTCTCCATGCCAAACCAAGCTGATCCCTTTGATCCCCCACAGCATCCAAAGCCACCTCGAGGGTGCACCAAGCCCAAATGGGTGGGTTGACCCATTTAGGCTCAAAACTAGCCATGCCTCATTCCACTTTGGATCAAAGCCTTTACACATGGCATTTGCCAATTGCTTGCACCAAGTCCCAGCCCTGACCCACTTGACCTTGAGGGTGACCCATGCCTGGCCGGCCGGCCACCGTGCCACCGGAAAACACCATGGCCGAGAGCTCACATGTGAGCCAACTTTGGAATTCTCCTCGCCGAGCTGCCTCATCCCAGAGTGGCCATTATAACTGTTCTTCTCTTGCCAAGAGCAGCTGATCCCAAGCCCTAACTCTCCCGGGAGGCCCTCTACCCTCTCCTATTTAAACACCACCCCTTCTCGGCCATGAGAGGTGCTGAAACAAACCTTAAGGAAACTCGCCAAAATTGCTCCGGACTACTCCCCATACACAGAGCACTTGATCCCCACCGAAATCCCCCTGCCATTTCTTCTCTCGCGAGCTCGATTTCGCAGTTGAAATCCAAGCCCAAAACCAGGACACTTCTCCACAGTGAGCCAATCCCCAAATTGATTGGTTCTACACCTTCACCGTACCAAGGGAAGGTGTCCACCAGCAAAAGCCCCATCTCCAGGGCCACCAATTGCTCCGGCCTCCAAGCTTTGTGATCGGTCGTGGTCGAAATCCTACTGGGATTTTCACTGAGACCGGGAGACTTCATCCGGGGCTTGTCGGGATCCAATCGAAGGTGCAACAACCCTCAGATCGAAGCCACACTTCTCTGAGCAAAGGTATGGCCTCACTCTTCTTCCCGAGCTTCTGAACATTCTCCATTTTTATTGCGTAAATTTCATCCCACATAAACCGTATGGATGTGTTCATCTTCTCAAGACGAATCCATAGAGCATAAGAACATGAAAATCCATTGAGTATCGAGTGAGATCTTAGGGATTTAGTGTGGACGGCTCTCGGGTGAGGACACTCGGGGACGATGAACGGATGCCGTCCATTCAATACACGCTTGGACGGACGGCTCAGATGGCGTCGGACCAGGAGACGGTACGAGAACCGCGGGGCCCGGGCTGCTGACTCAAGCGGCGGCGTCGAATGGGAGCGCGACGCGTGTGCATTCGGAGATGCCGAGGATGACGCGGCGCCGCGTGGATAAATAGAAAATTAGGGGTATTTTCTATTTATTTAATTCCTTAAAGTTCAAAAATTCATAACTTTGTGTAGGAAAATCATAAAAATAAAATAAAAATACTCTCTTACTCAGTGAATAGAGGAGAATAATGTGGAAAAGAAATTATTTAATTTCATCAAGTATTTTATTTTTAATAATTTATTTACTCTCTGCATATTTTTAATTCTCTATGCATGTATACAATTCACCATGGAATGAGATCATAGGGCTTTTGAAGCCTCCGAATTTGGGAACATTCCCCGAATTTTCCAAAGTCGAGGCCATCCCTATGAAAAGTTATTGATTTTTCAAATTCATGTTACTCGTTTTGAGTATTTTAATTCCAATAAATAGCATGTTGTGAAATAAATCCTAGAAAAATTTGGTGATGTTCCTTATGACCAGAGGACCCTAGAAAAAATAGGTTTTGAGTTAGTTCATTTAAAATAACCCTAATTGGCTTAAACACCCAAAATAGGTCTCTAATTAATTAGAGCTAACCATACATCAAATTGACTTGAAATTAATTCTCCACTAACCTTTAGGATCAGAGGAACCCACCATAAAAGTTGGAGGTCAATTGGACTTGGTTAGCTCTACTAAATGGGTTGATTAAGCCACTTATTCATTTTAAACTTTAAAAATTCATAACTTTCAAAATATCTTTCAAAAATTCACCAAATTGGTTTTGGAGCCTCTCTGATATTAGGGAATTTAAGAAAATTAAAATTTCAATTTTCTAAAAAAGTTGATTTTTAATATTATTTTAATATTTTTAATAATTAAAAAATAATAAAAATCACAAAAATAATAAAATTCACCAAAATGTCACATTTTGAATTTTAATCACTTAGAAACAAACCCCATATTTTTCTTAGGTCTATTTAGTGAGATATTAAATTTTAAAGCTCTAGGGTAATTTTAAAATTAAAAAAATGTATTTTCTAGCATTTTCACTAAAATAATTATAATAAATCATAGAAAAATTAGAAAATTGCAAAATTTAATTCTCTGATTTCCTTGATATCAGAGAGATTTTTGAAAAATATAAAATTCATTTTTCAACATTTATTTTATTTTTAAATTAATTAATATTCCAAAACTTAAAATAATTATAATAAAAATAATATAATTCAAAAAATCACCAAAATTGGTCCAAGTGGTCCTCTGGTCATTAGGAATGTCCCCTAATTTTCTTAAGGATAGAAATTTTCCCTTGGTCATGTTATTAAATTTTCCTTGGAAATTTCTATTTTCTACCAAAAATAATTATATAAATAAATTAAAAACAGATAAATCACATTTTCTCCTCTCATGTCTTTATTGACATATGAGTGAAGTCACATAAAAATTTTAAGTTCATTTGAGCTCAATTTAGTGAGTTATAAAATTATTAAGCTTAAAAGGGTAAAGTGGTAATTAAAATTTTAACCCTTAATTAAAACTTTAGGTTTAATAAAATTAACAAGTAAAATATTTGATCCTAATCTGATTTGGATGATTGAAATTTAAATAATTAAAGGGTAGAAACCCATTAGGCAATTCAAAATAATTAAACCTTAATTAAATAATTGATTAAATTTGGAAGAATAATAAAATTAGAATTGTTAAAATAGGGATATTATTAGGAAGAGATTTATTCTTTAATTTAAAAATCCCTAAATTGATTATCTCATTAATATTCAATTCTTAATTAAAATGATAACTCAAATTCAAAATATTAAAAGACTTAATCATTAAGCTAAAATTAAATTATTAAACTCTTTTAAAATTTTAATTAAAATTAAAAATAAAATTAAATTAAAATTTAAATTAAATTAAGTAAATTAAATTGGATTAAATTAAATTAAAATTAAAAGTTGAATTAAATTAAAGATTAAATTAAATTAAATTAAATAAACAAATTAAATTAAATTAAATGACTTAAATTAAATTAAATTAAATTAAATAAATAAAATCAAATTAAATTAAGTTAAATAAAATTAAAGATTAAATTAAATGATTAAATTAAATTAAATTAAATTAAATTAAATTAAATTAAATTAAATTAAATTAAATTAAAATTAAATCAAATCAAACTAAATTAAGTTAAACCAAATTAAAATGAATAGAATTAAAACTCAATTAAATTAAATTAAATTAAATTAAGGTGAATTAAATATAGGATCACCAAACACATAAAGAATTCAAAATAAGTCTAAAATAACTTGAACACTATTCCAAATTTAATCCCATTAATTGAAATTAAACTAAATCACAAACCATTTGAACACCAATTTACCCTCGAAAGCTTTAGTTATCATAACTCCTAAGCAGAACATTAAATGAAATGTTACTTCATTTATAGGATATTCAAATGTACTAGTTCACTGAGTAAGATAACAACAAAACCAAACCTCGGACGATTACTTCACCTGATTAATTAAATCCATTTGGACTTAAAACAATCCTATCAGTATTGAAAAGATGTTTAAGATTCTTCTTAAGCACGTCCTCGATATGATAGGATATTTATAAGAACGATTGAACTTAATTGTTCTTTGATGAAGAAAATCGTCTTCAAACAAAAACACAAGGAACCTAGACGTCATAGGAAATGACTAGCTATAGGATTAGGAATTTGGTAGAAAACCATAACCCTTACCTTAGCTTTACCTAGGAACTTGCTTAAATATTCTAATTGTGTTTTAAGTGCAGCTTGGGATGACGGGAAGACCCTCCAGGTACGCTTTTATTTTATTGCAATTTACTTTCTTGCAATTTACATTATTGCAATTTATTTAACCGCATTGCACTTACTTTTCCTGCATGATAAACAATTGTTGCATGAAAACCCACACCTTTAGGATAGTCCCTAAAGCTGAAACCAAAACTAAGTTAAAAGTTATTGCAAGATAAAATTCACCGCCACAACATTTCAAAATATAAAACAACTCAAAATTTAATCACAAACAGAACACAAAACTACAATTACAACTAAATTAAAACGTCCTGTTGGATGATCGGGAATACCTCGGATGATGTAACCTACGTGTTACTAACGGGATTTCCCACGGTCTAAATGAAAGTGTGGAACTCATTCGGTTGAGTTTAGCAAATTCATCCGGACTAAGTGAATTCGATAAAAATAATGATGCCGGAAGGATGGAACCAGTGGGATCTTAACCGGTGTCGTTATAATCAACTTTAAGATTTGTTTTAATTAAAACATAAAAAACACTTGGAAATTAAGATTCTCTCTAAACCAAAACACTTTTCTCATCCCCTTGATTTATGACTTCTAAAACTAAAACTCTGCAACAACAAGGAGCTCGGAGCATGGTGGGCGAGCACGGTCATCGTCATCGGCAAAAGCTCGAGTCTACTTCAACAAAACTTTCCTAGAATTAAATAACAAAGCCATAGGACTTCGAGGTAGTTTGCCTAGTGCAACATAAATCCTCAACTCTTCGTTAGGCATTTGCATTGTAAATTAAGCCTGCTAACCGGTCTTAGGATTCCGAGGTAGTCGTCCGATACGACAATAAACCCTCATACCTTCGAGGCTATTTGTATGATTACGTCATATAAATATAAGCCCTAATTAATTAAAATTAGCAAGATTAAAACATTAAATAAACATTAGGACTTTCCTAAATCTAAGCCGAAACAATAGGATAGTCGGGAAATTACCGAAGTTCACTTCGAATCTGTGATTTCTCCTACTTTTCTTCCTTTGAATTCCCAAAACAAAATGTTCCAAATTTTATCCATTCCCTATTGAAATTCCAAAATTCAATCCTTTGAAAACTTAAACTTTGAAATTCTTGAGAGCAGAATTATTGATTATTATCGAGAGTTTTCTTAGGTGATTCCCGTCACTTAAGATGTAATTAACTATAGGGGCTTGCCCTTATAGGGAATTTTAAAGAACCTGGGTAATATAAACCTCGTTTAATGCTTTCATGTTAAGCGAGGGAATTTGTCGGCTTAAAAAAATTGGTTCGCGGACCGAACGGATGTCACAAATCTTCTAGTTTATTTAATCGAGCCCCACCATCAAGCAGTGTGTCTGTCCTTAGGGATAGATACACGGTTTGTGGTGCGGTGCTCGTTTATATAAACTATTTGGGATGTGAGATCGGTTTAATCTCATGTCTTAAAACCTTCAAATTTAAAAATTATTTTCAAAATCAAATACTACTTTTCAAAATTATTTATTTAAATTAAATTAAAAATTCGCCGACAATCTCTGTAGGCGACCTCTTTTCAAAATACAACACACAACCTAAAAATATGCCGACAGTGCTGTATTCTTTTTACTCGAGGATCGGTTCTCTTATTTCAAGGGAATGGTGCAGATTTTGTAAAACACTGCATACCCAGTGTCATCAAGCCACGCATCTCAATTACTTTGCGACGGATGAAGCCCGACAAAGGACCTGTCGGATATAAAGCTATACCAGAACTGGAGAATCTACAACCTTTGGAGATAAATAATGTTTTGGAGTGTAGGACGTTTATGGACAGTCTGTTAATATCCAAAGCCATGTTATGACATATAAGAACTTTTGACATGTGATATATCTGTAGTTGATGTGTGCTATATCGGTAGTTGTTGGTATGTAAAATATCAGTAGTTTGTTGCAGCATGCTATATGATATGTACACACATATGCACCATTAGCTTTTGCTTGCAATAATATGTACTGGTGACTTTTTTATGAAAATAAAATGAAATGTTGGAAAAATGTTCTCCCTTGTCTGTGATATGTCGAAAGGTCCTAAAAATAATAAATTTTAATGATGAAATGAATAACTTGTGATAACTAAACATGAGAATTATCATTCGACCTATATAGGTCAAAACCCCAGTGGATATTCCCACCAAAAATATTAGTGAGTTCGCCACTCTCTCCGGTTATTGGATGTAAGTCCTTTCCTGACACGGAAATCATGGCTTTCCTCTAACCAAATCTTGACATTGACATTTTGAGGAAAATAGAAAATGACATATATTTTCTCTCTCCGGTTATTGGATATAAGTCCTTTACTGACACGAAAATCATGGCTTTCCTCAAACCAAATCTTGACATTGACATTTTGAGGAAAATAGAAAATGACATCTATTTTCTCTCTCCGGTTATTGGATGTAAGTCCTTTCCTGACACGAAAATCATGGCCTTCTTCTAACCAAATCTTGACATTGACATTTTGAGGAAAATAGAAAATGACATCTATTTTCTCTCTCCGGTTATTGGATGTAAGTCCTTTCCTGACACGGAAATCATGACATTCCTCTAACCAAATCTTGACATTGACATTTTGAAGAAAATAGAAAAGACATCAATTTTCTCTCTCCGGTTATTGGATGTAAGTCCTTTCCTGACACGGAAATCACGACTTTCCTCTAACCAAATCTTGACATTGACATTTTGAGAAAAATAGAAAATGACGTCTTTTTCTCTCTCTAGTTATGGGATATAAGTCCTTTCCTAACATAGAAATCATGGTATTCCTTTAACAAAATATCAACATTGACATTTTTGAATATGACATCCGTTTTCTCTCCCAGTGAATCCCTTCTCTAAACACAAGAAAAACATTCCTTCTCAGAACCAACAGACAAGACATCTGACATCCACTAGGAGCGGTATGATACCCACTCCTTTCCAGATTGTTATAAAACATTTCCTAGACCATTTCGGTCAATGCCAATATGTGCAGAATACTTATATAGTATTCTTCACATATTGGGGGCCCTTTTGTTGACCTCATTTATAATGAGTCAATACATTTTGACCTAAAAAGTCAACATTGGGCAAATTTGTCAAATCAGACCCAATGACCAACCCTGTTAACCCTATAGGCCACCCTTTTGACTTAAAAAGTCAACATTGGTCAAATTGGTCAAACCAGACCCAATGACCAACCCTGTTGACCCTATAGGTCACCCTTTTGACCTAAAAAGTCAACATTGGTCAAATTGGTCAAACCAGACCCAATGACCAACCTTGTTGACCCCATAGGTCACCCTTTTGACCTAAAAAGTCAACATTGGTCAAATTGGTCAAACCAGACTCAATGACCACCCTGTTGACCTATAGGTCAACCTTTTGACTTAAAAAGTCAACATTGGTCAAATTGGTCAAACCAGACCCAATGACCAACCCTGTTGACCCTATAGATCACCCTTTTGACCTAAAAAGTCAACATTGGTCAAATTGGTCAAACCAGACCCAATGACCAACCCTGTTGACCCTATAGGTCACCCTTTTGACCTAAAAAGTTAACATTGGTCAAATTGGTCAAACCAAACCCAATGACCAACCCTGTTTACCCCATAGGTAAACCTTTTGACCTAAAAAGTCAACATTGGTCAAATTGGTCAAACCAGACCCAATGACCAACCCTGTTGACCCTATAAGTCACCCTTTTGACCTAAAAAAGTCAACATTGGTCAAATTGGTCAAACCAGACCCAATGACCAACCCTGTTGACACTATAGGTCACCCTTTTGACCTAAAAAGTGAATATTGGTCAAATTGGTCAAACCAGACCTAATGACCAACTCTGTGACACTATAGGTCACCCTTTTAATCTAAAAAAATCATCTTTGGTCAAAATGGTAAAACCGGACCCAATGACTGACCCTGTTGACTCTATAGGTCACCCTTTTGACCTAAAAAGTCAACATTGGTCAAATTGGTCAAACCAGACCCAATGACCAAACCTGTTGACCCCATAGGTCAACCTGTTGACCTAAGAAAGTCAACTTTGGTCAAAATGGTCAAACCAGACCCAATAACCAACCCTGTTGACCCCATATGTCAACCTTTTGACCTAAAAAAATCAACATTGGTCAAATTGGTCAAACCAGACCCAATGACCAATCCTGTTGACCCCATAAGTCAATCCTTTGATCCAATAATATGTTTAAAACCCCACATTGACAAAACTACAAATACTGTGATCAAATTAACCAGGACAAGGTTAAAAAGATCACATTAGAAATTTTATAATTAAATTGATCAACCTAGGCTTACTTGAGTCAACCTAGGTCAAAATTGGTCAACACTTCTCTATTTTAATCAAAATAGAGAAAAAATGAAATAAAAACAACAAAATTAATCAAGTAATTAATTTCAAAATTATTTTGATTAATTAAAATGATTAATGATTTAATTTTCAAAATTTTAATTAAATGACGTAATTAATTAAAATGAAAATTAAATTAAAATCATAAAATAACAAAAATAATAAAATTAATCAATTAATTAATTTGAAATTATTTTCAATTAATAAATTGATTAATAAAATCATTTCCAACAATTTTTAATTAATAACATGATTAATTAAAATGGAAATTAAATTAAAAAAAAAGAAAAAGAAAAGACATAAGATGACACATGGCCTTCCCATAATAAATTAGGCTAAGACTAAATTAAGTTTACCATGAGATATATTACCACATAATAAAGCTTAGCTTAAATTAATTTAACCATGGGTTAACATCCATCATGATGGGTAAAATGAGGCGTCTCTTCCTCCTTCATCCTAAGCCATGACTCACCCTTACTTAGCCATCAGGTGGCCGGCCAACACCAAGCCTCATCTCCCACCTCCTAAGCTAGCCAATAGAGAGAGAACCAAGCTTAAACCCACCCCTCACCATTTGCCAAGGTTAGAGGGTGATGTGTAAGATCATAAGGAGAAGAAATTACTGTTCACTTATAACCTCTTGCATGATCCAATGAGGAGAGCCAAAACATTGAGCTCATCATGGAAAACTTGGGAGAACCAATAATGCCTATCCTCTCAGCCGAATTCCTCCTCCAATGGATTAATAGGGGAGATAACAACTCCCCTAGAACAACCTAAGCTAAGCCATGGCCTCCCCTTGGCTATAAATAGAGCCCAAACTGAGCCTAGCAGGGAGAGAAGAAAAAAATTAGTAAGACCTATAGGCTGCTCAAATCTCCTTGCTCTCAACATAAAAACTCTTCCTAAGAGTCTTAGCAATCCATTAGGATTAAATCCAAGCCATAGATTGAGCCCAATCGAACCAATTTGATCAAATTTCAAAAATAGCCCAAACCAGCCACCTCTTCAAAATTCTCCTTTAAGCCCGACTTCTGGATCAAATTGATGTAGCAATAATCTTCCATTGGGGTCCTAGAAGACAACTATAAGGTCTGATCTAGCTTGATTTGCTTGAGGCAAAGGTATGAAATTATTTTTCACAAAATAATTTGTATTTTTGAAATATCATGTGTTATATTAGCCCAGAAATGTTACATCACCGTATGGAAATATTCTACATGTTTAGATGATTCTGTGGGTTCAAAAATCACTCAATTTCATTAAGAAATGAGTGAGACATTAAGGTTTGAAGTTTAACGGCTTGAAATAATTCAAATTTTTATTCGAATTATCTAAGCCATTCGATCCTGTGTTTCGGGATGAACGACGCCGATCGCGCTCCAGGGTGTCCCGTGTTCAGCCTCCCGCAGCGGATCCTCCCGCCCGTTCGACGCGTACGAGGACATGAGTCTGTGGGAGGTGAGTTTGGCGGCGCGAAATTGGTTAAAATTAATTTTAACTTTAAAAACTTCAAAATTTAATATCTTTTTATCTGGAGTTCATAAAAATATGATAAAAATACCTCTGGAAAGCTCTTGAAGAGGAGAAAATTATGAAATAAAAATCATAATTTTGTTCCCATTATTTAATTTTTAAATAATTAAATACTCTCTGGAGTATTTTAATTATTAAAAATTATTTATAAATAAAAAAATATGAAACTTTGAGGCATTTATCTTTATGCTCTTAGGGATCTTTCATGATTTTTCCAATAACAGAAAACACGACTATGAAACTTTTCTCTAATTTTCAAGTCTTTTTGTAATTATTTTAAATAATAATTATAAAAAAATTGAAAATTAAGAAAAATAAAATGGAAATGACTAGAAATACTAGGGCAACAGACAATAATCCTAAGAGAATCATTTCTAAGTCATAGAAATAATTTTGAATGACATTTTGAATTTTAGAATTAAAACTCTTTATTAATCAAATGATTTTAATCCTAAAAATAACCTTTTATAAACTTAGCTTAGTTTCCATAATAATCTAAGTTTGAAATGAATCTAGTCTATGATAGGCTAATGGAAAACTTTAATTATGTTTAAAATGACAAAATTAGACTTAATTAAGTTTAAAACATCATTTAAACCTATTAAACCTTAAATTTAATTAATTAAGTCTAAAATGAAAAAAATTAGACTTAATTAGGTTTAAAACATCATTTAAACCTATTTAACCCTAAATTTAATTAATTAAGTCTAAAATGACAAAATTAGACTTAATTAAGTTTAAAATATCATTTAAACCTATTAAACCCAAAATTCAGTTAATTAAGTCCAAAATGATAAAATTAGACTTAATCAAGTTTATAATATCATTTAAACCTACTTAATTAAACCTTACCTAAATTAGGTTTAATTAACCTTAAATAATTAGACTTAACCCATAATAAGTCTAATTAATCAATTAAATCTAACCTAAATTAGGTTTAATTAACCTTAAATAATTAGACTTAACCCATAATAAGTCTAATTAATCCATTAAACCTTACCTAAATTAGGTTTAATTAACCTTAAATAACTAGACTTAACCCATAATAAGTCTAATTAATCAATTAAACCATACCTAAATTAGGTTTAATTAACATTAAATAATAAGACTTAACCCATAATAAGTCTAATTAATCAATTAAACCTTACCTAAAGTAGGTTTAATTAACATTAAATAATTAGACTTACCCATAATAAGTCTAAATAATCAATTAAACCTTACCAAAATTAGGTTTAATTAACCTTAAATAATTAGACTTAACCCATAATAAGTCTAATTAATCAATTAAACCTTACCAAAATTAGGTTTAATTAACCTTAAATAATTCGACTTAACCCATAATAAGTCTAATTAATCAATTAAACCATACCTAAATTAGGTTTAATTAACAAATAATTAGACTTAACCCCTAATAAGTCTAATTATTCAATTAAACCTTACCTAAATTAGGTTTAATTAACCTTAAATAATTAGACTTAACCCATAATAAGTCTAATTAATCAATTAAACCTTACCTAAATTAGGTTTAATTAACCTTAAATAATTAGACTTAACCCATAATAAGTCTAATTAATCAATTAAACCTTACCTAAATAAGGTTTAATTAACCTTAAATAATTAGACTTAACCCATAATAAGTCTAATTAATCGATTAAACCTTACCTAAAGTAGGTTTAATTAACCTTAAATAATTAGACTTAACCCATAATAAGTTTAATTAATCAATTAAACCTTACCTAAATTAGGTTTAATTAACTTTAAATAATTAGACTTAACCCACAATAAGTCTAATTAATTAATTAATCCTTATCTAAATTAGTTTTAATTAACCTTAAATAATCAAATCTAAATCAAACTTAAGTCTAACCTACACTAGGCTTAAGTCAAACCAAACTTAGGTTGAACTCAACATAAACCTGAGTCAAACCTAAATCAAACTTAAGTCTAACCTACACTAGGCTTAAGTCAAACCAAACTTAGGTTCAACTCAACATAAACCTAGGTCAATCCTAAACCTAACTTAAGTCTAACCTACATTAGGCTTAAGTCAAACCAAACTTAGGTTCAACTCAACATAAACTTAAGGCAAACCTAAACCTAACTTAAGTCTAACCTACATTAGGCTTAACTCAAACAAACTTAGGTTCAACTCAACATAAACCTAAGTCAAACCTAAACCTAACTGAATTCTAACCTACACTAGACTTAAGTCAAACCAAACTTAGGTTCAACTCGACATGAACCTAAGTCAAACTCAAACCTAACTTAAGTTTAACCTACATTAGACTTAAGTCAAACCAAACTTGGAATCAACCTGACATGAATCTAAGTCTAACCCAAACAGAACTTAAGTTTAACCCATGTTAAACTTAAATCAAACTAAACTTAGGTTCAACCCGACATGAACTTAAGTCTGACCTAAACTCAATATAAGTTCAACCCATATTAAACTTAAGTTAACTTTAAATATAGGTTTAACTTAACTTGAACTTAAGTCAAATCTTAACTTAAAAACCAAACTATATTAAACTTTTAATCCAACTTAATTCAAACCTAAACTCAACATAAAATTTTAATTAAGTCTAACATCATAGATATAATTAAATCATAAAGCAATTGAGATTTAAAACAACAAATCATAAACTTAAGTCTAAATGTCCTAATAAACTACAGCTAAATAGACTTAATTAAAACTTAAGCCTTATCTAAAAGGGACTTAGATGGTCTACAATTCTAATTAAGTCTAATTTATTAGATTTGATCAACCTTTAGGTCCTATTTAAACAAGGATTAAAACTTAATTAAGACTATTCTAAGCTAAACCTTTTAACTTAAATTCAGACAGACATGAATTTAAGTTAATTAGATTCAATCAACATTGAATCTAACTTAGGTTCAACCAGACATGAACCCAAATTAATTCAATTAATATTGAATATAAATTTAAACCTTTTAACTTAAGTTTAGACAGACATCAACTCAAGTTAATCTAAACCAAACCTTTTAACTTAAGTTCAGACAGATATGAACTCAAGTTAATCTAACCCAACTTTCAACTTAAATTCAAACAGACATAAATTCAAAATTAAAGTTTAAACTTAAGTCAAGACATAAATTCGACATTTCAAACATAAATCGACATAACCAACATAAAATTGACATTTCAAATATAAATTTGACAAATATCGATAATTAATTTGATATTTCGACAAAATTAAACATTAATCAATATAATTTGATATAAACCAACATCCAGGTCATGTTAAATCAAAACAATGAACATGACATCATTTTCTGACAATCTTTTCTTTTGTAGGGTAAAGACAAAATGTTTCGTTTAGATTTTCTTTACATGTTATAGGATGTGCTAACTCTGTTTTGCAGAACGACATTCTAGATAAACAAAAACAAAAACTTTTAGGATAGTCACCAAAATAAAACAAAACAACGACATGGACAAACAAAAATAAAAAAACTTTTAGGATAGTCACCAAAACAAAACAAAACAACGACATGGAAAACAACAACAAAACTTTTAAGATAACGACATGAAAAACAAAATAAAAACATTAAAATAATAAATATGACATGACATTTAGGAGTGATAGTGAGTACATCTTTGCTTAAAAATAAAATTTTAGAAAACAAATGATTGACATTAATCAGAAGTTTTCTTGAACAATTAAAAATTATTTAAGATGTAATTAACTATAGAAGCTTACTTCTGTAGGAGATCCAAAAGAACCCACACTAGAAATCTCTGGTCTTCCATGATTTACTTTATTTGAAAATTCTAGGATATATTATTCTAGGATATTCTTCTATAAGGATTGTCATAAACATCCTTTTCTACTATTAGCCCTGAATTCCTCAAATCCTTCATGGGATTTATAGGAATAAAATTAGGCTAATATTAGATCGCGACTCCTCAATATCGAAATTCCGCCCAAAATCTATTTCCATTCGTCGACAAATCACAAACGAAGGTTAACTTGATCTCCTTTTTATCACATTTGACATGGAGAGGTCCAAGTCCAATTTCTATATACTTTAAGAAAATGTTTAGCTTAAGCCAATACAGACTCGTTAGTCTTCTATTTCTAGAAGTTATATATAAATTTAGTCAAGACCAAGGCATAACCTTACAGCAATAATTAAACTCAAACTAATAAATATGGGTTGCCTCCCACAAAGCGCTTGGTTTAACGTCATCAGCCCGACCTAATTAATTGAATTAATCAGGTAGACTCAGCTCATAAGCCTCTTTGTAATTTAATTTCATTTCTCCCACATAAGGCTTCGGTCTTAATCCGTTAACTTTAAATACTTTTCCAGTTTTGGTATCTTTAATTTCCACAGCTCTATAAGGGTATACTTTCTCGATTATAAATGGTCCCATCCATTTAGATTTTAATTTTCCAGGGAAAAGTTTTAAACGAGCATTAAATAATAATACTTCTTGTCAAAGCTCAAATATTTTTCTTGAAATCATTTTATCATGCAATTTCTTCATTCTTTCCTTATAAATTCTTACATTTTCATAAGACTCATTTCTTATCTCTTCCATTTCATTCAATTATAATAATCTTTTTTCTCCTGCAGTATTCAAATTATAATTGAACTCCTTTATCGCACAATAAACTTTATGCTCAAGTTCAACAGGTAAGTGACAATGTTTACCATAAATTAACTATAAGGTGACATTCTGATAGGTGTCTTATAAGTTGTTTGACCCACTTTTAATATGTTTGCAAATTAAGTTTATAATAACGGTACCAAAAACTTGATCCCGCTTTAATATATATATATATATATATATATATATATATATATATATATGATTTTATGATGGAATGTATAATGTGGATTCTACGCAAGTATACGTATCATATCAAGTAATACAGGGCTCTAGTGGAGTCCTGGTTATCGATCCCACAGGGAAGTTTTTAATAGATTTGTATCAGCTAAATTTAAAGGAATTACTTACTAATAAAGTAAACAAAATTTTAAACTAACTAAAGCAAACTAAAGTAAACTAATGCTTGAAATAAAGTTGATTTAAATTATTTAGAAAAAAGTATCATTCTCCTTATTTTTTAGAAAATTAAGTGAATGACGAATTTAAATAGAATCTTTGAATTGTATTGTGACAAATAAGAGCATTCCTATTCTTTACCCTTTGGTCCAGGTGTAAAGAACATTTACTAATCCTATGTTTGATTACTGAATCCGCAGCTAGTCGGGAGAATACTGTCGCCACTTCGTAGCTCCCACGTTCCCCTCACCTGAGGGCTAACATCTACACTTCAGCTCTCAAACAATAGGACCAAATTGAATATTTTAGTCTGTCACACTAAAATGTCCAATTATATGTCTGATAATTAATATTTTCCTATTTATTTCCACCCTCCTTCCAAGGCTTTTGACTTCCCTGAATATTGGATGTAATTTTTACTATAGTTGATAATTCAACATATTTTAATAACTCAATTGGCCAGATTGAAAGTAAATTAAATTTTAAGTAAAAATTATCACAATTTATTTTAATATATTAGGTACTTCTATTTAATTTCATCAGTTCGCATAATTTTCATAAACAATGAGAAAGACTAAGAAAACTACTCAGAATGCATGGGAATAAAACAAAGCATGGATTTCATGTAAAGTTAACAACAAGAATAAACAAAGATAATTATCTTGATTTCTTCCCCAAGCAGACTCCTTGAAGTTCCTTTGACTTTTCCTTCTAATACAACAAATTTCTAACTAAATAGCACTCAAATACAAATAAACTCAAGAAACTCACTAATGACAAACAACAGACACACTTAAGACACCAAAAAGAGACACACTTAAGACTAAAATTCGTCCTCTATTTATATAGGTAGGCAAAGGTCCAAGGGATGCTTAAACACCTCTTCAAAAAGCGTCCAGGTTCAATGTATTTGCATTTTGAACTGTCTCGCCGTCGGCGGGAAACGACCTCGCCGTCAGCGGGGCTTCAAGAAGGTCTTCAAACCGCGCGATCTCGCTGTTGGCGGGCTCGGGCTCACTGTCGGTGAGGTAGTTATAATTCCTTCAGAAATTCTCCTTATGATCTAGCCGTCGGCGGCCTCGATCTCGCCGTCAGCGACTTAGTTCAATTTGCATGAATTTCTTCCTTTTTGATCCAAATTCGCTCCATTCCATGCTTTTTTCTTCCATCACTTATAAATCTTCATTCTTGTAGTAAAATAAAGAAAATACCTTTCTTTAAAGTGCAATTTCATCAAAAATAGATATGAATTTCTTAATGTATTTTTCTCGTGATCAAAATCCCCAAACTTAATTATTACTTCGTCCTCAAGTAATTTTAATACTAAATAAAAATAATGATTTCGTAATAAAATTTTTCAATTCAGATAATATTAATTAAATTTAAATATCATTACGAGTAAAGTTGAATAGAAATATTTCTAAGTAATTAAAATAACTTTATAGACATAAGATTATCTAGTTATCAGGCCTAAGATTTCTAGCTTTCTATTTATTTCAGGAATCACTATATTTAAAAGAGTAAATTACTTAAGATATTTAGATGATAGGAAATTCAAGAAAACACTATTTAGTAAAATACTAATTCATAAATATAAGTTTTAGAAATATAATTAAGTTTTACCCTTTAGATTGAGTCCATCGAAGCCAATTTTGATAAGGCATCTCCTCAAGCTTCTCCTCACTTTTATATATATATATATATATATATATATATATATATATATATATATATATTCTTTTCTTCTTTCTTTTTCTTTTTGGATTGATTTTCAATCCTTCTCTTTTTCTTCTTCAAGTGAGGATTACTATATCTGGATAGCCTGTTAATAATTTTGAACTTCAATTTCTCTTCCTAAAATTGAAACTTAAAATATTTCCTTGCTTTATATATATTTCATAGCTTTTACGTCATTGAGTTTTAATCCTTTCTTTTTCACTTAAATACTTAAGAATTTTCAATTTTTAGAATATAGTTTTCCTTACTTTAAATAGTTTATTATATTCTTATTCCTTTTAACCAAATATCTTATTCCATTTAATTAATTGAATTACTAGAAACATTTATTTAACTTTCTATAATAATTAAATACAGTAATTCATGTTTATTGAATTGAAAAACTACTATAGAAAATCATTTGATAATAATTTTTGAAAATAGAAATTGAGAACAATTTTAATAATTAAATTTGTATTTTTACCTTCCCCCAAACTTAAATTTTTCTATTTATATTAAATAGTGAAAAGGGAAAGTATATAGTAAAATTCATCATACCTTTGAGCTTTAGGTATTTCTTTTCTTTGAAATTTTTGCAGGCTTTTTCATTACTTTAAGAACTCGTATCGTTAGTATTCTTTCACATATAGTATTTAAAAGAAAGTGCGAGGATGAAATTTTAAAATAAGTATCACACATAACAAATGAAAACTTAATCTATTACTACACATACAATCAACTAATCTACTTTAAAACATATTAAAACAATCTAAACAATGTTAACATTCATAACTTATAAAAACTTAAACTAACATCCTATATATATAAAAAATTGCAAACTAATTTAACACACATAAGAAGTCTAATATCATAGCATAAGCAAATATACCAACATCCATAGTCTCTAGAAAGTACAGAATAATTACATCCAAAATAATAAAGTTTCCAAAACAACAAATCTAAACAAACTAAACAAATCAAATAAATGCTCTAAACTTCTGCATCAAAATCCCAAGCTATGTCATCTCCCTGATCTCCAAGCTGAGAAGGCTGAGCAGGCTGGTACTGTGAATAGCGGGGGCACTCAAGAAAGACAACATATAAATCACCACTCCTATATTAACATTCAGCCTCATAATATGCAATTTCGTACTCTGAATGTCGCTGGAGATATTCGCTATCATAATCATGTCTTCTTTCCAAGCCTCTGATCCTTTGGTCTATATGCTCAAATCTTCTTTCCATATTTTCTCCAAATAACTCAAAACTTTTTCTACTCAGAGTCAGCTCATTCATCAGATCTTGAAGGGTAGGAGTGGTGTACTGAGGGGTTGGATCATAACTAGTAGAGGGTATATCTCTAATTGAAGAAGGTACATAATCCCTTGTCCCAGATCTCCATCCTTCGTGGAATTCATATTTCTTTATATTAGCCTGAGTAAGGGGTTTCATAGGTTCAACCCATTCCTCATTATCTCTTACCTCTACCCCAGATAATTGGCAGAGTGCATAGATAAGACCAGGATGTCCTAGTCCTCCTCCACTTTCATTTCTAGTAGTGGCTAATATATTCTTATAAATAACATTTCCCACATTAATACTCTTCTGGTTCTGAATACATAAATTCGAATCGCTTTCATCTCTTGTTACCTCACTATGGTGGTAGGTAGGTAACAAAGTAGAACAAATAAAATAGTGCCAGGATTTAGATGTTGCATTTAACATAGAAAGAGGGAAGTTTACCCGTTCCCGCTACTTTATCTTCCAGACTCCTTTCCCATCAGTGAGAAAGTCGATCACCTCTTCCAGTGGTCCTTCCATAGTTCCAAAAGTTTCATACTCGCTGGTGTAGGTGTCTCATACTTCATAATAAGCGTTTATTCTAGCAACGTTGAATTCTACAAAAAATCCTCTAACCTTAACCGGTGCATCTTCAGCCTGTGTTAAATTTGCATAAAATTCCTTTACTACTTCTACAGCTGCTCTGTTAGTCACGAAACAAAAATTTTCCCATCCTCGCTCCCTAATGATTCGCTCAACTTCTCCTCCTGGATTCTTGAAAACTCGATCTTGAATGCATTTTCTGGATTGGATATTTTGAAAATATCGATTTTGTGCTCTTGCATTTATGAATCGAGTTTCGTCATAATATATCCATCGCTTTTGTCGTGGAGCCATTTCTAGATATGAGAAATTTACAAAAATCTTAACTAAACTCCAAAATATTACTAAGAAGGCTTCCTATAACATCTAAAATCCATTTAAATCAATTTTCATGAAATTCTTCCAAGTATTTTCTCCACATTTCGGATTTTTTCAAAATTCCCCAATGTTGAAGAAATCCATGGTGAAAATAAAAAATTTTTGCATAGGAGTGAAGCTCTTACCAAGGGAAGATGAAATCCGGTGTCTAAAAGAGCTGAAATCGCCTCAAATCCGAGATCTCTCAAGCCTTAGGTCAGTTTTTTCGAAGTTTTGAGGAAAGGGATGATGAATAGTGTCGGTTGACCGGTCAAATATAGGTCTTTTCCCGATCTCGCTGTCGGTGAGATTTTTCTCGACGTCGGAGAGCTAATTAATTTGGTAAGGCAAAAGTTTCGGGAAAAATTTGCCGTCGGCGAGCTCGGTCTCGCTGTCAGCGGGTTTTTTCGCTGTCGGCGAGATAATTCTCGCCGTCGGCGAGATCCCAAAATTTTAAAATTTTTGAATTTCGTCAATCATTTTCAACTTCGATTTGCCTTTAATCAATCTTCCTATTAATTTAAAAATAGTATGAAGATTAGATACTTCTACTCACAAAAAGTTCACACAACACAAACAATATAACTTTATATATGAAATCCATGAAACTTACAAACTCCTCACTAACAACTTAACAACATACTTAACTTAAATGTTCAAATCCATAATACTCAGCATCGCAATCCACACCACAACACTCTAAATGCTAAGAAATAACAATTACAAATAATCTCATCAAATCTGAGATGCTCAAATTAAAGTTTGACTCATAATAAAATCTAAATCCAAATCAACATATATATACACAAATATATGAAATAAACATAGAAATCTTTCCTACTCTTCAGTGTCTAAACTATCATCTTCTCTGATATTCCCGATGCGACGCAGGTGCACAAATAAATTGTAGAAAGACCTGAAAGGGAATTCTGCAGTATATTCTTCATTAATCCACCCTTTCTGTCTTAGTAAATGAATAAAACTGGCCTCCAGATGTCCAGTATGATCAAAGTGATCCTTCATCCTCCATTCAATGTGATCAAACATATCAGAGATATTGTCGATGGAATTCATCACATTTTGCAATTCTTTCTCCAATCCTTTAATCTTCTTCAGAATGAAATTAGTTTTATCAGTAAGGGGCCTTGCTAAAGGATTGTTCTGTGATGCTTTGTCAGAAATAATAGTAATCTCATCATTGTTATCCAAAGTTGGAAACATATCCGTAGGATCAAGTGGTTTCCATGGTAAAAGTACTTTTTCCCAAGCTTCATAAGAAGCTTGGTACTGACTGCATAAAGCAAATATAGTAGAATGGTGTTCAAATCCATGAACTGATCCATGCACAATCAATCCCAATGCAGACTTTACTGTTATTGATCCAACATCGATAAGTAGTCCAATTTGAATATAGTAGTTTAATATAGCGCATTCCTTTGAGACCTTATTTACCCTCATAGTAGGTAATAGTTTTGATGATATAAAGAAATGCCAATGTTTCGAGACAGGGTTAAGAAGTGATGCGTAAAAGCCGACATACCCGTCTTCGCGTAACTCCCAATCATCGGGTTCGTCGGTCGAGTATCTATAGATCTCGTTCATATTGTATCTCGAAGGCACAAAGTTGGAATAATGACAAACAGAGGTATTCTCGATAGAAAATAATTCATTTACCCTTGAAGGAGTAAATGTTACCCATCTTCCTCCGACGTAGACATTTCCATAGTTGATCGCATGTAAATTAGTAGTAAAACTCTTTAACTATCGGAATAACTACGGCGGATGTCATATAACAAAATACCTCCCAATGCCGTCGTGCGATCATTTCTTCGATTTTTGTGGTGGAATTCTTTACTCCTCTGTTGACAAATCCTCTTTCTTTAATAAGTCTTTTCTTCATCAAGCCTTTGTTGAAGATACGCTGCGCCTCCGAACTAAATAATTTTCTACGGTTGAAAACTTCAGTTTTGTGGTTTCTAAGAGTTTGGTGGACATTTCAGATTGAAAGGATTGGTCTCTAGTAGTTTCTAAGGAAGAAAACAGTGTAAATTTGGATTTGGGATAATTTCCTACTAAGAAATGGCTTAGAATCGTCCAAAACCGCATGAAAATTCTTAAGAAACCAAAATTTCAACTGCCTCGCCGTCGGCGGGAAGTTTCTCGCCGTCTGCAAGCTAGTTATAAAACCGAATTAAGTCATGGCACATTATCTCGCTGTCAGCGGGCTCGGGCTCGCTATCGGCGAGATTCGTAAAAATCGTCCAATTTTGCTCTGGTCCGAATATTTTCTGATCTCATCATATAGGTTCAAATTTGTGATGATTTTAATTAAAAATTTGAGTAGTAAGATTAGTTTTAATAATATAGACTCACTAATTTGTAGATAATTTAAAATAAAAGGCTACTATGGGTTGCCTCCCATAAAGCGCTTGGTTTAACGTCGTCAGCCCGACCTAATTTCAGTTAGTAATCAGGTTGACTGAGCATTAAAACCTTTTTAAAATTTGGTCTTCTACCTTCGAAATATGGTTTTAATCTATGTACGTTTACTTAAATCTATGTCCTATTTTTGGATCTTCAATTTCTATAGTTCCATATGAAAATATTTGAGTTATGGTGAAAGGTCATAACCATCGAGATTTCAATTTCCTAGGAAATAATTTCAATCTAGTATTATATAGCAAAACTTCTTGTCCTGGTTCAAAATTTCTCTGATTAATCTTCCGATCATGCCATAATTTCATTCTTTCTTTATAAATTCTATCATTATTATATGATTCGTTTCTTAATTCTTCCGATTCATTTAATTGCAACAATCTCTTCTCACCAGCTTCTTTCATATTATAATTAAATTCTTTAATCGCCCAATATACTTTATGTTCTAATTCAACTGGTAAGTGGCAAGTTTTTCCATATATAAGCCTATAAGGAGTCATTCCAATCGGAGTTTTATAAGCAGTCTTGTATGCCCATAATGCAGTGTCTAGTCTTATAGACGAGTCTAATCTATTAGGGTTTACAGATTTTTCTAATATACGCTTAATCTCTCGATTAGAAACTTCAGCTAATCCACTAGTTTGTGGATGATAAGCAGTTGATATCTTATGCATAATATTATATTTTTTTACTAGTTTGTGAATATATTTGTTTCTAAAATGAGTTCCTCCGTCAGTGATAATCACTCTCGGCATTCCAAATCTAGTAAAAATATTTTTCATTAAAAATTTTGAAACACTTTTAGCATCACACCTAGGTAAAGCTTGTGCTTCGATCTATTTGGAGACATAATCAACAACTACTAATATATATGAGTTTCCAAATGAAGGAATAAAAGGCCTCATGAAATCTAATCCCCAAACATCAAAAATTTCAACTTCTAATATAAAATTCAGAGGCATTTCATTTTTTCTCGATATGTTTCCTACTATTTGGCATTTATCACAAGTTTTTATATATCTATATACATCCCTAAATAGAGTAGGCTAGTAGAATCCTGATTGTAGAATTTTATACGTAGTTTTATCTATCCCAAAATGTCCTCCAAAATCAGAGTCATGACATTTTTGAATGATTGGTTCAGTTTCTTCATAAGGCATGCATCTTCTAATAATTAGATCCTTACATTGCTTATATAAGTATGGTTCATCCCAAAAGTATGTTTTAGTATCATGAATGAATTTTTTCTGTTGTTGCAAAGTTAACATAGGTGGTAAAATGTCACTTACTATATAATTTACTATATCAGCATACCAAGGTATTTTCCACTCATTTATATTATAAAGTTGTTCATCAGGAAAACTGTCAAAAATTTCATTATCAATATCAGATAATTCATGATTTTCTAATCTTGATAAATGATCAGCAATTTGATTATCAATTTTCTTTTTGTTAATGATCTCAAAATCAAATTCTTGTATTAATAATATCCATCTGATTAATCTTGGTTTAGAATCTTTCTTTTGTATTAAATATTTTATAGCAGAATGATCAGTATGTACAATACATTTAGTTCTTATTAGATAATGCCGAAATTTATTAAAAGCATATACAACTGCTAATAGTTCTCTTTCAGTAACTATATAATTTATTTCAGCATCATTTAGAGTTTTACTAGCATAATATATAACTTTGAAAATCTTATCATATCTTTGCCCAAGAACTGCTCCTATAGCATAATCACTAGCATCACACATAAGCTCAAATGGTATCTCCCGGTTAGGTGAAACTATTATAGGTGTCGTAATTAATTTATCTTTTAATAATTCGAAAGCATTCGGGCATTCGAGTTGTAAACTCAAATTTCTTGTCCTTTTCAAGAAGTTGGCATAGAGGTTTAGTAATTTTTGAAAAATCTTTTATATAACGTCTGTAGAATCCAACATGTCCAAGAAAACTTCTTACCCCTTTTACCGTAGTTGGAGGTGGTAATTTAGCTATAACTTGAATTTTTGCAAGGTCTACTTTCATGCCTTTTTCCGAAATTTTATGCCCTAATACAATGCCGCTTGTTACCATAAATTGACATTTCTCCCAATTAAGAACCAAATTAGTTTTCTCACAAACTTCAAATACTTTTCAAGATGATTTAAGCATGTGTCAAATGTTGTTCCAAATACAGAGAAATCATCCATAAATACTTCTATTCCATTATCAATTAATTTACTAAATATAGACATCATACATCTCTGGAATGTTGCAGGTGCATTACATAATCCAAAATGCATCCTTCGAAAAGCGAAAGTTCCATAAGAACTAGTAAATGTAGTTTTCTCTTGATCCTCAGGAGCAATTCGTATTTGATGATAACCGGTATATCCATCCAAGAAAAAAAAATATTTTTGTCCTGCAAATCTATTTAACATCTGGTCTAGAAATGGTAAAGGGAAGTGATCTTTCCTGGTGGCTGTGTTTAATTTTTTATAATCAATACATATTCTCCATCCAGTAACTTGTCTTATAGGGATAAGATCATTATTTTCATTAGCTTTGACAGTCACTCCTCCTTTCTTAGGTACACGAGTGGATTGGGCTTACCCAAGCACTCGTCGAAATAGAATATATAATACCATTATCTAACCATTTTAAAATTTCCTTTTTAACTACTTCTTTCATTATCGGATTTAATCTCCTTTGCGGATCCGCTTTAGGCCTATGTTCATTATCTAAAATAATTCGTGTATACGGATTGAAGGACTAATTCCTTTAATATCTGCTAAAGTCCAACAAAAAATTTTCTTATATTTTTTTAAAGTATCTAAAAGTTTTTGTTCTTGAGATTCATTTAATTCGGATGAAATATTAACTGGTAGAGTTGAACAATTACCTAAGTAAACATATTTTAAATGATTAGGTAACATTTTTAACTCAAGTTCAGGAGGTTTAATAATCGATGAAACTATATTTTTTTTCAGTGTTTTCTGTGTTATCCAAAAATTCAAATTTCTCTTGAATATAATCTAGTTCTTCATTTATATCGGATTTTTAAATTAATTCAGTATTTTCTTTTTCTAATTTTTCTGCATAATATTCCTTAAAATGTTCTTTTTGTAAATGATCAAGAACTTCCATTCGAAAACACTCATCATCTTTTTCTAGTGCAGGATATTTCATTGATTTAGCAATATTAAAAGTAACTTTTTGGTCATTTACTCTCATAGTTAATTCTCCTTTCGAACATCAATCATAGCTTTCCCGAGTGGCTAAAAATGGTCTTCCTAAAATGATAGGAATTTCTTTATCTTCTTCCATATCTAAAACAATAAAATCTACATGGAAGATAAATTTATCCACTTTTACTAATACATCTTCAATAACTCCTTAGGATATGTAACGAACGATCGGCTAATCGAAGAGTTACTCGAAGTAGGTGAAATTTCTCCTAATCCTAATCTCTTAAAAATTGATAGAGGCATTAGATTGATGCTTAGCTCCTAAGTCACACAAAGCTTTTCCATAGAATTTTTCTCCGATAACGCGAGGTATAGTGAAACTACCGGGATCTTTTAATTTTTCGAGAAGCTTTTTCTGAATAATAGCACTACACTCTTCACTAAGTGCGACTGTTTCATTATCGGTAAATTTTCTTTTTTTATTTAGAATATCTTTCATGAATTTTACATAGTTTGACATCTGTTCTAAATCTTCTACAAAAGGAATATTTATCGTTAATTTCTTCAAAATTTCAAGAAATTTAGCAAATTGTTTATCTTTTTTATGTTGAATTAGTCGTTGAGGAAATGGTGGTGGAGTTTTTTCCACAGAAATTTTCATTGGTATTAAAGGATTTCCTAAGTTTGGATCTTGTTGATTCTTTTCCTTTTTAATTTCCACTTCCTCTTTTTGACTTTCAAGTTCTTTTGTAATTTGAGATTCTAATTCTTTTCCACTTCGTAATTGTATTGCTTTAATTTGTTCATTTCCTTTGTCTTTGGGATTTATTTTCACATTACTAGGAAATGTTCCAGGTATTCTATTAATTGCGGTAGCTATATGTACAAGTTGAGTTTCAATATTTTTAATAGTTGTTCCTTGATTTTGTAATTGGTTACCTTGTATTTGTAATTGATTTCCTTAATTTTGTAAATGTTGACCCTATTTAATATTAATTCTTCTATTGATAATTTTTTATCTTTAAATTGTGGGTTATTATTATTAAATCCAGGTGGATAATATGGTTTATAATTAGAATATCCTTGATTAGAAGGAATTCCTAATGGTTGTGTTATGTTATTCATCCATAGTTGATTAGTTGTGTTATTATTCCAATTAAAATTAGGATGATTTTTCCATCCAGGATTATAATAATTCGCATACGGATTATTGGGTTTGTTATTAATTACATTTATAGTTTTATATTGAGATTGAGATTCTATAAGTTGTCCAGATGAATTTTCTTCTGATATAGTTGGAGAGTAATTCATTCTAAAATGATCTAAGTTTTTAGATACAACAGCGATTTGTGAAGCTAACATAGATATTGCATCATTTTCATGAATACTAGCTATCTTTTTTGGATTCATTCTATCAGCAGGCCATTGAAAATTATTGTTTGCCATTTCTTCGATTAGTGCATAGGCGTCATCAAATGGTTTTGACATTAATGATCTTCGAGCAGCAGCATCGATGATTGATCTTAAAGATCCTACTAATCCATTATAGAAAGTTTGAATAATTAACCAATCTGGTAACGCATGATGTGGGCATTTCCTAAGAAGTTCCTTAAATCTCTCCCAAGCTTCATATATTGATTCTCCATCAAACTGACTAAAAGAAGTTATATCATTACTAAGCTTAGCAGTTTTAGATGGTGGAAAATATTTGGATAGAAATATTTGTGATAACTCTCCCCAAGTTTTAATAGATCCAGGTCCTAACAAATTTAACCACATTTTAGCCTTATCCCTTAAAGAAAAAGGAAAAAGTCTAAGTCTAATAGCATCGTTAGATACTCCTTCATATTTGAAAGTAGCACAAAGTTCTAAAAAACTAGCAAGATGTAAATTAGGATCTTCAGTAGGTGAACAACTAAATTGATTGTTTTGTACCATTTGGATAATTGCGGTGTTTAAGTTCAAATGAGTTAGCAGCTACATCAGGGTTTTAAATAGTTAAATGAATTTCATCTAATGTAGGGTTGGCATAATCTCGTAATGGTCTTGGTTGATTGATATTTTCATTTTCAGGAATATTTGCCTTTTGTGTTAAATTTATAATTTCTCTTTTTCGTTTTCTAATTCTTTTAATTGTACGCTCTAATTCTGAATCGTATGGTATTAAATTTTCGTTTCCAAATTTTTGCATACAATTTTATAAAATAAATTTTAAAATAGTCTGTTACTCTAGTAAATAATTTCTTTACCTCCCCGGCAACGGTGCCAAAAACTTGACCCACTTTTAATATGTTTGCAAATTAAGTTTATAGTAACGGTACCAAAACCATGATCCCACTTTAATATATATATATGATTTTATGATGGAATGTATAATGTGGATTCTACGCAAGTATACGTATCGTATCAAGTAATACAGGGCTCTAGTGGAGTCCTGGTTATCGATCCCACAGGGAAGTTTTTAACAGATTTATATCAGCTAAATTTAAGGAAATTACTTACTAATAAAGCAAACATAATTTTAAAGTAACTAAAGCAAACTAAAGTAAACTAATGCTTAAAATAAAGTCGATTTAAATTATTTAGAAAAAAGTATCATTCTCCTTGTTTTTTAGAAAATTAAGTGAAAGACGAATTTAAATAGAATCTTTGAATTGTATTGTGACAAATAGGAGCATTCCTATTCTTTACCCTTTGGTCCAGGTGCAAAGAACATTGACTAATCCTATGTTTGATTATCGAATCGCAGTAGGGCCGGGAGGATACTTGGCTGCCACTTCGTAGCTCCCACGTTCCCCTCACTCGAGGGCTAACATCTACACTTCAGCTCTCAAACAATAGGACCAAATTGAATGTTTTAGTCTCGTCACACTAAAATGTCCAATTCTACGTCCGATAATTAATATTTCCCTATTTATTTGCACCCTCCTTCCAAGGCTTTTGACTTCCCTGAATATTGGATGTAATTTTTACTATAGTTGATAATTCAACATATTTTAACAACTCAATTGGCCAGATTGAAAGTAAATTAAATTTTAAGGAAAAATTATCACAATTTATTTTAATATATTAGGTACTTCTATTTAATTTCATCAATTCACATAATTTTCATAAACAAGGAGAAAGACTAAGAAAACTACTCAGAATGCATGGGAATAAAACAAAGCATGGATTTCATGTAAAGTTAACAACAACAATAAACAAAGATACTTATCTTAATTTCTTCCCCAAGCAGACTCCTTGAAGTTCCTTTGACTTTTCCTTCTAGTACAGCAAATTTCTAACTAAATAGCACTCAAATACAAATAAACTCAAAAAACTCACTAATGACAAACAACAGACACACTTACGAGACCAAAAAGAGACACACTTAAGACTAAAATTCGTCCTCTATTTATAGAGGTAGGCAAAGGTCCAAGGGATGCTTAAACACCTCTTCAAAAAGCGTCCAGGTTCAATGTATTTGCATTTTGAACTGTCTCACTGTTGGCGGGAAACTACCTCGCTGTCAGCGGGGCTTCTAGAAGATCTTGCCATCGGCGAGGTATTTATAATTCCTTTAGAAATTCTCCTTATTATCTTGCCATCGGCGACCTCGATCTCGCCGTCGGCTACTTAGTTCAATTTGCATAAATTTCTTCCTTTTTGATCCAAATTCGCTCCATTTCATGCTTTTTTTTCCATCACTTATAAATCTTCTTTCCTGCAATAAAATAAAGAAAATACCTTTCGTTAAAGTGCAATTTCATCAAAAATAGATATGACTTTCTTAATGTATTTTTCTGTGATCACTGTTCTATAAGCCCATAATGCAGAATCAAGTCTATCAACTCAGTCAGTTCTTTTAGGATTAACAGTCTTTTCCAATATTCTCTTAGTTTCTCTATTTGACACTTCAGCCATTCCACTTGTTTGAGGATGATAAGCAGTTACAATTCTTTATTTAATTCTAAATTTTTCCAGTAATGATTGAATTCTTATATTTCTGAAATGACTTCACCCATTTGTGATAATTATCTTGGGCATTCCAAATCTTGTAAAAATCATTTTCTTTAAAAATTTCGAAACACTTTTGGAATCACAGTTAGGTAAAGCTACAGCTTCGATCCACTTTGAAATCTAATCAACTGCTAATAAAATATAAATCTTTCCAGATGATGGAACGAAAGGTCCCATAAAGTTTAAACCTCATACATCGAAAATTTTGATTTCTAATATAAAGTTTAGAGGCATTTCATCTTTTCTGGATATATTTCCCATTCTTTGACATCGATCACAAATTTTCACATAATGTTCAACATCTTTAAATAAAGTAGGCCAATAAAATCCAAAATTTAAAATTATAAATGCAGTTTGATCCACTCTAAAGTGTCCTCCAAATTCAGGATCGTGACATTTTTGAATAATAGTAAAAGTTTCTTCATAAGGTACACATCTTCGAATCATAGAATCTCTTCCTAATTTAAATAAATGAGGATCTTCCCAAATGTATGATTTACAATCATTCTTGAATTTCTTAATGTATTTACTATTCATCCCATAGGGTAAAATATTGCTAAGTAGTTAACTATATCTACATACCAAGGCATTTGTAATCCTTGAATGACATATAATTGCTCATCCGGGAATTTCTCATTTATATTTTCTTCATAAATCTTCTCATTATTATTTTTTATTCTTGATAAATGATCAGCAATTTGGTTGTCAGTCTCTTTTCTATTTACAATTTCAGACCAAATTCTTATAAAAGTAAAACCCATCGGATCAATCTAGGTTTAGCATCCTTTTTAGATATTAAATACTTAATAGCAGAATGATCAGTGTGCACGATACATTTTGTTCCAAGAAGATATGTTCTAAATTTATTAAAACCATATACTATTGCTAAAAGCTCTTTTTCAGTAGTAGTGTAATTTATTTGATTTTCATTAAGAATTTTGCTAGCATAGTATATAACTTTGAAAATGTTCTCATATTTTTATCCTAATACAGCTCCAATTACATAATCACTTGCATCACATATTAATTCAAAAGGTTTATTCCAATCAAGTGCAACAATGACATGTGAAGTGATTAATTTTTCTTTCAGAATATTGAACGCATTCAGGCAATCTTCATTAAATTCAAATTTAGCTTCTTTTTCCAATAAATGGCAAAGAGGTTTAACAATTTTAGAAAA
Source organism: Papilionanthe hookeriana x Papilionanthe teres (assembly GCA_022702705.1). NCBI lineage: Eukaryota > Viridiplantae > Streptophyta > Magnoliopsida > Asparagales > Orchidaceae > Papilionanthe > Papilionanthe hookeriana x Papilionanthe teres. The sequence goes on from CM040425.1 coordinate 102,705,541, forward strand.
ATCCTTTATATATCTCCTATAAAATCCAGCATGACCTAGAAAACTTCTTACATCGATAACGGTAGTAGGTGGTTGCAGCTCAGCAATAATTTTCACTTTTGCTTGATCAACTTCCATCCCTATTTGTGAAACTTTATGTCCAAGTACAATGCCTTCTGTGACCATAAATTGACATTTTGTCCAGTTTAGATCTAAATTTGTTTCTTCACATCTCTTCAAAATTTTCGTTATATTTTCCAAGCAAGATTCAAAAGAAGTTCCTAAAAATGAAAAATCGTCCATAAATACGTCAATTCCTTTATCAATCAAATCACGAAATATTGACATTATACATCTTTGAAAAGTTGCAAGTGCATTGCCTAAACCGAAAGACATCCTTCTAAAGGAAAATGTTCCATAAGGACTTGTAAATGTTGTCTTTTCTTGATCCTTAGGAGCAACGGGCAATTGATGATAACCAGAATATCTATCCAGAAAACAGAAATATGAGTGTCCAGTAAGTTTATCCAGCATTTGATCCAAGAAATGTGAAGGAAAATGATCCTTTCTAGTGGCGTTGTTTAATTTTCGATAGTCAATGCAATTTCGCTATCCAATAACTTGTCTTCTTGGGATTAATTCATTTTTTTCATTGACAATTACTCATCCTTTCTTCGGAACACAATGAATAGGACTAACCCATTGGCTATCTGAAATAGGATAAATAATTCCGGCATCTAACCATTTCAAAATCTCTTTCTTGACAACCTCTTTCATAATTGAATTTAATCTTCTTTGAGGTTTAATAGTGGGTTTACAAATTTCTTCTATTAAAATTCTATGCATTCAGATTGAAGGGCTTATTCCTTTTATAGCTGTAATAGTCCAACCAAAAGCTTTCTTATAATTCTTCAGAACTCCTATTAATTTTTCTTCTTGATCTTTGCTTAATTCTGAAGATATAATTACATGTAAAGTTAATGAATCTCCAAGAAATGCATACTTTAAATGTGCAGGTAATATTTTTAATTCAAGTTCAGGGGCTTTTTCAATTGAGGCACTATATTAAGTTTCTATGGTATAGTAAAAATGTTGTACCTATTTGAAGCTTATTTTGACTTTGTAGCTGATTACTCAGTTGCAAGATCAATTCTTCTACAGACAACTTTTTCTGCTGATTGTGGTAACCAAGAGGATAAGTTGGTCTATAGTTCGAATTTCCTTAATTGTTCCAATTTGGATTAGCTTGAAGTCCATTACTCCAATTAAAATTAGGATTATTTTTCCAACCAGGATTATAATAATTAGAATAAGGGTTATTAGTTTTTCTAGCAATAGCTTGCCAAGTTTCCATTGTTTGAGAATCATCAGAATTTGTAGAATTATCATTACTTACATGCGATATATTAATAGCAAAATTATCTAATTTCTTAGATATCGCAACCACTTATGAAGCTGAAATAGAAATGGCTTCATTATCATGAATACTGGCCATTCTTTTAGGATTAACCCTTTCAGAAGGCCATTGAAAATTGTTATTAGAGATTTCTTCAATTAAGGTGTAGGCTTCTTCAAATGTCTTAGCCATTAAAGAACCACCAGCAGTAGCATTAATAATAGATCTAAGTGATCCAATAAGTCCATTATAAAATGTTTGAATAATTAAACAATCTGGTAAAGCAAGATGAGGACATTTTCTTAATAGTTCTTTAAATCTTTCCCAAGCTTCATAAATTGTTTCTCCATCAAGTTGCGTAAATGAAGTAATATCATTTCTCAATTTAGTAGTTTTAGAAGGTGGAAAATATTTAACAAGGAATTTTTGTGCCATATCTGCCCATGTTTTAATAGAACAAGTTGCTAATGAATTAAGCCACATCTTTGCTTTATCTTTTAAGGAAAAGAGAAAGAGTTTAAGCCTAATAGCACCATCAGAAATATTATTATATTTAAAGGTAGCACAAAGTTCTAAAAAACTAGCAAGATGTAAATTTGGATCCTCATTAGGTGTTCCTCCAAATTGATTGTTTTGAACCATTTGAATAATAGAAGGTTTAAGCTCAACAAAATTAGCATCTACAGCTGAAATTTGAATACTATCATGAAGTTCATCAGCTGTAGGGTTTGCATATTCCCTTAATGGTTTATAAATATTTTGTTCATTAATTTCGATTGAATTTTGATTATTCTTATGTAAGTTAGTCATTTCTTGATGTTTTGATATTTGTTTTTTTTTAATTCTTTTAATTGTTCTTTCTAATTCAGAATCAAAAGGTAGTAATCCTTCAGATCCAGAACTACGCATAAAAATTTAAAATATTTTTGTTTTGTTTTGTTTTATATTCTTTACTTTTTTAATTTTTATAATATTATGTTCTATCCTATCCTATCCTATCCTATCCTATCCCCTACAACGACGCCAAAAATCTGATGCGATGCAACTTTATATATGCTTTAAAATACAAGAATTTAATACCACTTTTTAGAATATTTAATTCTTGATAAATGGCTTCAAAAACTTGATGAGGTTTACTTGTATAATTTTATATTTAGATTTTATTATTGTAAAAGTCACAATTTTAAACGCAAGTATACGTATTGTTCAAGTAATACAGGGCTCTAGTGGAGTCCTGGTTATCGATCCCACAAGGATAGTGAACTTTATAAAAAGTAAGAAATATAAGTAATATTTTGGGATTTTCATAAGCTATTTATATATACTTGTTTATATATATATATATATATATATATATATATATATATATATATATATATATTCAAATTTAATTTGCTAACAATTTTTACTAAAGCAAGTAAATAGTAAGCGAGTAAAGTAAAGTAAGCAATAATTAAAAGTTAATGCAAGTACAAAAATGACTTTCTCCTTTTTAAACTAATCTAAGAATTATAGAGTAATTATCTTTTGTAGCGAATTAAGATTATGGTATTGTGCCAAATAGAAGCATTCCTATTCTTTACCCTTTGGTCCAGGTGCAAAGAACATTGACTAATCTATAGATAGGCTCAGGATGTTTTATTAGTAGAATGGGTTAATCTAGGCTCACACTACTAGATGTCCAAGGGTGGCTATGGTCAGCCCTACGAGTGACCCGTTACCTTTCTATAAACCAAATTATTAGAATTTAGCCTGTCACTCTAAAAACTAATTAATTCTAAAAACTAATTAATTTTACGCCCAATAAATATTATCTTCCTATTTATTTGCACTTCACCTTAAATAATCCGCGTATAGCTTGCGATTACCTAAGGATTCATGTGATATCTACTAGTTAAGAATTTATCTCCGAATAGGTCTCAAATTCTTCAACAGGTTTTAACAAATTAAATGGCCAATTTAAAAAGTAAACTAAGATCGAGTATTAATATTATCACAATGTTTTAAAATATTTTATATTTAATTCTCCTACAAAATTTAATTAATTTATAATTTTTTCATAGTTGAAAGGAGAAAGATAACTAACTACTCAGAACACATTGAAACAACACAACATAACATATTTATAAAACTTTGAACCAAAGTACAAATACTTATCTGAAGTGTTCCTTCAAGTGATCTGTTGACTTCTACTGACTCCAAAGCAATGATGAAAGACTCCAAAATCAATAACACATAATAAACACTCAAAATAAACTCACTAGATACAAAATAAAGTGGCACCCTAAGTATGAAAGAGACTAAATAAAACTAGAGATGTGAGAGAAGATGCTAAAATGGGTATGTGTATTAAGAGGGGGGTTTTGGTGCGATTTTCTCAGTAGAATGGGCTCCTATTTATAGAGCTCTGAATTTGACCAGGGGTTGCTTAAGGCACCTCTTCAAAATTTTTCCAAATTCAATATATCTTCTAGAAGGTAACTGTCGTGCCTAGGCGCCGGACTCCGTCACCAGGTCTTTCGCACCTCTTCACTTTGGGTCGCACCTCTTTGAGATCCAGACCGTTTCCTTGTGTCCAAATACATTGTATCACATGTTCTATATATTATGAGTAACTTCCAATCTTCTAGAAGCTCTAATAACCGCTTAACACCTTCAAAATAACTGCCCAAAGTCATCAAAAAAACTTGACAGCGTCTGTATCGAACTGGAGCCTAAGCGCTAGGCCAATAATTCCAAAATTTTGCTCCATAAGCTCCATTTTTGCTCCTTTTTCCTTAATTTTCTTTCTTGGACTCTTTTTAAATCATCTACATCGAAAAACAAAAAAATAACTTTCACTAAAGCATTATATCCTTAAGAATTGAATCATAAATAAGACATAAAAATGAGTATTTTTTAGGTAGATCAGTAGTCATGGCTGTTAATGACAAAAATGAAACCCTAATTAATTTGAAATTTGAAAAAATATGAGGTATCCAATGATGCAATTAGTTTTTGATGAAGTGATCTCTAGCTCAAAATATTTCAATTTGAAGTGGCAAGATAGTTATTGGTAGTTGGTGGTAGTTATGGGTCATTGAAGGTGGTTGTGGAAAAAATTTTGGCCTTCCCTCATTTGGTTCAAAAAAAAATATGAAGAACACACTGATGCAATTAGTTTTGGTTTACGTGGGTCACGTCTACAGAAATTTTAGGTTTAATTGTGAGCCAGAACCTGAGAGAGAAAATTTATTTGATTTTGAGTAGAATTTTAATGTGGGTTGATTGATTAAAAAACTATTTTTAACTCATATTCACTTTAGTTGAAGTTTAATTTTTATTAGTTTATTTTAAGTGAATTATTATGTTTAGTCTTTTTATCAAAATTATCGTACAAATTATCCTAGGCTTAATTAGCCCTCCGAGCGGAGTCTAATTTAAGAGAAAAGAGGTCTATTTGAAAGATTTTTGATGATTCAGATGCATTGGCGCTATCTGTTTTAAAAAATAATGATCTAATACAAATTTTTGATATATGGCAATTTTTCATGCATGAAAACTCAAAATATAAAATTTTTACGTAAAATTTATATATGGTCATTATCAAATTAGTTTGCATACTTCTCTTATGTCATTGTGAACATCATGCAACTTACATAATAAAATTCAGATAACTGTATTGGTCGCTAGATAAAGAAATAATTTCAACGTACCTAGAGCAATATTATTTGATATAAAAAATTTTATGTAAAAACTATGTCATATAATCGTCAAACTTATTTGCATGACATTTATATGTGATAATAAGAATTATAAAACTTTCAAAATGAAGTTTAAAACCATATGTTAATTTGTTGAGAAAATGATAATTTCAATGTGTTGATTAAAACTGATTTTTAGGTTAATTTTTAAGTTTGGCTGAAGTTGGTTATATTTGGTTCTATTTTGGTTTGGTTGATTAAAATCTTATTTAGTTAAAATTTGATTTTAGATTAAATTTGAGTTAAGCTCAAGTTCCAGCTCAAGTAGGATTCAAGTTATAGCTTATGCGATATCAATTCAGTCATCTAGTAACATTAGGAGGAAGGTTCTTTGTCAACAATGAGACTGGACATAAAGTAAGGAAATGTTGACTAAAAAATGAGGTCAACAAGCTTTAGTTAAGGGTGCAAATATGGATGCTAGTTACTTAATAAAAAGATTATTAATTTTATTTAGTATAATAAACTAAGGTCGTAGACCTAAGGTGTGTTTCAAATAAATAATTGAAAAATTCTTAAAAACTCAAAAAATAAGCATGCTCGTGTAGGAACACTCTTTTAATGGGTGATCCCTTAGAATTTACACTAATGAGAGCAAACTGTGAGGTGATCGCGTGTAAAACTAAAATTAATTGGTTAACAAGAGTCAGCACAGTTACATGATTTTTTCCACATTTGATCTAATTGATCAACTACATAATGCAATGTATTGGGTCTCCATGCCAATATTCTCATCCCTCTTTATTTGACTTCAAAAGAAATAATATTGTTTCCATTTATAGCAAACCTAAGAAAGCATCTAACTCTTTGTATAGATGTTATTATCATCCATGTATTTCTTGGTATTGTACTTGTGTTCATCTTTTTAAGTCTTACTTAAAAACAAATAAATCATATTCCATTCATTTAATCGACCATCATGTTTCTAATATTTTCTTTTTTTCATGTGAGAAGCTATTGTATTAGAACCCTTAAAAACCATAGCATGTAGAAGAATAAAAAGTGCTTGAAGGGATATTAGTTTCCCTTCAAATGAGATCACCCTCTCTGACTACTCGATGACTTCCTTAATCATCCATGAGAATAATATTTTAAGATTTCTATACGAAAACAAAACTAAGTCAAGCAAGTTAACTATATACAAAACCTAGGTTGAAACATAAGCTATATGTTCATCCAAATAGCACTGCTTTAAGCCTCAATTCTTAAGTAATTGCTAATAAAGAACTTCTATTCTACAATGAAATTAATTCAAATGTTGGTTTGAAGTTTGTTTGAGTGCAATTGGAAACTTATTTGTACTTAAAGTCTAATGCTTGACAAATAGGGTCATATTTGGTTTGAGTTTGAACCATGCTCAAACTATATTCAAACATTTTTTAAGATTTGCTCAAGGACCAGATTTTATATGAAAGATTGATTTATTTGAACCTCCAATTGAAAAATAGTTTAAAACTAGTTTTAAATATAGTGAATGAAAACCTGGGCCAACTTTCTAGTTTTGAATATAGTGAATGAAAACCTGGGCCAACTTTCGTTAACATTTTCTTCTCCAGCATCTCGTTCATTCCATCGCAAGCCATTGAAAGCTGAGCAAAACCTGCGATGGGGTTTTGTACACTAAGAGGAAGATGGTTTGGACTCCTCGGGTTGTATGCAGTGGAGAAAATCAAGAGGGAGCGGTGTAGTGGACCACAGTTCGTTGTGGGAGTTGGGGGGTTTGACTTCATGTTGTGAGGGAGACTGAAAGAGAGTGTGTGAGATAGTCAAGGACAGACATGCTAAAGATAGGAAACTTTAAAAAAAGTTTGAATTTTGTAATATTAAAATTGAAGGTATGAAATAAGTAAAAATCAATATTCTCAATGCTATGTATGTATCCAAATGACAGAAACACATAAATGATGTCATTAAACAAAAGGATATTGAATGAACTACAATAAAAAGCTCTAGAAAAAAAGAGAAATATTTTCATACGGAGAACGCACACAGTTTTACATGCGTAATAACTCCTCAATAACCTTCATTTTGGGGTTATTGAGGGATTATTGGTAGGTTATTGGGGCATAATTCCAATAACCCAATAACCATATAACTTTCACGGGTTCCATTTCAAGGTTATTGATAGTTTATTATGTGAGTATTGCGTAGTTATTAGAGAACGCAGCTCTGCGTGCGTTCTCCGTATGAAAATATTTCTCAAAAAAAGCAAGGTGAAACACTTTCAGACATCCACAAACTAAAGTTTCTTGAAAGAGATATGTCCAGACAACTTTTCTTTTATTTTTATTATTTTTTTTTTTTTGTGAATTCTCTTAATAAGGAGCTATGACCCATTTTTGAATATCAAGGATTTTCTTTGGAAAGAATGTTTTGTCCCACTTTAACCAATCATTTCTCTAAATAAAACTATTATATGGCACCAAAGTCCAATTATGTTCTAATGTTCAAATGAAATATAATATAATGTTGAAAAATAAGCTAACAATACTAGCCTAGAGGTGTTTGATTTAGTTCGATCTATATTACTTCCAACAAAATATATATAATAATCAAAGATAAATAACAATTTTTAAAAACCTTTTGTAGCTTCTGACATTAAATGTTTGGAAATGCCTTTAAAATTTCATTTTTCATATACGTCTAAACTTAGAGTTGTCGTACAATATGGAATCATCAATAATTACTAATAACCAAACAATGTAATTTAGATTTTAAACTACAAACAATCAAGAGTGTGCTGACTGATGTAAATCCTTTGAAATCAGGAAAATTTATTACGTCCGGACTCTGGATATAGAGATACGTGTGGAGTGCAATGAAATCACGTTGCCCGATCGAGCAACCCACCGTCAAATTGCGGAATAACACTGGAGAATATTCCTCCTGTGTTATTCTGTATTATTCAGGTGTTATGTGTTATTATAACACCATTGTGAGTCTAATACATCACGAAATAACACAGGAGAATATTCTCTCGTGTTATTTTTTGTTATTCTGTCACAATAATATCTGAATAATATAGAATAACACAGGAAGAATATTCTCCGTTGTTATTTCGCGGTTTAGCGGTGGCTTGCGCGACTGGGCAACTTAGCGTGATTTCATTGGACTTCAGACGTATTTTTATGACTGGAGTCCGGATATATTAATTTTCCTGAAACCAGGGCCCGGTTAGTATTTTAGTTAATAATACTTATAATAAATGCATTGTTGACTTGCCATTATCGCAAGGGATAATGTTTAACTTTTGTGCCTTGATTTGTGCCTTGACGTTGAATGGTTGTCTTGTACCAGTGGACGTCTGGTGCATTCACATATCCTGCTGCCGACCACCTTCCAAATGGAGCAATTGGCCTTATTAGTTATCTTTGCGTAGAAAAGTCTTGTGAATCAGACAAATGCATGATGTGAGATGAACGGTAGTTAATTATTATCTACTGGGGGCATTTAAAAATCATCTACAACAAGTTTTTGTTTCACCAAGTTGGGTCGGCTGCAAGAATATTTTTACTCCACTGCATCCTATTGAGTGTCATGTTATCATTTAATTCTAATAAATTAAAATCATTTTTATGCAGTATGCCCAAGTCTTTCTATGCCTATGTCTGTTCTTCTTAAGATAAGTCAACTGTAAAACATCTACTCTTGATATATCTCCATCAAATCTCTATCATCTGGCATTAATCTCGAGGCATGACAGATCTCAAGACGGCTTTTTGAGCAGAGAGTATTCAAATCTCAATCAAAACTTATAGAATTCCGATTTTAGTAAATTTACACTTAAACTGACCGGGTTGACAAGAAAAACCCAATGTACTGAAATTAGTCCAATCCGGGTCAATCTAGCCCAAATCAAGTATTAAACCACACTCGGAAGTTTTTTAGATATATTTAGAAGATTAAACGAATGTCGAATCTAGCAAGCCTATAGTCAAATTGAGTGTTTCGACAAGACGAATCCAACGAGCTGAAGATTGCTCAATTCCGACACCGTCAAGACACTTAAATGTCCATCAAACGCAGTCTGATCGAAGGAAGTTCTCCAGACTGTTCAATGAAAGTGATTCATATTATTGCATTAATTACACGCATAACACTAGAAATATAACTCCACCCCTCTCATGAGAGGGGGCTTGAGGCTTGAGAGAGAATATAAAGTTTTGAGAATGACCTGAAATCCAGCACCACCCTTGTCACCCTCGATCTCCACCGGTCGCTGTCAGCCACTACTGACTGTCGTTAACACGCGTTGACTTCTGTCAATCACCGACAACCGTTGTAGACCACTACCGACCATCGTCGACCACCGCCAACCGTCGTCGACTACTGCTAACCGTCGTCGAGCATTATCTATTGTTGTCAATTATCACCGACCAACGTCGACCACCACTGATCACCGTCGACCACCACTGATCGCCGTCGACCACCACTGATCACCGTCGACCACTACAAATCGGAAGCCGCCAGTCGATGTTGTAACTTGGAAAACCTAATAACACTTTCCCGTCTTTGGGACAATGGGACTCTGTAAACATAAATATATAGTGGATTTTTACAACTGGGCAAGACCCTGTGGTTTTCTCCTTTCACGGGTTTTCCACGTAAAAATTTCTGATGTCATTAATGGTTGTTTTTTTACCTGAGTGTGCAGAATTCTCGTGCAGTGCTAAAACAATAATCCATGACTACCGCCCCAAATTTTTTAGCACGCATCAATTCTCCTAACCGGATTATCAGATAATTGAAGTTTAATGTGACTAATCCGTCTAAGACGACTCTCTAATTTTGTCTGCCACTGGAGCCACACCAACCCTATCACGAATATATTCATTTCACAATTTGTCTCTAAGTGTAAAGCCACTCATCCACCTAAATATTCTCTCTCAACGACACAACTTAGTAAAAATCATCTAAAGGATTAAAATGAGTAATTCACACAAGGAACCCAATATTAGACGTTTTTTTTCCCTCTAAAATAGCAATATAGCTGCAGTGCATTATTTCATTATTAAATAAAAATTATATTTGGGAACTTGTTTGATTAGATGCTCATAATTTTTATTTTAAAAAATAACTAATTTTCTAAGAAAATGTTTATTTATTATTTTTTTCTTTTTGTTTTGTAAAATTTCTTTTAATTTTCCAAAAAATTGAAAATAAATTTCATGGAAATTCTTATTATGAATAAAAAAAATAAAAATATTTTTTTATTAAAAAAAATTCTTATTAAAAGAATAATAAAACCATTTCAAGTAGGCCAATGCTTTAAATCTCCTTCCTACGTTCTTTCATTAAATAGAAAAAATAAAACATTATTATTATTAAATTATAATCTAATTGAAACAGTCATTAAGGATATTGAATTTAAAATAAACTTTTTAAAATATCATCATTATTTTTCAGTCATGATGTTTAACGTTTTGAAACTCATTAAATATTTGATTTGGTTCAAAATAGAGTGCATCAAACTCAGCTAATTTTAAATCTGCCTTTATTTATTATAATTTAGTATTGATTGACCATTAGCATGGATCAAAGTAAGCATATATATAATATATATATTATTATTGAATGTGGAGATTATAAGGGTTGTAGACTGAGAATTTATTATGTTAGCTATGCATAAAAATCTCTCATACATACAAAAATAAATTGAGAGCAGCATATGAGTGACAAATGTCATACTTTTTCTATAACATAAGAATACATTAATATAGTGTAATGAGCATAAACCATGGAAGACATCCACTTTGGTGGCAATAAAAAGATTTCTAATGTATACATTAGAAAATGATTGGTGATTAACTAAGTCATAGATCAAGCGATTGTGAAGACAATGTCAAACATCAAAAGTCAATGGTTAACAATAGATAGAAACCATAAAGGTTACACTAATATGATGCTCGACTTTCGTTACTCCCTGGATAATCTGTTTGAATTATGAAATCTTGTCCTGATTGAGGAAGTAAGATGAATACACTTATTTAAAGTGAACCATGAAATGGAAGAAGTTGATAAAATGTTGGATTAGTTAAGTTGTTAGGAGAAAAAGAATAGAAATGTCAAAAAAAAAAAAAAAAAAAGATTATGGAAAGTGCTATAGATCACAAAAGTGATGAAATTTCTTATTTTTTTAGAATATGTGATACATAGAATAACATATTATCTCAAAAGGTGAAATCATTATTCAATCCAAATACAAAATTAGTTTTATTAAGATTTTGGGTCTACATTACAAAAAGTTTTCATCCACGTCCATTGGTACATGTGCCTTGTAAAGGCAAGTAAATATAATACTTAATTAAATCCTAAGAGAAGTCATCTTCTAAGAACATACTTGATTAAAGTAACAACTCTTTTCTCAATATATTTCAAAGTTTGAGATTGTCAGGATGTTTATTTTGAAATTCAAGTGGAATGGATTAAACTCAATATTCCACATTTTTTGGAACCAAAAGAAAAAAAAAAGTAGGCACTAATGATTTGATTGTCGCCATCCATACTTTATAATATAAAACTTTTTTTAATCCTATAATATCTTAATAAGATGATGATTGTTGGTTTGTTTCACTTTGATTCAAACAATCTAGATATCACATTACAAATCCAAGTTTGCTTAAATGATTTCTAGCCCTAACTGAACTTATCTTATGTTTAGGTTGGCTAGGGGGCATAAGGCATTAATATTTCATGTGCATTAGCAGTCCTTGGAAATAAAAACATTTGGTGGTTGATTTACATAAATTACAAAGCCTAAATTTCAATTTATATATAAGGATTAATTTTAAAAAGGTCTTATTTTAATAAAAGGACAAAATGTTGCTTCAAATTTTGTTTAGAGAGTAAAAGGGAACATTGTTAAGGAAAAGGGGGAAAAATAGGTTATTCACTAATCTTTCATTCAATATACTATAATAATGAAATAAAGCGGAAGCAAGTAGATATATTAGGATTTTAATATCAAATTCAAAAATATATATGCATATATACATAATTTTTTTAATTATATATATGCGCGCGCGAGCACACACGCGCGCGCACAGATATATATATATATATATATATATATATATATATATTTAATTTCATCAAAATAAAGTTACAAGATTTTGTGGTTGATGGATCCCACTACCAAAATCCCAAAAATAATACATTACACGCTCATAAGGGTTCTACAACCACAATTATAACTCAACTCAAAAAAGGATCTCCAAAATCAAGTACAAGTACATGACCCAAAGAAAAAAATGTTAAGATTTTCATGTTTATTTTATATTGATTTTGATAATATTGCACTTTAAAGAAGGGTATTTTTGATGATTTGTTGCAGATATGAATATTTAAGGACATTTGAGCGAAAATATGCAAAAAGGAGCGAACTTGGAGAAAAAATGACCAAAATTATGAAAATTTGATCTAAGGCGCCGACGGCGAAGTCGATGGGGCCGACGGTGTGTTTTTCTCGAGCGTTCATAATATATGACGAGGGAGCCCGCCGACGGTGACGATCGAGGCCGCCGACAGCGGGCTTATGCAGAAGGGTCTAAGGCTAAGTATTCTAGAAAGCCGTTGACGGCGAGCTCGAGGCCGCCGACGGCGAGATCGACGGTTCTCTCACAAGGTGCATTGAATGTGGATGATTTTTGAAAGGATGCTTGGAAAATTTTTGGAAACTCTTCAACAAATTTAAAAGGAATAATTTGGGGCCCAAAAAAGGGTCCACTAGCGTTCATTTGTGTCAACCACGTGTCTATCTAATCCATTAGAAAGTCAAGTGTGTGAGTCTAGTGAGTCCATAGAGTTTCTAGAGTGTTAATTAGTGAGTTCAGATAGTGAAATTTGTGAGGAATTTTTTGAGAGATTGTAAGAGTGGAAGGGAAGTGAGAGATCTCTTCTTCATTGCCGTTTCGAAGGAGAATTCTGCGTAATGTAAAGAAAGGAAGAGATTCAGAGGAATTTCAAGGAGTTTGCTTGGGGAGGAATTTAAGATAAGTTGTGTTTATTTAATTTAGTTTGTAGAACTTTGCTTTTATATATGAAATCCAAGTTTTATTGTATCCTCTCCATGAAATCTTAGTAGTTTTTCTGTCTTTCTCCTTGTTTTGATATTTTTGTGAAATGGTAAATTGAATTAGTGTGCCAAGAAAGTTTAAAGAAGTTGTGATAATCTTTTACTTAAATCTTAATTTAATTTCAATCTCGCCAATTGATTAGTTAACATATGTTGAGTTTAACAACTATAGTGAAGATTATATTCGAGATTCGGGGAGGTCAAAGCCCTTGGAAGTAGGGTGCAAACAAATTGGGAAATAATATTCATCGGGCGTAGAATTGGAGATTTTAGAGTGACAGACTAAAATCCTTAATTCGGTCCTATCGTTTGGGTGCTGAAGTGTAGATGTTAGCCCTCAGGCGAGGGGAACGTGGGAGCTCCAAAGTGAGAGCCGGTATCCTCCCAGCCTAGCCGCAGATTCAGTAACCAAGCATAGGATTAGTCAATGTTCTTTATGCTTGGATCAAAGGGTAAACAATAGGTATGCTTCTATTTGGCATAACAATATTTTAAACTAATTCAAATTATCCATTCACTTAAATTTCTTAACAAAGGATAAAGATTCTTGCTTATATATTTGAACTTCACTTTATTAGTAGAATTAGTTATCTGTTAGTAGAGCTAGTTTATTAAAACTTCATATTATTGTCGATTGCATATTAGTAACAGACAGGCAATTTCAATTTCCTAGTTGTGATTCTAAATTGATTTCTATAATCCTAGTTCGTAGCCTCTAAAATATTCCCTGTGGGATTGATATCCAGGACTCCACTAGAGCCCGGTATTACTTGAGCGATATGTATACTTGCGTTGAATAGTAACTCTGCGATTAAAAGAATATATTATATACTTGTTACAAAAATTAAAAATTACGCTAAGTGCGCGGAGTGGTTCAATTTTTTGGCGCCGTTGCCGGGGAATATAACATAATTAGAATAACAGACAATTTAGGACAATTAGAAAACTTTTTAAAAGAAATTGCAACTTATTTAGTTAACTGTTTTGCTGTGTACTGATTTTGATTATATGCGCAAATTTGGTTCTGTAAATCTTATATCCTACAATTCAGAATTAGAACGCACTGTTAGAAGAATTAGAAAACTGAGAAAAGAACCTAGAAATTATGAAACAATGGAAAACAACATAAACAACCAAAGAATAGAAAATGAACATTAATCTAGACCACTAAGAGATTACGCTAACCCTACATTAGATGAAATTCACTTAACTATCCAAAATCCTAATGTAGCTGCTAATTCAATTGAGCTTAAACTTGCAATTATCCAAATGATACAAAACAATCCATTCGGTGGAACTTCAAATAAAGATCTTAAATTACATCTTGCGAGTTTTCTAGAACTTTGTGCTACTTTTAAATAAGAAAAAGTGTCTGATGATGCTGTCAGACTTAGACTTTTTCCTTTTTCACTAAGGGATAAGGCTAAGGCTTGGTTAAATTTGTTAGCACCTGGATCTATTAGAACTTGGGGAGAACTTTCACAAAAATTCTTATCGAAATATTTTCCACCATCTAAGACTGCTAAGCTATGAAACTATATCACATCTTTCAGTCAGTATGAGGGAGAATCGATATATGAATCTTGGGAAAGATTTAAAGAACTTCTTAGAAGATGCCCACATCATGATTTACCGGATTGGTTAATTATTCAAACATTTTATAATGGATTAGTAGGATCTCTTAGATTCATCATTGACGTTGCTGCTGGTGGATCACTAATGTCTAATCCTTTTGAAGGAGCTTATGCTTTAATAGAAGAAAATGACTACTAATAATTTTCAATGGCCCGCTAAAAGGGTAAATCATAAGAGAGTAGCCGGTATTCATGATTCAGATGTTTTAACTATGATAGTTTCTCAAATTACTGCTCTTTCAAAGAAAATAGATCAATACAGAATGAAACGTTCTTAAACACCTCCAGTGTTAGAAGAAAATTCATTATGACAAATTGTAGAAGCTCAATCTTCATATGAAACTATAAATTTGATAAATAATAGACAAATAACCCTTATTCAAACTATTATAATCCAGGTTGGAAGAATAATCCAAACTTTAATTGGAATAATCAAGGTAATGCTAATCCTCAGTGGGGAAACAATCCTGTAAACCCATTAGGAAATATAAACAGTCAAGGAAATTCCAATTATAGACCTTCTAATCCACCAGGTTTTTATAATAATTCACAATTTAAGGAGAAGAAGCTATTTATGGAAGAATTAGTTTTGAGTATGGGCAATAGACAAGTTGGAACTTTACCTAGCAATGTTGAAGTAAATCCTAAAGATTAAAGAAAAGAACAGATTAAGGCTATTCAATTAAGAAGTGGAAAAGAGTTGGAAACAAGAGTTCAAAAAGAAACTGTAGTTGAAAAGAAAAAAGAAGAAAATGAAGGAGAAAACGAAAGTTTATATCCTGATTTTCCTTTGAAACCTATGAAAATTACAGTTGAAAGACCACCACCACCATTTTCTCAAGGACTAAAGCAACAAGATAAGGGAAAATATTTGCTAAATTCTTAAAAATCTTAAAAAAATTATCCATAAATATTCCTTTCGTTGAAGTTTTGGAACAAATGCCTAATTATGTTAAATTTATGAAGGATATACTCAACAAAAAAAGGAAGTTACTAGATCATGAGAACGTTACACTCGGTGAAGAGTGTAGTGCTATAATTCAGAGAAAGTTTCTTGAAAAACATAAAGATCCTCGTAGTTTCACTATCCCGTGTGCAATTGTTGAAAATTTTATGGGCGAGCATTATGTGATTTGGGGGCTAGCATAAATTTGATGCCTTTATCAACTTTTAAAAGGTTAGGAATATGAGAGTTTGCACCGACTTTTGTAACTCTACAGTTAGCTGATCGATCTATTGCACATCCTAAATGAGTTGTAGAATTTGTTTTGGTCAAAGTTGATAAATTTATCTTTCCTGTGGACTTTATCATTTTAGATATGGAAGAAGATAAAGAAATACCAATCATTTTAGGAAGACCATTCCTAGCTACAGGAAGAGCAATGATAGATGTTCAAAAAGGAGAATTGACTATGAGAGTAAATGATCAAGAAGTAAGCTTTAACATCTCAAAGTCAATGAAATATCCTTCAATAGAAAAATATGATGAATGTTTTAGAATAGATATATGTGATCATTTGAAAAAATAATATTTTAAGGAAAATTTTGAAGAAAAAGAAGATATGGAAAAAGATAATTATAATGAAATTAATAGCAAAGAAGCTGATTATATTCAGGAACAATTTGAAACGCTCGATTCAACAACACCAGAAAATGAAATATTAATTCCATATATTGTAAAACCCCCTGAACTTAAATTAAAAAATCTTCCAAATCATTTGAAATATGTATTTTTAGGAGAGTTTTCAACATTACCAGTAATAGTATCCTCAGACTTAAAAGAAATTCAAGAACAAAAATTAATGAACACATTAAAAAATACAAAAAAGCTTTTAGATGGACTCTAGCTAATATTAAGGGAATTAGTCCTTCGATTTGTATGCACAAAATTTTGTTAAATGATGAACATAAACTAAGAATTGATCCACAAAGGAGACTGAACCCTATTATGAAAGAAGTAGTTAAAAAAGAGATTTTAAAATGGTTAGATGTTGGAGTTATATCTCCTATTTTGGATAGTACTTAGGTAAGTCCAATTTATTGTGTTCCTAAGAAAGGAGGAGTAACTATTGAAGCAAATGAAAATAATGAATTAATACCCATCAGATAAGTTTCTGGATGGCGTATTTGTATTGATTATAGAAAACTAAATGCCGTCACTAGAAAAGATCACTTTCCTCTTCCTTTTCTAGATCAAATGCTGGATAAACTTGTTGGACGCAAGTACTACTGTTTTTAGGATGGATACACTAGTTACCATCAAATACCTATTGCTCCTGAGGATCAAGAGAAAATAACATTTACTAGTCCTTATGGAACTTTTGTTTTTAGAAGAATGCCTTTTGGATTATATAATGCATTTGCGGCATTCCAGAGATGTATGATGTTTATATTTAGTAAGTTAATTGATAATGGAATAGAAGTATTTATGGATGATTTCTCTGTGTTTGGAACATCATTTGAAACATGCTTAAATCATCTTGAAAAAGTTTTGGAGCTATGCGAAAGAACTAATTTAGTTCTAAATTGGGAGAAATGTCAATTTATGGCTGTAGGAGGAATTGTATTAGGGCATAAAATTTCAGAAAATGACATGGAAGTAGACCCTGCAAAAATTCAAGCTATAGCTAAATTACCAGCTCCTACTACAGTGAGAGGGGTAAGAAGTTTTCTTGGACATGCTGGTTTCTACAGGCATTATATTAAAGATTTTTCAAAAATCACTAAACCTCTATGCCAACTTTTAGAATAGGACAAAAAATTTGAATTCATCAAAGACTGCTTAAATGCCTTTGAGTTATTAAAGGAAAAAATAATCACAGCACCTGCAATAGTTTAACTTGACTGGGAGAAACCATTTGAATTAATGTGCGATGCTAGTGATTATGCTATTGTACCTGTTCTTGGTCAAAGATATGATAAAATTTTTAAAGTTATATATTATTCTAGTAGAACTCTTAATGATGTTTAAATTAACTATACGGTTGCTGAAAAAGAGTTACTGGCTATTGTGTATGCTTTTGATAAATTTAGATCATATTTAATTGGGACTAAATGTATTATGCATACTGATTATTTTGCTATTAAATATATGATGCAAAAGAAGGATACTAAGCCAAGATTAATTAGATGGGTACTTTTAATGCAAGAATTCGATTTTGTGGTGATTGATAGAAAGGGAACAGACAATCAAATTGCTAATCATTTGTCGAGACTAGAATATCACGAATTATCTGACACCGACAATGAAGTAATAGACAGTTTCCTTGATGAACAACTTTATAATATTAATAAGTGAAAAATACCTTGGTATGCTGATATAATTAATTATATAGTAAGCGATATTTTGCCACCTATATTAACACTGCAGCAACAGAAAAAATTCATTCATGATGCAAAAGCATATTTTTTGGATGAGCCATATTTATATAAGCAATGTAACGATCTTATTATTAGGAGATGTATGCCTTATGAAGAAACTGAACTGATTATTCTAAAATTTCATGATTCTGAATTTGGAGGACATTTTGGGATTGACAAAACTGCGCATAAAATTTTGCAAGCTGGATTTTATTGGCCTACTATCTTTAGAGATGTTTACAGATATATCTAAACTTGTGATAGATGCCAACGAGTAGGTAATATATCTAGAAGAAATGAAATGCCTCTGAATTTCATGTTAAAAGTTGAGATTTTTGATGTTTGGGGATTAGATTTCATGGGACCATTTATTCCTTCATTTGGAAACTTATATATTTTGATTGGAGTTGATTATGTATCAAAGTGAATTGAAGCAAAAGCTTTACCTCGTTGTGATGCTAAAAGTGTTTCAAGATTCTTAATGAAAAATATTTTCACAAGATACGGTATGCCGAGAGTGATTATCACTGATGGAAGTTCCTATTTTAGGAATAAATACATTCAGAGAATTGCAGAAAAGTTTAATATTGTTCATAGATTCTTTACTGCTTATCATCCTCAAACCAGTGGTTTAGCTGAAGTTTCTAATCGTGAGATTAAACAAATTTTAGAAAAGATTGTAAACCCTAGTAGAGTAGATTGTTCTGCAAGACTGGATACTGCATTATGGGCATACAGGACTGCTTATAAAACTCTTATTGGTATGACTCCTTACAGACTTATTTATGGAAATACTTGTCACTTGCCAATAGAATTTGAACATAACACATATTGGGCGATTAAAGAATTCAATTATAATTTGAAAAATGCTGGTGAAAAGAGATTGTTACAATTGAATGAATGAGAAGAATTAAGAAACAAATCTTATGATAACGACAAAATTTATAAGGAAAAACTAAAGTTAAGGCATGATCGAAAGATTAATCAAAAGTACTTTGAACCATGACAAGAAGTTTTGTTTTACAATACAAGGCTGAAGTTATTTCCTGGGAAATTGAAGTCCCGTTGGTTAGGACCCTTTACTGTGACTCAGGTTTATACTTATGGAGCTGTTGAAATTGAAGATCCGAAGACTGGGAATAGATTTAAAGTAAATGAACATAGATTAAAATCATATTTTGAGGGTAAAAGACCGAATTTTAAAGAAGTTTTAATGCTCAACCAACCTGAATAACACCTGAATAGGTCGGATTGACAACGTTAAACCAAACGCTTTATGGGAGGCAACCCATAGTTACCTTTATTTGTTTGAGTGTTTGTTTGAATTTATCATTAGTTTTTAGTAATATTGAATTCTACTACTTGTATTTACCCTTTGATTATCAAGAATTTGGATCCATAGAGAAAATTTGGAACGTATTTGACCACGGCGTTTTTGTGCAAAATTTTGATTGCACAAGGCTCGCCGACGCCACCATCGAGGCCGCCGATAGCGAGATCGGCGAGTGGGCAGTTTTTCGAGTTTGAAAAGATGGTTTTTGGCGGTTTTTAGCGAATTTGTCCCTTATAAACTTCCATGGACGGTTTCTAAACACTCCAATTCCCAAAAACGAATGGAAACTCCCTTGAATTCTTCTCTAATGGCTTCCAATTCAGTAGATTACCCTAGATATCAAGTGTACAATCGGCGAAAGTTTGTCAGTGCCGAGGTACAACGACTTTTTAACAAGGTGATGTCAAAGAGAAGGCTAATCAAGGAAAGAGGATCAAGCAATTCTTCATCAGTAATTAAATAAATGATCGTGCGGCGAAGATGGGAAGTATTTTGCTATACTACTGCCATAGTAGTCATTCCAGTGGTGAAGGAATTCTACGCCAATCTGCATGGAATCAACCAAGGAAGCGTCTATGTGCGAGGTAGGTGGATAACATTTAATTTTGGATGGATTAATGAATTATACATGCTTGAGAATGTTCATTTATGCCATTATTCCAATTTCGTGTCGACAAGAGATAAAATGAATGAAATATACCAATATTTGGCGGACGAAACTAAAGATTGGGAAGTTAGAGAAAATGGGTACGTTAGTTTTTCTACTACACTTTTAAATCCCATTTCGAAACATTGACACTTTTTCATATCTGCGAAATTATTACCGACAATGAAAATCGGTAAAGTTACAAAAGAGAGTGCTATATTGAACTACTGCATTCAAATGGGATGGCCAATTGATATTGGATCAATTATTATGAAGTCTGTATTTGGCCTAATCATTCAAGGATCATCTCAAGGGCTTGGATATCCTTCAACAATTTTCTCAATATGCAGTCTGTTTCAAGTATCGTACGAGATTTGGTAAAAGGTACTGCTAACTTGGAAACCTTTAGACCCAACCAGTATGTTCCCAACCAATGATGAGGAGAATGATATGGGCGTGATTATGGATCAAGCATCACAAAATTCTATTCTTATTCGACCTCTAGTAGCAGACAAGACAACGATGATTTTACACAGAATCAAGAATCTGGAGAAGCAGGTACAAAATTTAACGAGTACAGTTAACAATATGTCTGATTTCTTTGATCATATTGATTGGAGGATGAAAGAATATTTTGATCATACTGGGTATTTTGAAGTGAGTTTGATACGCTTAATGAGGAAGATGGGATGGATTGAGGAAGATTCAACTGAAGAATTCCCATTTCTACCTTTTTATAACCTGTTCGTCCATGTTCAAGCGATGGGTGATATCAAAGGAGAAACCAACATTGATTCGGAAGAGTAGTAGAATTGCTTTATTTTATTTGTTTCTTTATGTTGAACTTGATTTGAACTATGTTTGTATGTTTGTTTTTGATTGTTTGATTTTTAATCTCAGTATAGTTAAGATTATGTTTGAAATGTTTGTTTTTAGCGTTTTAAGTGTTGTGGTTTGGATTGTGACGCTGATTAGATGAATTTAGGTTGAGAAAATACCTGTTTATGTGTGTTATGTAATGTGTATTGTAAACACTTAGATTTAATATATACTTGTGAAGTTTTGTTGTGTGTATGGTTATTTGTGTTAATACATCACTTAATCATTTAAAATATATGATTAAAATGACCGAACGGATGATGACGAGGCTTAAAATTGATTAAAATAGCAAAAATTTGAAAAATAATCAATATTTGAGAATCTCTCCGACGGCGGTCTCGAGACCGCCGACGGCTTGATTTTTCCGAGGCTATTGAAATTAAATTCAATTGAGCCTACCGATGGCGCAAACGAACCCGCCGATGGCGAGATCCCAAAATTTACCTTTTAACCGCAATTTTGACTAGTCAACCGCTATTATTCATCGTCTTCTTCCTCGTTTTATCGAAAATTTAGACCTAGGGCTTGATAGATCTTGGATTTTGAGTGATTTCAACTCATTCTAACACCGGATTTTATCTTCCCTTGGTAAGAGCTTCCCTCCTATGTAAAAATTTTGATTTTCACCATGAATTTCTTTCACATTAAGAAATTTTGGAAAATTTAAAAATGTGGAGAAAAGACTTGGAAGGAATTCATGAAACTTGATTTAGATTGCTTTAAGTCACCTTTAGAAGTCATTGTATTATTATTTTGAAGTTTAGTTTAGAATTTTTGTAATTTTGATAGATCGAACAATGGCTCCAAGTCAAAAGAGGAGACTTGAATTCGATGAGACTTGATTTATTAATGCAAAAGCACAATCGAGATACACTTTAATCTTTCAAGGAAAGAAGTGTATTCAAAATCGAGTTTTCGATAATCCCAGAGGAGAGGTGGAACGAGTTAGTAAAGTGAGAAGATGGGAGAACTTTGTTACACTACAAATAAAGCTGCTATTGAAGTTGTAAGAGAGTTCTATTCTAATCTGACTCAACTTGAGGACGAGCCTGTCCAAATAAGAGGATTTTTTGTCGATTTTAATGCTACCCGCATTAACTCTTTTAACGAGCTTCACGATTACTTTTCTACCGAGTATGAAACTTTTAGAACTATGGAAGGTCCGTTAGACGATGTTATTGACACTCTCACTGATGGGAAAGGAACTTGGAAAATTAAAAATTGTGAACGGATTAACTTTCCTCTTTCTATGATGAATTCCACAGCTAAGACATGACATTATTTCATTTGTTCTACTCTGCTACCGACCTATCACCACAGTGAAGTCTCAAGAGAGAGCTGTTTTGAATTTCTGTATTCATAACAATAAAAGTATAAATGTGGGGAGAATAATTTACAAGAATATTATGGCT
The DNA here is from genome assembly GCA_022702705.1 of Papilionanthe hookeriana x Papilionanthe teres. Taxonomy (NCBI): domain Eukaryota; kingdom Viridiplantae; phylum Streptophyta; class Magnoliopsida; order Asparagales; family Orchidaceae; genus Papilionanthe; species Papilionanthe hookeriana x Papilionanthe teres. Next base: position 102,727,997 of record CM040425.1, read on the forward strand.
ATGACAAAGAGTGAATCAAGTGGATATTTAGGACATCCTGGCCTAATTTATGCAAGTATATGTACATGACCCAAGGAAAAAATGTTAAGATTTTCATACTTATTTTATATTGATTTTGATTGTATTGCACTTTAAAGAAGGGTATATTTGATGATTTGTTGCAGATATGAAGATTTAACGACATTGGAGCGAAAATATGCAAAAAGGATCAAATTTGGAGCAAAAAAGACGGAAATTATGAAAATTTGATCTAGGGCGCCGAGAGCGAGGTCGATGACGCCGACGACGTGTTTTTTACGAAAGTTCAGAATATATTACGAGGGAAACTACCCAAAACCACCAAAATTTCCAAATTACCCAAAACTTTTCCAAAATCAACCTTGAACATTTCCCCACCAATCAAATTGATCATCCATAACCAAAAATACCAAAATTTCCAAAAATACCCCCAATACCCTCCAAATTACCAAAATGACCCTCTTGACCCAAAAATTCAAAAATTCCAAAAATTCCCAGAAAATTCCAGAAAATCCCAAATATTCCCAATTTCATTTTGTTAAACAATACCATGAGCCAATTTTGTCAATTTACCCTACTTTTACCAAAACCCCCAATATAGCCCATTTTAAACCCAAATGAACCCAATGTTAATCCAAATCACCCCAATTGACCTCAATTTTGGTCCAATTCAATTCTAAACTTCAATTCAATATCCCCAATATCAATCTAGACCAAATCCAAGCCCAATTTGATTGGCATTTAAATCCAATTTCATTGTTAAGCTTAAAGCCCAATTTTGACCCATGACCCAAACTTAGCCCAAACCAACCCAATTCAATCCCAATTTGACCCAAATATTTTCTAGAACCTTCCTAACATCCCCACAAACAAAAAACTAACATAATTTGCCCAAAATTTGGACCCAAGCCCTACTCAAATTCAACCCAAACCCAAAATCCCTTAAATGGGCCTACACCCAAACCTAACCCAAATAGGCCCAAATCCCAAAATCAAAAACCCAACCAAAGATGAAACCTCTTTGAAACACTCCCATAAACATTTCTCAACATTAATTTTACATCAATTTCAACATTAGCCTAACCTTAGCCCAAGTTAGTCCATTTTGACCTATTTTGACCCTATCACTAAAGAGACCCAATTTAGACTCAATTCAATTCCAAACCACCTCAAGCTTGATCCAAAACACTCATGACACATCATTAAAATAAACCCAACATTTATTTGGCATGGACCTTTGCAAAATTTTGATCTAAAAGCCCACTTCCAAAAGACATTCAAAAGCCCATTCATAACCAAACTCAAAAGCCCAAACTCATCCTAAAGCCCACACTACAATCTCATCTCATCCTCACTTAATTAAAATCATTCCTAAGTCCTAAATCAGCAATCAAACCTTTCTAAACAAAGCCATATGACAAATCATCCAAAATTTACACAAAAATACCAAAATTCCTTAAACCCATTTCCGTGAAACCAAGCCAAGCCATCCTAAGCCATAGGCAAGCCATAAAGCCATGCACAAGCCACATGTGAGCCATGAAAGCCACTTTACACCTCACCATCCCATTAATGGTAAAAGGAGGGCCTTCTTTCTTAAACCTCCCTTAAACCTTTTTAATCTTATTTATGCTACACACTAAACCATGTTTAGCCACCTCACCATAGATAATTACTTCACTACCCCAATTTAGCTGACCCAAATGATTCTCCCTCAGCCCAAGGTCAAGCCTTGGATGGTGAACCAAGCCCAAAACCAAGGGTTGAGCCAAACCTAGCCAAAATCACCCCTTTCCCATTCCATTTCAATTCACCACCTTTACACATGGCCAACTCCAATTGACTTCACCATTGCCAAGCCCTTCCCTCACTGGTCAAGATGGTGACCCATGCCTGGCCGTCCAGCCACCCCAGCCGCTGGAAAACCCCATGGTCGAGACCTTAGGAGGAGCCCAACATTGAAATTCTCCCTTGCTGAGCTGCCCCATGCCCAATAGTTTCCATGGCTGTTCTTCCCTTGACCTAAGCAGCTGATCCAAACCATCAAACCCCCCTGGGAGGCCCTCCAGCCACTCCTATTTAAACACCACCTCCTCTTGGCCAAGAGGGGCATTGAAACAAACCATATAGAAACTCTGCCAAAATCATTCCAGACTCTCCCCCACACCTGGAGAACTTGATCCCCACTGAAATCCCCCTGCCATTTCCTCTCTGTGAGCTCAATTTTAGAGTTGAAATTCAAGCCCAAAACCAGGACACTTCACCATAGTGAGTCAATCCTCAAATTGATGGACCCTACACCTTCACCAGACCAAGAGGAGAAGTTTCCCAGTAAAAGCCCCCTTTCCAGGCCAGCAATTGCTTCCAGCCTCCAAGCTTTGTGATCGGCTGTGGTCCCTTTTGTACCTAGACAATTCACCAGGCCAAGGGACTTCATCTGGAGCTTGCTTGGACACAATCAAACGTGACACAACTCTCAGATCGAAGCTTCACTTCTCTGAGCAAAGGTATGAGGTTTCTCTTCCTCCCGAGCTTCTGGAGATTCTCCATTTGATATGAATCGATTTCAATGCATGTTTACCGTATGGATGTGTTCGTCTCTTCAAGACAAATCCATAAAGCATAAGAACACAAAAATCCATTGAGAATCGAGTGAGTTCTTAGGGTTTTAGTGTGGACGGTCACAGGTGCACACCAGTTGTAGAAGATGAACAGGAGCTGTTGGATCGCGCATGTATCGGATGGACGGCTTGGATCGCATCGGACCAGAAGATGTTACGTGAAAGGTGGGCCCTGGGACGGCTGACTCAGATGGCAGCGCCCAATCACAACGCGACACGCAACCCTTCGGAGTCGCCGAGGTTGACGCGGCGCCGCGTGGATAAGTAGAAAAATAGGGTTATTTTCCTATTTATTAATTACCCAGAACTTCAAAAATGCATAACTTTGTGTAGAAAAATCCTAAAAATAAAATAAAATTACCCTCTTGCTCAGTGAACAGAGGAGAATAATGTGAAAAAAAATCAAGTTATTTCATTAAGTATTTTATTTTTAATGATTTATTTAAACTCTGTGGTATTTTAATTCTCCATTTGCATAGACAATTCACCATGGCATGAGACCATAGGGCTTTTGAAGCCTCTGATCTAGGGAACATTCCCTGAATTTTCCATGGTCAGAGGCCATCCCTATGAGAAGTTATTGATTTTCCAAGTTCATGTTACTGTTTTGAGTATTTTAATTCCAATAATTAGCATGTTGAGAAATAAATTCTAGGAAAATTTGGTAATATTTCTTTTGACCAGAGGAACCTAAGAGAAATAAGTTTTGAGATAATTCACTTGGAACAACCCTAATTGGCCTAAATACCCAAAATTGAACTTTAATTATTAGGGTTAACCACACATCAAATTAACTTGAAAATAATTCTCCACTGATCTTTAGGATCAAAGGAATATCACATAAAAATTTGAAGTCAATTGGACTTGATTAACCCCACCAAATGAGTTGATTAAGCCTCTTAAGCAAAATGGATAAAATTAAACTTTAAAAATTCATAACTCACAAAATAATTTTCAAAAATTCACAAAAATGGTTTTGGAGCTTCTCTGATATTAGAGGAACTTAGGAAAATTAAAATTGTAATTTTTTAAAAAATTTTATTTTTATCATTATTTTAATATTTTTAATAATTAAAAAATAATAAAAATCATAAAAATATTAAAAATCACCATAATGTCACATTTTGAGTTTTAATCACTTAGGAATAAACCAAATATTTATTTTAAGTCCCTAGGATAAGATATTGAATTTTAAAGGCTTAATGTAATGTTTAATATTAAAAAATGTATTTTCCAACCTTTTCACTAAAATAATTCTAATAAATAAAAGAAAAATCAGAAAAATAAAAAATGTTTTTTTGCTGGACTCCTTAAGGTTAGAGAGATTTGTGAAAAATATAAAATCCATTTTTCAACTTTAATTTTATTTTTAAATTAATTAATACTCCAAAATTCAAAATAATTCTAATAAATAAAATATAATTCAAAAATTTACCAAAATTGGTTCAAATGGTCCTCTGGTCATTAGGAACATCCCATAATTTTCTTAAGTACAGAAACATTTCCTTGGTCATTTTATTGAATTTTCTTTGAAACCCCCAATTTCCCATTAAAAATAATTACATAAATAAATTAAATACAGAAAAATCACATTTTCTCCTCTAATGTCTTAATTTACATGTGAGTGAGGTTACATAAAAATTTCAAGTTCATTTGAACTTAATTTAGTGAGTTATAGAATTATTAAGCTTGAAGGGCAAAAGGGTAATTAAAAATTTCAAACCTTAATTAAAATTTTAGGATTAATCAAACAGGGGAGGGTAAAATATTTGATTTTAAACTGATTTTGGATGATTGAAACTTAAATGATTGAGGGTAGAAACCTACTAACTATTTCAAATATAATTAAAATAAAACTTTAATTAATTAATTAATTGAAATTTTGGAAGAATAATAGGAATTGAAATTATTAAAGTAGGAATATTATTAAGAGGTTATTTATTCTTTAATTTAAAAATCCCTAAATAAATCACTTCAATAATACTTAATTCTTTCTTAAAAAAAAATTTAAATAATAATCCAAATTAAAATTAAACTAAAATTAAATTAACTAAAATTAAATTAAATTAAACTAAAATTAAATTAAATTAAATTAAATTAAATTAAATTAAATTAAATTAAAATTAAATTAAAATTAAATTAAATTAAATTAAATTAAATTAAATTAAAATAAAATTAAATCAAATTAAATTAAATTGAATTAAATTAAATTAAAATCAAATCAAATTAAATTAAAATTAAATTAAATTGAATTAAAATTAAATTGAATTAAATTAAATTAAAATCATTTAATAACAAACCTAAATGAAATCATTAAGAATTAAATCTAAAATAATTTGAACACTATTCTAAACTTAAACTAATTTTTTAAAATTAAGTCAAAATTAAAATTAAATCATTAAGTTTAAATCATTAAAATACTTAATAAGTTGATTTACCCTTTTAAAGCTCTTATTATTATAACTCTTAAATGAGGTATCAAGTGAAGTGTTACTTCACTTATATGATATTCAAATGTCCTAGTTCACTGAGCAAGAGAACAAAACTTAAACTCCTGGATGATTAATTCACTTGTATAATTAAATTCTCTTGGAATTAAAACAATCCTAGAGGTATTGAAAAGATGTTTAAGACTCGTCTTAAGCACTTCCTCAATATGATGGGATGTTTATAAGAACAATTGAACTAAATTGTTCTTTGATGAAGAAAATCATCCTTAAACCAAGACACAAGAACCTAGACGTCATAGGAGATGACTAGTTATAGGATTAGGAATTTGGTAGACAACCAAAACCCTTTCCCTTAGCTTTAACTAGGTACTTGTTGAAACATTTAAATGTCTTAACATGTGTTTTAAGTGCAGCTTGGGATGACGGGAAGACCCTCCAGGTACGCTTTTATTTAATTAGAATTTACTTTATTGCAATTTACTTACATGCACTGTACTTTACTTTTTCTTGCATGATAAACAAGACTGTTGCATGAAAACCAAAACCTTTAGGATAGCCCCTAAACTGAAACCAAAACTAAATTAAAAGTCATTGCAAGATAAAATTCACCACCACAACATTCCAAAATATAAAACAACTCAAAATTTAATCACAAACAGAACAACAAAACTAAATTAAAATGTCTCATTGAATGATCGGGAATACCTCGGATGATGTAACCTACGTGTTGCTAACGGAATTTCCCACGGTCTAAATGAAATTGTGGAACTCATTCAGTTGAGTTTAGCAAATTCATCTGGACTAAGTGAATTCAATGAAAATAACGGTGTCGGGATGACAGAACCGTGGGATCTTAATCGGTTCTGTTTAATTAACTTTAAGATTTATTTTAATTAAAATACTAAAAACACTTGAATTTTAAGATTTTCTCTAAACCAAAACACTTCTCTCATCTCCTGATTTATGACTTCTAAAACTAAACCTCTGCAACAACAAGGGGCTCGGAGCATAGTGGGCAGCATGACCATCGTCATCAGCAAGACCTGAGTCTACTTCAGCAAAACTTTCCTTAGAATTAAATAACAAAGCCATAGGACTTCGAGGTAGTTTGCCTAGTGCAACATAAATCCTCAACTCTTCGTTAGGCATTTGCATGATCATGTCATGTAAATTAAGCCCTAACCAGTCTTAGGACTCCGATGTAGTCGTTTGATTCGACATAAACCCTCATATCTTCCAGGTTATTTGTATGATCATGTCATACAAATATAAGCCCTAATTAATTAAAATTGGCAGGATTGCAATATTAAATAAATCCTCAAATTGAAGCTAAACAATAGGATAGTGTGGGAAGTTGCCAAGATTTCTTCTTGGATCCTCAGCTTCTCCTACTTCTCTTCCCTTGAATTTCCAAAATAAATTGTCCTAAATTTGATCCATTCCCTATTGAAATTTCCAAAACTCAATCATTTGAAAACCTTAAACTTTGAAATTCTTGAGAGCAAAACCACTAATCATTATCGAGAGTTTTCTTAAATGATTCCCGTCATTTAAAATGTAATTAACTATAGGGGCTTGCCCTTATATGGAACTTTAAGAACCTAGGTAATATAAACCCTGTTTAATTCCTTTATATTAAGCAGGGGAACTTGTCGGCTCATTAAATTGGTTCGCAGACCAAACGGATGTCACAAATCTTCTAATTATTTAATCGAGCCCCATTATCAAGCAGTGTGTCTATTCTTCGGGATAGATACACGGTTTGTGATGCGGCGCTCGTTTATATAAACTATTTGGGATGTGAGATCGGTTTGATTTCATATCTTAAAATTTTCAAGTTTAAAAAATTATTTTTAAATTCAAATGCTACTTTCTAAATTATATATATATATATATATATATTTATATATTTAAATTTAATTTAAAATATAAAATTTGCCAACAATTTCTATAGGTGACCCCTTTTCAAAATACAATACACAAACTTAAAAATATGCCGACAGCTTCTGGCGACTCCGCTGGGGAATAGTTCCTCTCTCCATTTTTGATTAGATGGTTTTGCTTTCATAAATTGGTGGTGAGTCCATATCTCTAGTGGACCAAAACTATCATTCTTCTGTTGGAATACCCCGTTCATTTCTGTCATGAACGAGTATAGCCAACTCCTCTCGGATTTAAGAGCCACTGTTTAGACACCCCTAAACAGAGAGGTTCTGAGATCCTTTTACCTCTTTTCTGAGGTGGGGTGGACCCCCAATAGGTGTTAGTTTAGGAGTGATCCTTCGAGTTGAGAAGTCTTGCATAAGACTTTCTCTTCCTTTCCAATTCTAAATCGTGTCCTTTACTTTTTTTTTCTATAACCTTTTTCTTTTAATCGTTTTGTTTCTAACGAACGAACCTTATAACAAACAATCTCTTTTATAAATCACAAATACACTAAGATAAATGAAAATGTGTTCGGACTCTTTCTTTTTCATCCTAAACTTTACGATGAAAAGAAGTATAATTCGAGACTGACATTCGGAATCTGCCCTGCAGAAAATGACTGTCCCAAAGCTAGTCTTCTCCTTCACCAATGGAATGGACTTCGCCGTTTACAAGGATGAGCTGCCCGACAATGGAATCATCCGTCTCAGACAAGAATTTGACAACACAGATGTTAAGTTCGCTGACGTCACTCTCTTCACACTAATGGACAAAGTGTCAAAAAACTGATAAGCTCGTGATTGAGTTCAACCTGAAGTCGGCTCAAGAATTCCCTCCCCTGCGAAGGGTTCCAGTCGAAAGGAGTACCACTCGTTCGTAGGAGGACTCGTTGTCTCTACCCCCACCGGTCTAGTCATCTCGGCACCGACCCCGACTTCACGCAAGCCGAAGGGGAAGGAAATCCGAGTACGTGATGAGCCCTGCCACGTGGAGGGTATAGATTTCGCTACTAACACCATCTGTTTTTGAGATTGGGTCCAGTTCAAGAGTTGAACCCCTAACTCAAACTCAAAGGAGAAATAGAAGCAGGAAGATCGCCAAGGAAGCCAGAGCTGCTGAAGTTGCTTTTCTGGAAGAAATTCCTGAGGAAGGAGAAGATTTGTCTGAGTATATACCTCTATTGGAAGGGAGCAGGTTTCACCCCCTCTCTGCCGCATCAGATGAAGAGGATGTTCGTAGGATCACCACCGCATTACACCGACCTACATACTACAATAATTACAAGAGGAAAAGGGATAAGGCTACGCCATTTGCCCGACTGCAAGCTGTGATAGAAAGATTAGCAAAGAAAGAAAGATGCCCTGTATCGGAAATCTTAAGAAGGATAGGACGGGTCCCAGCTAAATCCCATCTCGGACGGCGAATAGAGCCTGTTGCTGCCACAGAGAATCCAAAAAAGAAGATAAAAGCCAGTCCACCCGTTGTTGTATCGGGTCTACAAATTAGGGAGGATACCACCTTCCAGCATATAGCCGACAGACCATCAGGTCCTAGGCTTCCGACTGCAAGAAGGATGGTGTGCCGACCTACTAACGGCCAGCTAAGACCAAAACAATGTCCTGAAAAGAAATGTATCGCCAGGAAACTTGAATCAGAAGAAAGTGCTACTGCAATAAAGGGGACTCCTGGGAAGGAATTTCAACAACTGTCACGAGACAACTGTGAGACCGTGCGAAAAGGGCCACTAGAGGATGCCATGGAAAAGTTAAGGACCGACATCCGAAGGTCAGTAAAAGAAAGAGAAGAAGAATTAGGAGACAAAATTGACTCATCAGAATTTATGAATGACGAGTATGTCGAGATCAACATGGTTGAGATACGAGCATCGTCAGCTTCGCAAGGTGCTCCGGCAGCTACAGAAAGAGATGAACCAGAAGTGTTGAGAGCACTGTTTCGGAAAATAGATGATACAATTTCCCATATGGCAAAGAGGATGGAAGAGATGGCTGCTGTCTTAGCCACTCTCCAGAGTTAGGCCCAGCCTCAGAAAGAGACACCCCCAGAAATTATCCATATTGCAGATGGAGGAAAGGAGATCACATCCGTCAATGGAGACGAACCACCAAAAAAGGATTCTACAAAAAGCATGATTCCAGAAAAGGATATTAAAAACATGGTAGAACAGCAGGTGCGAGAAGCTTTAGCACAATCAAAGAGTGGAGCATCTATTCAGACGGGTAGACCTTACCCCGAAGAGTTCGATGAAGTTCAATACCCGAAAGGCTTCGTACCACCTCTGTTTAATACTTTTGATGGAACAGGAAACCCTCGGCAGCATGTCGCACATTTTCGTGCTAGTTCGTTGCAATGCCGATGGGAGCGACGCTTTACTCTTAGCCAGTTAGTCAGCAGTTTGTCAGGGATTACCTTCGACTGGTACGCAGAATTGCAGAACGGTTCAGTAAAGACCTTTTCAGAACTGGATAATCTCTTCGTTAAGCGATTTTCCGGGGCTCAACACCACATCACTATCGGTGATCTAGTGGTGGAGCAACAAAAGCCGAACGAGACTTTAGTGGATTAGACACTTCGATGGAGAAACTTAAGCATGAAGTGTGAACCACAGCTTCAAGAACAACATGCAGTCGGTGTCCTACTTAAAAGTATCCATGGCCCGATAGCACTTCTCCTTAAAGGATTTACAATCAAGACTTTTGAGAAGTTGCTTAGCAAGGCCGGGAGCTTGCAAGAAGAGGCAAAACAGTTAATTTTCTCGGACAAGAATGATAAGCAGAAGAGTGTGAAAACATTCGAAAAGAAATCTGGAATCTTCACGGAAGTAGATAAGGGCGAGCGGCCGGTGCGGATACGATCGGAGAGGCCACGGCCTAGTTATCGACCACCACAACGGACTTATCGGCAACCTCGGCGGGATTATCGGCAACCTCGTCCGAGCTATCGGTCGCCTCGGCATTATGAACAACCACCTCGTTCCACACGTACTTTAAGAGAACTTCTAAACAAAGAATACCCATTCAAGCCGAAGCGATAGCAAAGATGTTCCGCGGCTTAATGAAGACACCGGATTTTCAGTGCCGGAGCCCAAGAAGCCGGAGGAAGTCGATAAGAAAGATCATCTGAACTATTTCCCTTACCACCAGATGCTTGGACACAAGATAGAGGATTGCATCACTTTCAAGAGTTGGCTTGATGACAATCTCCGAAAAGGGAACATATGATCCCGAAGGAATATATGAAGGAACCCTAGAAGGGAGGTTCCGTCAATGTTATTTCAACGGATCCCATTGTTCTGATAGACCCTTACACGACTGATGATGGATGGAGTACTGTCTGGACAAAGTCATCGAAGAAAATTTTGGATCACATCCAGGCCGCTTCGGTACGCGCTTCAACTCAGAGTTTGAAACCTGTCGAGCCGGCACTATCACTTGCGATTGAAGAACCGCCCCAGAAGGAGGAGAAGATCGTGGAAGAAAAGAAGACCGAGGCTCCGAAGGGTAGACTAGGGGCTGCTTATCCTAGGATAGTTGTTTCTGATTCGGGGAGAAATCCCTTGAACTCCTGACTCTGTATGATTATTTGCTCGCCCCGGCGGGATCTTATAATGATAAGGGTTATGGCGTTGGCTACATTTTGACTGTCTCTAATGATCACGTAACTAACGACAACCGACTTAATCCGAATCTCGATTCCAGTACAAATAACGATTCTCAAATCATACGCAACCTTGATGACGACAACGAAAAAGGTGTTCACAAAGGAGGCTACCAAAGCTCAATAAGCAACGATTCCATTCGTGAATTCCGAGGGGCTCCGATCACGATAGAATTAGAACCATCAGATGCCGAGGCAACTTCAGAAAAGCTAGTTGTTCCAATTAAGGAGGATACACCGACAGATTCAACACCAAATTCAGAATAAATAACTGAAGAAAATTTAAGAAGTGGAAAGGTTCTACCCCCGAGAATGGGTCCGAAGGAAAAAGGAAAGGAGGTGGTTACTCAGGAAGAACCAACCCCGACAGAGGAATTGCCCATTCAGGAAGAAACTGAGGAACATGGTAATAAAGTGGACTACAACGTGCTAGCCCATCTTAGGAAGCTACCAGCCAAACTAAGCATATACGACGCTCTGATCCTGTCAAAGGAGATGAGAGAGGCTCTGATCAAGGCTTTACTTGATCCAGAGATTTGTTTAGCTCAAATGGCCGGTGATTCCTTCGACGAGGTTTGCTCATTAAAAGAACAACGAGGTGTTACCTTCACGGACAATGATCTATTACTAGGAACAGCAGATCACAACCGACCGTTATACATTTCGATCACTTATTGGAAAGTTTACGCTCTCCAGAGTGTTGGTTGATCCGGGAGCATCAATCAACATAATGAATCTTCGGATGCTAGAATATTTGGAAATTGATGCTCGTGAGCTTGAAGCTGACAAGATGTTATTAAGAGGCTTCAATCAAAAAGGAGAAAGAGCTCTTGGATCGATAACACTACTAATGAAGACCGGTGATTTAGCAAAAACAACCGCAAAATTCCACATAATTGATTCTGAGACATCGTTCAACGCTCTACTGGGTCGGCCATGGATCCATGAAATTCGAATGGTACTGTCATCTCTGCACCAGTGCGTAAAGTTTTACGAAGGAGGGGAACAGTGCATCAAAGGTGACTTACAACCGTTCTCCGTACACGAGATTGGAATTCATGAAGATGTGGCCTACTACGCGCCCCTGAAGAAAATAATCTTTTCCAGAAATACCACACCAAATGAAGCAAAAAAAGTCTGAGATGATGAAGAACCTGAAGTTCTAGTTCAACAGTTACTCACCACTCCCTTACCGCGAGATGGTGAAGATTTCTCCAGAACTTGCACTCGAGGTCGAGGCCGGGGATGAGGACGTGGAAGAAATGTTGGCACAGTTGGATAGAAGAAACCGGTCATCGACATTGATTAGGAGAGCACTTCCGAAGAAGGAGAAGAAATCAAGAAAGAACCAGCGACAATAAGTCAAAAGAAACCCGAGTTCAAGATCTCTCTCGAAGATGAAAAGAATGAAGAATATAAATCAATGTACGAGAAGATTAACCATCATGTTCATACTATGACCACGACCCCGATCCATTCTAATAAGATCGAGGGTATGGTGGTCAAGGAAGTACATGGTGGTGGTACCAAGCCAATCAAGTTTTACCGTGGTGCTTCTTCTTCCAATACGCGAAAAAGATGTACAATTTGAAGATGTTACTTCTTCTGAATTAATGGAACTGCCATTTGAGTGGTACTCTCCCTGTGTTCAAAATTTAATTCAACGTGGTGTCTTACCTCGACAATGGACAAAAGGCCGATCACAACACTTTGAAAAATTATGGAATAATGCCGATTGGCCTCCCAATTCAAAACATGGTCTCGGATTCGGCACAGTAAGATCAGTTGACGATACGGGATTTTGCTTGGTTGTCACTTGCAAACCTAATAAAGACTGCTTGGAAGCTTCAGAAGATCCGGAAGATCTACCAATCGGAGGTGCCCCAGCAGAATTCGAAGCAAAAATCAAATCTACAATAGACGAGTTAATGAAAGTTAACTTAGGTACTGGCGAAGAGCCTAGGCCAACCTTTGTTAGCTCCTTACTCAATAAAAAAGACTCTGAAGACATAATCAAGCTACTAATGGAATTCAAGGACTGTTTTGCTTAGAGTTACAATGAAATTCCAGGATTAGCTCCATAAGTAGCAGTTCACAAGTTAGGAGTAGATCCTACTTTTGTTCCAGTCAGACAAGCTCCTAGAAGAACGCATCTAGAAATTGAGCAACAAGTAATAGACGAATTTAAGAAGCTAATAGATGTTTAATTTGTCCGTGAAGAACAATACCCTACTTGGTTAGCCAACGTGGTGCCGGTCAGAAAGAAGAATGGTCAGATCAGAATCTGCGTGGATTTCAGAGATTTAAATAAAGCATGTCTAAAGGATGAATTTTCACTGCCAATCCCAGAACTGATGATTGACATTGCTTCAACACATGAAATATTTTCATTCATGGATGGATCATCAGGATACAACCAAATAAAGATGGCACCAGAAGACGAAAAGCTCACAGCATTCAGAACGCCGATCGGGGTATATTGCTACACAGTAATGCCATTCAGATTAAAGAACGCAGGAGCAACATACCAAAGAGCGATGAAGATTTTTGATGATCTCATTCACAACCTAGTTGAGTGCTACGTGGATGATGTGGTCATCAAAAGCAAACTGAAAGAAGATCACCTGTATGATTTGAGAATTGTTTTCGAACGACTAAGACAATACAACCTTAAGATGAATCCCTTAAAATACGCCTTCGGCGTCACCTCTAGGAAATTCTTAGGATTTGTTGTCCGACATCGCGGGATTGAAATTGATCCGGAAAAGATTAAAGCTATCTTAGAAATGCCACCTCCTAAAACCTTGAAACAACTACGATCCTTTCAAGGAAGTTGGCATATCTTCGACGCTTTATATCAAATTTGTCAGGAAGGTGTCAGCCTTTTTACGCTTTGGTTAAGAAGGATGCCAAGTTTACTTGGGACTCCAAATGTCAACATGCCTTCGATGACATCAAACGATACTTAATGACACCTCCTGTCTTAGCTGCTCCAGTTTCAGGTAGACCGTTGATACTTTATACCACGGCTTTAGATGACTCCTTTGGAGCCCTGCTAGCCCAGGTCAATGATGAGGGAAAAGAAAATGCTCTCTACTACTTAAGCTGTCGTCTAATCCCGACGGAAGTAAAGTATCCTCCTATTGAGAAGCATTATTTGGCCCTGATCTTCGCCGCATAGAAGCTCAGGCATTACATGCTTTCTCACAAGGTCAACCTTATTTCGAGAGTTAATCCGTTGCAATATTTGATGACCCGACCGACACTTTCTGCCAGACTTGCCAGGTGGTCGATGATACTATTACAATTTGACATAACTTTCGTTCCTCTTCGTGCCGTAAAGGGACAAGTACTAGCTGACTTCCTTGCAACACACCCTTTACCGGCAGATTTGCCTCTCGATGACGACTTACCTGACGAGCAGATAATGAACCTAGAAGACTCTGATGATCGACGTTGGGAACTATACTTCGACGGAGCGTCCTCAGCACAGAAGAACAAAGGGTTGCAAACGATAGTGCCAGGTAAGGCAAGAATCAGACTAATCTTTATAACACCAGAGCGGGGGATGTTAAGATACTCCTACCACTTAACAGAGTCGTGCACAAACAACGAGGCAGAATACGAAGCCCTCATAACAGGACTAGAACTAACCATTCAAATGGGAATAACGGACATCAACGTCTACGAAGATTCTTAGTTGGTCATTCAACAGGTCGCCGGATAATACAGAATTTTAAAGCCAAGACTCGAGCAGTACTTTCAGTATGCCATGAAATTATTGGAACATATTCCGAATGTAACGATCTACAAGATCCCCAGAAAAGAAAAAGCTCTTGCGGATGCGCTAGCTCACCTTGCAAAAGAATTTGCCTGCTTACAAGATGAGTCAGTTGAAGTGTTAGTTCAGGGACGACGGGTCCTATCACAACTCGACATGGATATGATACGGAAATCGGAAAAGCGAGAGGAATCAGTTGCAGTAATAATAGAAAACACAGAAGATTGGTGTCAACCGCTAATAGACTACCTGTAAATAGGGAAATTACCAGATGATAAGTGATCACAGAAAAATTCATTAAGGAATTCTTATCTATTTTTGATGAAATTACACTTTAAAGAAAGGTATTTTCTTTATTTTACACCAGGAATGAATATTTATAAGTGATTGAAGCAAAAAGCATGAAATTGAGCGAATTTGGATTAAAAAGGAAGAAATTCATGCAAATTGAACTAAGTCGCCGACGACGAGATTGAGGCCGCCGACGGCGAGATCATGAGGAGAATTTATGAAGGAATTATAACTACCTCGCCGACAGCGAGCCCGACCCCTCCGACACCGAGATAGCGCGGTTTGAAGACCTTCTAGAAGCCCCGCTGAAGGCGAGGTCATTTCCCGCCGACGGCGAGACAGTTCAAAAAGCAAATACTTTGAACCTGGACACTTTTTAAAGAGGTGTTTAAGCACCCCTTGGACCTTTGCCTACCTCTATAAATAGAGGCCGAATTCTAGTGTCTAGGTGTGTCTATTTAGAGAGTCTAAGTGTCTCTTTTTGGTGTCTTAAGTGTGTTTGTTGTTTGTCATTAGTGAGTTTCTTGAGTTTATTTGTATTTGAGTGCTATTTAGTTAGAAGTTTGTTGTACTAAAAGGAAAAGTCAAAGAAACTTCAACGAGTCTGCTTGGGGAGGAAATTAAGATAAGTATCTTTGTTTATTGTTTTTGTTAACTTTAAATGAAATCCATGCTTTGTTTTATTCCCATGCATTCTGAGTAGTCTTCTTAGTCTTTCTCCTTGTTTATGAAAATTATGCAGATTGATGAAATTAAATAGAAGTACCTAATATATTAAAATAAATTGTGATAATTTTTACTTAAAACTTAATTTACTTTCAATCTGGCTAATTGAGTTGTTAAAATATGTTGAACTATCAATTATAGTAAAAATTACATCCAATATTCAGGGAAGTCAAAAACCTTGGAAGGAGGGTGCAAATAAATAGGGAAATATTAATTATCGGACATAGAATTGGACATTTAGTGTGACAGAGTAAAATATTCAATTTGGTCCTATTGTTTGAGAGATGAAGTGTAGATGTTAGCCCTCGGGTGAGGGGAACGTGGGAGCTACGAAGTGGCAGCCGGTATCCTCCCGGCGTAGCCACGGATTCGATAATCAAACATAGGATTAGTCGATGTTCTTTGCACGGGACCAAAGGGTAAAGAATATGAATGCTCCTATTTGTCACAATACAATTCAAGAATTCTATTTAAATTCACCATTCACTTAATTTTCTAAAAACAAGGAGAAGGATACTTTTTCTGAATTATTTAAATCAACTTAATTTCAAGCATTAGTTCACTTTAGTTTGCTTTAGTTACTTTTCATTTTATTATATTAGTAAGTAATTCCTTTAAATTTAGCTGATAACAAATCTGTTAAAAACTTCCCTGTGGGATCGATAACCAGGACTCCACTAGAGCCCTGTATTACTTGATACGATACGTATACTTGCGTAGAATCCACATTATACATTCCATCATTAAATCATATATATATATTTAAAGCGGGATCAAGTTTTTGGCACCGTTAAACTTAAAAATTGCAAACATATTAAAAGTGGGTCAAGTTTTTTGCGTCGTTGCCGGGGAAGTAAAGAAATTATTTACTAGAGTAACAAACTATTTTGTTTTATAAAATTGTATGCGAAAATTTGGAAACGAAAACTTAATACCTTACGATTCAGAATTAGAGTGTACAATTAAAAGAATTAGAAAACAAAAAAGAGAAATTATAAATTTAACACAAATGGTAAATATTCCTGAAAATGAAAATATCAATCAACCAAGACCATTACGAGATTATGACAACCCTACATTAGATGAAATTCATTTAACTATTCAAAACCCTGATGTAGCTGCTAATTCATTTGAACTTGAACCTGCAATTATCCAAATGGTACAAATTAATCAATTTAGTGGTTCACCTACTGAAGATCCAAATTTACATCTTGCTAGTTTTTTAGAACTATGTGCTACTTTCAAATATGAAGGAGTATCTAACGATGCTATTAGACTTAGACTTTTTCCTTTTTCTTTAAGGGATAAGGCTAAAATGTGGTTAAATTCATTAGCACTTGGATCTATTAAAACTTGGAGAGAATTATCACAAAAATTTCTATCCAAATATTTTCCACCATCTAAAACTGCTAAGCTTAGAAATGATATAACTTCTTTTAGTCGGTTTGATGGAGAGTCAATATATGAAGCTTGGGAGAGATTTAAAGAACTTCTTAGGAAATGCCCACATCATGAGTTACAGATTGGTTAATTATCCAAACTTTCTATAATGGATTAGTAGGATCTTTAAGATCGATCATCGATGCTTCGTCGGTGGAGGATCATTAATGTCAAAACCATTTGATGAAGCCTATGCACTAATCGAAGAAATGGCAACCAATAATTTTCAATAGTCTCGTTGATAGAATGAATGCTGAAAAAATTAGCTAGTATTCATTAAAATGATGCAATATCTATGTTAGCTTCGCAAATCGGCTTGTATCTAAAAAATTAGATCATTTTGGAATAAATTACTCTCCAATTATATCGAAGAAAATTCATCTCGGACAACTTATAGAATCTCAATCTCAATATGAAACTATTAATGCAATTAACAACGGACCCAATAATCCTTATGCAAATTATTATAATACTTGGATGGAAAAATCATCCTAATTTTAATTGGAATAATAACATAACTAATCAACCATGGATGAATAATATGACACAACCATTAGGAAATCCATCTAATCAAGGAAATTCTAATTATAAACCTAATTATCCACCTGAATTTAATAACCCACAATTTAAAGACAAGAAATTATCTATAGAAGAATTAATATTAAATATGGGTCAACATTTACAAAATCAAGGAAATCAATTACAAATACAAGGAAACCAATTACAAAATCAAGGAACAGCTATCAAAAATATTGAAACACAACTTTGACATATTGCTACTGCACTTAATAATAGAATACCTGGTAAATTTCCTAGTAATGTGGAAATAAATCCCAAAGACAAGGGGAATGAACAAATTAAAGTGATACAATTATGAAGTGGAAAAGAATTAGAACCTCGAATTCAGAAAGAACTTGAAAGTCAAAAAGAGGAAGTGGAAATAGAAAAGGAAAAGAATCGACAAGATCCAAACTTAGAAAATCCTTTAATACCTATTAAAATTTCTGTCGAAAAACCTCCACCACCATTTCCTCAACGACTAATTCAACATAAAAAAGATAAACAATTTTCTAAATTCCTTGAAATTATAAAGAAATTAACGATAAATATTCCTTTCGTAGAAGCTTTAGAACAGATGCCAAACTATGTAAAATTCATGAAAGATATTCTAAATAAAAAAGAAAATTTACCGATAATGAAATGGTCGCACTTAGTGAAGAGTGTAGTGCTATTATTCGAAAAAACTTCCGAAAAATTAAAAGATCCCGGTAGTTTCACTATACCCTGTGCTATTGGAAAAAAATTCTATGGAAAAGCTTTGTGTGACTTAGGAGCAAGCATCAATCTAATGCCTCTATCAATTTCTAAAAGATTAGGATTAGGAGAAATTTCACCTAATTCAGTAACACTTCGATTAGTCGATCGTTCGTTACATATCCTAAGGGAGTTATTGAAGATGTATAAGTAAAAGTGGACAAATTTATCTTCCCTGTAGATTTTATTGTTTTAGATATGGAAGAAGATAAAGAAATTCCTATCATTTTAGGAAGACCATTTTTAGCCACTGGAAAAGCTATGATTGATGTTCAGAAAGGAGAATTAACTATGAGGGTAAATGACCAAAAAGTTACTTTTAATATTGCTAAATCAATGAAATATCGTGCACTAGAAAAAGATGATGAGTGTTTTTGAATGGAAGTACTCGATCATTTACAAAAAGAACATTTTAAGGAATATTATGCAGAAAAATTAGAAAAAGAAAATATTGAATTAATTGAAAAATCTGAGATAAATGAAGAACTAGATTATATTCAAGAGAAATTTGAATTTTTGGATAATACAAAAAATACTGAAAAAAATATAGTTCCATCGATTATTAAACCTCCTGAACTTGAGTTAAAAATGTTACCTAATCATTTAAAATATGCTTACCTAGGTAATTCTTCAACTCTACCAGTTATTATTTCATATGAATTAAATGAATCTCAAGAACAAAAACTTTTAGATGCATTAAAAAAATATAAGAAAATTTTTTGTTGGACTTTAACAGATATTAAAGGAATTAGTCCTTCAATTTGTATGCACGAAATTATTTTAGATAATGAACATAAACCTAAAGCGAGATCCACAAAGGAGATTAAATCCAATAATGAAAGAAGTAGTTAAAAAGGAAATTTTAAAATGGTTAGATAATGGTATTATATATCATATTTCTGACAGTGCTTGGGTAAGCCCAATTCACTGTGTCCCTAAAAAAGGAGTGGTGACTGTCAAAGCTAATGAAAATAATGATCTTATCCCTATAAGACAAGTTATTGGATGGCGAATATGTATTGATTATAGAAAATTAAACACAGCCACCAGGAAAGATCACTTCCCTTTACCATTTCTAGACCAGATGTTAGATAGATTAGCCGAACATAAATATTTTTGTTTCTTAGATTGATATACCGGTTATCATCAAATACAAATTGCGCCCCACGATCAAGATAAAACTACATTTACTAGTCCTTATGGAACTTTCACTTTTCGAAGAATTCCTTTTGGATTATGTAATGCACCTGCAACATTCCACAGATGTATGATGTTTATATTTAGTAAACTAATTGATAATGGAATAGAAGTATTTATGGATGATTTCTCTGCATTTGGAACAACATTTGACACATGCTTAAATCATCTTGAAAAAGTATTTGAAGTATGTGAGAAAACTAATTTGGTTCTTAATTGGGAGAAATGTCAATTTATGGTTACAGGCGGCATTGTATTAGGGCATAAAATTTCGGAAAAAGGCTTGGAAGTAGACCTGCAAAAATTCAAGTTATAGCTAAATTACCACCTCCAACTACGGTGAAAGGGGTAGGAAGTTTTTTTGGACATGCTGGATTCTACAAACGTTATATTAATGATTTTTCAAAAATTACTAAACCTCTATGCCAACTTCTTGAAAAGGACAAGAAATTTGAATTTACAACTAAATGCCTGAATGCTTTGGAATTATTGAAAGATAAATTAATTACAGGCTCTATAATAGTTTCACCTAATTGGGAGAAACCATTTGAGCTTATGTGTGATGCTAGTGATTATACTATAGGAGCAGTTCTTGGGCAAATATATGATAAGATTTTTAAAGTTATATACTTATGCTAGTAAAACTCTAAATGATGTTGAAATAAATTATACGATTCTTGAAAGAGAATTATTAGCGATTGTATATGCTTTTAATAAATTTCGGCATTATTTAATAGGAACTAAATGTATTGTACATACCGATCACTCTGCTATAAAGTATTTAATGCAAAAGAAAGATTCTAAACCAAGATTAATCGGATGGATATTATTAATGCAAGAATTTGATTTTGAGATCATTAACAAAAGGGAACCGATAATCAAATTGCGGATCATTTATCAAGATTAGAAAATCATGAATTATCTGATACTGATAATGAAATTTTAGACAGTTTTCCTGATGAAAAACTTTATAATATAAATGAGTGGAAAATACCTTGGTATGCGGATATAGTAAATTATATTGTAAGTGATATTTTACCACCTATGTTAACTTTGCAACAACAGAAAAAATTCATTCACGGTACTAAAACATACTTTTGGGATGAACATTACTTATATAAGTAATGTAAGGATTTAATTATTAGAAGATGCGTGCCTTATGAAGAAACTGAACCAATCATTCAAAAATGTCATGACTCGATTTTGGAGGACATTTTGGGACGGATAAAGCTGCGTATAAAATTCTACGATACTGGATTCTACTGGCCTACTCTATTTAGAGATGTATATAGATATATAAAAACCTGTGATAAATGCCAAAGAGTAGGAAACATATCGAGAAAAAATGAAATGCCTCTGAATTTTATATTAGAAGTTAAAATTTTTGATGTTTGGGGATTAGATTTCATGGGACCTTTTATTCCATCATTTGGAAACTCATATATATTAGTAGCTTTTGATTATGTTTCCAAATGGATCTAAGCACAAGCTTTACCTAGGTGTGATGCTAAAAGTGTTTCAAAATTTTTAATGAAAAATATTTTTACTAGATTTGGAATGCCGAGAGTGATTATCACTAACTGAGGAACTCATTTTAGAAACAAATATATTCACAAACTAGTAGAAAAATATAATATTATGCATAAGATATCAACTGCTTATCATCGACAAACTAGTGGATTAGCTGAAGTTTCTAATTGAGAGATTAAGCGTATATTTGAAAAATCGATAAACCACTAATAGATTAGGCGAGTCTATAAGACTAGACAACTGCATTATGTGCATACATGACTCGCTTATAAAACTCCGATTGGAATGACTCCTTATAGGCTTATATATGGAAAAACTTGCCACTTACCGATTGAATTAGAACATAAAGCATATTGGGCGATTAAAGAATTTAATTATAATATGAAAGAAGTTTGGTGAGAAGAGATTGTTGCAATTAAATGAATTAGAAGAATTAAGAAATGAATCATATGATAATGATAGAATTTATAAAGAAAGAATGAAATTATGGCATGATCAGAAGATTAATCAGAGAAATTTTGAACCAGGATAAGAAGTTCTGCTTTATAATACTAGATTGAAATTATTTCTTGGGAAATTGAAATCTCGATGGTTAGGACCTTTCACCATAACTCAAATATTTTCATATGGAACTATAGAAATTGAAGATCCAAAAACATGACATAGATTTAAGGTAAACGGACATAGATTAAAACCATATTTTGAAGGTAGAAGACCAAATTTTAAAAAAGTTTTAATGCTTAGTCAACCTGTTTACTAACTAAATTAGGTCGGCCTGACGACGTTAAACCAAGCGCTTTATGAGAGGCAACCCATAATAGTCTTTTATTTTAATTATCTACAAATTAGTGAGTCTATATTATTAAAGAAAATCTTACTATTCATTTTTTTAATTAGAATCATCACAAATTCGAACCTATATGATGAGATCAGAAAATATTTGGACCAGAGCGAAAATGGGTGATTTTTACGAATCTCGCCGACAGCGAGCCCGATTCCGCTGACAGCTAGATCGTGCGCCATGACTTGAGTCAGTTCTATAACTAGCTCGCCGACAGCGAGAAACTTTTCGCCGACTGCGAGGTAGTTGAAATTTTGGTTTTTTAAAGATTTTTCGTGCGGTTTTGGACGGATCTAGGCCATTTCTTCTTAGGAAATATTCCCAAATCTAAATTTACACTGTTTTCTTCCTTAGGAACGACTAGGGACCAATCCTTTCAATCCGAAATGGCCACCAAACTCTTAGAAACCACAAAAGCTGAAGTTTTCAACCGAAGAAAATTCGTCAGTTCGGAAGCGCAGCGTATCTTCAATAAAGGTTTGATGAAGAAAAGACTTATTAAAGAAAGAGGATTTGTCAACAGAGGAGTAGAGAATTCCACTACAAAAATCGAAGAAATGATCGCACAGCGGCATTAGGAGGTATTTTGTTATACTACATGCGCTATAGTTATTCCAGTAGTTAAAGAGTTTTACGCTAATTTACATGCGATCAACAATGGAAATGTCTATGTTAGAGGAAGATGGGTAACATTTACTCCTTCAAGGGTAAATGAATTATTTTCTATCGAGAATACCTCTGTTTGTCATTATTCCAACTTTATGCCTTCAAGATACAATATGAACGAGATCTATAGATACGCGACCGAAGAACTCGATGATTGGGAGTTACGCGAAGAAGGGTATGTCGGTTTTACGCATCACTTCTTAACCCTGTCTCGAAGCATTGGCATTTCTTTATATCATCAAAATTATTACCTACTATGAGGGTAAATAAAGTTTCAAAGGAATGCGCTATTTTAAACTACTGTATTCAAATTGGACTACCTATCGATGTTGGATCAATAATAGTAAAATCTGCATTGGGATTGATTGTGCATGGGTCAGTGCATGGACTTGGACACCCATCGACTATATTTGCTTTATGCAGTCAGTACCAAGTTTCTTATGAGGCTTGGGAAAAAGTACTTTTGCCATGGAAACCACTTGGATCCTGCGATATGTTTCCAACTTTGGATAACAATGATGAGATTACCATTATTTCGACGAGCATCACGGAACAATCCTTTAGCAAGGCCCTTTGCGATAAAACTAATTTCATTCGAAGAAGATTAAACGATTGGAGAAAGAATTACAAAATGTGATGAATTCCATCGACAATATCTACGATATGTTTGATCGCATTATTTGGAGAATGAAGGAGCACTTTGATCATCTTGGACATCTGGAGGCCAGTTTTATTCATTTACTAAGACAGAAAGGATGGATTAATGAAGATTCTACTGCAAAATTCCCTTTCAGGCCTTTCTATAATTTATTTGTGCACTTGCGTCGCATCGGGAATATCAGAGAAGATGTTAGTTCAGACACTGAAGAGTAGGAAAGTTTTCTATGTTTATTTTATATATTTATGTATATATGTGTTGATATGGATTTAGGTTTTAATAAGAGTCAAACTTTGATTTGATCATCTCAGAATTGATGAGATTTTATGTAATTGTTATGTCTCAGCATTTAGAGTGTTGTGGTGTGGATTGTGATGCTGAGTATTATGGATTTGAACATTTAAGTTAAGTATGTCATTAAGTTGTTAATGTAGAATTTGTAAGTCTCATGGATTTCATATATAAAGTTATATTGTTTGTGTTGTGTGAACTTTTTGGGAGTATAATTATCTAATCCTCATACTACTATTAAATTAAGTGATCAGAAAATTGATTAAAGGCAAAACGAGGTTGAAAATGATTGACAAATTTCAAAAATTTAAAAATTTTGGGATCTTGCCGATGGCGAGAATTATCTCGCCGACAGCGAGAAAACCCGCTGACAGCGAGACCGAACTCGCCGACGGCAGATTTTTCCCGAAATTTTTGCCTTATCAAATTAATTAGCTCGCCGACGGTGAGAAAAATCTCACCGACAGTGAGGTCACGAAAAGACCTATATTTGGTCGTTCAACCGACACTATTCATCATCCCTTTCCTCAAATTTTCGAAAAAACCGACCTAGGGCTTGAGAGATCTCGGATTTGAGGCTATTTCAACACTTTTTGACACCGGATTTCATCTTCCTTTGGTAAGAGCTTCACTCCTATGCAAAAAATTTTGATTTTCACCATGGATTTCTTCTACATTGGGGAATTTTGAAAAAATCCGAAATGTGTAGAAAATACTTGGAAGAATTTCAAGGAAATTGATTTAAATGGATTTTAGATGTTGTAGGAAGCCTTCTTAGTAATATTTTGGAGTTTAGTTAAGATTTTTGCAAATTTCACAGATCGAGAAATGGCTCCACCACAAAAGCGACGGATAGATTATGACGAAACTCAATTCATTAATGCAAGAGCACAAACTCGATACTTTCAAAACATACAAGCAAGAAAATGCATTCAAAATCGAGTTTTCAAGAATCCAGGAGGAGAAGTTGAGTGAATCATTAAGGAGCGAGGATGGGAAAATTTTTGTTTCGTGACCAACAGAGCCGCTGTGGAAGTAGTGTAGGAATTTTATGCAAACTTAACACAGGCTGAAGATGCACCGGTTAAGGTTGGAGGATTTTTTGTGGAATTCAATGCTGCTAGAATAAACGCTTATTACGAGGTTAGAGACACCTACACCAGTGAGTATGAAACTTTTGGAACTATGGAAGGACCACTTGGAAGAGGTGATCGACTTGTCTCGCCGATGGGAAAGGAGTACGGAAGATAAAGCGACGGGAAAGGGTAAACTTCCCTCTTTCTATGCTAAATGCAACATCTAAAGCCCGACATTATTTTATTTGTTCTACTTTGTTACCTACTTACCACCATAGTGAGGTAACAAGAGATAGAAGCGATTCGAATTTCGTATTCGAACCGAAGAGTATTAATGTGGGAAATGTTATTTATAAAAATATAATAGCCACAGCTAGAAATCAAAGTGGAGGAGGACTAGGACATCTTGGTCTTATCTATGCACTCTGCCAATTATCTGGGGTAGAGGCAAGAGATGATGAGGAGTGGATTGAACCTATGAAACCCCTTACTCAGGCTAATATAAAGAAATATGAATCCCACCAAAGATGGAGATCTGGGACAAGGGATTATGTACCTTCTTCAAGTAGAGATATACCCTCTACTAGTTATGAACCCCTCAGTACACCACTCCTACCCTTCAAGATCTGATGAATGAATTAACCCTGAGTAGAAAGAGTTTTGAGCTATTTGGAGAAAATATGGAAAGAAGATTTGAGCATATAGACCAAAGGATCGGAGGCTTGGAAAGAAGACACGATTATGATAGCGAATATCTCCAGCGACATTCAGAGTACGAAATTGCATACTATGAGGCTGAACGTCGATATAGGAGTGGTGATTTAGATGTTGTTTTTCCTGAGTGCCCCCGCTATTCATAGTACCAGCCCACTCAGCCTTCTCAGCCTGGAGATCAGGGAGATCACATAGCTTGGGTTTTGATGCAGAAGATTAGAGCCTTTGTTTAGTTTATTCAGTTTATTTAGATTCGTTGTTATTTTGGAAACTTTATTATTCTGTATGTAATTATTCTGTACTTTCTGTGAACTGTGGATGTTGGTATGTTTGCTTATGCTATGATGTTAGTTTTTTTTATTATTATGTGTGTTAAATTAGTTTGCAATTTTTTTCTTTTAGATAGGATGTTAATTTTTCTTTAATATGTTTTTAAGTTTTTATAAGATATGTATGTTAACATTGTTTAGATTGTTTTAATATGTTTTAAAATAGATTAGTTAATTGTATGTGTAGTAATAGATTAAGTTTTCATTTGTTATGTTTGATACTTATTTTAAAAAATTTCATCCCTGCACTTTCTTTTAAATACTATATGTGGAAGAATACTAACGAGTACGGAGTTACGTAAGTAATGAAAAAGCCCGCAAAAATTTTAAAGAAAAGAAATACCTAAAGCTCAAAGGTATGATGAATTTTACTATGTACTTTCCCTTTTTCACTATTTAGTATAGATAGAAAAATTTAAGTTTGGGGGAAGGTAAAAATACAAATTTAATTATTAAAAATTGTTCTCAATTTCTATTTTCAAAAAATTATTATCAAATGATTTTCTATAGTAGTTTTCCAATTCAATAAACATGAATTACTTTATTTAATTATTATAGAAAGTTAAATAAAATGTTTCTAGTAATTCAATTAATTAATGGAATAAGATATTTGGTTAAAAGGAATAAGAATATAGTAAAATATTTAAATTAAGGAAAACTATATTCTAAAATTGAAAATTCTTAAGTATTTAAGTGAAAAAGAAACTATTGAAACTCAATGAAGTAAAGGCTATGAAATATATATAAGCAAGGAAATATTTTATGTTTCAAATTTAGGAAGAGAACTTGAAGTTCAAAATTATTAACGATTATCTAGATACGATAATCCTCACTTGGAAAAGAAAAAAAAAAGAAGGATTGAAAATCAATCCAAAAAGAAAAGAAAAGAAAAGAAAAACATAAAGTGAGGAGAAGCTTGAGGAGATGCCTTATAAAAAATTTGCTTCAATGGAATCAACCTTAAGGGTAAAACTTAATTATATTTCTAAAGTTATATTTGTGGATTAGTATTTTACTAAATAATGTTTTCTTGAACTTCCCATCATCTAAATATCTTAAGTAATTTACTCTTTTTAAATATAGTCATTGCTAAAATAAATAGAAAGCTAGAAATCTTAGACCTGATAATTAAATAATCTTATATCTATAAAGTTAATTTAATTACTCAGCAATATTTATATTTAAATTTATTATAATATTATTTAAATTTAATTCATATTATACTGAATTGAAAAATTCTATTATAGAAATCATTATTTTTATTTAGTATTAAAATTACTTGAGGACAAGTAATAATTAAGTTTGGGGATTTTGATCACAGAAAAATTCATTAAGAAATTCTTATCTATTTTTGATGAAATTGCACTTTAAGGAAAGATATTTTCTTTATTTTACTGCAGGAATGAAGATTTATAAGTGATTGAAGCAAAAAGCATGAAATTGAGCGAATTTGGATCAAAAAAGAAGAAATTCATGCAAATTGAACTAAGTCGGCGGCGGCAAGATCGAGGCCGCCGACGACGAGATCATGAGGAGAATTTCTGAAGGAATTATAACTACCTTGCCGACAGCGAGCCCGACCCCGCCGACAGCGAGATAGCGCTGTTGGAAGACCTTATAGAAGCCCCGCTGACGGCGAGGTCGTTTCCCGTCTACGGCGAGACAGTTCAAAATGCAAATACTTTGAACCTGGACACTTTTTGAAGAGGTGTTTAAGCACCCCTTGGACCTTTGCCTACCTCTATAAATAGAGGCCGAATTCTAGTGTCTAGGTGTGTCTATTTAGAGAGTCTGAGTGTCTCTTTTTGGTGTCTTAAGTGTGTCTGTTGTTTGTCATTAGTGAGTTTCTTGAGTTTATTTGTATTTGAGCGCTATTTAGTTAGAAGTTAAGATAAGTATCTTTGTTTATTGTTGTTGTTAACTTTAAATGAAATCCATGCTTTGTTTTATTCCCATGCATTTTGAGTAGTCTTCTTAGTCTTTCTCCTTGTTTATGAAAATTATGCGGATTGATGAAATTAAATAGAAGTACCTAATATATTAAAATAAATTGTGATAATTTTTACTTAAAACTTAATTTACTTTCAATCTGACCAATTGAGTTGTTAAAATATGTTGAACTATCAACTATACTAAAAATTACATCTTATATTCAGGAAAAGTCAAAAACCTTGGAAGGAGGGTGCAAATAAATAGGGAAATATTAATTATCGGACGTAGAATTGGACATTTTAGTGTGACAGACTAAAATATTCAATTTTGTCTTATTGTTTGAAAACTGAAGTCTAGATGTTGGCCCTCAGGTGAGGGGAACGTGGGAGCTCTGAAGTGGCAACCAGTATCCTCCCAGCCTAGCCGCAGATTCAGTAATCGAAACATAGGATTAGTCGATGTTCTTTGCACCTAGACCAAAGGGTAAAGAATTGGAATGCTCCTATTTGTCACAATACAATTCAAGAATTCTATTTAAATTCATCATTCACTTAATTTTCTAAAAACAAGGAGAATGATACTTTTTCTGAATTATTTAAATCAACTTAATTTTAAGCATTAGTTTACTTTAGTTTGCTTTAGTTACTTTTCAGTTTACTATATTAGTAAGTAATTCCTTTAAATTTAGCTGATAATAAATCTGTTAAAAACTTCCCTGTGGGATCGATAACCAGGACTCCACTAGAGCCCTGTATTACTTGATATGATACGTATACTTGCGTAGAATCCACATTATACATTCCATCATTAAATCATATATATATATTTAAAGCGGGATCAAGTTTTTGGCACCGTTAAACTTAAAAATTGCTAACATATTAAAAGTGGATCAATAAGTCATTAGCCCATCAAATCAAGAAAAGAACTCTGTGTTACGCATTAATAAACAATACATTATACAAAAGGTCTTTTGATCAGATGTGGTTAAGATGCCTGAGCGGGTCCGAGGCTCGTGAAATTGTCAAAGAGGTACACTCAGGACTTTGTGGCGCTCATCAGTCGGGTCTGAAAATGAAAATGAAGATTAAAAGACTAGGGTACTACTGGCCTCAATGATGATCGACTGTATGAAGATCGCCAAGAGCTGTCACTAATGCCAAGTGCATGGAGTAGTTCTGCATCAACCTCCAAATGTCCTACATCTGACAATCTCGTCGTGGCCATTTGAGTGTTGGGGCACAGATATAGTGGGTCCGATAGAACCACCTTCTTCAAGAGGACATCGCTTCATCCTTGCAGCTACAGACTACTTTTCTAAATGGGCAGAGGCTATACCACTCAGGGAAGTGAAGGCACACCACGTGCTACAGTTTTTATGAACCAAGTTGTCTACCGTTTTGGGGTACCGCGCAGAATCATTTCAGATAATGGGTCAGCATTCAAAAGTACAAAGATCAACAATTTTGTCAGAAGACATGGAATCGATTGGCGATACTCAACAATCTACTATCCAAGAGAAAAAGGCTTGGCCGAGGCTTTTAATATAACTCTCGTTCAAATTCTAAAGAAAACTTTGGATGACAACAAGAGAAATTAGCACGAGAAGTTGTTAGAAGCCTTATGGGCCTACAGGACGACTTTTAGGACTCCTACTCAGTCTACGCCTTAAGCTTTAGTGTATGGGTCTGAGGCAGTGTTACCATTGGAAGTCCTGCTTCCATCACTCAGAATTTCAGTTGCAAATAATATTACTACAGAATAAAATGCCAGATTACAACTGGAAGAACTGGAAAGCTTGGAAGGGAAATGACTTGCAGCACAACAAAATTTGGAACTGTACCAAGCTAAGATGA
Source organism: Papilionanthe hookeriana x Papilionanthe teres (assembly GCA_022702705.1). Taxonomy (NCBI): domain Eukaryota; kingdom Viridiplantae; phylum Streptophyta; class Magnoliopsida; order Asparagales; family Orchidaceae; genus Papilionanthe; species Papilionanthe hookeriana x Papilionanthe teres. The sequence continues at coordinate 102,757,326 of CM040425.1, forward strand.
TCCAGGCCAATGATAAACTGGTCCGCCCAAGAACTTTCATAGTTGGTGACTTAGTTCTTGTTCTCAGAAGACCTATTCTTTCACATCGCAAAATAGGAGGTAAATTTGAACCAACATGGAAAGGGTCGTTCGTGGTCAAGACAGTTTACTCAGGAGGTTCCTACCAGCTTGTGAATTGCCATGGAGAATGACCTATGCTTCCAATCAATGGACGATATTTTAAAAAGTATTACGCAACCTGATGTTTCGAAGGGTGGCCTCTAAAATAGAATATTATCCCTAGAAACACGGGTGAAGTAATCACTTTGTGACTGGGTCCGAACCCAAAACAAAATAAAATGGATGATAAAAAATAATCTCATCAACGAAAATGTTAAAAAAAGGAAAACATGGGAAATTGTAATAAAAAAATGTAAATCTTTCCTTTAAATTAAAATAAGTGAATAAGAATCTTCAGTGATAAATATTTTCTTAATGTTCTTGTTCTTAGTACAGGCCCTGATCCTTTCCTTGTCTTTTTCGCAGGGAAATGTCGAACGGGCGGATGGTCCTAAACTTTAAAAATGGCGTGAGTCTCGCACTCGATGAAAGGAGGGTGAAGGATGGAGCAGTGATAGAAATTGATTCTGACTTCACGCCAGCCAGCCTACAGTATGAAGAAAATGATTGGGTCCCAGTTGACCGAGAAGAGCTTCACAGCCAGATAGTGATGAAGATGGGTGGCCCAAGCCACCAATCCAACAACAAAAAGTGAAGGACAAACATTGAGGAAAGCAAGAAAATCAAGTCAGTAGTTCCCATGGCAGAGGGCAGGCTCGTCAGCGCCGCGCCCGTTGAAATTCCAGGGGTAAAGAGAGCTACTCTCACTGCTATCCAAAGAAGGAATAAGAATCTACGTATCCGCAAGATGTTGACTAAACTAGCAGCTGATCAACACGAAGAGACAGCCGCTTTTGCCAGCAAACACATTTCAAAGATATCGGTTCGTCAGGAACCAGAAAGAAGAAATTCAACGCCAAGAAAATCTGAACAAATCGAAGAAGTGCCAAGGAGAACAGAAATAGAGTCAGTGCCTCGACGCCAGACAGAGATACCAGATCTGAAGAACCTTGTTACAGAAGCAACCCCGGAGGATGTCCCGACAGAGACAATCCCCAAGAAGCTAAGGTATACAGGAGAACGTGACGGGATTGAGCCATACATCCCGCAGTACGTTACTAGGCCTTGTCACTTGCAGATCATCCCAGAATATGAATTAGAAAGAATGCAAAATGTTGAGAAGAAGACATTCGAATACTTTGAAAGGATTAAAGGCAAGAGAATCAACATTTTGGAAGGCCTCGAGTTACACACAGATGTATTCTCAGAATATGAGCAACAACAGATTGTGGATTGCATCTTAGAACTTCAGAAGATGGGTCGAGCAGGCCGTCTGAGGGAAAAGACTTATTCAGAACCCCCGAGATGGATGCCAGGGAAAGGAAGAGTCACAATATAGTGCGGATGTTGTTATAACTTCGCAGAGTACAGAAAAGGAAATCCACCAGGGATACTCCGTCGCAGTGAGGTGGATCCAATGCCTAGGATAATTAAAAGAATGGTGAAAAGAATGGTAATGTGGAGGGTACGCCGCAGACAAGCATACCCAACAGGTTGCATCATCAACATTTACCAGAAAGGCGACTGCATACCTCCACACATAGACCACCACGACTTTGTCAGACCTTTCTGCACAGTTTCGTTCGTCAACCAATGCAATATCATGTTCGGATCTGACCTCCGGATAGTAGGCCCGGGTAAGTTCCAAGGGCCGGTGGAGATACCACTTCTGGTAGGTTCCGTCATGATATTAAAAGGAATTGGAGCAGACGTCGCAAAACATTATATACCGGCAGTGCCAGTGGAGCGGCACTCCGTTACTTTTAGAAGGATGGACGACAGAAAGGAGCCTTACCACTTCCATCCAGATCCAAAATTGGAGAGTCTCAGGCCCTACGAGCTGTAAGTTACATGGGAAATAGCACACCTCCAATGCACATCCATGCGGCATTCTTGCCAACGGTGGATTGGAAGGTGATGTTATTAACCTTGTTTCTTACTATTCAAACATGGATTTTTGATAAACGCTTTTGGATGTATCAACAAGAAGTTTATACAGTCCGTTTTGGATTCACCTGGATTGTACGAGACATTAAATTTCTGAGGAAAGTGTCATCATGACTAGATCAAGTTGTATGATGTACTTTCAGCAAGTTGGAATGAAAATGACTACGTCATATTTTGCCTTCACCTCTTTTTGTGCAAATTGACTGGGAAGCGCCATTAGAGTTAAATGAACTTTGAACGAAGAACAAAAGAGATAAGAAAATAAATGAGAACTTTCCTAAAAATCTAAATAGTAAAATGAGCTTCAAATTCACAGGAACACTAAATGAACAACAAAAATAAAGTCAGATCGCTAAAGAACAAATGAAATGAACCTAAACCTCAAATTGAAATCCAGTCTAAATCCATCTTTTCAAACCCTCTAATTCTTCTTCAAATCAAGATCTACTTCAGACCTTTTTTGAAGCCCTCTCTCGGGATAACTTCAGAACCACGAAAGATTTTCGATTTGGTTCTGATGGCATAGATTCATACCCTTCGCCAAATAATCAAACTTCGATTGATGATCATGGGATGTGGAACACTTTCACATCTCATCTCAATCTCCCGCTAAATTCAAATCTCCACAATACATTTCAATTCAAAATTTCCGAGACTGGTACCTACATTCCAGTTCTCATTTCGAGATCGATACCTACATTTCGATTCTCATTTGAATTGATGGCTACATTTCAATTCAAAATTTCCGAGACTGGTACCTACATCCCAGTTCTCATTTCGAGATCGATACCTACATTTCGATTCTCATCCGAATTGATACCTACATTTCAATTAAAAATTTTCGAGACTGGTACCTTCATTTTAGTTCTCATCCCGAGGTCAGTACCTAAATTCTGATTCTCATCCTCTTCGAGGTCGATACATAAATTTTGACTCTCTTTCGAGATTGATACTTAAATTTCAATTCTCATCCCTTTCGAGATCAGTACCTAAATTCTGATTCTCATCATTTTCCCGTCGATACTTAAACTCAGATGCTTACTCCGAGGCTGCTACCTAAAATCCAGTTTTCTCCGTAATCCTGAGGTTGAAACTCGGGTTTCAATTCTCATTTCAAATTCAAATTTCCTCAAACTGATTTTAAATCAAACTTCAATCTAAATTGGAACTCCAAATCAAAAATCTAAACTCACACATCAAAACTTGAACATGAAATGAAACAAAATCTAAATCAAAATTCTCCAAATCTTGTCATTTTGAATTCACCTCCTTTTCCTTTCCCCAGCGAGAGTTCAGGAACCTCCAGTCTTGGAAATATACCTGATACTCCCCAGCGGAAATTTTTCTACTCTGTCCTAAGTTTGTCACTTGGACATCTGTGTTGGTTTTGTTGATCTCTTCGGTCAACGCCAATACGCGCGGTGTGCTTGGTTAGCACACCACACCTATTGGGGGTCCATTTGTTGACCTCATTTTTTATGATGCTTTCTCTTCTCTCTTTAGTACTTAGGATCTAGCCTTAGGCTTTTCCTTTGACTATCTTAGAGGACTAGAGATGGAACCTACCCCTTTAGAAGCTCATCCACTTCTTAACTCCCAACAAACCCCACAAGCTTGATTATAAACCCCTAATCACCTAGAGGGTTGAAATCAAATGTGGAGGTTTAAAGGATGAGTTCCCTATAGGACTCTTTGGCCTTAGGATCACCCTAGGTGGCTTGGTCTGGTGAGGGCTGACCTACACATACATTACACTTTCACACACATTCCAAATCGTAAAACTATTCATGCCTAGCTTGACTTCCTGACTCATGTGGATAATTCATATGGATGGTCATTAACCCCTAAGACCCTGGCTAAGAGGGTTAGGAACAACATAGTGAATGCCTCAAATGCCACTGGCTAAGAGGGTTAGGAACAACATAGTGAATAACTCAATTGGGTCCCCTCATGGCTCCTATGGGCTTAATATGGCTTCATGGCTCAACCAAAGTGAATCCACTTTACTCAAATTTGAACAATCTTTATTTTTCCAAAATTTCAATTTTTGACCCCCGGGGCCCGGGACCCACCAAACCTACTAAAAGCCCTTGGAACTACCCAAAACCACCAAAATTTCCAAATCACCCAAAACTTTTCCAAAATCAACCTTGAACATTTCCCCACCAATCAAATTGATCATCCATAACCAAAAATACCAAAATTTCAAAAAATACCCCCAATACCCTCCAAATTACCAAAATGCCCCTCTTGACCTAAAAATTCAAAAATTCCAAAAATTCCTAGAAAATTCCAGAAAATCCTAAATATTCCTAATTTCATTTTGTTCAACTACACCATGAGTCAATTTTGTCAATTTACCCTACTTTTACCAAAACCCCCAATTTAGCCCATTTTAAACCCAATTGAACCCAATGTTAAACCAATACACCCCAATTGACCTCAATTTTGGTCCAATTCAATTCTAAACTTCAATTCAATATCCCAAATATCAATCTAGACCAAATCCAAGCCCAATTTGATTGGCATTTAAATCCAATTTAATTGTTAAGTTTAAAGCCCAATTTTGACCCATGACCCAAACTTAGCCGAAACGAACCCAATTCAATCCCAATTTGACCCAGATCTTTTCTAGATCCTTCCTAACATCCCCAAAAACAAAAAACTAACATAATTTGTCAAAAATTTGGACCCAAGCCCTACTCAAATTCAACCCAAACCCAAAATCCCTTAAATGAGCCTACACCCAAACCTAACCCAAATAGGCCCAAATCCCATAATAAAAAACCCAACCAAAGATGAAACCACTTTGAAACACTCCCATAAACATTTCTCAACATTAATTTTACATCAATTTCAACATTAGCCCAACCTTAGCCCAAGTTAGTCCATTTTGACCTATTTTGACCCAATCACTAAATAGACCCAATTTAGACTCAATTCAATTCCAAACCACCTCAAGCTTGATCCAAATCACTCATGACACATCCTTAAACTAAACCTAACATTTATTTGGCATGGCCCTTTGAAAAATTTTCATCTAAAAGCCCACTTCCAAAAGACATTCAAAAGCCCATTCATAACCAAACTCAAAAGCCCAAACCCATCCTAAAGCCCACACTATAATCTCATCTCATCCTCACATAATTCAAATCATTCCTAAGTCCTAAATCAACAATCAAACCTTTCTAAACAAAGCCATATGACAAATCATCCAAATTTTACACCAAAATACCAAAATTCCTTAAACCCATTTCCATGAAACCAAGCCAAGCCATCCTAAGCCATAAGCAAGCCATAAAGCCATGCACAAGCCACATGGGAGCCATGAAAGCCACTTTACACCTCACCATCCCATTAATGGTAAAAGGAGGGCCTTCTTTCTTAAACCTCCCTTAAACCTTTTTAACCTTATTTATGCTACACACTAAACCATGTTTATCCACCTCACCATGGATAAGGACTTCACTACCCCAATTCGAGCTCGACCCAAATGATTCTCCCTCAGCCCAAGGTCAAGCCTTGGATGGTGAACCTAGCCCAAAACCAAGGGTTGACTCAAACCTAGCCAAAATCACCCCTTTCCCATTCCATTTCAATTCACCACCTTTACACATGGCCAACTCCAACTGACTTCACCATTGCTAAGCCCTGCCCTCACTGGTCAAGATGGTGACCCATGCCTGGCCGGCCAGCCACCCCAGCAGCCGGAAAACCTCATGGTCGAGACCTTAGGAGGAGCCCAACATTAAAATTCTCCCTTGCTGAGCTGCCCCATGCCCAATGGCTTCCATGGCTGTTCTTCCCTTGACCTAAGCAGCTGATCCAAACCATCAAACCCCCCTGGGAGGCCCTCCAGCCACTCCTATTTAAACACCACCTCCTCTCGGCCAAGAGGGGCATTGAAACAAACCATACAGAAACTCTGCCAAAATCATTCCAGACTCTCCCCCACAACTGGAGAACTTGATCCCCACTGAAATCCCCCTGCCATTTCCTCTCTGTGAGCTCAATTTTAGAGTTGAAATTCAAGCCCAAAACCAGGACACTTCACCACAGTGAGTCAATCCTCAAATTGATTGACCCTACACCTTCACCAGACCAAGAGGAAAAGTTTCCCAGTAAAAGCCCCTCACTAGACAAGCCATTTCTTCCAGCCTCCAAGCTTCATGATAGGCTGTGGTCACTTTTGTACCTAGGAAATTCACCAGGCCAAGGGACTTCATCTGGAGCTTGCTTGGACCCAATCGAATGTGATACAACTCTCAGATCGAAGCTTTACTTCTCTGAGCAAAGGTATGAGCTCTCTCTTCCTCTCGAGCTTCTGAAGATTCTCCATTTGATATGAATCGATTTCAATGCATGTTTACCGTATGGATGTGTTCGTCTCTTCAAGAAGAATCCATAGAGCATAAGAACACAAAAATCCATTGAGAATCGAGTGAGTTCTTAGGGTTTTAATGTGGCGGTCACGGGTGCACACCAATCGTAGAAGATGACCAGGAGCCGTTGGATCGCGCGTGTATCAGATGGATGACTCTGATCGCATCGGACCTGAAGATGCTACCTGAAAGGCGGGCCCCGGGACGGCTGACTCAGATGGTGGCACCCAATCACAGCGCGACACGCACCCCTTCGGAGCTGCTGAGGTTGACGCGACACCGCGTGGATAAGTAGAAAATAGGGTTATTTTCCTATTTATTAAATACCCAGAACTTCAAAAATGCATAACTTTGTGTAGAAAAATCCTAAAAGTAAAATAAAAATACCCTCTTGCTCAGTGAATAGAGGAGAATAATGTGAAAAAGAAATCAAGTCATTTCATTAAGTATTTTATTTTTAATGATTTTTTTACTCTCTGTGGTATTTTAATTATCCATTTGCATAGACAATTCACCATGACATGAGACTGTTAACCTCATTTTTATGAGGTCTTCTCTTCTTCTCTTTAGTACTTAGGATCTAGCCTTAGGCTTTTCCTTTGACTATCCTAGAGGATTAGAATTGGTACCTACCACTTAGAAATTCAAACCACTTCTTAACTCCCTGCAAACTCCACAAACTTGATCGTAGACCCCTAATCACCTAGAAGGTCGAAATCAAATGTGGAAGTTTAAAGGATGAGTTCCTATAGGACTCTTCTGGCCTTAGGACGCCCACGGGTGGCTCGGTCCGGTGAAGGGCCGACTTACACACACACTACACCTATACACTACACTTTCACACACATCCTAAAAACTACAACCATACCCAACTTCGACCTCCCGACTCATGAAGGTGATTCACATGGATGGTCCTTAACCCCTAAGCCCTTGAGCAAGAGGGTTAGGAACAACATAGTGAATGCTTCAAATGAGTCCCTTCATGGCTCATGTGGGCTTGATATGGCTTCATGGCTCAACCAAAATGATTTCATTCCACTTACAATTACTCAATCTTCATTTTTGCAAATTTTCAATTTTGACCGCCAGGACCCTACACCCGCCTAACCTACCCAAAGCCCTTGAAATTACCCAAATTTTTCAAAATTTCCAAATCACCCAAAATTCCCCAAAATTAACCTTGAACATTTCCTCACCAATCAAGTTGATCATCCATAGCCAAAAAAACAAAAAATTCCAAAAATACCTCCCAATACCCTCCAAATACCCAAAATACCCCTCTTGACCCAAAAATCCAAAAATTCCGAAACTTCCCAGAAAATTCCAAAAAATTCCAAATATTCCCAATTTCATTTTGTTCAACTACACCATGGGTCAATTTTGTCAATTTACCCCACTTTTGTCAAAACCCCCCAATTTGACCCATTTTAACCCAAAGTGAACCCAATGTCAAGCCAAACCTACCCAATTGACCCAAGTTTTGGTCCAATTCAATTCTAAACTTCAATTCAACATTCCCAACAACAATCTAGACCGGATCCAAGTCCAATTTGATTGACATTTGAATCCAATTTCACTTTTGGCCTTAAAGCCCAATTTGGACCCATGACCCAAACCTAGCCCAAACCAAACACATTTAACTCCAATTAACCACAAATCTTTTCTAAACCTTCCCTAACATCCACACAAACAAAACGCTAACATGATTTACCCAAAATTTAGACCCAAACCCCACTCAAATTCAACCCAAAGCCAAAAAGCCCAATTTTGACCTAAACCCAAACCTAACCCAAATAAGCCCAAACCCCAAAATCAAAACCCAACCAAAGTCAAAACCTCTTTGAAACATTCCCATCAACATTTCCCAACATTAATTTTACATCAATTTGAACCCTAGCCCAACATTGGCCCAAGTTAGCCCAATTTGGCCTACATTGGCCCATTTACCAAAGAGGTCCAAATCCAACCCAATTCAAGCCCAAACCACTTCAAATTTATTCCAAATCATTCATGAAACATTCCTAAATTGAATTCAACACTTATTAGATCCAATCCTTTGAAAAATTCTCATCCTAAAATTTGTTTTGTAGTCTAAAAGCCCACTCTCTAAACCATCTTGAAAGCCCATCCAAAGTAAAATCCAAAGGCCCAAAGCCCACATGACAACCCTATATCATCATCCATTGGATGAAACCATCTCCTAAGTTCTAAACCCATGATAAAATAAATCCAAATCAAGTCATATGCCAATTCCCATCAAAGTGCCAAAATTCACAAAATCCTTCTTCATGAAAGATGACTTAACTTTTCCCAAGCCAAATGGAGCCATGAAGCCATGCATGAGCCACATGGGAGCCATGAGAGCCATAGAATCTACTTTCCATCTCACCATACCCAAGATGGCAAGAGGAGGAGGCCCTTTCCATATTCTCTTAAGAGGGATTAGCCACTTCCATGACTCCACTAAACCATGCTTAAACTTAATTGTACTTGGATGGTGACCCTTCCCCACTAATTAAGCTGACCTAAACCACTTTATGTTCAGCCCAAACTAGCCATGGGAAGGTGCTCCTAGCCCAATCCATGCAATTGACCAATTTGAGCAAAAATGAGCCTTCTCCCAAACCATTCTAATCCAAGCTTTTGACACATGGCAAAGCCCAATTGCCTACACTAAACCCCAGCTTTGACCCACCTGAACATGAGGGTGACCCATGCCTGCCGGCCAGCAGCCTGGATCGCCGGAAAACACCAAACCCGAGAGCTCAAATGTGAGCCAACATTGAAATTCTCCCTTGCTGAGCTGCCCCATGCCCAGTGGCCACCATGGTTGTTCTTCTCCTCACCAGAGCAGCTGATCCCAAGCCCTAACTCCCCCGGGAGAGCCTCCAACCAACTCTATTTAAACCCCACCTCTCTTGGCCATGGGAGAGGTGCTTGAACCAACCTTAAGGAAACTCGCCAAAATCATTCCGGACCACTCTCTACACACGAGCACTTGATTCTCACCGGATTCCAGCCTCAATTCCCTACTAGGCGAGCTCGATTTTGAGTTCGAACTTCGATACAAAACCGAACACTTCTTCACGAGTGGACCGATCCCCAAATTGATTGATCCTACACCTTCACCGGACCAAGGAAGAAGTCCACCAGCAAAGCCCCCTCTCCAGGCCACCCATCTGTTCCAGCCTCCAAGCTTTGTGATCGGGCTTGGTCGAAATCATACCTAGACAATTCACCAGGCCAAGGGACTTCATCTGGAGCTTGCTTGGACCCAATCGAAGGTGACACAACCCTTAGATTGAAGCCACACTTCTTTGAGCTAAGGTATGAGCTAACTCTTTATCCCGAGCTTCTGGAGATTCTCCATTTCAAATGCCTTAATTTCAATGCATGATCACCGTATAGATGTATTCATCTCTTCAAGACGAATCCATAGAGCACCAGAACACGAAAATCCGTTAAGTATTGAGTGAGATATTAAGGATTTAGTGTGGACGGTTCTCGGGCTAGGAGGCTTGGGGACGATGAACGGATGCCTTTCATTTAATACAAGCGCGGACGGACTGCCAGGATCGCGCCGGATGAGGAGACGGAACGATACAGCGGGCCCCTGGAGCGCTGAGTCGGATGGCGGCGTCGAACCAGAAAGCGCCGCGTGGCTGTTCGAGGATGCTAAGGTTAACGCGGCGCCGATTCGGATAAATAGAAAAATAGGGATTTTCTTATTTATTTAATTCCATAAACTTCAAAAAAACATAACTTTGTGTAGGAAAATAAAAAAAATAAAATAAAAATACCCTCTTGCTCAGTGAACAGAGGAGAATAATGTGGAAAAGAAATCATTTAATTTCATCAAGTATTTTATTTTTAATAATTTATTTACTCTCTGCACATTTTTAATTCTCCATGCATGTATACAATTCACCATGGCATGAGACCATAGGGCTTTTGAAGCCTCTGAATTTGGGAACATTCCCTCAAAATTTCCAAAGTCAGAGGCCATCCCTATGAAGAGTTATTGATTTTCCAACTCAAGGTTGCTAGTTTGAGTATTTTAATTCCAATAATTAGCATATTGTGAAATAAATTCTAGGAAAATTTGGTGATGTTTATTATGACCAGAGGAACCTAGGAAAAATAGGTTTTGAATTAATCCACTTGGAATAACCATAATTGGCTTAAACTCCCAAAATAGGTCCTTAATTAATTAGAGCTAATCATACATCAAATTAACTTGAATCAATTCTCCACTGACCTATAGGATCAGAGGAACCCACCATAAAAATTTGAAGTCAGTTGGACTTGGTTAGCCCTACTAAATGGGTTGATTAAGCCATTTAGCCAATTTAAACTTTAAAAATTCATAACTTTCAAAATACCATTCAAAAATTCACAAAATTGGTTTTGGAGTCTCTCTGAAATCAGGGGACTTTAAGAAAAATAAAATTGCAATTTTCTAAAAAAGTTGATTTTTTGCATTATTTTAATATTTTAATAATTAAAAAATAATAAAAATCACAAAAATAATAAAATCTTGTCACATTTTGAATTTTAATCACTTGGGAACAAACCCCATATTTTTCTTAAGTCTCTATAATGAGATATTAAATTATAAAGCCTTAAGGTGATTTTAAAATTAAAAAAAATGTATTTTTTAGCATTTCCACTAAAATAATTCTAATAAATCAAAGAAAATTCAGAAAATTGTAAAAATTGATTATCTAATTTCCTTGATATATCAGAGAGATTTTTAAAAAATATAAAATTCATTTTCCACACTTTATTTTATTTTTAAATTAATTAATACTCCAAAACTCAAAATAATTATAATAAAAAGAATATAATTCAAAAAATCACCAAAATTTGTCCAAGTGATCCTCTTTTCATTAGGAATGTCCCATAATTTTCTTAAGGACAGAAACTTTCCCTTGGTCATATTATTAAATTTTCCTTGAAATCCCTATTTTCCACCAAAAATAATTACATAAATAAATTAAATACAGAAAAACCACATTTTCTCCTCTCATGCCTTTATTGACATATGAGTGAAGTCACATAAAAATTTCAAGTTCATTTAAGCTCAATTTAGTGAGTTATGAAATTATTAAGCTTGAAGGGCAAAATGGTAATTAAAATTTTAACCTTTAATTAAAACTTTAGGCTTAATAAAATTAAAGAGTAAAGTATTTGATCCTAATCTGATTTGGATGATTGAAATTTGAATAATAAGGGTAGAAACCCATTAAATAATTTAAAAATGATTAAAACAAACCTTAATCAAATAATTAATTAAATTTGGAAGAATAATAAAATTGGAATTATTAAAATAGGGATATTATTAGGAAGAGATTTGTTCTTTAATTTAAGAATCCCTAAATTAATCATCTCAATAATATTTAATTCCTAATTAAAATGATAATCAAAATTTAAGATTTAAAATGCTAGAAGACTTAATCATTAAATTAAATTAAAGTTAAATTATTTAAATTAAATCCTTTTAAAATTTCAATTAAATTAATACTTTAATAATTAAAATTAAATCATCTTAAAAAAATAATAAAAAAATAATAAAATATTAAATTAAAATTAAAAATAAAAATAAATTAAAATTTAAATTAAATTAAATTAAATTAAATTAAATTAAATTAAATTAAATTAAATTAAATTAAAATTAAATCAAATCAAATTAAATTAAAATTAAATCAAATCAAATTAAATTAAATAAAATTATATCAAATCAAATTAAATTGAATTAAATTAAATTAAATAATAGAATCAAGTTAAAATTAAAATCAAATTAAATTAAATTAAAATTAAAACTAAACCAAATTAAATTAAATTAAAGTTAATTTAAATTGAATTAAAAATAACATCACTTAAGATATAAAGAATTTAAAAATAAATATAAAGCAACTTGAACACTATTCCAAATTTAAACCCGTTAACTGAAATTAAATTAAATCATAAACCATTTGAACATCAATTTGCCCTCAAAAACTTTTGTTGTCATAACTCCTAAACAGAACGTTAAATGAAATGTTACTTCCCTCATAGGATATTCAAATGTCCTAGTTCACTGAGTAAGATAACAACAAAACTTGAATTCCCGGACGATTAATTCATTTGTATGATTAAATTCATTTGGACTTAAAACAATTCTAGCAATATTGAAAAGATGTTTAAGATTCTTCTTAAACACTTTCTCAATATGATAGGATGTTTATAAGAACAACTGAACTTAATTGTTCTTTAATGAATAAAATCGTCCTCAAACCAAAACAAAAGAACATAGACGTCATAGGAGATGACTAGCTATAGGATTAGGAACTTGGTAGAAAACCATAACCCTTCCCTTAGCTTTTCCTAGGAACTTGCTTTAAATGCTTAAATATTCTAATTGTGTTTTAAGTGCAGCTTGGGATGACGGGAAGACCGTCCAGGTACGCTTTTATTTTATCGCGATTTACCTTGTTGCAATTTATTTAATCGCATCACACTTACTTTTCTTGCATGATAAACAACTGTTGCATGAAAACCCACACCTTTAGGATAGTCCCTAAAACTTAAACCAAAACTAAATTAAAAGTCATTACAAGATAAAATTCACCGCCACAATATTTTAAAATATAAAACAACTCAAAATTTAATCACAAACAGAACACAAAACTGCAATTACAACTAAATTAAAACGTCTTGTTGGATGATCGGGAATACCTCGGATGATGTAACCTACGTGTTGCAAACTGGATTTCCCACGGTATAAATGAAAGTGAGGAACTCTTTTAGTTGAGTTTAGCAAATTCATCTGGACTAAGTGAATCCGATAAAAATAACGATGCCGGAAGGATGGAACCGTGAGATCTTAACCGGTGTTGTTATAATCAACTTTAAGATTTGTTTTAATTAAAACATTAAAAACACTTGGAAATTAAGAATTTCTCTAAACAAAAACACTTTTCTCATCTCCTGATTTATGACTTCTAAAACTAAACCTCTGCAACAACAAGGAGCTCGAAGCATGGTGGGCAGCACGGTCATCGTCGTCAGCAAAACTGAAATCTACATCAGCAAAACCATTCTTAGAATTAAATAACCAATCCATAGGATTTCGAGGTAGTTTGCCTAGTGCAACATAAATCCTCAACTCTTCGTTAGGCATTTGCATGATCATGTCATGTAAATTAAGCCCTAACCAGTCTTAGGACTCCGAGGTAGTCATTTGGTACGACATAAACCCTCACATCTTCAAGGCTATTTGTATGATTTTATCATACAAATATAAGTACAAATTAATTAAAATTGGCAAGATTGAAATATCAGATAATGTTAGGATTTTCTTAAACTCGAAGCCAAACAATAGGATAGTTTGGGAAGTTGTCAAGATTCTTCTTGGATCCTCAGCTTCTCCTATTTCTCTTCCTTTTGGACTCCTGAAAATTAATGTTCCAAATTTGAGCTAATCCCTTTTGAAATTCCAAAATTCAATCCCTTGAAAACTTAAATTTTGAGATTCTTGAGAGCAGAACTACTGATTATTATCGAGAGTTTTCTTAGGTGATTCTCGTCACTTAAGATGTAATTAACTATAGGGGCTTGCCCTTATAGGGAATTTTAAGAACCCAGGTAATATAAACCCTGCTTAATTCATTTATATTAAGCAGGGGAACTTGTCGGCTTATAAAATTGGTTCGCAGACCAAACGGATGTCACAAATCTTCTAGTTTATTTAATCGAGCCCCATCACCAAACATTGTGTCTATTCTTCGAGATAGATACACAGTTTGTGATGCGGTGCTCGCTTATATAAACTATTCGAGATGTGAGATCAGTTTGATTTCATATCTTAAAATTTTCAAATTTAAAATTATTTTCAAAATCAAATACTACTTTTCAAATTATTTATTTAAATTAAATTAAAAATTAGCCGACAATTTCTGTTAGGCGACCCCTTTTCAAAATACAACACACAACCTAAAAAATATGCCGACAGAGACCATAGGGCTTTTGAAGCCTCTGATCTAGGGAACATTCCCTGAAATTTCCAAGATCAGAGGCCATTCCTATGAGAAGTTATTGATTTTCCAAGTTTATGTTACTGTTTTGAGTATTTTAATTCCAATAATTAGCATGTTGAGAAATAAATTCTAGGAAAATTTGGTAATATTTCTTATGACCAGAGGAACCTAAGAAAAATAGGTTTTGAGTTAATTCACTTGGAACAACCCTAATTGGCCTAAATACCCAAAATTGAACTTTAATTATTAGGGTTAACCACACATCAAATTAACTTGAAAACAATTCTCCACTGATCTTTAGGATCAGAGGAACATCACATAAAAATTTGAAGTCAATTGGACTTGATTAACCCCACCAAACGGGTTGATTAAGCCTCTTAAGCAAAATGGATAAAATTAAACTTTAAAAATTCATAACTCACAAAATACTTTTCAAAAATTCACAAAAATGGTTTTGAAACTTCTCTGATATCAGATGAACTTAGGAAAATTAAATTTTAATTTTCTAAAAAAGTTGTTTTTTATCATTATTTTAATATTTTTAATAGATAAAAAATAATAAAAATCATAAAAATATTAAAAATCACCAAAATGTCAAATTTTGAGTTCTAATCACTTAGGAATAAACCAAATATTTATTTTAAGTCCCTAGGATAAGATATTTAATTTTAAAGGCTTAATGTAATTTTTAATATTAAAAAATGTATTTTCCAACCTTTTCACTAAAATAATTCTAATAAATCAAAGACAAAGTAGAAAAGTATAAAATTTATTTCTCTGGACTCCTTGAGGTCAGAGAGATTTGAGAAAAATATAAAATCCATTTTTCAACTTTAATTTTATTTTAAAATTAGTTAATACTCCAAAACTTAAAATAATTCTAATAAATAAAATATAATTAAAAAATTCACCAAAATTGGTCCAAATGGTTCCCTGGTCATTGGGAACATCCCATAATTTTCTTAAGGACAGAAACATTTCCTTGGTCATGTTATTGAATTTTCCTTGAAAACCCCTATTTTCCATTAAACATAATTACATAAATAAATTAAATACAGAAAAATCACATTTTCTCCTCTAATGTCTTAATTGACATGTGGGTGAGGTTAAATAAAAATTTTAAGTTCATTTGAGCTTAATTTAGTGAGTTATAGAATTATTAAGCTTGAAGGGCAAAAGGGTAATTAAAAATTTCAACCCTTAATTAAAATTTTAGGATTAATCAAAAAGGAGAGGGTAAAAATTTGATTTTAAACTGATTTTGGATGATTGAAACTTAAATGATTGAGGGTAGAAACCTACTAACCATTTCAAATATAATTAAAATAAAACTTTAATTAATTAATTAATTGAAATTTTGGAAGAATAATAGGAATTGAAATTATTAAAATAGGGATATTATTAAGAGGTTATTTATTTTTTAATTTAAAAATCCCTAAATAAATCACTTCAATAATACTTAATTCTTACTTAAAAAAAAATTTAAATAATAATCCAAATTAAAATTAAACTAAAATTAAATTAAACTAAAATTAAATTAAATTAAATTAAATTAAAATTAAATTAAATTAAATTAAATTAAATTAAAATTAAAATAAAATTAAATTAAATTAAATTAAAATTAAATTAAATTAAAATTGAATTAAAATTAAATTAAATTAAATTAAATTAAATTAAAATTAAATTAAATTAAATTAAATTAAATTAAATTAAATTAAATTAAAATCAAATCAAATTAAATTAAAATTAAATTAAATTAAATTAAAATTAAATTGAATTAAATTAAATTAAAATCATTTAACAACAAACCTAAATGAAATCATTAAGAATTAAATCTAAAATAATTTGAACACTATTCTAAACTTAAACTAATTTTTTATAATTAAGTCAAAATTAAAATTAAATCATTAAGTTTAAATCATTAAAATAGTTAATAAGTTGATTTGCCCTTTTAAAGCTCTTATTATTATAACTCTTAAATGAGGTATCGAGTGAAGTGTTACTTCACTTATAGGATATTCAAATGTCCTAGTTCACCGAGTAAGAGAACAAAACTTAAACTCCTTGGATGATTAATTCACTTGTATAATTAAATTCTCTTGGACTTAAAACAATCCTAGAGGTATTGAAAAGATGTTTAAGACTCGTCTTAAGCACTTCCTCAATATGATGGATGTTTATAAGAACAATTGAACTCAATTGATCTTTGATGAAGAAAATCATCCTTAAACCAAGACACAAGAACCTAGACGTCATAGGAGATGACTAGTTATAGGATTAGGAATTTGGTAGACAACCAAAACCCTTTCCCTTAGCTTTACCTAGGTACTTGTTGAAACATTTAAATGCCTTAACATGTGTTTTAAGTGCAGCTTGGGATGATGGGAAGACCCTCCAGGTACGCTTTTATTTAATTGCAATTTACTTACATGCACTGTACTTTACTTTTTCTTGCATGATAAACAAGACTGTTGCATGAAAACCAAAACCTTTAGGATAGCCCCTAAACTGAAACCAAAACTAAATTAAAAGTCATTGCAAGATAAAATTCACCGCCACAACATTCCAAAATATAGAACAACTCAAAATTTAATCACAAACAGAACAACAAAACTACAATCACAACTAAATTAAAACGTCTCATTGAATGATCGGGAATACCTCGGATGATGTAACCCACGTGTTGCTAACAGAATTTTTCACGGTCTAAATGAAAGTGTTGAACTCATTCAGTTGAGTTTAGCAAATTCATCTGGACTAAGTGAATTCGATGAAAATAACGGTGCCGGGATGACAGAACCGTGGGATCTTAATCGGTTCTGCTTAATTAACTTTAAGATTTGTTTTAATTAAAACACTAAAAACACTTGGATTTTAAGATTTTCTCTAAACCAAAACACTTCTCTCATCTCCTGATTTATGACTTCTAAAACTAAACCTCTGCAACAACAAGGGGCTCGGAGCATAGTGGGCAGCATGGCCATCGTCATCAGCAAGACCTGAGTCTACTTCAGCAAAACTTTCCTTCGAATTAAATAACAAAGACATAGGACTTCGAGGTAGTTTGCATAGTGCAACATAAATCCTCAACTCTTCGTTAGGCATTTGCATGATCATGTCATGTAAATTAAGCCCTAACCAGTCTTAGGACTCCGACGTAGTCGTTTGATACGATATAATTCCTCATATCTTCCAGGTTATTTGTATGATCATGTCATAAAAATATAAGCCCTAATTAATTAAAATTGGCAGGATTGCAATATTAAATAAATCCTTAAATTGAAGCCAAACAATAGGAAACTTTGGGAAGTTGCCAAGATTTCTTCTTGAATCCTCAGCTTCTCCTACTTCTCTTCCCTTGAATTCCCAAAATAAATTGTCCTAAATTTGATCCATTCCCTATTGAAATTTCCAAAACTCAATCCTTTGAAAACCTTAAACTTTGAAATTCTTGAGAGCAAAACCACTAATCATTATCGAGAGTTTTCTTAAATGATTCCGGTCATTTAAGATGTAATTAACTATAGGGGCTTGCCCTTATAGGAAACTTTAAGAACCCATGTAATATAAACCCTGTTTAATTCCTTTATATTAAGCAGGGGAACTTGTCGGCTTATAAAATTGGTTCGCAGACCAAACGGATGTCACAAATCTTCTAATTTATTTAATTGAGCCCCATTATCAAGAAATGTGTCTATTCTTCGGGATAGATGCACGGTTTGTGATGCGGTGCTCGTTTATATAAACTATTTGGGACGTGAGATCGGTTTGATTTCATATCTTAAAATTTTCAAGTTTAAAAAATTATTTTCAAAATCAAATGCCACTTTCTAAATTATATATATATATTTAAATTAAATTTAAAGTCTAAAATTCGCCGATAATTTCTATAGGCGACCCCTTTTCAAAATACAACACACGAACCTAAAAATATGCCGACAGCTTCTGGCGACTCCGCTGGGGAATAGTTCCTCTCTCAATTTTTGATTAGATGGTTTTGCTTTCATAAATTGGCGGTGAGTCCATATCCCTAGTAGACCAAAACTATCATTCTTCTGTCGGAATACCCCGTTCATTTCTGTCTTGAAAGAGTATAGCCAACTCCTCTCGGATTTAAGAGCCACTGTTTAGACACCCCTAAACAGAGAGGTTCCGAGATCCTTTTACCTCTTTTCTGAGGTGGGGTGGACCCCCAATAGGTGTTAGTTTAGGAGCGATCCTTCGAGTCGAGAAGTCTTGCATAAGACTTTCTCTTCCTTTCCAATTCTAAATCGCGTCCTTTACTTTTTTTTCTATAACCTTTTTCCTTTAATCGTTTTGTTTCTAACGAATGAAACTTCTAACAAACAATCTCTTTTATAAATCACAAATACACTAAGATAAATGAAAATGTGTTCGGACTCTTTCGTTTTCATCCTAAACTTTACGATGAAAAGAAGTATAATTCGGGACTGCCATTCAGAATCTGCCCTGCAGAAAATGACTGCCCCAAAGCTAATCTTCTACTTCACCAATGGAATGGACTTTGTCGTTTACAAGGATGAGCTGCCCGACAATGGAATCATCCGTTTCAGATAAGGATTTGGAAACACAGATGTTAAGTTCGCTGACGTCACTCTCTTCACACTAATGGACAAAGTGTCAAAAAACTGAAGAGCCCGTGATTGAGTTCAACCTGAAGTCGGCTCAAGAATTCCCTCCCCTGCAAAGGGTTCCAACTGAAAGGAGTACCACTGTTCGTAAAATGATTGTTGTCTCTACTCCCACCGGTCTAGTCATCTCAACACCGACCCCGACTTCTGCCAAACAGAAGGGGAAGGAAATCCAAGTCTGTGATGAGCCTGCCATCGCGTGGAGGGTACAGATTTCGCTACAACACCATCTGTTTTTGAGATTGGGTCCAGTTCAAGAGTTGCACCCCTAACTGAGACTCAAAGGAGAAATAGAAGCAGGAAGATCACCAAGAAAGCCAGAGCTGCTGAAGTTGCTTTTCTGGAAGAAATTCCTAAGGAAGGAGAAGAACTTCCTGAGTATATACCTCTATTGGAAGGGAGCGAGTTTCACCCCTCTCCGCCGCATCGATGAAGAGGATGTTCGTAGGATCGCCACCGCATTACCCCGACCTGCATACTACAACAATTACAAGAGGAAAAGGGATAAGGCTACGCCATTTGCCCGACCGCAAGCCGTGATAGAAAGATTAGCAAAGAAAGAAAGATGCCCTGTATCGGAAATCTTAAGAAGGATAGGACGGGTGCCAGCTAAATCCCATCTCAGACTGCGAATAGAGCCTGTTGTTGCCACAGAGAAACCAAAAAAGAAGATAAAAGCCAGTCCACACTTTGTTGTATTGGGTCTACAAATTAGGGAGGATACCACCTTCCAGCATATAGCCGACACACCATCCGGTCCTAGGCTTCTGGCTGCAAGAAGGATGGTGTGGCGACCTACTAATGGCCAGCTAAGACCAAAACAATGTCCTGAGAAGAAAAGTCTCGCCAGGAAACTTGAATCAGAAGAAAGTGCTACTGCAATAAAGGGGACTCCCGGGAAGGAAGTTCAACAACCGTCATGAGACAACTGCGAGATCGTGCGAAAAGGGCCACTAGAGGATGCCATGGACAAGTTAAGGACCGACATCCGAAGGTTAGCAAAAAAAGAGAAAAAGAATTAGGAGACGAAATCGACTCATCAGAATTTATGAATGACGAGTAGGTCGAGATCAACATGGTTGAGATAAGAGCATCGTCAGCTTCGCAAGGTGCTCCGGCAGCTGCGGAAAGAGATGAAACAGAAGTGTTGAGAGCATAGCTTCGGAAAAGAGATGATACAATTTCCCAGATGGCAAAGAGGATGGAAGAGATGGCTGCTGTCTTAGCCACTCTCCAGAGTCAGGCCCAGCTTCAGAAAGAGACACCCCCAAAAATTATCCATATTGCAGATGGAGAAAAGGAGATCACATCCGTCAATGGAGATGAACCACCAAAAAAGGATTCTACACAAAGCATGATTCCAGAAAAGGATATTAAAAACATGGTAGAACAGCAGGTGCGAGAAGCTTTAGCACAATCCAAGAGTGGAGCATCTATTCAGACGGGTAGACCTTACCCCGAAGAGTTCGATGCGGTCCAATACCCGAAAGGTTTCGTACCACCTTTGTTTAAGACTTTTGATGGAACAGAAACCCTCGGCGGCATGTCGCACATTTTCGTGCTAGTTGCTGCAATGCCAGTGGGAGCGATGCTTTACTCTTCCGCCAGTTCGTCAGCAGTTTATCAGGGATTGCCTTCGACTGGTACGCAGAATTGTCGAACGGTTCAGTAAAGACCTTTTTAGAACTGGAGAATCTCTTCGTTAAGCAATCTGCTGGGGCTCAACACCACATCACTATCGGTGATCTAGTGGTGGAGCAACAAAAGCCGAACGAGACTTTAGTGAATTACATACTTCGATGGAGAAACTTAAGCATGAAGTGTGAACCACAGCTTCAAGAACAACATGCGATCGGTATCCTACTTAAAAGTATCCATGGCCCGATAGCACTTCTCCTTAAAGGATTTACAATCAAGACTTTCGAGAAGTTGCTTAGCAAGGCCGGGAGCTTGCAAGAAGAGGCAAAACAGTTAAGTTTCGCAGACAAGAACGATAAGCAGAAGCCTGTGAAAACATTCGAAAAGAAATCTGGAATCATCGCGGCATTAGATAAGGGCAAGCGACCGGTGCAGATACGATCGAACGGCCACGGCCTAGTTATCAACCACCACAACGGACTTATCAGCAACCTCAGCAGGATTATCAGCAACCTCGTCCAAGCTATCAGTCGCCTCAGCATTATGAACAACCACCTCGTTCATCACGCACTTTAAGAGAACTTCTAAAAAAAGAATACCCATTCAAAACTGAAGCATTAGCGAAGATGTTCCGCAGCTTAATGAAGACACCAGATTTTCAGCTGCCAGAGCCCAAGAAGCCGGAGGAAGTCAATAAGAAAGATCATCCGAACTATTGCCCTTACCACCAGATGCTTGGACACAAGATAGAGGATTGCATCACTTTCAAGAGTTGGCTTAATGAAAATCTCCAAAAAGGGAACATAACGATCCCAAAGGAATAATGAAGGAACCCCAGAAGGGAGGTTCCGTCAATGTTATTTCAACGGATCCCATTGTTCCAATAGACCCTTACACGACTGATGATGGATGGAGTACTGTCTGGACAAAGTCATCGAAGAAAATTTTGGATCACATCCTGGCCGCTTCGGTACGCGCTTCAACTCAGAGCTTGAAACCTGTCGAGCCGGCACTATCACTTGCGATTGAAGAACCGCCCCATAAGGAGGAGAAGATCATGGAAGAAAAGAAGACCGAGGCTCCGAAGGGTAGACTAGGGGCTGCTTATCCTAGGATGGTTGTTTCCGATTCGGGGGAGAAATCCCTTGAACTCCTGTCTTTGTATGATTATTTGCTCGCCCCGGTGGGATCTTATAATAATAAGGGTTATGGTGTTGGCTACGTTTTGATTGTCTCTAACGATCACGTAACTAACGACAACCGGCTTAATCCGGATCTCGATTCCAGTACAAATAATGATTCTCAAATCATACGTAACCTTGATGACGACGACGAAGAAGGTGTTCACAAAGGAGGCTACCAAAGCTCAACAAGCAACGAGTCCATTTGTGAATTCTGAGGGGCTCCGATCACGATAGAATTAGAACTATCAGACACCGAGGCAAATTCAAAAAAGACAGTTGTTCCAATTGAGGAGGATACACCGGCAGATTGAACAGCAAATTGAGAAGAAATAGCTGAAGTAAATTTAAGAAGTAGAAAGGTTCTACCCCCGAGAATGGGTCCAAAGGATGAAGGAAAGCAGGTGGTTGCTCAGGAAGAACTAACCCCGGCAGAGGAATTGCCCATTTGGGATGAAACCGAGGAACATGGTAATAAAGTGGACTACAACGTGCTAGCCCATCTTAGGAAGCTACCAGCCAAACTAAGCATATACAACGCTCTGATCCTGTCAAAGGAGATGAGAGAGGATCTGATCAAGGCTTTACTTGATCCAGAGATTTGTTTAGCTTAAATGGTCGGTGATTCCTTCGACGAGGTTTGCTCGTTAAAAGAACAACGAGGTGTTACCTTCACGGAGAATGATCTATTACTAGGAACAGCAGATCACAACCGACCGTTATACATTTCAGTCACTATTGGAAAGTTTACACTCTCCAGAGTGTTGGTTGATCCGGGAGCATCAATCAACATAATGAATCTTCGGACGCTAGCATATTTGGAAATTGATGCTCGTGAGCTTTAAGCTGACAAGATATTATTAAGAGGCTTCAATCAAAAAGGAGAAAGAGCTCTTGGATCGATAACACTACTAATGAAGACCGGTGATTTAGCAATAACAACCGCAAAATTCCACATAATTGATTCTGAGACATCGTTCAACTCTCTACTGGGTTGACCATGGATCCATGAAAACCTGATGGTACCGTCATCTCTGCACCAGTACATCAAGTATTACGAAGGAGGGGAACAGTGCATCAAAGGTGACTTACAACCGTTCTCCGTACACGAGATTAGAATTCATGAAGATGCGGCCTACTACGCGCCCCCGAAGAAAATAATCTTTTCCAGAAATACCATACCAAATGAAGCAAAAGAAATCCGAGACGATGAAGAACCTGAAGTTCTAGTTCAACAGTTACTCACCACTCCCTTACGGCGAGATGGTGAATATTTCTCCAGAACTCGCACCCGAGGTCGAGGCCGGGGACGAGGACGTGGAAGAAATGTTGGAACAGTTGGACAGAAGAAACCGGTCATCGACGTTGATTGGGAGAGCACTTCCGAAGAAGGAGAAGAAATCAAGAAAGAAGCAGCGACAATAAGTCAAAAGAAACCCCAGTTCAAGATCTCTCTCGAAGATGAAAAGAATGAAGAATATAAATCAATGTACAAGAAGATTAACCATCATGTTCATACTATGACCCTGACCCCGATCCATTCTAATAAGATCGAGGGTATGGTGGTCAAGGAAGTATATGGTGGTGGTACCAAGCCAATCAAGTTTTATCGTGGTGCTTCTTCTTCCAATACTGAAAAGGATGTACAATTTGAAGATGTTACTTCTTCTGAATTAATGGAACTGCCATTTGAGTGGTACTCTCCCTGTGTTCAAAATTTAATTCAACGTGGTGACTTACCTCGACAATGGACAAAAGGCCGATCACAACACTTTGAAAAATTATGGAATAATGCCGGTCGGCCTCCCAATTCAAAACATGGTCTCGGATTCGACACAGTAGGATAAGTTGATGATACGAGATTTTGCTTAGTTGTCACTTGCGAACCTAATAAAGACTTCTTGGAAGCTTCAGAAGATCCCGAAGATCTACCAATCGGAGATGCCCCACTAGAATTCGAAGAAGAAATCAAATCTACAATAAACGAGTTCCTATAGGACTTACTACTTAGGATCTAGCCATAGGCTTTTCCTTTGACTATCCTAGAGGATTAGAATTGGGACCCACCACTTAGAAATTCAAACCACTTCTTAACTCCCTGCAAACTCCACAAACTTGACTGTAGACCCCTAATCACCTAGAAGGTTGAAATCAAATGTGGAAGTTTAAAGGATGAGTTCCTATAGGACTCTTTGGCCTTAGGACCGCCCCAGGTGGCTCAGTCCAGTGAAGGGCTGACTTACACACACACTACACCTATACACTACACTTTCACACACATCCTAAAAACCACAACCATACCCAACTTGACCTCCTCACTCATGAAGGTGATTCACATGGATGGTCCTTAACCCCTAAGCCCTCGGCTAAGAGGGTTAGGACCAACGAAGTGAATGCTTCAAATGAGTCCCTTCATGGCTCATGTGGGCTTGATATGGATTCATGGCTCAACCAAAATGATTTCATTCCACTTACAATTACTCAATCTTCATTTTTGCAAATTTTCAATTTTTGACCGCCAGGACCCTACACCCGCCTAACCTACCCAAATCCCTTGAAATTACCCAAATTTTTCAAAATTTCCAAATCACCCAAAATTCCCCAAAATTAACCTTGAACATTTCCTCACCAATAAAGTTGATCATCCATAGCCAAAAATACCAAAAATTCCAAAAATACCACCCAATACCCTCCAAATACCCAAAATACCCCTCTTAACCCAAAAATCCAAAAATTTAGAAAATTCCCAGAAAATTCGATAAAATCCTAAATATTCACAATTTCATTTTGTTCAACTACATCATGGGTCAATTTTGTCAATTTACCCCACTTTCGTCAAAACCCCCAATTTGACCCATTTTAAACCTAAGTGAACCCAATGTCAAGCCAAACCTACCCAATTGATCCAAGTTTTGGTACAATTCAATTCTAAACTTCAATTAAACATTCCCAAAACCAATCTAGACCAGATCCAAGTCCAATTTGATTGACATTTGAATCCAATTTCACTTTTGGCCTTAAAGCCCAATTTGGACCCATGACCCAAACCTAGCCCAAACCAAACCAATTTAACTCCAATTAACCCCAAATCTTTTCTAAACCTTCCATAACATCCCCAAAAACAAAACACTAACATGATTTACCCAAAATTTAGACCCAAACCCCACTCAAATTCAACCTTAAGCCAAAAGGCCCAATTTTGACCTAAACCCAAACCTAACCCAAATAAGCCCAAACCCCAAAATCAAAACCCAACCAAAGTCAAAACCTCTTTGAAACATTCCCATCAACATTTCCCAACATTAATTTTACATCAATTTGAACCCTAGCCCAACATTGGCCCAAGTTAGCCCAATTTGGCCTACATTGGCCCATTTACCAAAGAGGTCCAAATCCAACCCAATTCAAGCCCAAACCACTTCAAATTTATTCCAAATCATTCATGAAACATTCCTAAATTGAATTCAACACTTATTGGATCCAATCCTTTGCAAAATTCTCATCCTAAAATTTATTTTGAAGTCTAAAAGCCCACTCTCTAAACCATCTTGAAAGCCCATCCAAAGTAAAATCCAAAGGCCCAAAGCCCACATGACAACCCTATATCATCATCCATTGGATGAAACCATCTCCTAAGTTCTAAACCCATGATAAAATAAATCCAAATCAAGTCATATGCCAATTCCCATCAAAGTGCCAAAATTCACAAAATCCTTCTCCATGAAAGATGACTTAACTTTTCCCAAGCCAAATGGAGCCATGAAGCCATGCATGAGCCACATGGGAGCCATGAGAGCCATAGAATCTACTTTCCACCTCACCATACCCAAGATGGCAAGAGGAGGAGGCCCTTTCCATATTCTCTTAAGAGGGATTAGCCACTTCCATGACTCCACTAAACCATGCTTAAACTTAATTGTACTTGGATGGTGACCCTTCCCCACTAATTAAGCTGACCTAAACCTCTTTATGTTCAGCCCGAACTAGCCATGGGAAGGTGCACCTAGCCCAATCCATGCATTTGACCAATTTGAGCAAAAATGAGCCTTCTCCCATACCATTCTAATCCAAGCTTTTGACACATGGCAAAGCCCAATTGCCTACACTAAACCCCAGCCCTGACCCACCTGAACATGAGGGTGACCCATGCCTGCCGGCCAGCCGCCTGGATCGCCGGAAAACACCACACCCGAGAGCTCACATGTGAGCCAACATTGAAATTCTCCCTTGCTGAGCTGCCCCATGCCCGGTGGCCACTATGGTCGTTCTTCTCCTCACCAGAGCAGTCGATCCCAAGCCCTAACTCCCCCGGGAGAGCCTCCGACCGGCTCTATTTAAACCCCACCTCTCTCGACCATGGGAGAGGTGCTGAACTCAACCTTAAGGAAACTCGCCAAAATCATTCCAGACCACTCTCTACACACAGATCACTTGATTCCCACTGGATTCCAGCCCCAATTCCCTCTAGCTGAGCTCAATTTTGAGTTCAAACTTCAGCACAAAACCAGGACACTTCTTCACAATGGACCAATCCCCAAATTGATTGATCCTACACCTTCACCAGACCAAGGGAAGAAGTCCACCAGCAAAAGCCCCCTCTCCAGGCCAACCATCTGTTCTAGCCTCCAAGTTTTGTGATCGGGCTTGGTCGAAATCATACCTAGACAATTCACCAGGCCAAGGGACTTCATCTGGAGCTTGCTTGGACCCAATCGAAGGTGACACAACCCTCAGATTGAAGCCACACTTCTCTGAGCTAAGGTATGAGCTAACTCTTTATCCCGAGCTTCTGGAGATTCTCCATTTCAAATGCCTTAGTTTCAATGCATGATCACCGTATAGATGTATTCGTCTCTTCAAGACGAATCCATAGAGCACGAGAACACGAAAATCCGTTAAGTATTGAGTGAGATATTAAGGATTTAGTGTGGACGGTTCTCGGGCTAGGAGGCTTGGGGACGATGAACGGATGCCGTTCATTTAATACAAGCGCAGACGGACGGCCAGGATCGCACCGGATGAGGAGACGGAACGATACAGCGGTCCCCTAGAGCGCTGAGTCGGATGGCTGCGTTGAACCAAAAAGCACCGCGTGGCTGTTCGGGGATGCTAAGGTTGACGCGGCGCCGATTCGGATAAATAGAAAAATAGGGATTTTCTTATTTATTTAATTCCCTAAAGTTCAAAAATGCATAACTTTGTGTAGGAAAATCAGAAAAATAAAATAAAAATACCCTCTTGCTCAGTGAACAGAGGAGAATAATTGGAAAGAAATCATTTAATTTCATCACTTATTTTATTTTTAATATTTTATTTACTCTCTACACATTTTCAATTCTCCATGCATGTATACAATTCACCATGGCATGAGACCATAGGGCTTTTGAAGCCTCTGAATTTGGGAACATTCCCTGAATTTTCCAAAGTCAGAGGCCATCCCTATGAAGAGTTATTGATTTTTCAACTCTAGGTTGCTAGTTTGAGTATTTTAATTCCAATAATTAGCATATTGTGAAATAAATTCTAGGAAAATTTGGTGATGTTTATTATGACCAGAGGAACCTAGGAAAAATAGGTTTTGAATTAATCCACTTGGAATAACCCTAATTGGCTTAAACACCCAAAATAGGTCCTTAATTAATTAATAACCCTAATTGGCTTAATACATCAAATTGACTTGAAATCAATTCTCCACTGACCTTTAGGATCAGAGGAACCCACCATAAAAATTTGAAGTCAATTGGACTTGGTTAGCTCTACTAAATGGGTTGATTAAGCCATTTAGCCAATTTAAACTTTAAAAATTCATAACTTTCAAAATACCTTTCAAAAATTCACTAAATTGGTTTTGGAGCCTCTCTGATATCAGGGAAATTTAAGAAAAATAAAATTGTAATTTTCTAAAAATGTTGATTTTTTTGCATTATTTTAATATTTTAATAATTAAAAAATAATAAAATTCACAAAAATAATAAAATTCACCAAAATGTCACATTTTGAATTTTAATCACTTGGGAACAATCCCATATTTTTCTTAAGTCTCTATAATGAGATATTAAATTTTAAAGCCTTAAGGTGATTTTAAAATTTAAAAAATGTATTTTTTAGCATTTCCACTAAAATAATTCTAACAAATCAAAGAAAAATCAGAAAATTGTAAAAACTGATTCATTAATTTCCTTTATATCAGAGAGATTTTTGAAAAATATAAAATTCATTTTCCACTCTTTATTTTATTTTTAAATTAATTAATACTCCAAAACTCAAAATAATTATAATAAAAAGAATATAATTCAAAAAATCACCAAAATTGGTCCAAGTGATCCTCTAGTCATTAGGAATGTCCCATAATTTTCTTAAGGACAGAAACTTTCCCTTGGTTATATTATTAAATTTTCCTTGGAAATCCCTATTTTCCACCAAAAATAATTACATAAATAAATTAAATACATAAAAACCACATTTTCTCCTCTCATGCCTTTATTGACATATGAGTGAAGTCACATAAAAATTTCAAGTTCATTTAAGCTCAATTTAGTGAGTTATGAAATTATTAAGCTTGAAGGGCAAAATGGTAATTAAAATTTTAACCTTTAATTAAAACTTTAGGCTTAATAAAATTAAAGAGTAAAGTATTTGATCCTAATCTGATTTGGATGATTGAAATTTGAATAATAAGGGTAGAAACCCATTAAATAATTTAAAAATGATTAAAACAAACCTTAATCAAATAATTAATTAAATTTGGAAGAATAATAAAATTGGAATTATTAAAATAGGGATATTATTAGTAAGAGATTTGTTCTTTAATTTAAGAATCCCTAAATTAATCATCTCAATAATATTTAATTCCTAATTAAAATGATAATCCAAATTTAAGATTTAAAATGCTAGAAGACTTAATCATTAAATTAAATTGAAGTTAAATTATTTAAATTAAATCCTTTTAAAATTTCAATTAAATTAATACTTTAATAATTAAAATTAAATCATCTTAAAAAAATAATAAAAAAATAATAAAATATTAAATTAAAATTAAAAATAAAAATAAATTAAAATTAAAATTAAATTAAATTAAATTAAATTAAATTAAAATTAAATCAAATCAAATTAAATTAAAATTAAATTAAATCAAATTAAATTAAATTAAATTATATCAAATCAAATTAAATTGAATTAAATTAAATTAAATAATAGAATCAAGTTAAAATTAAAATCAAATTAAATTAAATTAAAATTAAAACTAAACCAAATTAAATTAAATTAAAGTTAAATTAAATTGAATTAAAAATAACATCACTTAAGACATAAAGAATTTAAAAATAAATATAAAGCAACTTGAACACTATTCCAAATTTAAACCCGTTAACTGAAATTAAATTAAATCATAAACCATTTGAACATCAATTTGCCCTCAAAAACTTTTGTTGTCATAACTCCTAAACAGAACGTTAAATGAAATGTTACTTCCCTCATAGGATACTCAAATGTCCTAGTTCACTAAGTAAGATAACAACAAAACTTGAATTCCCGGACGATTAATTCATTTATATGATTAAATTCATTTGGACTTAAAACAATTCTAGCAATATTGAAAAGATGTTTAAGATTCTTCTTTAACACTTTCTCAATATGATAGGATGTTTATAAGAACAACTGAACTTAATTGTTCTTTGATGAAGAAAATCGTCCTCAAACCAAAACAAAAGAACCAAGACGTCATAGGAGATGACTAGTTATAGGATTAGGAACTTGGTAGAAAACCATAACCCTTCCCTTAGCTTTTCCTAGGAACTTGCTTTAAATGCTTAAATATTCTAATTGTGTTTTAAGTGCAGCTTGGGATGACGGGAATACCCTCCAGGTACGCTTTTATTTTATTGCAATTTACCTTGTTGCAATTTATTTAATCGCATCGCACTTACTTTTCTTGCATGATAAACAACTGTTCCATGAAAACCCACACCTTTAGGATAGTCCCTAAAACTGAAACCAAAACTAAATTAAAAGTCATTACAAGATAAAATTCACCGCCACAATATTTCAAAATATAAAACAACTCAAAATTTAATCATAAACAGAACACAAAACTGCAATTACAACTAAATTAAAACGTCTTGTTGGATGATCGGGAATACCTTGGATGATGTAACATACGTGTTGCTAACGGGATTTCCCACGGTCTAAATGAAAGTGTGGAACTCATTTAGTTGAGTTTAGCAAATTCATCTGGACTAAGTGAATCCGATAAAAGTAACGATGCCGGAAGGATGGAACCGTGGGATCTTAACCGGTGTTGTTATAATCAACTTTAAGATTTGTTTTAATTAAAACAAAAGAAACACTTGGAAATTAAGAATTTCTCTAAACCAAATCACTTTTCTCATCTCCTGATTTATGACTTCTAAAACTAAACCTCTGCAACAACAAGGAGCTCGAAGCATGGTGGGCAGCACGGCCATCGTCGTCAGCAAAACTGAAATCTACATCAGCAAAACCATTCTTAGAATTAAATAACCAATCCATAGGATTTCGACGTAGTTTGCCTAGTGCAACATAAATCCTCAACTCTTTGTTAGGCATTTGCATGATCATGTCATGTAAATTAAGCCCTAACCGGTCTTAGGACTCCGAGGTAGTCGTTTGGTACGACATAAACCCTCACATCTTCAAGGCTATTTGTATGATTTTATCATACAAATACAAGTACAAATTAATTAAAATTGGCAAGATTGAAATATCAGATAATGTTAGGATTTTCTTAAACTCGAAGCCAAACAATAGGATAGTTTGGGAAGTTGTCAAGATTCTTCTTGGATCCTCAGCTTCTCCTATTTCTCTTCCTTTTGGACTCCTGAAAATTAATGTTCCAAATTTGAGCTAATGCCTTTTGAAATTCCAAAATTCAATCCCTCGAAAACTTAAATTTTGAGATTCTTGAGAGCGAACTACCGATTATTATCGAGTGTTTTCTTAGGTGATTCTCGTCACTTAAGATGTAATTAACAATAGGGGCTTGCCCTTATAGGGAATTTTAAGAACCCGAGTAATATAAACCCTGCTTAATTCATTTATATTAAGTAGGGGAACTTGTCGGCTTATAAAATTGGTTCGCGGACCAAACGAGATGTCACAAATCTTTTAGTTTATTTAATCGAGCCCCATCACCAAACAAGGTGTCTATTCTTCGAGATAGATACACGTTTGTGATGCGGTGCTCGTTTATATAAACTATTCGGGATGTGAGATCGGTTTGATTTCATATCTTAAAATTTTCAAATTTAAAATTATTTTCAAAATCAAATACTACTTTTCAAATTATTTATTTAAATTAAATTAAAAATTCGCAGATAATTTCTGTTAGGCGACCCCTTTTCAAAATATAACACACAACCTAAAAAATATGCCGACAATTTCTGGTGACTCCGCTGGGGAAAATTCCTCTCTCCATTTTAATCAGACAATTCTGCTTTCAAAAATCGGTAGTGTATCCATGTTCCTAGTGGATCAAACTACCCTTCTTTTCGTTGGGATACTATGTTCATTTCTACCTTGAATAAGTATAGCCAACGTTCTCTCGGATTTATGAGCCACTGTTTAGACACGCCTAAACAGAGAGGTTTCGAGATCCTTTTACCTCATTTCTGAGGTGGGGTGGACCCCCAATAGGTATTAGTTTAGGAGCGATCTTGAGGGTCGAGAAGTTTCTACAAAACTTTCTCTTCCTTTTCCAGTTCCTAATCAATTCCTTTTATCCTTCCTACAACTCTTCTTCTTTTAATAACTCTCTGTCTTAACGAAAAAATCTTTTCGAAAAAAGACAATTTTCCTTTAATACCACAAATACACTAAGATAAACAAAAATGTGTTCGGACTCTTTCTTTTTCGTCATAAGTTTTACGACAAGAAGAAGCACGATTCAGTGGACTAACACTTGGAATGCGCCTCGCGAAATGGAAGCCCCAAAACTGATCTTCTCCTTCGTCAACGGACTCGACCTGGTCGTGTTCAAGGAAGAACTACCTGATAATGGAATCATTCGATTCGGACAAGGATTCGGGGACACCGACATCAAAATCCCCGACGTTACTCTCTTTTCACTCACAAGCAAAGTACCAGAAACTGAGAAGCCGTTGATTGAGTTTAACCTCAAGTCAACTCATGAATTCCTCCTCTACAAAAGATTCCAACCGAGAGGAGTATTCGTTGTTCACGTAAGGACTCGTTGTTGCTACCCCCACCGGTCTAGTTGTCTCCGCACCTACCCCAGCCTACGCCGTACTAAAGGGAAAGGAAATTCGTAACTATGATGAACCCGTTACCGTGGAGGGTACAGATCTTCCTGTGAAACCTTCTGTTTTTGAAATCGGGTCCAGCACGAGAATTCCATCACTGACACGGACTCAGAGAAGGAACAAAAGTAGAAGGATTGCTAGAGAAGCCAGAGCTGCTGAAGTTGATTTCCTAGAAGAAATCCCAGAACTGCCCGAGTATACACCGCTGCCTGAATATATACCACTTTTGGGAGGAAGCAGGTTCCATCCCCTCTCCGCCGCAGAGGATGAAGAAAATGTTTGCAAGATTATCGCCGCATTGCCTCGGCCCGTATATTACAACGATAGCTCGTAAGAAAAGGGCTAGAATTACACCATTTGCTTGACTCGCAAACCTTGATAGAGAAGTTAGCAAAGAAAGAAAAATGCCTCGTGTCGAGATTTTAAGAAGGATAGGGCGGGTGCCGGCCCAAGTCCCGTCTTGGGCCGCGAGTAGAACCTGCTATCGCTGCGGAAAAGCCAAATAAGAGAATGAAAGCTACTCCGCCTGTCGTTGTTTCAGGACTATAAATTAGGGAGGATACCACCTTCTAGCATTTGGCTGACAGACCATCCGGTCCCAGACCTTCTACTGCTAGAAGGATGCTATGGCGTCCCACTACCGGACAATTAAGATTAAAACAACAACCTGAGAAAGAAAGTCTCGTCAGGAGACTTGAGTCCGAAGAAAGTGCTATCGCAGTAAAGGAGACTCATGAGAAGGAAACCCGACAGTTATCACATGACAACTGCAAGGATGTACAGAAAAGACCACTAGAAGATGCTATGGAAAAGCTAAGAACCGATATTCGGCGATTAGCAAGGGAAAGAGAAGAGAAATTCGGAGATGAAGTTGACTCGTCAGAGTTCATGGATGATGAATATGCAGAAATTAACATGGTTGACACACGAGCTTCGTCAGCTTCACAAGGTGCCCCTGCAGCCGCAGAAAGAGAGGAGTCGGAAGTAATGAGGAGGCAGCTTCAAGAGAAAGATGATACGATCGCCCAAATGGCAAAAAGGATGGAAGAGATGGCTGTAGCCCTAGCCACTCTCCAGAGTCAAGTTCAACCCCAAAGAGAAACACCCCAGAAGTCATTCACATTGTAGACGGAGGAAAGGAGATTACATCCATCAACGGGGATGATCAATTAAAAAAGGATGCAACACAAAGCATGATTCCGGAAAAGGAAATTAAGAGCATGGTGGAACAGCAGGTGCGAGAAGCCTTGGCACAATCAAAGAGCGGGACATCCATTCGGACGGGTAGACCTTACCCTGAAGAATTCGACGTTATCCAATATCCGAAAGGCTTTGTACCACCTCTGTTCAAGACCTTTGATGGAACCAGAAACCCTCGGCAGCATGTCGCACATTTTCGTGCCAGTTGTTGCAATGTCGGCGGAAGTGATGCCTTACTCTTCAGACAATTTGTCAGCAGCCTATCAGGGATCGCCTTTGATTGGTATGCAGAATTACCGAACGGTTCGGTGAAGACATTTTCAGAATTAGAGAACCTCTTCATCAAGCGATTTGTCGGAGCTCGGCACCACATCACTATAGGTGATTTAGTGGTAGAGAAGCAGAAACCGAACGAAACCTTGGTGGACTACATACTTCGATGGAGGAACCTATGTATGAAGTGTGAGCCACAACTACAAGAACAGCATGCAGCGGCATTTTACTTAAGAGCATTCATGGCCCGATAGCACTTCTCCTCAAGGGATTTACTATTAAGACTTTTGAGAAGTTATTAAGCAAGACCGGAAGCTTGCAAGAGGAGGCGAAGCAATTAAGTTTCACCGACAAAACGGACAAACGAAGCCCGTGAAAACTTTTGAAAAGAAGTCCGGGATCGTCGCAGCGAGTCGATAAAGGCAAGCGACCGATAAAAATACCGCCGGAATGGTCACAACAAACTCAACAAGATACTACAGAACCCCGACCCAGCCTATCGGTCATCTCAACAAGTATGAACAACCGCCTCGTCCGCAACGTACGTTAAGGGAGCTTCCGAGCGAGGAGTATCCGTTCAAGAATGAGGCGATGCCGAAAATGTTCTCGGTCCGATGAAGACTCCAGATTTCCAACTGCCAGAGCCTAAGAGACCAGAAGAAGTCGACAAGAAAGGTGATCCCAACTTTTGCCCTTACCACCGGATGCTTGGGCATAAGATAGAATATTGTATTACCTTCAAAAGTTGGCTTAACGACAATCTTCGGAAAGGGAATATAACAATCCCGAAGGAGTACATGAAGGAACCCCAGAAAGGAGGTTTCGTCAATGTTATCTCGATGGATCTCATTGTTCCGATAGATCCCTATGCAACTAATGATGGATGGACTACCGCTTGGACAAAGTCTTCGAAGAAGATTTTGGATCACATCCAAACCGCTTCGGTGCAAGCCTCAATTCAGAGTTCGAAACCTGTCAAGTCGGCACTATCACTTGCGATAGAAGAACCTCCTCAACAGGAGACGATTGAAGAGAAGAAAAAAATTGACGAAGAAGAGAAGACCGAGGCTCTTAAGGCTAGAATAGGGGCTGCTTATCCTAGGATAGTTGTTTCCGATTCGGGGGAGAAATCTCTCGAACCTCCGACTCGTATGATTATCCGCTCACTCCGGTGGGATCTTATAATGATAAGGGTTATGGCGTTGGCTACGTTTGGACTGTTTATAACGATTACGTAACTAGCGACAATCCGGACATCGATTCCGATACAAATGACGATTCTCAAAGCATACATAATCTCGACGGTCACAATGACAAAGAAGACATCCACCAAGGAGGCTACGAGAGTTCAACAAGCAACGAATCTATTTGCGAGTTTTGAGGAGCTCCAGTCACGATAGAGTTAGATCCTTCAGACTCCGAAGCAAATCCAGAAGAACCTGTCATTCCGAATCAAGAGGAGACACTAGCAAACTCAATACTAGATTCAGAAGAAATCATAGAAGTCAACTTGAGAAGTGGAAGAGTTCTACCTCAGAGAATGGGTCCAAAGGACAAAGGAAAGCAGGTGGTTGTTCAGGAAGAACCAACCTCGGCAGAAGAAATACCCATTCAGGAAGAAATTGAGACACATGAAAGTAAAGTGGACTACAACGTGCTAGCCCATCTTAGGAAACTACTGGCCAAACTGAGCATCTACGACGCTCTCATCATATCAAAGGAGATGAGAGAAGCTCTGATCAAGGCCTTACTTGATCTGGAAATTTGATTACCTCAAATGGCCGGAGATTCCTTAGATGAGGTTTGTTCGTTAAAGGAACAGCGAGGTGTCACCTTCACGGACAATGACCTACTACTTGGGACGACGAGACCACAACCGACCGTTGTACATTTCAGTTACAATAGGGAAGTTCACACTCTCCAGAGTATTGATGGATCCAGGAGCATCAATCAACATAATGAATCTTCGAACGCTAGCATATTTGGAAATTGATGCTCGCGAGCTTGAAGCAAACAAAATGTTATTAAGAGGATTCAACCAGAAAGGAGAAAGAGCCCTCAGATCAATAACACTGCTAATGAAAACAGGTGACTTAGCAAAGACAACCGCAAAATTTCACATAATTGATTCAGAAACATCATTCAAAGCTCTACTGGGCCGACCATGGATACATGAAAACAGGATGGTACCATCATCCCTACATCAGTGCATCAAATACTATGATGGAGGGGAACAGTGCATCAAAGGTGACTTACAACCATTCTCCGTAAATGAGATTGGAATCCATGAAGATGCAGCTTATTATGCACCCCCGAAGAAAACAATCTTCTCCAGAGATACCATAACAAATGAAGCAAAGGAAATTCGGGATGACGAAGAACCTGAAGTTCTAGTCTAACAGTCACTCACCACTCCCTTACGGCGAGATGGTGAAGGTTTCTCCACAACTCGCATCCGAGGTCGAGGCCGGGGACGAGGTGTTGGCAGAGACATTAGGACAGTTGGACAGAGGAAACCAGCCATCAATGTTGATTGGGAAGATAGTTCTGAAGAAGAAAAAGAGGTCAAACAAGAAGCAGCGACAATAAGTCGGAAGAAGCCGCAATTCAGGATCCCGCTCGAAGATGAAAAGAATGAAGAATATAAATCGATGTACGAGAAGATTAACCACTATGTACATACTATGACCCTGACCCCGATCCATTGTAATACGATCGAGGGTATGGTGGTCAAAGAGGTACGTAGCGGCGGTGCAAAGCCAATCAAATTCTACCGTCCTTCCTCCAAAACTGAAAATAATGTACAATTTGAAGATGTCACTTCATCAGAATTAATGGAATTACCTTTTGAGTGGTACTCTCCCTGTGTTCAAAATTTAATTCAGCATGGTTTCTTACCTCGACAATGGACAAAAGGTCAACCACAACATTTTGAAAAATTATGGAATAACTCCGGTCGTCCACCCAATTCAAAGCATGGTCTCGGATTCGGCACAGTAGGATCAGCTGACGATACTGAATTTTGCTTGGTTGTCACTTGCGAGTCTAATGAAAACTGCATGGAAACTACAGAAGAATTTGAAGATTTACAAATTGGAGACGCTCCACCAGAATTCGAAGAAGAGATTAAATCTACAATAGATGAATTAACGGAAGTTAACTTAGGTACTAGCGAAGAGCCTAGACCTACCTTTGTTAGCTCCTTACTCAATAAAGAAGACTCCGAAGAAATAATCAAGTTATTAATGGAATTTAAAGATTGTTTTGCTTGGAGCTACGATGAGATGCCAGGTTTAGCTCAAGAGGTCGCAGTCCATAAGCTAGGAGTGGATCCTACTTCTGTCCCAGTCAGACAAGGTCCTAGAAGAATGCGTCTAGAAATCGAACAACAAGTCATAGCTGAAGTTAAAAAGCTAATATACGCTAAATTTGTCCGAGAAGAACAATACCCGACTTGGTTAACCAATGTGGTACCAGTTAGGAAGAAGAATGGTCAGATCAGAATTTGTGTGGATTTCAGAGATTTGAACAAGGCATGTCCAAAAGATGAATTCCCTCTACCGATCCCAAAACTAATGATCGACATTGCTTCGACACATGAAATATTCTCATTCATGGATGGATCTTCAGGATACAACCAGATAAAAATGGCTCCAGAAGATGAAAAACTTACAGCATTCATAACGCCGATTGGAGTATATTGCTACACAAGTGATGCCATTTGGATCGAAAAACGCAGGAGCAACATACCAGAGAGCGATGACAAGAATTTTTGATGATCTCATCCACAATCAAGTCGAATGCTACGTGGACGATGTGGTCATCAAAAGCAAAGTAAAGGACAACCACCTATATGATTTGAGAATTGTTTTCGAACGATTAAGACAATTTAACCTTAAGATGAATCCCTTAAAATGCGCCTTCGGCGTCACCTCCGGAAATTCTTAGGATTCGTTGTCCGACATCGTGGAATTGAAATCGACCCGGAAAAGATTAAAACTATCTTAGAAATGCCGCCTCCCAAAACCTTAAAGCAACTACGATCTTTTCAAGGGAAGCTGGCATATCTTCGACGCTTTATCTCAAACTTGTCAGGTAGGTGTCAGCCTTTCTCGGCATTAGTTAAAAAGGACGCCAAATTTATTTGGGAAGAGAAATGCCAGAAGGCCTTTGAGGACATTAAGCAATATTTAATGACACCTCCCGTCTTAGCAGCCCCGGTCTCGGTGTAGACCGCCGATACTTTATACCGCGGCTTTAGACGACTCTCTCGGA
This sequence comes from Papilionanthe hookeriana x Papilionanthe teres, assembly GCA_022702705.1. Taxonomy (NCBI): domain Eukaryota; kingdom Viridiplantae; phylum Streptophyta; class Magnoliopsida; order Asparagales; family Orchidaceae; genus Papilionanthe; species Papilionanthe hookeriana x Papilionanthe teres. Next base: position 102,795,346 of record CM040425.1, read on the forward strand.
GCCTCGTTAGCCTGTGTCAATGATGAGGGTAAAGAAAATGCTCTTTACTACCTAAGCCATCGTTTACTTCCGACGGAAATAAGGTATCCCGCAATCGAAAAGCATTGTTTGGCCTCGATCTTCGCCGCTCAAAAGCTCGAGCACTACATGCTTTCTCATAAGGTCAACCTAATCTCGAAATTTAATCCATTGCAATACTTGATGACTCGTCCAACGCTTTCCGGCAGACTTGCCAGATGGTTAATGATATTATTGCAATTCGATATAACTTTCGTGCCTCTTCGTTCCATAAAGGGACAAGTCTCAGCAGACTTCCTCGCAGCACACCCTTTGCCGGCAGAATCTCTTCTCAATGATGATTTGCCAGATGAACAAATAATGAGTTTAGAAGACCCCGATGATCGACGTTGGGAATTATATTTCGATGGAGCATCTTCAGCACACAAAAATGAAGAATCGCAAGTGATAGTGCCTGGTAAGGCAGGGATCGGATTAATCTTTATAACACCGGAGCGGGGGATGTTAAGATACTCCTACCACTTGACAGAGCCGTGTACAAAAAACGAAGCGGAATACGAAGCCCTCATAACAGGACCGGAATTAACTATTCAAATGGGGATAACAGTACATCAACATCTACGCGGATTCGCAGCTAGTAATTCAACGGATCGCCGGACAAGACATAATTTTAAAGCCAAGACTCGAGCAATACTTCCAAGATGCCATACGGTTGTTAGAACAGATTCCGAATGTGACGATCTACAAAATTCCTGAAAAGAAAATGCTTTAGCAGAAGCGTTAGCTCGCCTCGCAAAAGAATTTGCCTGCTTGCAAGATAAATCAGTGGAAGTGTCAGTTCATGGACGTCAGGTCCTATCAAAGCTCGACATAGACACAATACACAAATCAGAAAAAGAAAAAGAATCAGCTAGCAAGCAGTGATGTGAAAACACAGAAGATTGGCGACGACCATTACATGACTCACCCGCAAACAGGAAAACTACCGGACGATAGGTCGTTAGCTCCATCGTATCAAGAAAAGAACTCGTCCTACTCATTAATAAACAAAATGTTATACAGAAGGTCTTTCGATCAAATGTGGCTAAGGTGCCTAACGGTGTCCGAGGCCCGTGAAATTGTTAAAGAGGTCCATTCAGACTCGTGGCACTCACTCGACGGGTCTGAAGATGAAAATGAAAATTAAAAGACTAGGGTACTACTGGCCCTCGATGATGACCGACTGCATGAAAATCGCCAAGAGCTGTCACCAATGCTAAGTGCACGGAGTAGTTCTACACCAACCTCTGAATGTGTTACATCCGACAATTGCGTCGTGGCCATTCGAATGTTGGGGGCACAGATATAGTGGGTCCAAGAGAACCACCATCTTCAAAAGGACATCACTTCATTCTTGCGGCTACAGATTACTTTTCCAAGTGGCGCAGGCGGTCCACCGAGAGAAGTGAAAGCACACCACGTGCTACGGCTTTTCAAGAACCAAGTTGTCTACCGTTTCGGAGTGCCACGCGAGATCATCTCAAATAATGGGTCGCATTCGAAGCACACAAATCAACAATTTTGTCGAGAGACACGGAATCGACTGGCGATACTCAACAATTTACTACCCAAGAGCAAACGACCTGGCTGAGGCTTTTAATAAAACTCTCGTTCAAATTTTAAAGAAAACTTTGGACGATAATAAGAGAAATTGGCATGAGAAGTTATTAGAAGCCTTATGGGCCTACCGGACAACCTTCAGAACTCCTACTCAAGCTACACCTTACGCTCTGGTGTATGGGTCTGAGGCAGTGTTACCCTTAGAGGTTCAACTTCCTTCACTCAGAATTGCAGTTGCAAACAAAATCACGACGGAAAAGAATGCCAAATTACGAATAGAGGAATTGGAAAGCCTGGAAGGGAAAAGACTTGCAGCGCAGCAGAATTTAGAACTATACAAAGCTAAGATGGTTCAAGCCCATGACAAACAGGTCCGCCCAAGAACCTTCAAAGTTGGTGACTTAGTTCTCGTTCTCAAGAGACCTATCCTTGCACACCACAAGATAGGAGGAAAATTTGAACCCACTTGGGAAGGGCCGTTTGTGGTTGAGGCGATCTACTCGGGAGGCTCCTACCGCCTATTGAATTGCCAAGGAGAACGACATATGCTTCCGATCAACTGGACGATACTTCGAAGAAGTATTACGCTACTCGATGTTTCGAAGGAATGAATTCTTCATCCCTAGAAGCACGGGCGAAGTAGTTACTTATGACCGGGTCTCGAACCCAAAAATAATAAAAAATGTGCTAAAATAAATAAAATCATGATAATAAAGTTTTCCTTGTTTTCTCTTCCATATCAAAATCTCTTTCCCGATCTTATCCCACTTCATTCCTCGTTGAATTTAAAATATAAAAGGAATAATAAAAAACTCGTCTTTAATAAACATTTTCTTAATGTTCTTGTTCTTAGTACAGCTCCTGATCCTTTTCCTTGTCTTTTCGCAGGGAAATGTCGAACGGGCGGTTGGTCCTGAACTTTAGAAATGGCGTAGGCCTTGCACTCGATGAAAAGAGGGTGAAAGATGGAGCGATAATCGAGATTGACTCAGACTTCACACCAGCAGGCCTGCAATATGAGGAAAGTAATTGGGTCCCGACTGATCGAGAGGAACCGCCCGATCGACAAGAATGAAAGTGGGTGGCCCAAGCCACCAATCCAAAGAAGAAGAAAAGGAAGAAAAACACTGAAGAAGACAAGAGAATCAAGTCTGTAGTCGCTACAGCAGAGGACAGGCTTGACAGCGCCGCGCCCACAAAAATTCAGGAAGTACGAAGAGCTACTCTCACAACAACCCAGCGAAGAAATAAAAATCGTCATATCTGCAAGATGTTAACTAAACTAGTAGCGGACCAGCGCGACGAGGCAGTTTCTACCGCCAGTGCATATACTTCAAGGACGCCGGTTCACCAGGAACCTGAAGGAAGGAGGCCAGCTCCGAGGATAACAGAAGAGACCAGGGAAATCTCAAGAAGATCAGAAGAAGAAAGGCTACCACGCCACCAGATAAAGCCACCAGTAATGCATAACCTTGTTGTAGAAGCAACCCCGGAGGATGTCCCGACGGAGACCATCCTTGAGGAGCCGAGGTATGCAGGAGAACGTGAAGGGATTGAGCCATATATCCCACAATACATCACCAGGCCTCGCCATTTGCAGATTATTCCAGAATACGAGCTAGAAAGAATGCAGAATGTCGAGAAGAAAACTTTTGAATACTTCGAGAGAATCAGAGGCAGGAGGATCAATATACTAGAAGGCCTCGAGCTACATACAGACGTTTTCTTAGAATACGAACAACAACAAATCGTGGACTGCATCCGGGATTTGAAAAGAATAGGCCGAGCGGGTCGCCTAAGAGAAAACACTTACTCAGAACCCCGGAGATGGATGCCAGGGAAAGGGAGAATTACAATACAATGAGGATGCTGCTACAACTTCTCGGAAGACAGAAGGGAAACCCACCGTGGATACTCCGTCATGGCCGGGTAGATCCAATGCCATTTGTCATCAAAAGGATGGTAAAGAGAATGATAACATGGAGGGTACCGCCGCGATTGCATACCCAACAGCTTGCATCATTAACATTTACAAGCGGTGGTGACCGCATACCCCCGCACATAGATCACCACGACTTTGTCGGACCCTTTGCACAGCTTCTTTTCCGAATAAGTGTAATATCATGTTTGGATCCGACCTCCGGATAGCAGGCCCGAGTGAGTTCCGAGGGCCGGTAAAGATACCATTACCGGTAGGTTCCGTCATGATACTAAAGGGCAACGGAGCGGATGTCGCTAAACATTGCATACCGTGAGTACCAATGAAGCGGATCTCGAGCTACTTTCGAAGGATGGATGACAGGAAAGCACCTTACCACTTCCGACCGGACCCGGAGCTAGAGAGCCTCCGGCCTTACGAGCTGTGAGTTACATGGAAAATATCACACCTCCAACGTACATCCATAAGGCATCCTTGCCAAGGATGGCTTGGAAGGTGATGTTATCGACCATGTACCTCACTATTCGTACATGGATTTTTGACGGATACCTTTTTGGATGGATCGACAAAGATCATACATAGTCCGTTTTGAGTCTATATGGATTGTATGAGATGTATTCCGGATCGAGTTGTATGATGTATCTTCAACATGATTGGAATGAAAGTGACCGTGTCACATTTTTGGCCTTCACCTCTTTTGTGCAAGTTGATCGAGAAACGCCATTAAAGTTAAATGAACTTCGAACAAAGAACAGAAAAAAAAAGAATAAAAGAAAACTTTCCTTAAAAATCTAAAAAATGATGAACACCAAATTCACATGAACATTAAATGAATGATAAAATAAATTTGAGTCGTTAAAAGACAAACAAAATGAACATAAATTTCAAATCAAATCTCAATCAAATTCAAATTCAACATTCCAGATCTTAAATCAAATCTCAATCAAATTCAAACTCAACCTTCCAAATCTGAAATCCAATCCGTTCTACTCTCTCCATTGTCTGGGATGGAAGCGGTCGATTCCATTGACTTGGAGCCACAAGGTTTTCGATTCGAATCTAGTGGCGAGGAATTATATCCAATCCAAACCAGCAACTCTCAATCAACTCTTTTGAATGGGATATGTAGCATCTACATATTCCCACCTAATTTGTTTCTTTCCACAAAAATCTTTTACAACTTTCATGAAATTCTCGAAACACCAAAATTCCACATTGCAAATCTTTGCAAAATGAAATACATCAAATTCAAATTCTTGTGGTTGAGGATTTTACATCAGAGACTGCATTGCTTTAGGATTCTTTCCCTATCGCAATGAAATACATCAAATTCAAATTCTTGGGGTTGAGGATTTTACATCCGAGACTGCATTGCTATAGGATTCTTTCACTATCGTAATGAAATACATCAAATTCAAATTCTTGGGGTTGAGGATTTTACATCCGAGACTGCATTCCTTTAGGATTCTTTCACTATCGCAATGAAATACATCAAATTCAAACTTTTGGGGTTAAGGATTTTACATCCGAGACTGCATTGCTTTAGGATTCTTTCCCCATCGCAATGAAATACATCAAAAATTAAACATTTGGGGTTGAGGATTTTACATCCGAGACTGCATTGCTTTAGGATTCTCTCTCTATCGCAATGAAATACATCAAATTCAAATTCTTGGGGTTGAGGATTTTACATCCGAGACTGCATTGCTTTAGGATTCTTTCCCTATCGCAATGAAATACATCAAATTCAAATTCTTGGGGTTGAGGATTTTACATCCGAGACTGCATTGCTTTAGGATTCTTTCACTATCGCAATGAAATACATCAAATTCAAACTTTTGGGGTTGAGGATTTTACATCCGAGAATGCATTGCTTTAGGATTCTTTCCCTATCGCAATGAAATACATCAAAAATCAAACTTTTGGGGTCGAGGATTTTACATCTGAGACTGCATTGCTTTAGGATTCTTTCCCTATCGCAATGAAATACATCAAATTCAAATTCTTAGGGTTGAGGATTTTACATCTGAGACTGCATTGCTTTAGGATTCTTTGACTATCGCAATGAAATACATCAAATTCAAACTTTTGGGGTTGAGGATTTTACATCCGAGACTACATTGCTTTAGGATTCTTTCCCTATCGCAATGAAATACATCAAAAATCAAACTTTTGGGGTTAAGGATTTTACATCCGAGACTACATTGCTTTAGGATTCTTTCCCTATCGCAATGAAATACATCAAAAATCAAATTCTTGGGGTTGAGGATTTTACATCCGAGACTGCATTGCTTTAGGATTTTTTCCCTATCGCAATGAAATACATCAAATTCAAATTCTTGGGGTTGAGGATTTTACATCCGAGACTGCATTGCTTTAGGATTCTTTAACTATCGCAATGAAATACATCAAATTCAAATTCTTGGGGTTGAGGATTTTACATCCGAAAATGCATTGCTTTAGTATTCTTTCACTATCGCAATGAAATACATAAAATTCAAATTCTTGGGGTTAAGGATTTTACATCCGAGACTGCATTGCTTTAGGATTCTTTCACTATCGCAATGAAATACATCAAATTCAAATTCTTGGGGTTGAGGATTTTACATCTGAGACTGCATTGCTTTAGGATTCTTTCCCTTTCGCAATGAAATACATCAAATTCAAATTCTTGGGGTTGAGGATTTTACATCCGAGACTGCATTGCTTTAGGATTCTTTAACTATCGCAATGAAATACATCAAATTCAAATTCTTCGGGTTGAGTATTTTACATCCGAGACTGCATTGCTTTAGGATGCTTTCCCTGTTGCAATGAAATACATCAAAATCAAACTTTTGGGGTTGAGGATTTTACATCCGAGACAGCATTGCTTTAGGATTCTTTCCCTATTGCAATGAAATACATCAAAATTCAAACTCTTGGGGTTGAGGATTTTACATCCGAGACTGCATTGCTTTAGGATTCTTTCCCTATCGCAATGAAATACATCAAAATCAAATTCTTTGGGTTGAGGATTTTACATTCGAGACTGCATTGCTTTAGGATTCTTTCCCTATCACAATGAAATACATCAAAATCAAACTCTTGAGGTTAAGGATTTTACATCCAATACCGCATTACTCTGAGATCTCTCCTCATTGTAGTGGTTCAATCCAATCAATTCAATTTTCTTTTGAGGTTGAAGATGTTACATCTAAAACCACAAAATTCCAATTCTCATTTCAAGTTCGATTCCCTTCAAATTAATTTGGACAAAACTTCAATTTAAATTAAAACTCAAGCTAAAATCTAAACTTACACACCAAAACTTAAACTGAAACAAAATAAAATCTAAATTAAAATTCCCCCAGGTCATGTGATCTGGGATTCACCTCCTTTTCCTTTCCCTAGCCGAGAGTTCGGGAATCTCCAGGTCTCGCGAGATATACTTGACACTCCCCGGCGGAAATTCTTCTACTTCGTCCTAAGTTTGTCACTTGGACATCTGTGTTTGTTTTGTTGATCTTTTCGGTCAACGCCAATACGCGCGGTGTGCTTGGTTAGCACACCACACCTATTGGGGGTCCATTTGTTGACCTCATTTTTATGAGGTCTTCTCTTCTTCTCTTTAGTACTTAGGATCTAGCCTTAGGCTTTTCCTTTGACTATCCTAGAGGATTAGAATTGGAACCCACCACTTAGAAATTCAAACCACTTCTTAAATCCCCGCAAACTCCACAAACTTGACTCGTAGACCCCTAATCACCTAGAAGGTTGAAATCGAATGTGGAAGTTTAAAGGATGAGTTCCTATAGGACTCTTTGGCCTTAGGACCGCCTACAGGTGGCACGGTCCGGTGAAGGGCTGACTTACACACACACTACACCTATACACTATACTTTCACACACATCCTAAAAATCACACCCATACCCAACTTGACCTCCTGACTCATGAAGGTGATTCAAATGGATGGTCCTTAACCCCTAAGCCCTTGGCTAAGAGGGTTAGGAACAACATAATGAATGCTTCAAATGAGTCCCTTCATGGCTCATGTGGGCTTGATATGGCTTCATGGCTCAACCAAAATGATTTCATTCCACTTACAATTACTCAATCTTCATTTTTACAAATTTTCAATTTTTGACCGCCAGGACCCTACACCCGCCTAACCTACCAAAGCCCTTGAAATTACCCAAATTTTTCAAAATTTACAAATCACGCAAAATTCCACAAAATTAACCTTGAACATTTCCTCACCAATCAATTTGATCATTCATAGCCAAAAATACCAAAAATTCAAAAAATACCTTCCAATACCCTCCAAATACCCAAAATACCCCTCTTGACCCAAAAATCTAAAAATTCAGCAAATTCCCAAAAAATTCCAAAAAATCCCAAATATTCCCAGTTTAATTTTGTTCAACTACACCATGGGTCCATTTTGCCAATTTACCCCACTTTTGTTAAAACCCCCAATTTGACCCATTTTAACCCTAAGTGAACCTAATGTCAAGCCAAACCTACCCAATTGACCCAAGTATTGGTCCAATTCAATTCTAAACTTCAATTCAACATTCCCAACACCAATCTAGACCAGATCCAAGTCAAATTTGATTGACATTTCAATCCAATTTCACTTTTGGCCTTAAAGCCCAATTTGGACCCATGACCCAAACCTAGCCCAAACCAAACCAATTTAACTCCAATTAACCCCAAATCTTTTCTAAACCATCCCTAACATCCCCAAAAACAAAACACTAACATGATTTACCCAAAATTTAGACCCAAACCCCACTCAAATTCAACCCAAAGCCAAAATGCCCAATTTTGACATAAACCCAAACCTAACCCAAATAAGCCCAAACCCCAAAATCAAAACCCAACCAAAGTAAAAACATCTTTGAAACATTCCCATCAACATTTCCCAACATTAATTTTACATCAATTTGAACCCTAGCCCAACATTGGCCCAAGTTAGCCCAATTTGGCCTACATTGGCCCATTTACAAAGAGGTCCAAATCCAACCCAATTCAAGCCCAAACCATTTCAAATTTATTCCAAATCATTCATGAAACATTCCTAAATTGAATTCAACACTTATTGGATCCAATCCTTTGCAAAATTCTCATCCTAAAATTTGTTTTGAAGTCTAAAAGCCCACTCTCTAAACCATCTTGAAAGCCCATCCAAAGTAAAATCCAAAGGCCCAAAGCCCACATGACAACCCTATATCATCATCCATTGGATGAAACCATCTCCTAAGTTCTAAACCCATGATAAAATAAATCCAAATCAAGTCATATGCCAATTCCCATCAAAGTGCTAAAATTCACAAAATCCTTCTCCATGAAAGATGACTTAACTTTTCCCAAGCCAAATGGAGCCATGAAGCCATGCATGAGCCACATGGGAGCCATGAGAACCATAGAATCTACTTTCCACCTCACCATACCCAAGATGGCAAGAGGAGGAGGCCCTTTCCATATTCTCTTAAGAGGGATTAGCCACTTCCATGACTCCACTAAACCATGTTTAAACTTAATTGTACTTGGATGGTGACCCTTCCCCACTAATTAAGCTGACCTAAACCACTTTATCTTCAGCCCAAACTAGCCATGGGAAGGTGCACCTAGCCCAATCCATGCATTTGACCAATTTGAGCCAAAATGAGCCCTCTCCCATTCCATTCTAATCCAAGCCTTTTACACATGGCATTTGCCAATTGCCTACACTAAACCCCGACCCCGACCCACTCGAACATGAGGGTGACCCATGCCTGCCGGCCAGCCCGCCCGGATCGCCGGAAAACACCACACCCGAGAGCTCACATGTGAGCCAACATTGAAATTCTCCTCGCTGAGCCGCCCCATGCCCAGTGGCCACCATGGCTGTTCTTCTCCTCACCAGAGCAGGTCGATCCCAAGCCCTAACTCCCCCGGGAGAGCCTCCGACCAGCCTCTATTTAAACCCCACCTCTCTCGGCCATGGGAGAGGTGCTTGAACCAACCTTAAGGAAACTCTGCCAAAATCATTCCGGACCACTCTCTACACATAGAGCACTTGATTCCCACCGGATTCCAGCCCCAATTCCTCTGGCCGAGCTCGATTCGAGTTCGAACTTCAAAGACAAAACCGGGACACTTCTTCACAGTGGACCAATCCCCAAATTGATTGATCCTACACCTTCACCGGACCAAGGGAAGAAGTCCACCAGCAAAAGCCCCTCCCCGTGCTACCCATCCGTTCCCGGCCTCCAAGCTTTGTGATCGGGCTTGGTCGAAATCATACCTAGACAATTCACTGGGCCGAGGACTTCATCCGGAGCTTGCTTGGACCCAATCGAAGGTGACACAACCCTCGGATTGAAGCCACACTTCTCTGAGCTAAGGTATGAGCTAACTCTTTATCCCGAGCTTCTGGAGATTCTCCATTTCAAATGCCTTAAGTTCAATGCATGATCACCGTATAGATGTATTCGTCTCTTCAAGAAGAATCCATAGAGCACGAGAACACGAAAATCCGTTAAGTATTGAGTGAGATATTAAGGATTTAGTGTGGACGGTTCTCAGGCTAGGAGGCTTGGGGACGATGAACGGATGTCGTTCATTTTATACACGCTCGGACGGACGGCCAGGATAGCGCCGGATGAGGTGATGGATCGATACAGCGGGCCCCTGGAGCGCTGAGTCGGATGGCGACGTCGAGCCAGAAAGCGCCGCGTGGCTGTTCGGGGATGCTAAGGTTGACGCGGCGCCGATTCGGATAAATAGAAAAATAAGGATTTTCTTATTTATTTAATTCCCTAAACTTCAAAAATGCATAACTTTGTGTAGGAAAATCAGAAAAATAAAATAAAAATACCCCCTCGCTCAGTGAACAGAGGAGAATAATGTGGAAAAGAAATCATTTAATTTCATCTGGTATTTTATTTTTAATAATTTATTTACTCTCTGCACATTTTCAATTCTCCATGCATGTATACAATTCACCATGGCATGAGATCATAGGGTTTTTGAAGTCTCTGAATTTGGGAACATTCCCTAAATTTTCCAAAGTCAGAGGCCATCCCTATGAAGAGTTATTGATTTTTCAACTCTACGTTGCTAGTTTGAGTATTTTAATTTCAATAATTAGCATATTGTGAAATAAATTCTAGGAAAATTTGGTGATGTTTATTATGACCAGAGGAACCTAGGAAAAATAGATTTTGAATTAATCCACTTGGAATAACCCGTATTGGCTTAAACACCCAAAATAGGTCCTTAATTAATTAGAGCTAATCATACATAAAATTGACTTAAAATCAATTCTCCACTGACCTTTAGGATCAGAGGAACCCACCATAAAAATTTGAAGTCAATTGGACTTGGTTAGCCCTACTAAATGGGTTGATTAAGCCATTTAGCTAATTTAAACTTTAAAAATTCATAACTTTCAAAATACCTTTCAAAAATTCACTAAATTGGTTTTGGAGCCTCTTTGATATCAGGGGACTTTAAGAAAAATAAAATTGCAATTTTCTAAAAAAGTCGATTTTTTTGCATTATTTTAATATTTTAATAATTAAAAAATAATAAAAATCACAAAAATAATAAAATTCACCAAAATGTCACATTTTGAATTTTAATCACTTGGGAACAAACCCCATATTTTTCTTAAGTCTCTATAATGAGATATTAAATTTTAAAGCCTTAAGGTGATTTTAAAATTAAAAAATGTATTTTTTAGCATTTCCACTAAAATAATTCTAATAAATCAAAGAAAAATCAGAAAATTGTAAAAATTGGTTCTTTGATTTTCTTGATATCAGAGAGATTTTTTAAAAATATAAAATTCATTTTACACTCTTTATTTTATTTTTAAATTAATTAATACTCCAAAACTCAAAATAATTATAATAAAAAGAATATAATTCAAAAAATCACCAAAATTGGTCCAAGTGATCCTCTAGTCATTAGGAATGTCCCATAATTTTCTTAAGGACAGAAACTTTCCCTTGGTTATATTATTAAATTTTCTTTGGAAATCCCTATTTTCCACTAAAAATAATTACATAAATAAATTAAATACAGAAAAACCACATTTTCTCCTCTCATGCCTTTATTGACATATGAGTGAAGTCACATAAAAATTTCAAGTTCATTTAAGCACAATTTAGTGAGTTATGAAATTATTAAGCTTGAAGGGCAAAATGGTAATTAAAATTTTAACCTTTAATTAAAACTCTAGGCTTAATAAAATTAAAGAGTAAAGTATTTGATCCTAATCTGATTTGGATGATTGAAATTTGAATAATAAGGGTAGAAAGCCATTAAACAATTTAAAAATGATTAAAACAAACCTTAATCAAATAATTGATTAAATTTGGAAGAATAATAAAATTGGAATTATTAAAATAGGGATATTATTAGGAAGATATTTGTTCTTTAATTTAAGAATCTCTAAATTAATCATCTCAATAATATTTAATTCTTAATTTTAATGATAATCCAAATTTAATATTTAAAATGCTAAAAGACTTAATCATTAAATTAAATTAAAGTTAAATTATTTAAATTAAATCCTTTTAAAATTTCAATTAAATTAATACTTTAATAATTAAAATTAAATCATCTTTAAAAAAATAAAAAAAATAATAAAATATTAAATTAAAAATAAAAATTAAATTAAATTTAAATTTAAATTAAATTAAATTAAACTAAATTAAATTAAATTAAATTAAATTAAATTAAATTAAATTAAATTAAATCAAATTAAATTAAAATTAAATTAAATCAAATTAAATTAAAATTAAATCAAATCAAATTAAATTAAATTAAATTATATCAAATCAAATTAAATTGAATTAAATTAAATTAAATAATATAATCAAGTTAAAATTAAAATCAAATTAAATTAAATTAAAATTAAAACTAAACAAAATTAAATTAAATTAAAGTTAAATTAAATTGAATTAAAAATAACATCACTTAAGACATAAAGAATTTAAAAATAAATATAAAGCAACTTGAACACTATTCCAAATTTAAACCCTTTAACTGAAATTAAATTAAATCATAAACCATTCGAACATCAATTTGCCCTCAAAAACTTTTGTTGTCATAACTCCTAAACGAACGTTAAATGAAATGTTACTTCCCTCATAGGATATTCAAATGTCCTAGTTCATCGAGTAAGATAACAACAAAACTTGAATTCCTGGACGATTAATTCATTTGTATGATTAAATTCATTTGGACTTAAAACAATTCTAGCAATATTGAAAAGATGTTTAAGATTCTTCTTAAACACTTTCTTAATATGATAGGATGTTTATAAGAACAACTGAACTTAATTGTTCTTTGATGAAGAAAATCGTCCTCAAACCAAAACAAAAGAACATAGACGTCATAGGAGATGACTAGCTATAGGATTAGGAACTTGGTAGAAAACCATAACCCTTCCCTTAACTTTTCCTAGGAACTTGCTTTAAATGCTTAAATATTCTAATTGTGTTTTAAGTGCAGCTTGGGATGACGGGAAGACGCTCCAGGTACGCTTTTATTTTATTGCAATTTACATTGTTGCAATTTATTTAATCGCATCTGTTAACCTCATTTTTGATGAGGTCTTCTCTTCTTCTCTTTAGTACTTAGGATCTAGCCTTAGGCTTTTCCTTTGACTGTCTTAGAGGACTAGAATTGGGACCCACCTTTTAGAAATTCAAACCACTTCTTAACTCCTCGCAAACTCCACAAACTCGATCGTAGACCCCTAATCACCTAGAGGGTTGAAATCAAATGTGGAAGTTTAAAGGATGAGTTCCTATAAGACTCTTTGGCCTTAGGACTGCCCTGGGTGGCCTGGTCTGGTGAAGGGACTGACTTACACACACACTTACACATACACTACACTTTCACATACTTCCTAAAACCACACCCATACCTAACTTGACCTCCTGACTCATGTAGGTGATTCACATGGATGGTCCTTAACCCCTAAGCCCTTGGCTAAGAGGGTTAGGAACAACATAGTGAATGCCTCAAATGGGTCCCTTCATGACTCATATGGGCTTGATATGGCTTCATGGCTCAACCAAAATGACTTCTTTCCACCTAAATTCACCCAATCTTCAATTTCCCAAATTTTCAATATTTGACCCCCGGGACCCTACACCCGTTTAGCCTACCCAAAACCCCCGAAATTACCCAAATTTCTCAAAATTTCCAAATTACCAAAAATTCTCCAAAATCAATCCCAAACATTTCCACATCACTTAAACTGATCTTCCATACCCAAAGATACCAAAAATTCCAAGAAAACCTCCCAATACCCTCCAAATACCCAAAATACCCCTCTTGACCCAAAAATCCAAAAATTCAGAAAATTCCCAGAAAATTCCAGAAAATCCCAATTATTCCCAATTTCATTTTGTTCAACTACACGATGGACCAATTTTGTCAATTTACCCTACTTTTATCAAAACACCCAATTTGACCCATTTTAACCCAAAGTGAACTCAATGTCAAACCAAACCTACCCAATTGACCCCAATTCTGGTCCAATTCAATTCTAAACTTCAATTCAACATCCCCAATACAAATCTAGACCAAATCCAAGCACAATTTGATTGACATTTGGATCCAATCTCACTTTTGGCCTTAAAGCCCAATTTGGACCCATGACCTAAACCTAACCCAAACTCACCCAATTCAACTCCAATTAACCCCAAACCTTTTCTAAATTTTCCTTAACATTCCCACAAGCAAAACACTAACATGATTTACCCAAAATTTAGACCCAAACCCCACTCAAATTCAATCCAAAGCTAAAAGGCCCATTTTCGACCTAAACCCAAACCTAACCCAGAATGAGCCCAAACCCCAAAATCAAAACTCAACCAAAGCCAAAACCTCTTTGAAACACTCCCATAAACATTTCTCAACATTGATTTTATATCAATTTCAACCCTAGCCCAACATTAGCCCAACTTGGCCCACTTGGACCTACATAGGCCCCACTTACCAAACAAACCCAAATTCAAACCAATTCAACTCCAAATCACATCAAATTGATTCCAAGCCCTTCATAGAACATCCTTAAACCAATTATGACATTTATTTGACAAAATTATTCACAAAATTTTTATCCAAATGCCCATCCTAAAATCAAAAGCCCATTTCCCTTAAACTTTCCTAAAAGCCCACTTCACCACATCCAAAGGCCCAAAATCTACCCTAAAGCCCACATGACATCTCCATTTGTCATCCACTTAATTAAATCCATTACCTAAGTCCTAAATTCACCATCAAATTATTCCAAATCAAGTTTCATACAAATTTCCATCAAAACATCCAAAATCCTTAAAATCCTTTTTTATGAAATCGACCAAACCTTTTCCCAAGCCAAATGGAGCCATGGAGCCATGCACAAGCCATATGCAAGCCATGAGAGCCTCTTTACATGTCACCATGCCATTTTGGGCAAAAGGAGGAGACTCTTTCCTTAATTCCTAAAGGTGATTAACCACTCCCATGATTCCCCTTAACCATGCTTATGCCTAATCGTGCTTGGATGGTGACTTGACCCTACTGATTATGCTCGAGCCAAATCACTTTTCCCTCGCCAAAACCAGGCCTTGGGTGGTGCACCTAGCCCAAATGGGTGGGTTGACCCATTTAGGTTCAAATTTAGCCATGCCCCCATTCCATCTAAATCAAACCCTTTACACATGGCCAATGCTAATCGATCGCACTAAGCCCCACCCCCGACCTCCCCGACCAAGATGGTGACCCATGCTCGGCCGGCCGGCCACCGAGCCGCCGGAAAACACCATGGTCGAGAGCTCACATGTGAGCCAACATTGAAATTCTCCCTCGTCGAGCCGCCCCATGCCTAGTGGCCACCATGGCCGTTCTTCTCCTCACTCGCAGCAACTCGATCCCATGCCTCAACTCCCCGGGAGGCCCTCCACCCTCTCCTATTTAAACTCCACCCCTCTCGGCCACGAGGAGAGCTAAGCACAAACCTTGCCAAAACTCCGCCAAAATTGTTCCGCACCCTTCTCCACCCTTAGAGCACTTGATCCCCAAGTGAGATCCCCCCGCCATTTCTCCTCTCGCGAGCTCAATTTCGTAGTCAAATTCCACCCAAAACCAGGACACTTCTCCACAAGTGAGCCAATTCCCAAATCGATTGATTCTACACCTTCACCGCACCAAGGGAAGGTGTCCACCAAGAAAAGCCCCATCTCCAGTGCCACCCAGCTTGCTCCAAATCTCCAAGCTTTGTGGATCGGGCTTGATCGAAATCACATCCGTACAATTCACTGCACCAGGAGACTTCATCCTGGAGCTTCACGGGATCCAATCGAAGGTGCAACAACTCTCGTATCAAGCCACACTTCTCTGAGCAAAGGTATGAGCTAATTCTTCATCCCGAGCTTCTGGAGATTCTCCATTTCGAATGCCTTAGTTTCAATGCATGTTAACCGTATAGATGTGTTCGTCTCTTCAAGACGAATCCATAGAGCATAAGAACATAAAAATCCATCGAGTATCGAGTGAGATCTTAGTGGATTTGAGTGTGGACGGCTCTCGGGTCAGGACGCTCGGGGACGATGAACGGATGCCGTCCATTCAATACACGCGCGGACGAACGGCTCATTCGGGCGTCGGACCAGAGACGCGTACGAGAACCGCGGGGCCCGGCCGCTGACTCAGGTGGCGGCGTCGAATGGGAGCGCGACACGCGGCGTTTCGGAGATGCCGAGGATGAGTTGGCGCCGCGTGGATAAATAGAAAATTAGGGTATTTTTCTATTTATTTAATTCCCTAAACTTCAAAAATTCATATCTCTGTGTAGAAAAATCAGAAAAAGAAAATAAAAATACCCTCTCGCTCAGATGAACAGAGGAGAATAATGTGGAAAAGAAATAATTTAATTTCATCAAGTATTTTATTTTTTATGATTTATTTACTCTCTGCATTATTTTAATTCTCCATGCATGTATACAATTCACCATGGCATGAGACCATAGGGCTTTGAAGCCTCTCGAATTCGGGAACATTCCCCGAATTTTCCAAAGTCGAGGCCATCCCTATGAAAAGTTATTGATTTTTCAAATTCAGTGTTACTGTTTTGAGTATTTTAATTCCAATAAATAGCATGTTGTGAAATAAATTCTAGGAAAATTTGGTGATGTTCCTTATGACCCGCAGAACCCTAGGAAAAATAGGCTTTGACTTAGTTCATTTAAAACAACCCTAATTGGCTTAAAAACCCAAAATAGGTCTTTAATTAATTAAGGATAACCATGCATCAAATTGACTTGAAATCAATTCTCCACTGACCTTTAGGATCAGAGGAATCCACCATAAAAGTTTGAGGTCAATTGGACTTGGTTAGCCCCACTAATTGGGTTGATTAAGCCACTTAGCCATTTTAAACTTTAAAAATTCATAACTTTTAAAATACCTTTCAAAAATTCACCAAATTGGTTTTGGAGCCTCTCTGATATCAGGGGAACCTAAGAAAATTAAAATTTCAATTTTCTAAAAAAGTTGATTTTTAATAATATTTTAATATTTTTAATAATTAAAAAATAATAAAAATCACAAAAATAATAAAATTCACCAAAATGTCACATTTTGAATTTTAATCACATAGGAACAAATCCCACATTTTTCTTAGGTCTATTTAGTGAGATATTAAATTTTAAAGCTTTAAGGTAATTTTAAAATAAAAAAAATGTATTTTCTAGCATTTTCACTAAAATAATTATAATAAATTATAGAAAAATCGGAAAATTGCAAGATTTGCTTCTCTGATCTCCTTGATATCAGAGAGATTTTTGAAAATTATAAAATTCATTTTTCAACATTTATTTTATTTTTAAATTAATTAACACTCCAAAACTTAAAATAATTAAAATAAAAATAATATAATTCAAAAAATCACCAAAATTGGTACAAGTGATCCTCTGGTCATTAGAAATGTCCCCTAATTTTCTTAAGGACAGAAACTTTCCCTTGGTCATGTTACTAAATTTTCCTTGAAAATCTCTATTTTCCACCAAAAATAATTATATAAATAAATTAAATACAGAAAAATCACATTTTCTCCTCTCATGTCTTTATTGACACATGAGTGAAGTCACATAAAAATTTCAAGTTCATTTGAGTTCAATTTAGTGAGTTATGAAATCATTAAGCTTGAAGGGTAAAATGGTAATTAAAATTTTAACCCTTAATTAAAACTTTAGGTTTAATAAAAAAATTAAAAAGTAAAATATTTGATCCTAATTTGATTTGGATGATTGAAATTTAAATGATTAAAGGGTAGAAACCCATTAAACAATTTTAAAATGATTAAACTTTAATTAAATAATGGATTAAATTTGGAAGAATAATAAAATTGGAATTATTAAAATAAGGATATTATTAGGAAGAGACTTATTCTTTAATTTAAAAATCCCTAAATTAATTATCTCATTAATATTCAATTCTTAATTAAAATGATAACTCAAATTTAAAATATTAAAAGACTTAATCATTAAACTAAAATTAAATTAGTAAACTCTTTTAAAAATTTCAATTAAAATTAAAAATAAAATTAAATTAAAATTAAATTAAATTAAATTAAATTAAATTAAATTAAATTAAATCAAATTAAATCAAATTAAACCAATTAAATTAAATTAAATTAAATTAAATTAAATCAAATTAAATTAAATTAAATCAAATTAAATTAAATTAAATTAATTAAATTAAATTAAATTAAATTAAATTAAATAAACTAAATTAAATTAAATTAAATCAAATTAAATTAAATTAAATCAAATCAAATCAAATTAAATTAAATTAAATTAAATTAAATTAAATTAAAATTAAATCAAATCAAATTAATTAAACATCAAATCAAATTAAATTGAACTATATTGAATTAAATTAAATTAAAACTCAATTAAATTAAATCAAATTGAATTAAATATAACATCACCTAAAACAGAAAGAAATTAAATATAAAGCAACTCAACACTATTCCAAATTTAAACCCATTAACTTAAATCAAATCATTCGAATACTAATTTACCCTCGAATGCTTTAGTCATCATAACTCCTAAATGAACATTAAATGAAGTGTTACTTCACTCATAGGATATTCAAATGTCCTAGTTCACTCGAGCAAGTTAACAAAACTTGAATTCCTGGACGATTAATTCATTTATATAATTAAATTCATTTGGACTTAAAACAATCCTAGAAATATTGAAAAGATGTTTAAGATTCTTCTTAAGCACTTCCTCAATATGATATGATATTTATAAGAACAATCGAATTTAATTGTTCTTCGATGAAGAAAATCGTCTTCAAACAAAAATACAAAGAACCTAGACGTCATAGGAAATGACTAGCCATAGGATTAGGAATTTGGTAGAAAACCATAACCTTTCCCTTAGCTTTACCTAGGAACTTGCTTAAATATTCTAATTGTGTTTTAAGTGCAGCTTGGGATGACGGGAAGACCCTCCAGGTATGCATTTGTATTATTGCAATTTACTTTCCAGCAATTTACTTTCTTGCAATTTACATTATTGCAATTTACTTTACTGCAAATGCACTTACTTTTCTTGCATGATAAACAACTGTTGCATGAAAACCCACACCTTTAGGATAGTCCCTGAAATTGAAACCAAAACTAAGTTAAAAGTCATTGCAAGATAAAATTCACCGCCACAACATTTCAAAATATAAAACAACTCAAAATTTAATCACAAACGTAACACAAAACTACAATTGCAACTAAATTAAAACGTCCCGTCGGATGATCGGGAATACCTCGGATGATGTAACCTACGTGTTGCTAACGGGATTTCCCACGGTCTAAATGAAAGTGTGGAACTCATTCAGCTGAGTTTAGCAAATTCATCCGGACTAAGTGAATCCGATAAAAATAATGATGCCTGAAGGATGGAACCGCGGGATCTTAACCGGTGTCGTTATAATCAACTTTAAGATTTGTTTTAATCAATACAGAAAAAACACTTGGAAAATTAAGACTTCTCTAAACCAAAACACTTTTCTCATCTCCTGATTTATGATTTCTAAAACTAAACCTCTGCAACAACAAGGAGCTTGGAGCATGTTGGGCAGCACGGCCATCGTCGTCAACAAAACTTGAACCTACTTCAGCAAAACTTTCCTAAAATTAAATAACTAAGCCATAGGATTTCGAGGTAGTTTGCCTAGTGCAACATAAATCCTCAACCTTTTGTTAGGCATTTGCACTGCAAATTAAGCCCTAACCGGACTTAGGATTCCGAGGTAGTCGTCTGATGCGACATAAACCCTCACATCTTCAAGGCTATTTGTATGATTCTATCATATAAATATAAGTCCTAATTAATTAAAATTGACAAGATCAAAACATTTAAATAAACATTAGGATTTTCCTAAATTTAAGCCAAACAATAGGATAGTCGGGAAATTACCGAAGTTCACTTCGAATCTGTGATTTCTCCTACCTTTCTCCCTTTGGATTCCCAAAACAAAATGTTCCAAATTTGATCCATTCCCTATGGAAATTCCAAAATTCAATCCCTCGAAAACTTAAACTTCGAAATCCTCGAGAGCGAATTATCGATTATTATCGAGAGTTTTCTTAGGTGATTCCCGTCACTTAAGATGTAATTAACTATGTGGGCTTGCCCTTATAGGGAATTTTCAAGAACCCGAGTAATATAAACCCCGTTTAATGTTTTCATATTAAGCTGTGGGAATTTTGTCGGCTTATAAAATTGGTTCGCAGTACCAAACGGATGTCACAACTCTTCTAGTTTATTTAATCGAGCCCCACCGTCAAACGCTGTGTCTATCCTTAGGGATGGATACACGGCTTGTGGTGCGGTGCTCGTTTATATAAACTATTTGGGATGTGAGATCGGTTTAATCTCATATCTTAAAACCTTCAAATTTGAAATTATTTTCAAAATCAAATACTACTTTTCAAATTATTTATTTTAATTAAATTAAAAATTCGCCGACAGATTTCTGTTAGGCGACCCCTCTTCAAAATAAAACACAACCCTAAAATATGCCGACAGATTTCTGGCGACTCCGCTGGGGAAAATTCCTCTCTCCATTTTAATCAAATAATTCTGCTTTCAAAAATCGGTAGTGTATCCATGTCCCTAATGGATCAAACTACCCTTCTTTCCGTTGGGGTACTATGTTCATTTCTACCTTGAACAAGTATAACCAACATTCTCTCGGATTTAGGAGCCACTGTTTAGACACCCTTGAACAGAGAGGTTTCGAGATCCTTTTACCTCATTTTTTGAGGTGGGGTGGACCCCCAATAGGTGTTAGTTTAGGAATGATCCTTCGAGTCGAGAAGTCTTGCTTAAGACTTTCTTTTCCTTTCCAACTCCGAATCGGATTCCTTACCTTCTCTACACCTTTGAACATTCCGTTCTAAATAAACAAACCCTCTAATAAGTGATTCTTTTAATAAATGATTCCTTCTTATAAATACATGAACAAGAATGAGTTCGGACTCTTTTCAATTCCTTTCTTTTCATCCTAAAGAAAAGAAGCATAACTCGGGACCGACAACCGTAATCTACCCCGCGAAATGGAAGCCCCGAAACCGATTTTCTCCTTCACCAACGGATCGGACTTCGCCGTCTATAAGGATGAGCCGCCCGACAATGGGATCATCCGATTCGGACAGGATTCGAAAACACGAACGTCAAGGTCACCGACGTCTCCCTCTTCGCACCGACGAACAAGGTATCCGAAGCCGAGGAACCGCCGCTCGAGTTCAACCTCAGGTCGACCCAAGAGTTTCCTCCCCGCAAAGGGTCCCGACTAGGAGGAGTACCGCCGTCCGCAGAGGACCGTTCTTACTACCCCCACCTGGTCCAGTTGTTTCCGCACCTACCCCGACTTCCGCCAAATCAAAGGGGAAAGAAATCCGTAACTATGGTAAACCCGTTACCGCGGAGGGTACAGATCTTCCCGTAAGACCTTCTCGTTTTCGAAATCGGGTCCAGCTTCAAAGATTCCGTCATCGACAAGGACCCAAAGGAGAAACAGAGTAGAAGGATCGCTAGAGAAGCCGTAGCCGCCGAAATTGCTTTCCTAGAGGAAATTCCGTAGCCGCTCGAATATACACCGCTACCGTAATATACACCGCCGCTCGACTACATACCACTTTTGGGAGGAAGCAGTGTTCCATCCCCTCTCCGCCGCAGAGGATGAGGAGAATGTTCGCAAGATTGTCGCCACATTACCTCGACCCGCATACTACAACGATAGACCGCAAGAAAAGAACTAGAACTACGCCGTTTGCTCGACCGCAAACTTTGGTAGAAAAGTTAGCAAGGAAGGAAAACCGCCCCGTATCGGAAATTCTACGAAGGATAGGGCGGGTGCCGGCCAAATCCCGTCTCGGGCCCCGAGTAGAGCCCGCCGTCATGACGTAAAAGCCAAGCAAGAGAATGAAGGCTAGCCCGCCCGTCGTAGTCTCAGGATTGACGGATTAGGGAGGATACCACCTTCCAGCATTTGGCCGACGCACCATCCGGTCCTAGCACCTTCCGTCGCTGAAGGATGGTGGCGTCCCACTACTGGGCAGCTGAGATCGAAACAAGCAGCTCGAGAAAGAAAGTCTCGCCAGAGGCCGGAATCGAAGAAAGCGCTACCGCGATAAAGGGGACTCGTGAAAAGGGGACCCGACAGACTATCGCATGACAACCGCAAAGACACACAGAAAGCTCCGCTAGAAGATGCCATGGAAAAGTCGAGAACCGACATCCGACGGTCGGCAAAAGAAAGAGAAGAAAAGTTCGGAGATGAGATCGATTCATCGGAGTTCATGGACGACGAATACGCGAAATCAATATGGTTGAGACACGAGCTTCATCGCCTTCGCAAGGTGCTCCCGCATACCGCAGAAAGAGAGGAGCCGGAACCGATGAAGAGACAGCCTTCGGAAAAGGACGACACGATCGCTCAAATGGCGAAAAGGATGGAAGAGATGGCCGTAGCTCCGGCCACTCTCCGCAGTCAAGTACAACCACATGAGAAGCACCCCCGCAGGTCATTCACATCGTAGACGGAGGAAAGGAGATTACATCCGTCAATGGGGATGACCAAACTGAAAAGGATACAACACAAAGTATGATCCCCGAAAAGGATATCAAGAACTCGGTAGAACAACAGTGCGAGAAGCCTTAGCACAATCGAAGAACGGGACATCCATTCGGACGGGCAGACCTTACCCGAAGAATTCGACGCCGTCCAATACCCAAAAGGCTTCGTACCACCTCTCGTTCAAGACATTCGATGGAACCGGAACCCCCGACAAGCATGTCGCACACTTTCGTGCCGCTTGTTGCAATGCCGGCGGAAGCGATGCGCTACTCTTCCGACAGCTCGTCGCCAGTCCGTCGAGAATCGCCTTCGACCGGGTATGCGAATTACCCAATGGTTCAGCTGAAGACATTCTCGCAGCTAGAGAGCCTCTTCATCAAGCGATTTGTCGGAGCTCAACGACCACATCACTATAGTGATTTAGTGGCAGAGAAACAAAGGCCGAATGAAACTTTGGTGGATTACATACTTCGATGGAGAAACTTAAGCATGAAGTGTGAACCACAACCGCAAGAACAACATGCAATCGAGCATCTCGCTTAAAAGCATTCACGGCCCGATAGCGACTTCTCCTCAAAGGATTCACTATTAAGACTTTCGAGAAGTTGTTAAGCAAGGCCGGAAGCTTGCAAGAAGAGGCGAAGCAATTAAGTTTCGCCGACAAGACGGACAAGCGTAGCCGTGAAGACCTTCGAAAAGAAATCCGGATCATTGCAGATAGCTGATA
Organism: Papilionanthe hookeriana x Papilionanthe teres; assembly: GCA_022702705.1. Taxonomy (NCBI): domain Eukaryota; kingdom Viridiplantae; phylum Streptophyta; class Magnoliopsida; order Asparagales; family Orchidaceae; genus Papilionanthe; species Papilionanthe hookeriana x Papilionanthe teres. The sequence goes on from CM040425.1 coordinate 102,818,749, forward strand.
AAGGCAAGCAACCGATGCAAATACCACCGGAACGGCCGCAAAGAACCACAACAGAACTACTAAGCAACCCCGGTCCAGACTATCGCCGTCTCCGCAAGTATGAACAACCGCCTCGTCCGCAACGTACATTAAGGGAGCTTCTGAGCAGAGAATATCCGTTCAAAAATGAAGCAGTACCGAAAATGTTCCGTAGCCTAATGAAGACTCCAGATTTCCAGCTGCCAGAGCCTAAAAGACCGGAGGAAGTCAACAAGAAAAGTGATCCTAACTTTTGCCCCTACCATCGGATGCTTGGGCACAAGATAGAAGATTGCATTACCTTTAAAAGTTGGCTCAACGACAACCTTCGGAAAGGAAATATAACGATCCCGAAGGAGTACATGAAGGAACCCCGTAAAGGAGGTTCCGTCAATGTTATCTCAACCGATCCCGTCATTCCGATAGTATCCCTATGCAACCGACGATGGATGGACCACCGCCCTGGACGAGGTCTTCGAAGAAGATTTTAGACAAGCATCCGAACCGCTTCGGTGCGAGCTTCAATTCGTAGTTCGAGACCCGTTAAGCCGGTACTATCACTTGCGATAGAAGAACCACCTCGACAGAGACGATCGAAGAAAAGAAGAAAATTGACGAAGAAGAGAGGACCGAGATTCCTAAGGCTAGACTAGGGGCCGCTTATCCTAGGATAGTTGTTTCCGATTCTGGGGAGAAATCCCTCGAACCTCCGATTTTGTATGATTATCTCGCTCACTTCGGTGGGATCATATAATGATAAGGGTGATGGCGTTGGCTACGTTTGATCGTTTCTAACGATTACGTAACTAGCGACAATCCGGACATCGACTTCGATACCAACAACAATTCTCAAATCATACACGATCTCGACGAGCAAAATAACGAAGAAGACATCCATCAAGGAGGCTACGAGAGTTCAACAAGCAACGGATCTATCTGTGAGTTTCGAGGAGCTCCAGTCACGATAGAGTTAGAGCCTTCAGATTTTGAAGATAATCCAGAAGAGCCAGTCATTCCGTTTCAGGAGGAGACACCGACAAGTTCAACACTAGATTCGAAGAAATTACGAAGTCAACTTAAGAAGTGGAAAAGTTCTACCTCCAAGAATGGGTCCAAAAGACAAAGGAAAGGTGTGGTTGTTCAAGAAGAACCAACCCCGCAGAAGAAATACCCATTCGAGAAGAAGTCGAGACGCATCGAGAACAAAGTGGACTACAACGTGCTAGCCCATCTTAGGAAACTACCGGCCAAACCGAGCATTTACGATGCTCTCATCTTATCAAAGGAGATGAGAGAAGCTCGATCAAGGCCTTACTCGATCCGGAATTCGCTTAGCTCAAATGGCCGGAGATTCCTTAGATGAAGTTTGCTCGTTAAAGGAACAATAAGGTGTTACCTTCACGGACAATGACCTACTACTTGGGATAGCAGATCACAACCGACCGTTGTACATTTCAGTTACAATCGGAAAATTTACACTCTCCAGAGTATTGGTGGATCCAGGAGCATCAATCAATATAATGAGTCTTCGAACACTAGCATACTTGAAATCGATGCTCGCGAGCTCGAAGCGTACAAAATGTTATTAAGAGGATTCAACCGTAAAGGAGAAAGAGCCCTCGGATCAATAACGCTATCGATGAAGACCGGTGACTTAGCAAAGACAACCGCAAAATTTCATATAATCGATTTAGAAACATCGTTCAACGCTCTACCGGGCCGACCATGGATACATGAAAACAGGATGGTACCATCATCTCGCACCAGTTGCATCAAATACTACGATGGAGGGGAACAAGGCATCAAAGGCGACTTGCAACCATTCTCCGTACATGAGATTGGAATCCACGAAGACGCGACCTATTATGCACCACCGAAGAAAACAATCTTCTCCGTAGATACCGTGACAAGTGAAGCAAAGAAAGTTCGTGACAATGAAGAACCTCGAGGTTCTAGTCCAACGACTCACTCACCACTCCCTTCCGGCGAGATGGTGAAGGTTTCTCCACAACTCGCATCCGAGGTCGAGGCCGGGGACGAGGCCGTGGTAGAGACACTAGACACTTGGACGAAGAAACCAGCCATCAATGTTGATCGGGAAGATAGGCTCAAGAAGAAAAAGAAATCAAACAAGAAGCAACTGCAATAAGTCGAAGAAGCCGCAATTCAAGATCTCCCTCGAAGATGAAAAGAATGAAGAATATAAATCAATGTACGAGAAGATTAACCACTACGTACATACTATGACCCTAACCCCGATCCATTCTAATAAGATCGAGGGTATGGTGGTCAAAGAAGTACGTAACGACGCGTGCAAGGCCAATCAAGTTCTACCGTGGTGCTTCTTCCTCCAAAACTGAAAATAATGTACAATTCGAAGATGTCACTTCATCGAATTAATGGAATTACCTTTCGAGTGGTACTCTCCCCGTGTTCAAAATTTAATTCAACGTGGTTTCTTACCTCGACAATGGACAAAAGGCCAATCACAACATTTTGAAAAGTTATGGAATAACTCCTGGTCGTCCACCCAATTCAAAGTATGGACTCGATTCGGCACAAGAGGGTCGACTGACGATACCGAATTTTGCTTGGTTGTCACTTGCGAATCCAATGAAAACCGCATGGAAACTACGGACGAACTCGAAGATGTACAAATTGAGACGCTCCACCGTAATTCGAAGAAGAAATCAAATCTACAATAGATGAGTTAACTGGAAGTTAATTTAGGTACTAGCGAAGAGCCTAGACCTACCTTTGTTAGCTCCTTACTCAATAAAGAAGACTCCGAAGAAATAATCAAATTATTAATGGAATTTAAAGACTCGTTTTGCTCGGAATTATGACGAGATGCCGTGATTAGCTCCGGAGGTCGCAGTTCATAAGCTAGGAGTGGATCCTACTTCGTCCCGACCGACAAGGTCCCGTAAGAATGCGTCTAGAAATCGAACAACAAGTCATAGCCGAAGTTAAAAAGCTAATAGACGCTAAATTTGTCCGTGAAGAACAATACCCGACTTGCTAGCCAATGTAGTGCCGACGTAAAGAAGAATGGTCGATCGAATTTGTGTGGACTTCGTAGATTTAAACAAGGCATGTCCAAAAGATGAATTCCCTCTACCGATCCCGTAACTAATGATCGACATTGCTTCAACACATGAAATATTCTCGTTCATGGATGGATCTTCGTGATACAACCGGATAAAAATGGCTCCGTAAGATGAAAAGCTTACAAGCATTCGTAACGCCGATCGGAGTATTTTGCTACACAAAGGATGCCATTCTGACCGAAGAACGCAGGAGCAACCTACCGTAGAGCAATGACAAGAATTTTTGATGATCTCATCCACAATCAAGTCGAATGCTACGTGGACGATGTGGTCATTAAAAGCAAAATAAAGGACAACCACTCGTATGATTCGAGAATTATTTTCGAACGATTAAGACAATTTAACCTTAAGATGAATCCCTTAAAATGCGCCTTCGGTGTCACCTCCGGAAATTCTTAGGATTCGTTGTCCGACATCGTGGAATTGAAATCGATCCGGAAAAGATTAAAGCTATCTTAGAAATGCCGCCTCCCAAAACCTTAAAACAACTACGATCTTTTCAAGGGAAGCCGGCATATCTTCGACGCTTTATCTCAAACCCGTCAGTAGGTGTCGACCTTTCTCGACACTAGTTAAAAAGGACGCCAAATTTATTCGGGAAGAGAAATGCCAGAAGGCCTTCGAGGACATTAAACAATATTTAATGACACCTCCCGTCTTAGCAGCCCTGGCCTCGTGTAGACCGCCGATACTTTACACCGCGGCTTTAGACGACTCTCTCGAGCCCCGTTAGCCTGTGTCAATGATGAGGGTAAAGAAAATGCTCTTTACTACTTAAGCCGTCGTTTACTTCCGACTGAAGTAAGGTATCCCGCAATTGAAAAGCATTGTTTGGCCCTCGATCTTCGCCGCTCAAAAGCTCGTGCACTACATGCTTTCTCATAAGGTCAACCTAATCTCGAAGTTTAATCCATTGCAATACTCGATGACTCGTCCAACACTTTCCGGCAGACTTGCCGTATGGTCAATGATATTATCTGCAATTCGATATAACTTTCGTGCCTCTTCGTGCCGTAAAGGGACAAGTCTTAGCAGACTTTCTCGCAAAGACACCCTTTCGCCGCCGAATCTCCTCTCAACGACGATTTGCCGTATGAACAAATAATGAATCTAGAAGACCTTGATGATCGACGTTGGGAATTATATTTCGACGGAGCATCTTCAAGCACACAAAGACGAAGAATCGCAAGTGATAAGTGCCTGTGAAGGCAGAATCGGGCTAATCTTTATAACACCGGAGCGGGGATGTTAAGATACTCCTACCACTCGACGTAACCGTGTACAAACAATGAAGCGAATACGAAGCCCTCATAACGGACCGGAATTAACCATTCAAATGGGGATAACGGACATCAACATCTACGGGGATTCATAGTTAATCATTCAACGGATCGCCGGACAATACAGAATTTTTAAACCAAGACTCGAACAATACTTCCAAGATGTCATACAGCTTGTTGGAACGATTCCAAATGTGACAATCTACAAAATTCCTGAAAAGAAAATGCTTTAACAGATGCGTTAGCTCGCCTCGCAAAAGAATTTGCTCGTTTGCAAGATGAATCAAGTAGAAGTGTCGACTCACGGACGTCAGTCCTATCACAACTCGACATAGACACAATACACAAACCGAAAAAGAAAAAGAATCAGCAGAAGCAAGCGATGTAAAAACACGAAGATCGACGACAACCATCGATAGACTACTCCGCAAACGGAAAGCTACCGGACGATAGGTCGCTAGCCCATCGTATCAAGAAAAGAACTCCGTCTTACGCATTAATAAACAACACATTATACGTAAGGTCTTTTGATCAAATGCGGCTAAGGTGCCTAAGCGGGTCCGAGGCCCGTGAAATTGTTAAAGAGGTGCATTCAGACTCCGTGGCGCTCACCGACGGGTCCGAAGATGAAAATGAAAATTAAAAGACTAGGGTACTACCGGCCCTCGATGATGACCGACCGCATGAAAATCGCCAAGAGCCGTCACCAATGCCAAGTGCACGGAGTGGTTCTACACCAACCTCCAAATGTGCTACACCCGACAATCGCGTCGCGGCCATTCGAATGTTAGGGCACGATATAGCGGGTCCGATAGAACCACCATCTTCAAAAGGACATCGTTTCATTCTTGCGGCTACATATGACATTTTTCCAAGGCAGAGGCGCTCCACTTAGAGAAGTGAAAGCACACCACGTGCTACGCTTTTCAAGAACCAAGTTGTCTACCGTTTCGGAGTGCCGCGCAGATCATCTCGTATAATGGGCCGCATTCGAAGCACACAAATCAACAATTTTGTCGGAGACACGGAATCGACCGGCGATACTCAACAATTTACTACCCAAAAGCAAACGGTCTCGCCGAGGCTTTTAATAAAACTCTCGTTCAAATCTTAAAGAAAACCTTGGACGATAATAAGAGAAATTGGCACGAGAAATTGTTAGAAGCCTTATGGGCCTACCGGACAACCTTCGTAACTCCTACTCAAGCTACACCTTACGCTCCGGTGTATGGGTCCGAGGCAAGTGTTACCTTTAGAGGTTCAGCCTTCCTTCACTCGTAATTGCAGCTTGCAAACAAGATCACGACGAAGAAAACGCCAAATTACGACTCGAAGAATTAGAAAGCTTCGAAGGGAAAAGACTTGCAGCAGCAACATGAATTTAGAACTATACCAAGCTAAGATGGTTCAAGCCCATGACAAACCGGTCCGCCCAAGAACCTTCAAAGTTGGTGACTTAGTTCTCGTTTCAAGAGACCTATCCTCGCACATCGCAAGATAGGAGGAAAATTCGAACCCACTGGGAAGGACCAGCTCGTGGTCGAAGCAAGATACTCGTGGAGGTTCCTACCGACCAGTGAATCGCCGTGGAGAACGACATATGCTTCCGATCAATGGACGATACTTGAAAAAGTATTACGCTACTCGATGTTTCGAAGGAATGAATTCTTCATCCCTAAGAAACACGGGCAAAGTAATTACTTATGATTGGGTCCGAACCCGTAAAAAATATATAAAATGTGCTAAAATAAATAAAGTCATGATAATATGTTTTCCTTGTTTTCTTTTCCAAATCAAAATCTCTTCCCTGATCTTATCCTACTTCATTCCTGTTAAATTCGAAAATAAAAAAAATATATAAAAAAAAAATGTATCTTTAATAAACATTTTCTTAATGTTCTTGTTCTTAGTACAGCCCCTGATCCTTTTCCTTGTCTTTTCGCAGGGAAATGTCGAACGGGCGGTTGGTCCTGAACTTTAAGAATGGAGTAAGCCTTGCACTCGATGAGAAGAGGGTGAAAGATGGAGCGATAATCGAGATCGACTCGGATTTCGCACCAGCAGGCCTACGAGACGAGGAAAGTGACCGGGTCCCGCTAACCGAGAAGAACTACCCGGCAGTACAGAGGATGAAAGTGGGTGGCCTAAGCCACCAATCTAACAACAAGAAAAGAAAAGCAAACACCGAAGAAGATAAGAAAATGAAGTCCGTAGTCGCTACAGACGGAGGGCGAGCTTGTCGCCGCTTCGCCCACGAGATTCAAGAAGTGCGGAGAGCTACTCTCACAGACAACGCAACGAAGAAATAAGAATCGCCGTATCCGTAAGATGTTAACAAAACTAGCCGCGGACCGGCCGCGACGAGACAATTGCTAATGCCAGCACACATATTTCAAGGACACCGGTTCACTAGGAACCTGAAGAAAGGAGGCCAGCTCCTAGGATAACAGAAAGAACCAGGGAAATCTCCAGAAGATCGCAAGAAAGAAGGCTACCACGCCACCGGATAGAACCACCAGTGATGCATAACCTTGTTGCGTAAGCAACCCCGGGGATGTCCCGACGGCATCATCCCCGAGGAGCCGAGGTATGCAGGGGAACGTGAAGGGATCGAACCATATATCCCATAATATGTCACAAGGCCTCGCCATCCGCAGATCATTCCGGAATACGAGCCGGAGAGAATGCAAAATGTGGAAAAGAAAACCTTTGAATACTTCGAGAGAATTAAAGGAAGAAGAATCAACATACTAGAGGGCCTCGAGCTGCATACCGACGTATTCTCGCAGTATGAACAACGACAGATCGTGGATTGTATCCGGATTTGAAAAGAATGGGCCGAGCAAGCCGCCCAAGGGAAAATACCTACTCGTAACCCCGGAGATGGATGCCGTGGAAGGGAAGAATCACAATACAATGCGGATGCCGCTACAACTTTGCTGAAGACAGAAGGGAAACCCACCGGGATACTCCGTCATGGGCAAGTAGATCCGATGCCATTTGTCATCAAGAGAATGGTAAAGAGATTGATAACATGGAGGGTACCGCAGCAGATTGCATACCCAATACTCGCATTATCAACATCTACAAACAGAGTGACCGCATACCCCCACATATGCATCACCACGACTTCGTCGACCTTTCGCACAGCCTCTTTCGAACGAGTGTGACATCATGTTCGGATCCGACCTCCGGATACAGAGCCCGGTGAGTTCCGAGGGCCGCAAAGATACCTTTACCGGTGGGTTCCGTCATGATACCGAAGGGCAACGGAGCGGATATCGCTAAGCATTGCATACCAGAGTGCCAGTGGAGCGGATCTCGCTACTTTCGTGAGAATGGACGACAAGCAAGATACCCTATCATTTCCAACCGTACCCGGAGCAAGAGAACCTCCGCACTTACGAGCCGTGAGTTACATGGGAAATATCACACCTCCAACGTACATCCAACTCGGCATCCTTGCCAAGGATGACTTGGAAGGTGATGTTATTAACCATGTACCCCACTATTCGTACATGGATTTTTTTTTTGACGGATGCTTCTTTGGATGGACCAACAAAGATCATACATAGTCCGTTTCGAGTCTACATGGATTGTATGAAATGTATTCCGCATCAAGATGTATGATGTATCTTCGACACGATTGGAATGAAAGTGACCATGTCACATTTTTGGCCTTCACCTCTTTTGTGCAAATTGATTGGGAAACGCCATTAAAGTTAAATGAAACTTCGAACAAAGAACAGAAAAGAAATAAAAAAAAGAGAATAAACGAAAACTTTCCTTAAAAATATAAATAAAAAAAATGATGAACACCAAATTCACATGAACATTAAATAAACGATAAAATAAATTTGAATCGTTAAAGGACAAACAAAATGAAGCACAAATTTCAAATCAAATTTCAAATTCAATCTTTCCAAATCCCGAATCGAATTTCAAATTCAATCTTTCCAAATTCCAAATCAAATTTTCAATCAAATTCCAAATCCATTCTCGATCAAATTTCAAATTTGATCCTTCCAAATTTCAAATCAAATTTCAAATTCAATCTTTCCAAATTCCGAATCAAATTTCAATCCTTCCAAATCACAAATCAGATTCTCAACCAAATTCCAAATCCAATCTCGATCAAATTTCAAATTTGATATTCCAAATTTCAAATCAAATCTTAAATCAAATCTCAACCGAGTTCAAACTCATCCTCCTAAATTTCAATTCAAAATTTCCGAGACTGGTACCTAAATTCCAGTTCTCATTCCGAGATCGATACCTAAATTTCGATTCTCATCCGAATCGATACCTAAATTTCAATTCAAAATTTCCGAGGCCGGTACCTAAATTCCAGCTTCTCATTCCGAGATCGATACCTAAATTTCGATTCTCATCCGAATTGATACCTAAATTTCAATTCAAAATTTCCGAGATCGGTACCTAAATTCCAGCTTCTCATTCCGAGATCGATACCTAAATTTCGATTCTCATCCGAATTGATACCTAAATTTCAATTCAAAATTTCCGAGGCCGGTACCTAAATTCCAGCTTCTCATTCCGAGATCGATACCTAAATTTCGATTCTCATCCGAATTGATACCTAAATTTCAATTCAAAATTTCCGAGGTCGGTACCTAAATTCCAGTTCTCATTCCGAGATCGATACCTAAATTTCGATTCTCATCCGAATTGATACCTAAATTTCAATTCAAAATTTCCGAGACCGGTACCTAAATTCCAGCTTCTCATTCCGAGATCGATACCTAAATTTCGATTCTCATCCGAATCGATACCTAAATTTCAATTCAAAATTTCCGAGATCGGTACCTAAATTCCAGCTTCTCATTCCGAGATCGATACCTAAATTTTGATTCTCATCCGAATCGATACCTAAATTTCAATTCAAAATTTCCGAGACCGGTACCTAAATTCCAGCTTCTCATTCCGAGATCGATACCTAAATTTCGATTCTCATCCGAATTGATACCTAAATTTCAATTCTAAACTTTCGAGATCGGTACCTAAATTCCGTCCTCTTCCTTTGAGGTCGTACCTAAATTCCGACTCTCATTCGAGATCGATACCTAAATTTCGATTCTCTTTCGAATTGATACCTAAATTTCAATTCTAAACTTTCGAGACTGGTACCTAAATTCCAACTCTCATTTTGAGACTAGTACCTAAATTCTAGTTCTCATTCCGAGATTAGTACCTAAATTCTGATTCTCATCCTTTTCGAGGTCGATACCTAAATTTCGACTCTCTTTCGAGATTAATACTTAAATTTCAATTCTCATCCCTTTCGAGATCGGTACCTAAATTCTGATTCTCATCCTTTTCAATCGACACTTAAACTCTGATTCTCACTCCGAGGCTGGTACCTAAATTCCAGTTTTTTTTGCAATCCCGAGATTGGAACCTAGGTTTCAATTCTCATTTCAAATCCGAATTTTCTCAAATTAATTTTAAATCAAACTTCAATCTAAATTAAAACTTCAAATTGAAATTCAAACTTTCCATATCATCGAGATACTTCCGAGAATTCCGCGAGAATACTCGAAAACTCTACACAATTCTACAGACTCGACACTGACGCCCGCTGGTGTGCTCCGTCACCACCACACCTATCTGGGGTCCATTTGTCGACCTCATTTTCGATGAGGTCTTCTTCTTCTCTTTAAGATTTCAGATCTAGCCTCAGCTTTTCCTTCGACCGTCTTAGAGGACTAGAATCGGGACCCACCTTTTAGAAATTCAAACCACTTCTTAACTCCCCGCAAACTCCACAAACTCGATCGTAGACCCCTAATCACCTAGAGGGTTGAAATCAAATGCGGAAGTTTAAAGGATGAGTTCCTATAAGACTTTTCGGCCTTAGGATCGCCCCGCGGCCTCGGTCTCGGTGAAGGGGCCGACTTACACACACACTTACACATACACTACACTTTCACACACTTCCTAAAACCACACCCATACCTAACTCGACCTCCCGACTCATGTAGGTGATTCACATGGATGGTCCTTAACCCCTAAGCCCTCGCGCAAGAGGGTTAGGAACAACATAGTCGAATGCCTCAAATGAGTCCCTTCATGACTCATATGGGCTTGATATGGCTTCATGGCTCAACCAAAATGACTTCTTTCCACCTAAATTCACCCAATCTTCAATTTCCCAAATTTTCAATTTTTGACCCCCGGACCCTACACCCGCTAAACTTACCCAAAACCCCCGAAATTACCCAAATTTCTCAAAAATTTCCAAATTACCCAAAATTCTCCAAAATCAATCCCAAACATTTCCACATCACTTAAACTGATCATCCATACCCAAAGATACCAAAAATTCCAAGAAAACCTCCCAATACCCTCCAAATACCCAAAATACCCCTCTCGACCTAAAAATCCAAAAATTCAGAAAATTCCCAGAAAATTCCAGAAAATCCCAAATATTCCCAATTTCATTTTGTCCAACTACACCATGGACCAATTTTGTCAATTTACCCTACTTTTGTCAAAACCCCCAATTTAACCCATTTTAACCCAAAGTGAACTCAATGTCAAGACAAACCTACCCAATTGACCCCAATTCTGGTCCAATTCAATTCTAAACTTCAATTCAACATCCCCAATACCAATCTAGACCAAATCCAAGCACAATTTGATTGACATTTGGATCCAATCTCACTTTTGGCCTTAAAGCCCAATTTGGACCCATGACCTAAACCTAACCCAAACTCACCCAATTCAACTCCAATTAACCCCAAACCTTTTCTAAATTTTCCTTAACATTCCCACAAGAAAATCACTAACATGATTTGCCCAAAATTTAGACCCAAACCCCACTCAAATTCAATCCAAAGCTAAAAGGCCCATTTTTGACCTAAACCCAAACCTAACCCAAATGAGCCCAAACCCCAAAATCAAAGCTCAACCAAAGTCAAAACCTCTTTGAAACACTCCCATAAACATTTCTCAACATTGATTTTATATCAATTTCAACCCTAGCCCAACATTAGCCCAACTTGGCCCACTTGGACCTACATAGGCCCCACTTACCAAATAAACCCAAATTCAAACCAATTCAACTCCAAATCACATCAAATTGATTCCAAGTCCCTTCATAGAACATCCTTAAACCAATTATGACATTTATTTGACAAAATTATTCACAAAATTTTTATCCATAATGCCCATCCTAAAATCAAAAGCCCATTTCCCTTAAACTTTCCTAAAAGCCCACTTCACCACATCCAAAGGCCCAAAATCTACCCTAAAGCCCACATGACATCTCCATTTGTCATCCACTTAATTAAATCCATTACCTAAGTCCTAAATTCACCATCAAATTATTCCAAATCAAGTTTCATACAAATTTCCATCAAAACATCCAAAATCCTTAAAATCCTTTTTTATGAAATCGACCAAACCTTTTCCCAAGCCAAATGGAGCCATGGAGCCATGCACAAGCCATATGCAAGCCATGAGAGCCTCTTTACATGTCACCATGCCATTTTGGGCAAAAGGAGGAGACTCTTTCCTTAATTCCTAAAGGTGATTAACCACTCCCATGATTCCCCTTAACCATGCTTACGCCTAATCGTGCTTGGATGGTGACTCGACCACTACGATTATGCTGAGCCAAATCACTTTTCCCTCGCCCAAAACCGGCCTTGGGTGGTGCACCTAGCCCAAATGGGTGGGTTGACCCATTTAGGTTCAAATTTAGCCATGCCCCCATTCCACTCTAAATCAAACCCTTTACACATGGCCAATGCTAATTGATCGCACCAAGCCCCACTCCGACCTCACCCGACCAAGATGGTGACCCATGCTCGGCCGGCCGGCCACTAGGCCGCCGGAAAACACCATGGTCGAGAGCTCACATGTGAGCCAACATCGAAATTCTCCCTCGCCGAGCCGCCCCATGCCTAGTGGCCACCATGGTCGTTCTTCTCCTCACTGCAGCAGCTCGATCCCATGCCCTTAACTCCCCCTGAGAGGCCCTCCACCCTCTCCTATTTAAACTCCACCCCTCTCGGCCATGAGGAGAGCTAAGCACAAACCTTGCCAAAACTCTGCCAAAATTGTTCCAGACCCTTCTCCACCCTTAGAGCACTTGATCCCCAAGTGAGATCCCCCCGCCATTTCTCCTCCGCGAGCTCAATTTCGTAGTCGAAATTCCACCCAAAACCAGGACACTTCTCCACAAGCGAGCCAATCCTCAAATCGATTGATTCTACACCTTCACTGCACCAAGGAAGGTGTCCACCAAAGAAAAGCCCCATCTCCAGTGCCACCCGGCTTGCTCCAACCCTCCAAGCTTTGTGATCGGGCTCGGTCGAAATCACATCCGGACAATTCACGCGACCGAGAGACTTCATCCGGAGCTTGCCGGGATCCAATCGAAGGCAGCAACAACTCTCGGATCGAAGCCACACTTCTCCGAGCAAAGGTATGAGCTAATTCTTCATCCCGAGCTTCCGGAGATTCTCCATTTCAAATGCCTTAGTTTCAATGCATGTTAACCGTATAGATGTGTTCGTCTCTTCAAGACGAATCCATAGAAGCATAAGAACATAAAAATCCATCGAGTATCGAGCGAGATCTTAGTGGATTTAGTGTGGACGGCTCTCGGGCGAGGACGCTCGGGGACGATGAACGGATGCCGTCCATTCAATACACGCGCGGACGAACGCGCTCGATGGCGCTCGACCGAGAGACGGTACGAGAACCGCGGGGCCCGGCCGCCGACTCGGTGGCGGCGTCGAATGGGAGCGCGACGCGCGGCGTTTCGGAGATGCCGAGGATGACGTCGGCGCCGCGTGGATAAATAGAAAATTAGGGTATTTTTCTATTTATTTAATTCCCTAAACTTCAAAAATTCATATCTCTCGTGTAGAAAAATCGAAAAATAAAATAAAAATACCCTCTCGCTCAAATGAACGTAGGAGAATAATGTGGAAAAGAAATCATTTAATTTCATCAAGTATTTTATTTTTTATAATTTATTTACTCTCTGCATTATTTTAATTCTCCATGCATGCATACAATTCACCATGGCATGAGACCATAGGGCTTCAAGCCTCCGAATTTGGGAACATTCCCTGAATTTTCCAAAGTCAGAGGCCATCCCTATGAAAAGTTATTGATTTTTCAAATTCAGGTTACCGTTTTGAGTATTTTAATTCCAATAAATAGCATGTTGTGAAATAAATTCTAGGAAAATTTGGTGATGTTCCTTATGACTAGCAGAACCCTAGGAAAAATAGGCTTTGACTTAGTTCATTTAAAACAACCCTAATCTGGCTTAAAAACCCAAAATAGGTCTTTAATTAATTAGAGTTAACCAGGCATCAAATTGACTTGAAATCAATTCTCCACTGACCTTTAGGATCAGAGGAATCCACCATAAAAGTTTGAGGTCAATTGGACTTGGTTAGCCCCACAAATTGGTTGATTAAGCCACTTAGCCATTTTAAACTTTAAAAATTCATAACTTTTAAAATACCTTTCAAAAATTCACCAAATTGGTTTTGGAGCCTCTCTGATATCAGGGGAACCTAAGAAAATTAAAATTTCAATTTTCTAAAAAAGTTGATTTTTAATAATATTTTAATATTTTTAATAATTAAAAAATAATAAAAATCACAAAAATAATAAAATTCACCAAAATGTCACATTTTGAATTTTAATCACATAGGAACAAATCCCACATTTTTCTTAGGTCTATTTAGTGAGATATTAAATTTTAAAGCTTTAAGGTAATTTTAAAATTAAAAAAATGTATTTTCTAGCATTTTCACTAAAATAATTATAATAAATTATAGAAAAATCAGAAAATTTCAAAATTTGCTTCTCTGATTTCCTTGATATCAGAGAGATTTTTGAAAATTATAAAATTCATTTTTCAACATTTATTTTATTTTTAAATTAATTAACACTCCAAAACTTAAAATAATTATAATAAAAATAATATAATTCAAACAATCACCAAAATTGGTCCAAGTGATCCTCTCAGTCATTAGGAATGTCCCCTAATTTTCTTAAGGACAGAAACTTTCCCTTGGTCATGTTATTAAATTTTCTCGAAAATCTCTATTTTCCACCAAAAATAATTATATAAATAAATTAAATACAGAAAAATCACATTTTCTCCTCTCATGTCTTTATTGACACATGAGTGAAGTCACATAAAAATTTCAAGTTCATTTGAGTTCAATTTAGTGAGTTATGAAATCATTAAGCTTCAAGGGTAAAATGGTAATTAAAATTTTAACCCTTAATTAAAACTTTAGGTTTAATAAAAAAATTAACAAGTAAAATATTTGATCCTAATTTGATTTCGATGATTGAAATTTAAATGATTAAAGGGTAGAAACCCATTAAACAATTTTAAAATGATTAAACTTTAATTAAATAATGGATTAAATTTGGAAGAATAATAAAATTGGAATTATTAAAATAGGGATATTATTAGGAAGAGACTTATTCTTTAATTTAAAAATCCCTAAATTAATTATCTCATTAATATTCAATTCTTAATTAAAATGATAACTCAAATTTAAAATATTAAAAGACTTAATCATTAAACTAAAATTAAATTATTAAACTCTTTTAAAAAATTTCAATTAAAATTAAAAATAAAAGTAAATTAAAATTAAATTAAATTTAAATTAAATTAAATTAAATTAAATTAAATCAAATTAAATCAAATTAAATCAAATTAAATTAAATTAAATTAAATTAAATTAAATCAAATTAAATTAAATTAAACAAATCAAATTAAATTAAAATAAATAAATTAAATTAAATTAAATTAAATTAAATTAAATTAAATTAAATTAAAAAACTAAATTAAATTAAATTAAATCAAATTAAATTAAATTAAATCAAATTAAATCAAATTAAATTAAATTAAATTAAATTAAATTAAATTAAATTAAAAATTAAATCAAATCAAATTAATTAAACATCAAATCAAATTAAATTAACTATATTGAATTAAATTAAATTAAAACTCAATTAAATTAAATCAAATTGAATTAAATATAACATCACCTAAAACAGAAAGAAATTAAATATAAAGCAACTTCAACACTATTCCAAATTTAAACCCATTAACTTAAATCAAATCATTTCAATACTAATTTACCCTCGAATGCTTTAGTCATCATAACTCCTAAATAGAACATTAAATGAAGTGTTACTTCACTCATAGGATATTCAAATGTCCTAGTTCACCGAGCAAGTTAACAAAACTTCAAATTCTCGGACGATTAATTCATTTATATAATTAAATTCATTTGGACTTAAAACAATCCTAGAAATATCGAAAAGATGTTTAAGATTCTTCTTAAGCACTTCCTCAATATGATAGGATATTTATAAGAACAATTGAATTTAATTGTTCTTCGATGAAGAAAATCGTCTTCAAACAAAAATACAAAGAACCTAGACGTCATAGGAAATGACTAGCCATAGGATTAGGAACTTGGTAGAAAACCATAACCTTTCCCTTAGCTTTACCTAGGAACTTGCTTAAATATTCTAATTGTGTTTTAAGTGCAGCTTGGGATGACGGGAAGACCCTCCAGGTATGTATTTGTATTATTGCAATTTACTTTCCTGCAATTTACTTTCTTGCAATTTACATTATCGCAATTTACTTTATCGCAAATGCACTTACTTTTCTCGCATGATAAACAACCGTTGCATGAAAACCCACACCTTTAGGATAGTCCCCGAAATCGAAACCAAAACTAAGTTAAAAGTCATCGCAAGATAAAATTCACCGCCACAACATTTCAAAATATAAAACAACTCAAAATTTAATCACAAACGTAACACAAAACTACAATTGCAACTAAATTAAAACGTCCCGTTGGATGATCGGGAATACCTCGGATGATGTAACCTACGTGTCGCTAACCGGATTTCCCACGTTCTAAATGAAAGTGTGGAACTCATTCAGCTGAGTTTAGCAAATTCATCCGGACTAAGTGAATCCGATAAAAATAATGATGCCGAAGGATGGAACCGTGGGATCTTAACCGTGTCGTTATAATCAACTTTAAGATTTGTTTTAATCAAAACACAAGAAACACTTGGAAAATTAAGACTTTCTATAAACCAAAACACTTTTCTCATCTCCCGATTTATGATTTCTAAAACTAAACCTCTCGCAACAACAAGGAGCTTGGAGCATGGTGGGCAAGCACGGCCATCGTCGTCAGCAGAAACTCGAACCTACTTCAAGCAAAACTTTCCTAGAATTAAATAACCAAGCCATAGGATTTCGAGGTAGTTTGCCTAGTGCAACATAAATCCTCAACCTTTTGTTAGGCATTTGCACTGCAAATTAAGCCCTAACCGGACTTAGGATTCCGAGGTAGTCGTCTGATGCGACATAAACCCTCACATCTTCAAGTGCTATTTGTATGATTCTATCATATAAATATAAGTCCTAATTAATTAAAATCGACAAGATCAAAACATTTAAATAAACATTAGGATTTTCCTAAATTTAAGCCAAACAATAGGATAGTCGGGAAATTACCGAAGTTCACTTCGAATCTGTGATTTCTCCTACCTTTCTCCCTTTGGATTCCCAAAACAAAATGTTCCAAATTTGATCCATTCCCTATGGAAATTCCAAAATTCAATCCCTCGAAAACTTAAACTTTGAAATCCTTGAGAGCGAATTATTGATTATTATCGAGAGTTTTCTTAGGTGATTCCCGTCACTTAAGATGTAATTAACTATAGAGGCTTGCCCTTATAGGGAATTTCAAGAACCTAGTAATATAAACCCCGTTTAATGTTTTCATATTAAGCATGGGAATTTTGTCGGCTTATAAAATTGGTTCGCGACCAAACGGATGTCACAAATCTTCTAGTTTATTTAATCGAGCCCCACCGTCAAGCAAGTGTGTCTATCCTTAGGGATGGATACACTAGGCTTGTGGTGCGGTGCTCATTTATATAAACTATTTGGGATGTGAGATCGGCTTAATCTCATATCTTAAAACCTTCAAATTTGAAATTATTTTCAAAATCAAATACTACTTTTCAAATTATTTATTTTAATTAAATTAAAAATTCGCCGACAGATTTCTGTTAGGCGACCCCTCTTCAAAATAAAACACAACCCTAAAATATGCCGACAACATCGCACTTACTTTCTTGCATGATAAACAACTGTTGCAAGAAAACCCACACCTTTAGCATAGTCCCTAAAACTGAAACCAAAACTAAATTAAAAGTCATTACAAGATAAAATTCACCGCCACAATATTTCAAAATATAAAACAACTCAAACTTTAATCACAAACAGAACACAAAACTGTAATTACAACTAAATTAAAACGTCTTGTTGGATGATCGGGAATACCTCGGATGATGTAACCTACGTGTTGCTAACGGGATTTCCCATGGTCTAAATGAAAGTGTGGAACTCATTTAGTTGAGTTTAGCAAATTCATCCTGGACTAAGTGAATCCGATAAAAATAACGATGCCTAAGGATGGAACCGTGGGATCTTAACCGGTGTTATTATAATCAACTTTAAGATTTGTTTTAATTAAAACATAAAAAACACTTGGAAATTAAGAATTTCTCTAAACCAAAACACTTTTCTCATCTCCTGATTTATGACTTCTAAAACTAAACCTCTACAACAACAAGGAGCTCGAAGCATGGTGGGCAGCACGGCCATCGTCGTTAGCAAAACTGAAATCTACATCAGCAAAACCATTCTTAGAATTAAATAACCAATCCATAGGATTTCAAGGTAGTTTGTCTAGTGTAACATAAATCCTCAACTCTTCGTTAGGCATTTTCATGATCATGTCATGTAAATTAAGCCCTAACCGGTCTTAGGACTCCGAGGTAGTCGTTTGGTACGTCATAAACCCTCACATCTTCAAGGCTATTTGTATGATTTTATCATACAAATATAAGTCCAAATTAATTAAAATTAGCAAGATTGAAATATCAGATAATGTTAGGATTTTCTTAAACTCGAAGCCAAACAATAAGATAGTTTGGGAAGTTGTCAAGATTCTTCTTGGATCCTCAGCTTCTCCTATTTCCCTTCCTTTTGGACTCCCGAAAATTAATGTTCCAAATTTGAGCTAATCCCTTTTAAATTCCAAAATTCAATCCCTTGAAAACTTAAATTTTGAGATTCTCGAGAGCAGTAACTACCGATTATTATCGAGAGTTTTCTTAGGTGATTCTCGTCACTTAAGATGTAATTAACTATGTGGGCTTGCTCTTATAGGGAATTTTAAGAACTCGGTAATATAAACCCTCGCTTAATTCATTTATATTAAGCAGGGGAACTTGTCGGCTTATAAAATTGGTTCGCAGTACCAAACGGATGTCACAAATCTTCTAGTTTATTTAATCGAGCCCCATCACCAAACAAGTGTGTCTATTCTTCGAGATAGATACACGGTTCAGTGATGCGGTGCTCGTTTATATAAACTATTCGGGATGTGAGATCAGTTTGATTTCATATCTTAAAATTTTCAAATTTAAAATTATTTTCAAAATCAAATACTACTTTTCAAATTATTTATTTAAATTAAATTAAAAATTCGCCGACAATTTCGTGTAGCGACCCCTTTTCAAAATACAACACAACCTAAAAAATATGCTGACAGAGACCACAGGGCTTTTGAAGCCTCTGATCTAGGGAACATTCCCTAAATTTTCCAAGGTCAGAGGCCATCCCTATGAGAAGTTATTGATTTTCCAAGTTTATGTTACTGTTTTGAGTATTTTAATACCAATAATTAGCATGTTGAGAAATAAATTCTAGCAAAATTTGGTAATATTTCTTATGACCAGAGGAACCTAAGAAAAATAGGTTTTGAGTTAATTCACTTGGAACAACCCTAATCGCCTTAAATACCCAAAATCGAACTTTAATTATTAGGGTTAACCACACATCAAATTAACTGAAAACAATTCTCCACTGATCTTTAGGATCAGAGGAACATCAAATAAAAATTTGAAGTCAATTGGACTCGATTAACCCCACCAAATGGGTTGATTAAGCCTCTTAAGCAAAATGGATAAAATTAAACTTTAAAAATTCATAACTCACAAAATACTTTTCAAAAAATCACAAAAATGGTTTTGGAACTTCTCTGATATCAGAGGAACTTAGGAAAATTAAATTGTAATTTTCTAAAAAAGTTGATTTTTATCATTATTTTAATATTTTTAATAATTAAAAAATAATAAAAATCATAAAAATATTAAAAATCACCAAAATGTCACATTTTGAGTTCTAATCACTTAGGAATAAACTAAATATTTATTTTAAGTCCCTAGGATAAGATATTGAATTTTAAAGGCTTAATGTAATTTTTAATATTAAAAAATGTATTTTCCAACCTTTTCACTTAAATAATTCTAATAAATTAAAGACAAAGCAGAAAGGTATAAAATTTATTTCTCTGGACTCCTTGAGGTCAGAGAGATTTGAGAAAAATATAAAATCCATTTTTCAACTTTAATTTTATTTTAAAATTTGTTAATACTCCAAAACTCAAAATAATTCTAATAAATAAAATATAATTAAAAAATTCACCAAAAATGGTCCAAATGGTTCTCTAGTCATTAGGAACATCCCATAATTTTCTTAAGGACAGAAACATTTCCTTGGTCATGTTATTGAATTTTCCTTGAAAACCCCTATTTTCCATTAAAAATAATTACATAAATAAATTAAATACAGAAAAATCACATTTTCTCCTCTAATGTCTTAATTGACATGTGGGTGAGGTTACAAAAAAATTTTAAGTTCATTTGAGCTTAATTTAGTGAGTTATAGAATTATTAAGCTTGAAGGGCAAAAGGGTAATTAAAAATTTCAACCCTTAATTAAACTTTTAGGATTAATCAAAAAGGAGAGGGTAAAATATTTGATTTTAAACTGATTTTGGATGATTGAAACTTAAATGATTGAGGGTAGAAACCTACTAACCATTTCAAATATAATTAAAATAAAACTTTAATTAATTAATTAATTGAAATTTTGGAAGAATAATAAGAATTGAAATTATTAAAGTAGGGATATTATTAAGAGGTTATTTATTCTTTAATTTAAAAATTCCTAAATAAATCAATTCAATAATACTTAATTCTTACTTAAAAAAAATTTAAATAATAATCCATATTAAAATTAAACTAAAATTAAATTAAACTAAAATTAAATTAAATTAAATTAAAATTAAATTAAATTAAATTAAAATTAAAATTAAATTAAAATTAAAATTAAATTAAATAAAATTAAATTAAATTAAAATTGAATTAAAATTAAATTAAATTAAATTAAATTAAATTAAATTAAAATTAAATTAAATCAAATCAAATTAAATTAAATTAAATTAAATTAAAATCAAATCAAATTAAATTAAAATTAAATTAAATTAAATTAAAATTAAATTGAATTAAATTAAATTAAAATCATTTAACAACAAACCTAAATGAAATCATTAAGAATTAAATCTAAAATAATTTGAACACTATTCTAAACTTAAACTAATTTTTTATAATTAAGTCAAAATTAAAATTAAATCATTAAGTTTAAATCATTAAAATAGTTAATAAGTTGATTTGCCCTTTTAAAGCTCTTATTATTATAACTCTTAAATGAGGTATCAAGTGAAGTGTTACTTCACTTATAGGATATTCAAATGTCCTTGTTCACTAAGTAAGAGAACAAAACTTAAACTCCTGGATGATTAATTCACTTGTATAATTAAATTCTCTTGGATTTAAAACAATCCTAGAGGTATTGAAAAGATGTTTAAGACTCGTCTTAAGCACTTCCTCAATATGATGGGATGTTTATAAGAACAATTGAACTCAATTGATCTTTAATGAAGAAAATCATCCTTAAACCAAGACACAAGAACCTAGACGTCATAGGAGATGACTAGTTATAGGATTAGGAATTTGGTAGACAACCAAAACCCTTTCCCTTAGCTTTACCTAGGTACTTGTTGAAACATTTAAATGCCTTAACATGTGTTTTAAGTGCATCTTGGGATGATGGGAAGACCCTTCAGGTACGCTTTTATTTAATTGCAATTTACTTTATTGCAATTTACTTACATGGACTGTACTTTACTTTTTCTTGCATGATAAACAAGAGTGTTGCATGAAAACCAAAACCTTTAGGATAGCCCCTAAACTGAAACCAAAACTAAATTAAAAGTCATTGCAAGATAAAATTCACCGCCACAACATTCCAAAATATAAAACAACTCAAAATTTAATCACTAACAGAACAACAAAACTACAATCACAACTAAATTAAAACTTCTCATTGAATGATCGGGAATACCTCAGATGATGTAACCCACGTGTTGCTAACTGAATTTTTCACAGTCTAAATGAAAGTGTTGAACTCATTCAGTTGAGTTTAGCAAATTCATCTAGACTAAGTGAAAATAACGGTGTCGGGATGACGGAACCGTGGGATCTTAATCGGTTCTGTTTAATTAACTTTAAGATTTGTTTTAATTAAAACACTAAAAACACTTGGATTTTAAGATTTTCTCTAAACCAAAACACTTCTCTCATCTCCTGATTTATGACTTCTAAAACAAAACCTCTGCAACAACAAGGGGCTCGGAGCATAGTGGGCAGCATGGCCATCGTCATCAGCAAGACCTGAGTCGACTTCAGCAAAACTTTCCTTAGAATTAAATAACAAAGCCATAGGACTTCGAGGTAGTTTTCGTAGTGCAACGTAAATCCTCAACTCTTCGTTAGGCATTTGCATGATCATGTCATGTAAATTAAGCCCTAACCAGTCTAAGGACTCCAACGTAGTCGTTTGATACGACATAATTCCTCATATCTTCCAGGTTATTTGTATGATCATGTCATACAAATATAAGCCCTAATTAATTAAAATTGGCAGGATTGCAATATTAAATAAATCCTCAAATTGAAGCCAAACAATAGGATAGTTTGAGAAGTTGCCAAGATTTCTTCTTGGATCCTCAGCTTCTCCTACTTCTCTTCCCTTGAATTCCCAAAATAAATTGTCCTAAATTTGATCCATTCCCTATTGAAATTTCAAAAACTCAATCCTTTGAAAACCTTAAACTTTGAAATTCTTGAGAGCAAAACCACTAATCATTATTGAGAGTTTTCTTAAATGATTCCGGTCATTTAAGATGTAATTAACTATAGGGGCTTGCCCTTATAGGGAACTTTAAGAACCCATGTAATATAAACCCTGTTTAATTCCTTTATATTAAGCAGGGGAACTTGTCGGCTTATAAAATTGGTTCGCAGACCAAACGGATGCCACAAATCATCTAATTTATTTAATTGAGCCCCATTATCAATCAGTGTGTCTATTCTTCGGGATAGATACATGGTTTGTGATGCGGTGCTCGTTTATATAAACTATTTGGGACGTGAGATCGGTTTGATTTCATATCTTAAAATTTTCAAGTTTAAAAAATTATTTTCAAAATCAAATGCCACTTTCTAAATTATATATATATATTTAAATTAAATTTAAAGTCTAAAATTCGCCGACAATTTCTATAGACGACCCCTTTTCAAAATACAACACACAAACCAAAAAATATGCCGACAGCTTCTGGCGACTCCGCTGGGGAATAGTTCCTCTCTCCATTTTTGATTAGATGGTTTTGCTTTCATAAATTGGCGGTGAGTCCATATCCCTAGTAGACCAAAAACTATCATTCTTCTGTTGGAATACCCCGTTTATTTCTGTCTTGAACGAGTATAGCCAACTCCTCTCGGATTTAAGAGTCATTGTTTAGACACCCCTAAACAGAGAGGTTCCGAGATCCTTTTACCTCTTTTCTGAGGTGGGGTGGACCCCCAATAGGTGTTAGTTTAGGAGCGATCCTTCGAGTCGAGAAGTCTTGCATAAGACTTTCTCTTCCTTTCCAATTCTAAATCGCGTCCTTTACATTTTTTTTTCTATAACCTTTTTCCTTTAATCGTTTTGTTTCTAACGAACGAACCTTCTAACAAACAATCTCTTTTATAAATCACAAATACACTAAGATAAAGGAAAATGTGTTCGGACTCTTTCTTTTTCATCCTAAACTTTACGATGAAAAGAAGTATAATTCGGGATCGCCATTCGGAATCGCCCTCGCGAAAATGACTGCCCCAAAGCTAATCTTCTCCTTCACCAATGGAATGGACTTCGCCGTTTACAAGGATGAGCTGCCCGACAATGGAATCATCCGTTTCGGATAAGGATTTGGAAACACAGATGTTAAGTTCGCTGACGTCACTCTCTTCACACTAATGGACAAAGTGTCAAAAACTGAAGAGCCCGTGATTGAGTTCAACCTGAAGTCGGCTCAAGAATTCCCTCCCCTGCAAAGGGTTCCAGCTGAAAGGAGTACCACTGTTCGTAGGAGGACTGTTGTCTCTACTCCCACCGGTCTAGTCATCTCCGCACCGACCCCGACTTCTGCCAAACAGAAGGGGAAGGAAATACAAGTCTGTGATGAGCCTGCCACCGTCGAGGGTACAGATTTCGGTACAACACCATCTATTTTTGAGATTGGGTCAAGTTCAAGAGTTGCACCCCTAACTGAGACTCAAAGGAGAAATAGAAGCAGGAAGATCGCCAAGAAAGCCAGAGCTGCTGAAGTTGCTTTTCTGGAAGAAATTCCTGAGGAAGGAGAAGAACTTCCTGAGTATATACCTCTATTGGAAGGGAGCAGGTTTCACCCCCTCTCTACCGCATCAGATGAAAAGGATGTTCGTAGGATCGCCACCACATTACCCCGACCTGCATACTACAACAATTACAAGAGGAAAAGGGATAAGGCTACGCCATTTGCCCGACTGCAAGCTGTGATAGAAAGATTAGCAAAGAAAGAAA
Source organism: Papilionanthe hookeriana x Papilionanthe teres (assembly GCA_022702705.1). Classification (NCBI taxonomy): domain Eukaryota; kingdom Viridiplantae; phylum Streptophyta; class Magnoliopsida; order Asparagales; family Orchidaceae; genus Papilionanthe; species Papilionanthe hookeriana x Papilionanthe teres. The sequence continues at coordinate 102,843,063 of CM040425.1, forward strand.
GATGCCCTGTATCGGAAATCTTAAGAAGGATAGGACGGGTGCCAGCTAAATCTCATCTCAGACTGCGAATAGAGCCTGTTGTTGCCACAGAGAAACCAAAAAAGAAGATAAAAGCCAGTCCACCCGTTGTTGTATCGGGTCTACAAATTAGGGAGGATACCACCTTCCAGCATATAGCCGACAGACCATCCGGTCCTAGGCTTCCGGCTGCAAGAAGGATGGTGTGGCGACCTACTAACGGCCGCTAAGACCAAAAAATGTCCCGAGAAGAAATGTCTCAGCCGGAAACTTGAATCGAAGAAAGTGCTACTGCAATAAAGGGGACTCCCGGGAAGGAAGTTTAACAACCGTCACGAGACAACTGCGAGACCGTGCGAAAAGGGCCACTAGAGGATGCCATGGACAAGTTAAGGACCGACATCCGAAGGTTAGCAAAAAAAGAGAAAAAGAATTAGGAGACGAAATTGACTCATCAGAATTTATGAATGACGAGTAGGTCGAGATCAACATGATTGAGATACGAGCATCGTCAGCTTCGCAAGGTGCTCCGGCAGCTGCGGAGAGAGATGAACCAGAAGTGTTGAGAGCATAGCTTCAGAAAAGAGATGATACAATTTCCCAGATGGCAAAGAGGATGGAAGAGATGGCTGCTGTCTTAGCCACTCTCCAGAGTCAGGCCCAGCCTCAGAAAGAGACACCCCCAGAAATTATCCATATTGCAGATGCAGAAAAGGAGATCACATCCATCAATGGAGATGAACGAACCACCAAAAAAGGATTCTACACAAAGCATGATTCCAGAAAAGGATATTAAAAACATGGTAGAACAGCAGGTGCGAGAAGCTTTAGCATAATCCAAGAGTGGAGCATCTATTCAGACGGGTAGACCTTACCCCGAAGAGTTCGATGCAATCCAATACCCGAAAGGTTTCGTACCACCTCTGTTTAAGACTTTTGATGGAATAGGAAACCCTCGGCAGCATGTCGCACATTTTCGTGCTAGTTTCTGCAATGCCAGTGGGAGCGACGCTTTACTCTTCTTCCAGTTCGTCAGTAGTTTATCAGGGATTGCCTTTGATGGGTACGCAGAATTGTCGAACGGTTCAGTAAAGACCTTTTCAGAACTGGAGAATCTCTTCATTAAGCAATCTGTCGGGGCTCAACACCACATCACTATCGGTGATCTAGTGGTGGAGCAACAAAAGCCGAACGAGACTTTAGTGAATTACATACTTCGATGGAGAAACTTAAGCATGAAGTGTGAACCACAGCTTCAAGAACAACATGCAGTCGGTATCCTACTTAAAAGTATCCATGGCCCGATAGCACTTCTCCTTAAAGGATTTACAATCAAGACTTTCGAGAAGTTGCTTAGCAAGGCCGGGAGCTTGCAAGAAGAGGCAAAACAGTTAAGTTTCGCGGACAAGAACGATAAGCAGAAGCCTGTGAAAACATTCGAAAAGAAATCTGGAATCATTGCGGCAGTAGATAAGGGCAAGCAGCCGGTGCAGATACTGATCGAACGGCCACGACTCTAGTTATCAACCACCACAACGGACTTATCAGCAACCTCAACAGGATTATCAGCAACCTCGTCCGAGCTATCAGTCGCCTCAGCATTATGAACAACCACCTCGTTCATCACGCACTTTAAGAGAACTTCTAAACAAAGAATACCCATTCAAAACTGAAGCATTAGCGAAGATGTTCCGTGGCTTAATGAAGACACCGGATTTTCGACGTACGTAGCCCAAGAAGCCGGAGGAAGTCAATAAGAAAGATCATCTGAACTATTGCCCTTACCACCAGATGCTTGGACACAAGATAGAGGATTGCATCACTTTCAAGAGTTGGCTTGATGAAAATCTCCAAAAAGGGAACATAACGATCCCAAAGGAATAATGAAGGAACCCCAGAAGGGAGGTTCCGTCAATGTTATTTCAACGGATCCTATTGTTCTAATAGACCCTTACACGACTGATGATGGATGGAGTACTGTCTGGACAAAGTCATCGAAGAAAATTTTGGATCACATCCTGGCCGCTTCGGTATGCGCTTCAACTCAGAGCTTGAAACCTGTCGAGCCGGCACTATCACTTGCGATTGAAGAACCGCCCCATAAGGAGGAGAAGATCGTGGAAGAAAAGAAGACTGAGGCTCCAAAGGGTAGACTAGGGGCTGCTTATCCTAGGATGGTTGTTTCCGATTCGGGGGAGAAATCCCTTGAACTCCTGACTTTGTATAATTATTTTCTCGCCCCGGTGGGATCTTATAATAATAAGGGTTATGTCGTTGGCTACGTTTTGACTGTCTCTAACGATCATGTAACTAACGACAACCGGCTTAATCTGGATCTCGATTCCAGTACAAATAACGATTCTCAAATCATATGTAACCTTGATGACGACGACGAAGAAGGTGTTCACAAAGGAGGCTACCAAAGCACAACAAGCAACGAGTCCATTTTTGAATTCTGAGGGGCTCCGATCATGATAGAATTAGAACCATCAGACACCGATGCAACTTCAGAAAAGCCAGTTGTTCCAATTGAGGAGGATACACCGGCAGATTCAACACCAAATTGAGAAGAAATAACTGAAGTAAATTTAAGAAGTAGAAAGGTTCTACCCCCGAGAATGGGTCCGAAGGATGAAGGAAAGCAGGTGGTTGCTCAAGAAGAACCAATCCCGGCAGAGGAATTACCCATTCGGGAAGAAACCGAGGAACATGGTAATAAAGTGGACTACAACGTGCTAGCCCATCTTAGGAAGCTACCAGCCAAAGTTAGCATATACGACGCTCTGATCCTGTCAAAGGAGATGAGAGAGGCTCTGATCAAGGCTTTACTTGATCCAGAGATTTGTTTAGCTTAAATGGCCGGTGATTCCTTCGATGAGGTTTGCTCGTTAAAAGAACAGCGAGGTGTTACCTTCACGGAGAATGATCTATTACTAGGAACAGCAGATCACAACCGACCGTTATACATTTCGATCACTAATGGAAAGTTTACACTCTCGCAGTGTTGGTTGATCCGGGAGCATCAATCAACATAATGAATCTTCGGACGCTAGCATATTTGGAAATTGATGCTCGTGAGCTTGAAGCTGACAAGATGTTATTAAGAGGCTTCAATCAAAAAGGAGAAAGAGATCTTGGATCGATAACACTACTAATGAAGACCGGTGATTTAGCAATAACAACCGCAAAATTCCACATAATTGATTCTGAGACATCGTTCAACGCTCTACTGGGTCGGTCATGGATCCATGAAAACCTGATGGTACCGTCATCTCTGCACCAGTACATCAAGTATTATGAAGGATGGGAACAATGCATCAAAGGTGACTTACAACCGTTCTCCGTACACGAGATTAGAATTCATGAAGATGCGGCCTACTACGCGCCCCTGAAGAAAATAATCTTTTCCGAAATACCATACCAAATGAAGCAAAAGAAATCCGAGACGATGAAGAACCTGAAGTTCTAGTTCAACAGTTACTCACCACTCCCTTACGGCGAGATGGTGAATATTTCTCCAGAACTCGCACCCGAGGTCGAGGCCGGGGACGAGGACGTGGAAGAAATGTTGGAACAGTTGGACAGAAGAAACCGGTCGTCGACGTTGATTGGGAGAGGACTTTCGAAGAAGGAGAAGAAATCAAGAAAGAAGCAGCAACAATAAGTCAAAAGAAACCCCAGTTCAAGATCTCTCTAGAAGATGAAAAGAATGAAGAATATAAATCAATGTACGAGAAGATTAACCATCATGTTCATACTATGACCCTGACCCCGATCCATTCTAATAAGATCGAGGGTATGGTGGTCAAGGAAGTACATGGTGGTGGTACCAAGCCAATCAAGTTTTACCGTGGTGCTTCTTCTTCCAATACTGAAAAAGATGTACAATTTGAAGATGTTACTTCTTCTGAATTAATGGAACTGCCATTTGAGTGGTACTCTCCCTGTGTTCAAAATTTAATTCAACGTGGTGTCTTACCTCGACAATGGACAAAAGGCCGATCACAACACTTTGAAAAATTATGGAATAATGGCGGTCGGCCTCCCAATTCAAAACATGGTCTCGGATTCGGCACAGTAGGATCAGTTGATGATACGGGATTTTGCATAGTTGTCACTTATGAACCTAATAAAGACTGCTTGGAAGCTTCAGAAGATCCCGAAGATCTACCAATCGGAGATGCCCCACTAGAATTCAAAGAAGAAATCAAATCTACAATAGAGGAGTTAATGGAAGTTAACTTAGGTACTGTCGAAGAGCCTAGGCCAACCTTCGTTAGCTCCTTACTCAATAAAAAAGACTCCGAAGACATAATCAAGCTACTAATGGAATTCAAGGACTGTTTTGCTTGGAGTTACAACGAAATGCCGAGATTAGCTCCGAAGTCTCGGTTCACAAGTTAGGAGTAGATCCTACTGCATTCCGATCGAACAAGCTCCTAGAAGAATACATCTAGAAATTGAGCAATAAGTAATAGCCGAAGTTAAGAAGCTAATAGACGCTAAATTTGTCCTTGAAGAACAATACCCTACTTGGTTAGCCAACGTGGTGCCAGTCAGAAAGAAGAATGGTCAGATCAGAATCTGCGTGGATTTCAGAGATTTAAAGAAAGCATGTCCAAAGGATAAATTTCCACTACCAATCCCAGAACTGATGATCGACATTGCTTCAACACATGAAATGTTTTCATTCATGGATGGATCATCGGGATACAACCGGATAAAGATGGCACCGGAAGAAGAAAAGCTCACGGCATTCAGAACGCCGATCGGAGTATATTGCTACACAGTAATGCCATTCAGACTAAAGAACGCAGGAGCAACATACCAAAGTGCGATGATGAAGATTTTTGATGATCTCATTCACAACCAAGTTGAGTGCTACGTGGATGATGTGGTCATCAAAAGCAAACTGAAAGAAGATCACCTGTATGATTTGAGAATTGTTTTCGAACTACTAAGACAATACAACCTTAAGATGAATCCCTTAAAATGCGCCTTCGGCGTCACCTCCAGGAAATTCTTAGGATTTGTTGTCCGACATCACGAGATTGAAATTGATCCGGAAAAGATTAAAGCTATCTTAGAAATGCCACCTCCTAAAACCTTGAAACAACTATGATCCTTTCAAGGGAAGTTGGCATATCTTCGACGCTTTATATCAAATTTGTCAGGAAGGTGTCAGCCTTTTTCTGCTTTGGTTAAGAAGGATGCCAAGTTTACTGGGGACTCCAAATGTCAACATGCCTTCGATGACATCAAACGATACTTAATGACACCTCCTGTCTTAGCAGCCCCAGTTTCAGGTAGACCGTTGATACTTTATACCGCGGCTTTAGATGACTCCCTTGGAGCCCTGCTAGCCCAGGTCAATGATGAGGGAAAAGAAATTGCTATCTACTACTTAAGCCGTCATCTAATCCCGACGGAAGTAAAGTATCCTCCTATTGAGAAGCATTGTTTGGCCCTGATCATCGCCGCACAAAAGCTCAGGCATCACATGCTTTCTCATAAGGTCAACCTTATTTCGAGAGTTAATCCGTTGCAATATTTGATGACCCGACCGACACTTTCTGGCAGACTTGCCAGGTGGTCGATGATACTGTTGCAATTTGACTTAACTTTCGTTCCTCTTCGTGTCGTAAAGGGACAAGTAATAGCTGACTTCCTTGCAGCACACCCTTTACCGGCAGATTTGCCTCTCGATGACGACTTACCTGACGAGCAGATAATGAACCTAGAAGACCCTGATGATCGACGTTGGGAACAATACTTCGACGGAGCGTCCTCAGCATAGAAGAACAAAGAGTTCCAAATGATAGTGCCCGGTAAGGCAGGAATCAGACTAATCTTTATAACACCGGAGCGGGGGATGTTAAGATACTCCTACCAGTTAACAGAGCAGTGCACAAACAACGAGGCAGAATACGAAGCCATCATAACAGGACTAGAACTAACTATTCAAATGGGAATAACGGACATCAACGCCTACGGAGATTCTCAGTTGGTCATTCAACAGGTCGCCGGACAATACAAAATTTTAAAGCCAAGACTATAGTAAAAATTACATCCAATATTCAGGGAAGTCAAAAACCTTGGAAGGAGGGTGCAAATAAATAGGGAAATATTTATTATCGGATGTAGAATTGGACATTTTAGTGTGACAGACTAAAATATTCAATTTGGTCCTATTGTTTGAGAGTCGAAGTGTAGATGTTAGCCCTCAGGTGAGGGGAATATGGGAGCTCTGAAGTGGCAGCCAGTATCCTCCCAGCCTAGCCGCAGATTCAGTAATCAAACATAGGATTAGTCAATGTTCTTTGCACCTGGACCAAAGGGTAAAGAATAGGAATGCTCTTATTTTTCATAATACAATTCAAGAATTCTATTTAAATTCACCATTCACTTAATTTTCTAAAAACAAGGAGAATGATACTTTTTCTGAATTATTTAAATCAACTTAATTTCAAGCATTAGTTTACTTTAGTTACTTTTTAGTTTACTATGTTAGTAAGTAATTCCTTTAAATTTAGCTGATAACAAATCTGTTAAAAACTTCCCTGTGGGATCGATAACCAGGACTCCATTAGAGCCCTGTATTACTTGATACGATACGTATACTTGCGTAGAATCCACATTATACATTCCATCATTAAATCATATATATATATTTAAAGCGGGATCAAGTTTTTGGCACCGTTAAACTTAAAAATTGCAAATATATTAAAAGTGGGTCAATAAGTCATTAGCCCATCAAATCAAGAAAAGAACTCTGTCTTACACATTAATAAACAATACATTATACAGAAGGTTTTTTGATCAGATGTGATTAAGATGCCTGAGCGGGTCCGAGGCTCGTGAAATTGTCAAAGAGGTACACTCAAGACTCTGTGGCGCTCATCAGTCGGGTCCGAAAATGAAAATGAAGATTAAAAGACTAGGGTACTACTGGCCCTCAATGATGATCGACTGTATAAAGATCGCCAAGAGCTGTCACCAATGCCAAGTGCATGGAGTAGTTCTACATCAACCTCCAAATGTGCTACATCTAACAATCGCATCATGGCCATTTGAGTGTTGGGGCACAGATATAGTGGGTCCGATAGAACCACCTTCTTCAAGAGGACATTGCTTCATCCTTGCAGCTACAAACTACTTTTCTAAATGGGCAGAGGCTATACCACTCAGGGAAGTGAAGGCACACCACGTGCTACAATTTTTTAAGAACCAAGTTGTCTACCGTTTTGGGGTACCGCGCAGAATCATTTCAGATAATGGGTCGGCATTCAAAAGTACAAAGATCAACAATTTTGTCAAAAGACATGGAATCAATTGGCGATACTCAACAATCTACTATCCAAGAGCAAACGGCTTGGCCGAGGCTTTTAATAAAACTCTCGTTTAAATTCTAAAGAAAACTTTGGACGACAACAAGAGAAATTGGCACGAGAAGTTGTTAGAAGCCTTATGGGCCTACAGGATGACTTTTAGGACTCCTACTCAGTTTACGCCTTACGCTTTAGTGTACGGGTCTGAGGCAGTGTTACCATTGGAAGTCCAGCTTCCATCACTCAGAATTACAGTTGCAAATAAAATTACTACAGAAGAAAATGCCAAATTATGACTGGAAGAACTGGAAAGCTAAATCAGATAATCTGGTCTGCCCAAGAACTTTCAAAGTTGGTGACTTAGTTCTTGTTCTCAGAAGACCTATTCTTGCACATCACAAAATAGGAGGTAAATTTGAACCAACATGGGAAGGGCCGTTCGTGGTCAAGACAGTCTACTCAGGAGGTCCTACCAGCTTGTGAATTGCCATGGAGAACGACTTATGCTTCTAATCAATGGACGGTATTTAAAGAAGTATTACGCAACCTGATGTTTCGAAGGGTGGCCTCTAAAATAGAATCTTATCCCTAGAAACACGGGTGAAGTAATCACTTTGTGACTGGGTCCGAACCCAAAACAAAATAAAATGGATGATAAAAAATAATCTCATCAACAAAAAAGTTAAAAAAAGGAAAACATGGGAAATCGTAATAAAAAAATGTCAATCTTTCCTTTTAAATCCATTCATTCCTGATATTTTCTCATCTCTTCCAACTTCCTTTAAATTAAAATAAGTGAATAAGAATCTTCAGTGATAAATATTTTCTTAATGTTCTTGTTCTTAGTACAACCCCTGATCCTTTCCTTGTCTTTTTCGTAGGGAAATGTCGAACGGGCGGATGGTCCTAAACTTTAAAAATGGCTTGAGTCTCGCACTCGATGAAAAGAGGGTGAAGGATGGAGCAGTGATAGAAATTGATTCCGACTTCACGCCGGCCAACCTACAGAGATGAAGAAAATGATCGGGTCCCGAGCTGACAGAGAAGAGCTTCACAACCAGACAGTGATGAAGATGGGTGGCCCAAGCCACCAATCCAACAATAAAAAGAGAAGGACAAACATCGAGGAAACCAAGAAAATCAAGTCAGTAGTTGCCACGGTAAAGGGCAGGCTTGTCAGCGCCGCGCCCGTAGAAATTCAAGGGGTGAGGAGAGCTACTCTCACTGCTACCCAAAGAAGGAATAAGAATCACCGTATCCGCAAGATGTTGACTAAACTAGCAGCAGATCAACACGAAGAGACAGCCGCTTTTGCTGGCACACACATTTCAAAGATACCAGTTCGTCAGGAACTAGAAAGAAGAAATTCAATGCCAAGAAAATCAGAACAAATCGAAGAAGTGCCAAGAAGAACAGAAATAGAGTCAGTGCCTCGACGCCGGACAGAGGTACCAGATCTGAAGAACCTTGTTGCGGAAGCAATCCTAGAGGATGTCCCGACAGAGACAATCCCCAAGGAGCCAAGGTATACAGGAGAACATGACGGGATTGAGCCATACATCCCGCAGTATGTTACTAGGCCTTGTCACTTGCAGATAATCCCAGAATATGAATTAGAAAGAATGCAAAATGTTGAGAAGAAGACTTTTTATACTCTGAAAGGATTAAAGGCAAGATAATCAACATTTTGGAAGGCCTCGAGTTACACACAGATGTATTCTCAGAATATGAGCAACAACAGATTGTGGATTGCATCTTGGATCTTCAGAAGTTGGGTCGAGCAGGCCGTCTGAGGGAAAAAACTTATTCAGAACCCCGGAGATGGATGCCAGGGAAAGGAAGAGTCACAATACAGTGCGGATGTTGCTATAACTTTGTAGAGGACAGAAAAGGAAATCCACCAGGGATACTTCGTCGCAGTGAGGTGGATCCAATGCCGAGGATAATTAAAAGAATGGTGAAAAGAATGGTAACGTGGAGGGTACGCGACGGATCGCATACCCAACGGTTGTATCATCCACATTTACCAGAAAGGCGACTGCATACCTCCACACATAGACCACCGCGACTTTGTCAGACCATTCTGCACTGTTTCGTTAGTCAAATAATGCAATATCATGTTCGGATCTGACCTCCAGATAGCAGGCCCGAGTAAGTTCTGAGGGCCTGTGGAGATACCACTTCCTGTAGGTTCCGTCATGATATTAAAAGGAAATGGAGCAGACATCGCAAAACATTGTATACCGGGAATGCCAGTGGAGCGGCACTCCGTTACTTTTAGAAGGATGGAGGACAGAAAGGAGCCTTACCACTTCCAGCCAGATCCAGAATTGGAGAGTCTCCGGCCCTACGAGCTGTAAGTTACATGGGAAATAGCACACCTCCAATGCACATCCATGCGGCATTCTTGCCAAGGGTGGCTTGGAAGGTGATGTTATTACCCTTGTTTCTTACTATTCAGACATGGATTTTTGATAAATGCTTTTGGATGTATCAACAAGAAGTTTATACAGTCCGTTTTGGATTCACATGGATTGTACGAGACATTAAATTTCTGAGGAAAGTGTCATCATGACTAGATCAAGTTATATGATATACTTTCAGCAAGTTGGAATGAAAATGACTACGTCATATTTTGCCTTCACCTCTTTTTATGCAAATTGACTGGAAAGCACCATTAGAGTTAAATGAACTTTGAACGAAGAATAGAAGAGAAAAGAAAATAAATGAGAACTTTTCCTAAAAATCTAAATAGTAAAATGAACTTCAAATTCACAGGAACACTAAATGAACAACAAAAATAAAATCAGATCGCTAAAGGACAAATGAAATGAACCTAAACCTCAAATTGAATTCCAGTCTAAATACATCTTTTAAAACCCTCCAATTCTTCTTCAAATCAAGATCTACTTCAGACCTCCTTTAAAGCCCTCTCTCGGGATGACTTCAGAACCACGAAAGTTTTTCGATTTGGTTCTGATGGCATAGATTCATACCCTTCGCCAAATAATCAAACTTTGATTGATGATCATGGGATGTGGAACACTTTCACATCTCATCTCAATCTCCCGCTAAATTCAAATCTCCACAATACATTTCAATTCAAAATTTCTGAGACTGGTACCTACATTCTAGTTCTTATTTCGAGATCGATACCTACATTTCGATTCTCATTTGAATTGATACCTACATTTCAATTCAAAATTTTTGAGACTGGTACCTACATTCCAGTTCTCATTTCGAGATCGATACCTACATTTCGATTCTCATCTGAATTGATACCTACATTTCGATTCTCATCTGAATTGATACCTACATTTCAATTCAAAATTTCCGAGACTGGTACCTACATTCCAGTTCTCATCTCGAGGTCAGTACCTAAATTATGATTCTCATCCTCTTCGAGGTCGATACCTAAATTTCAACTCTCTTTCGAGATTGATACTTAAATTTCAATTCTCATCCCTTTCGAGATCAGTACCGAAATTCTAATTCTCATCATTTTCCCGTCGATACTCAAACTCAGATGCTTACTCTGAGACTGCTACCTAAAATCCAGTTTTCTCCGTAATCCCGAGGTTGAAACTCGGGTTTCAAATCTCATTTCAAATCCAAATTTCCTCAAACTGATTTTAAATCAAACTTCAATCTAAATTGGAACTCCAAATCAAAAATCTAAACTCACACATCAAAACTTGAACATGAAATGAAATGAAATCTAAATCAAAATTCTCCAAATCTTGTGATTTGGAATTCACCTCCTTTTCCTTTCCCCAGCGAGAGTTCAGGAACCTCCAGTCTTGGAAATATACCTGATACTCCCCAGCGGAAATTTTTCTACTATGTCCTAAGTTTGTCACTTGGACATCTTTGTTGGTTTTGTTGATCTCTTCGGTCAACGCCAATACTCGCGGTGTGCTTGGTTAGCACACCACACCTATTGGGGGTATATTTGTTGACCTCATTTTTGATGAGGCTTTCTCTTCTCTCTTTAGTACTTAGGATCTAGCCTTAGGCTTTTCCTTTGACTATCTTAGAGGACTAGAGATGAAACCTACCCCTTTAGAAGCTCAACCACTTCTTAACTCCCTGCAAACCCCACAAGCTTGATTATAAACCCCTAATCACCTAGAGGGTTGAAATCAAATGTGGAGGTTTAAAGGATGAGTTCCCTATAGGACTCTTTGGCCTTAGGATCACCCACAGGTGGCTTGGTGCAGTGAGGGCCGACCTACACATACATTACACTTTCACACACATTCCAAATCCTAAAACTATTCATGCCTAGCTTGACTTCCTGACTCATGTGGATAATTCATATGGATGGTCCTTAACCCCTCAGCCCCTGGCTAAGAGGGTTAGGAACAACATAGTGAATGCCTCAAATGGGTCCCCTTATGGCTGTTATGGGCTTAATATGGCTTCATGGCTCAAGCAAAGTGATTATACTTTACTCAAATTTGATCAATCTTCATTTTTCCAAAATTTCAATTTTTGACCCCCGGGGCCCCGGACCCACCAAACCTACTAAAATCAATCTAATTCAATTCTAAACATCAATTCAATATCCCCAATATCAATCTAGACCAAATCCAAGCCCAATTTGATTGGCATTTAAATCCAATTTCATTTTTAAGCTTAAAGCCCAATTTTGACCCATTACCCAAACTTAGCCCAAACCAACCCAATTCAATCCCAATTTGACCCAGATCTTTTCTAGATCCTTCCTAACATCCCCACAAACAAAACACTAACATAATTTGCCCAAAATTTGGACCCAAGCCCTACTCAAATTCAACCCAAACCAAAAATCCCTTAAATGGGCCTACACCCAAACCTAACCCAAATAGGCCCAAATCCCAAAATCAAAAACCCAACCAAAGATGAAACCTCTTTGAAACACTCCCATAAATATTTCTCAACATTAATTTTACATCAATTTCAACATTAGCCCAACCTTAGCCCAAGTTAGTCCATTTTGACCTATTTTGACCCTATCACTAAAGAGACCCAATTTAGACTCAATTCAATTCTAAACCACCTCAAGCTTGATCCAAATCATTCATGACACATCCTTAAACTAAACCCAACATTTATTTGGCATGGCCCTTTGCAAAATTTTCATCTAAAGCCCCACTTCCAAAAGACATTCAAAAGCCCAAACCCATCCTAAAGCCCGCACTACAATCTCAACTCCTCCTCACTTAATTAAAATCATTCCTAAGTCCTAAATCAGCAATCAAACCTTTCTAAACAAAGCCATATGAAAAATCATCCAAATTTTACACCAAAATACCAAAATTCCTTAAACCCATTTCCATGAAACCAAGCCAAGCCTTCCTAAGCCATAGACAAGCCATAAAGCCATGCACAAGCCACATGGGAGCCATGAAAGCCACTTTACACCTCACCATCCCATTATTGGTAAAAGGAGGGCCTTCTTTCTTAAACCTCCCTTAAACCTTTTTAACCTTATTTATGCTACACACTAAACCATGTTTAGCCACCTCACCATGGATAAGGACTTCACTACCCCAATTCGACTGACCCAAATGATTCTCCCTCGGCCCGAGGTCAAGCCTTGGATGGTGAACCTAGCCCAAAACCAAGGGTTGACCCAAACCTAGCCAAAATCACCCCTTTCCCATTCCATTTCAATTCACCACCTTTACACATGGCCAACTCCGATTGACTTCACCATTGCCAAGCCACCGCCCTCACCTGGTCGAGATGGTGACCCATGCCCAGCCGGCCGGCCACCCCAACCGCCGGAAAACCCCATGGCCGAGACCTTGGGAGGAGCCCAACATTGAAATTCTCCTTCGTTGAGTCGTCCCATGCTTAATGGCTGCCATGGCTCGTTCTTCCCTTGACCTAAGCGGTGATCCGAACAATCAAATCCCCACAGGAGGCCCTCCAGCCACTCTTATTTAAACACCACCTCCTCTCGGCCAAGAGGGGCATTGAAACAAACCATACAGAAACTCTGCCAAAATCATTCCACACTCTCCCCCACACCTGGAGAACTTGATCCCCACTGAAATCCCCCTGCCATTTCCTCTCTGTGAGCTCAATTTTAGAGTTGAAATTCAAGCCCAAAACCGGGACACTTCACCACGGTGAGTCGATCCTCAAATTGATTGACCCTACACCTTCACCGGACCGAGAGGAGAAGTTTCCCGGTAAAAGCCCCCTCACCGGGCCGGCCATTGCTTCCGGCCTCCAAGCTTTGTGATCGTCTGTGGTCACTTTTGTACCTAGGCGATTCACCGGGCCGAGGGACTTCATCCGGAGCTTGCTTGGACCCAATCGAACGTGACACAACTCTCAGATCGAAGCTTCACTTCTCTGAGCAAAGGTATGAGCTCTCTCTTCCTCCCGAGCTTCTAGAGATTCTCCATTTGATATGAATCAATTTCAATGCATGCTTACCATATGGATGTGTTCGTCTCTTCAAGACGAATCCATAGAGCATAATAACACAAAAATCGGTTGAGAATCAAGTGAGTTCTTAGGGTTTTAGTGTGGACGGTCACGGGTGCACACCAATCGTAGACGATGACTAGGAGCCGTTGGATCATGCGTGTATCGGATGGATGGCTTGGATCGCTTCGGACCAGAAGATGTTACGTGAAAGGCGGGCCCCGGGACGGCTGACTCAGATGGCGGCGCCCAATCACAGCGCGACACGCACCCCTTCAGAGCCGCCGAGGTTGACGCGGCGCCGCGTGTATAAGTAGAAAAATAGGGTTATTTTCCTATTTATTAAATACACAAAACTTCAAAAATGCATAACTTTGTGTAGAAAAATCCTAAAAATAAAATAAAAATACCCTCTTGCTCAGTGAATAGAGGAAAATAATGTGAAAAAGAAATTAAGAAATTTCATTAAGTATTTTACTTTTAATGATTTATTTACTCTCTATGGTATTTTAATTATCCATTTGCATAGACAATTCACCATGGCATGAGACCATAGGGCTTTTGAAGCCTCTAATCTAGGGAACATTCCCTGAATTTTCCAAGGTCAGAGGCCATCCCTATGAGAAGATATTGATTTTCCAAGTTCGTGTTACTGTTTTGAGTATTTTAATTCCAATAATTAGCATGTTGAGAAATAAATTCTAGGAAAATTTGGTAATTTTCTTATGACCAGAGGAACCTAAAAAAAATAGATTTTGAGTTAATTCACTTGGAACAACCCTAATTGGCCTAAATACCCAAAATTTAACTTTAATTAATTAGGGTTAACCACACATCAAATTAACTTGAAAACAATTCTCCACTGATCTTTAGGATCAGAGGAACATCACATAAAAATTTGAAGTCAATTGGACTTGATTAACCCCACCAAATGGGTTGATTAAGCCTCTTAAGCAAAATGGATAAAATTAAACTTTAAAAATTCATAACACTCAAAATACTTTTCAAAATTCACAAAAATGGTTTTGTAGCTTCTCTGATATCATAGGAACTTAAGAAAATTAAATTTGTAATTTTCTAAAAAAGTTGATTTTTATCATTATTTTAATATTTTTAATAATTAAAAAATAATAAAATTCATAAAAATATTAAAAATCACCAAAATGTCACATTTTGAGTTCTAATCACTTAGGAATAAACCAAATATTTATTTTAAGTCTCTAGGATAAGATATTGAATTTTAAAGGCTTAATGTAATTTTTAATATTAAAAAATTTATTTTCCAACCATTTCACTAAAATAATTCTAATAAATCAAAGAAAAATCAGAAAAAAAAAAAATTTGTTTCTCTGGACTCCTTGAGGTCATAGAGATTTAAGAAAAATATAAAATCCATTTTTCAACTTTAATTTTATTTTAAAATTAATTAATACTCCAAACCTCAAAATAATTCTAATAAATAAAATATAATTCTAATCATTAGGAACATCCCATAATTTTCTTAAGGACAGAAACATTTCCTTAGTCATGTTATTGAATTTTCCTTGAAAACCCCTATTTTCAATTAAAAATAATTACATAAATAAATTAAATACAGAAAAATCATATTTTCTCCTCTAATGTCTTAATTGACATGTGAGTGAGGTTACATAAAAATTTTAAGTTCATTTGAGCTTAATTTAGTGAGTTATAGAATTATTAAGCTTGAAGGGCAAAAGGGTAATTAAAAATTTCAACCCTTAATTAAAATTTTAGGATTAATCAAAAAGGGGAGGGTAAAATATTTGATTTTAAACTGATATTACATGATTGAAACTTAAATGATTGAGGGTAGAAACCTACTAACAATTTCAAATATAATTAAAATAAAACTTTAATTAATTAATTAATTGAAATTTTGGAAGAATAATAAGAATTGAAATTATTAAAATAGGGATATTCTTAAGAGGTTATTTATTCTTTAATTTAAAAATCCCTAAATAAATCACTTCAATAATACTTAATTCTTATTTAAAAAAAATTTAAATAATAATCCAAATTAAAATTAAACTAAAATTAAATTAAACTAAAATTATATTAAATTAAATTAAAATTAAATTAAATTAAATTAAATTAAATTAAATTAAAATAAAATTGAATTAAAATTAAATTAAATTAAATTAAATTAAATTAAAATTAAAATTAAATTAAATAAAATAAAATAAAATTAATTGAATTAAATTAAATTAAAATCAAATCAAATTAAATTAAAATTAAATTAAATTGAACTAAAATTAAATTGAATCTAATTAAATTAAAATCATTTAACAACAAACCTAAACGAAATCATTAAGATTTAAATCTAAAATAATTTGAACACTATTCTAAACTTAAACTATTTTTTTATAATTAAGTCAAAATTAAAATTAAATCATTAAGTTTAAATCATTAAAATACTTAATAAGTTCATTTGCCCTTTTAAAGCTCTTATTATTATAACTCTTAAATGAGGTATCAAGTGAAGTGTTACTTCACTTATAGGATATTCAAATGTCCTAGTTCACTGAGCAAGAGAACAAAACTTAAACTCCTGGATGATTAATTCACTTGTATAATTAAATTCACTTGGAATTAAAACAATCCTAGAGGTATTGAAAAGATGTTTAAGACTCGTCTTAAGCACTTCCTCAATATGATGGGATGTTTATAAGAACAATTGAACTCAATTTTTCTTTGATGAAGAAAATCATCCTTAAACCAAGACACAAGAACCTAGACGTCATAAGAGATGACTAGTTATAGGATTAGGAATTTGGTAGACAACCAGAACCCTTTCCCTTAGCTTTACCTAGGTACTTGTTGAAACATTTAAATGTCTTAACATGTGTTTTAAGTGCAGCTTGGGATGACGGGAAGACCCTCCATGTACGCTTTTATTTAATTACAATTTACTTTATTGCAATTTACTTACATGCACTGTACTTTACTTTTTCTTGCATGATAAACAAGACTGTTGCATGAAAACCAAAACCTTTAGGATAGCCCCTAAACTGAATCTAAAACTAAATTAAAAGTCATTGCAAGATAAAATTGACCTCCACAACATTTTAAAATATAAAACAACTCAAAATTTAATCACAAACAGAACAACAAAACTACAATCATAACTAAATTAAAACGTCTCATTGAATGATCGGGAATACCTCGGATGACGTAACCCACGTGTTGCTAACGGAATTTCCCACGGTCTAAATGAAAGTGTGGAACTCATTCAGTTGAGTTTAGCAAATTCATCTGGACTAAGTGAATTCGATGAAAATAACGGTGCCGGGATGACGGAACCGTGGGATCTTAATCGGTTCTGTTTAATTAACTTTAAGATTTGTTTTAATTAAAACACTAAAACACTTGGATTTTAAGATTTTCTCTAAACCAAAACACTTCTCTCATCTCTTGATTTATGACTTCTAAAACTAAACCTCTGCAACAACAAGGGGCTCGGAGCATAGTGGGCAACATGGCCATCGTCATCAGCAAGACCTGAGTCTACTTCAGCAAAACTTTCCTTAGAATTAAATAACAAAGCCATAGGACTTCGAGGTAGTTTGCCTAGTGCAACATAAATCATCAACTCTTCGTTAGGCATTTGCATGATCATGTCATGTAAATTAAGCCCTAACCAGTCTTAGGACTCTGAGGTAGTCGTTTGATACGACATAAACCCTCATATCTTCCAGGTTATTTGTATGATCATGTCATACAAATATAAGCCCTAATTAAATAAAATTGGCAGGATTGCAATATTAAATAAATCCTTAAATTGAAGCCAAACAATAGAATAGTTGGAGAAGTTGTCAAGATTTCTTCTTGGATCCTCAGCTTCTCCTACTTCTCTTCCCTTGAATTCCCAAAATAAATTGTCGTAAATTTGATCCATTCCCTATTGAAATTTCCAAAACTCAATCCTTTGAAAACCTTAAACTTTGAAATTCTTGAGAGCAAAACAACTAATCATTATCGAGAGTTTTCTTAAATAATTCCCGTCATTTAAGATGTAATTAACTATAGGGGCTTGCCCTTATAGGGAACTTTAAGAACCCAAGTAATATAAACCCTGTTTAATTCCTTTATATTAAACAGGGGAACTTGTCGACTTATAAAATTGGTTCACAGACCAAATAGATGTCACAAATCTTCTAGTTTATTTAATCTAGCCCCATTATCAAGCAGTTGTCTATTCTTCGGGATAGATACACAGTTTGTGAAGCGGTGCTCGTTTATATAAACTATTTGGGATGTGAGATCGGTTTGATTTCATATCTTAAAATTTTCAAGTTTAAAAAATTATTTTCAAAATAAAATACTACTTTCTAAATTATATATATATATATATATATATATATATATTTAAATTAAATTTAAAATCTAAAATTCGCCGACAATTTCTATAGGGGACCCCTTTTCAAAATACAACACGCACAACCTAAAAATATGCCGACAGGATGCTTGAAAAACTCTTAGAAACTCTTCAACTATTTTAAAAGGAACAATTTGGGGCGTAAAAAAGGGTCCACTAACGTTCATTTGTGTCCACCACGTGTCTATCTAATCCATTAGAAAGTCAAGTGTGTGAGTCTAGTGAGTCCATAGAGTTTCTAGAGTGTTAATTAGTGAGTTCAGATCGTGAAATTTATAAGGAATTCTTTGAGAGATTGTAATAGTGAAAGGGAAGTGAGAGAACTCTTCTTCATTGTCGTTTCAAAGGAGAATTCTACGTACTGTAAAGAAACGGAGAGATTCAGATGAACTTTAAGGAGTTTGCTTGGGGAGTAATTTAAGATAAGTTGTGTTTATTTAATTGGTTTGTAAAAGTTTGCTTTTATATATGAATCCAAGTTTTGTTGTATCCTCTCCATGAAATCTGAGTAGTTTTTCTGTCTTTCTCCTTGTTTTGATATTTTTGTGAAATGGTAAATTGAATTAGTGTGCCAAGAAAAGTTTAAAGAAGTTGTGATAATCTTTTACTTAAATCTTAATTTACTTTCAATCTGGCCAATTGATTAGTTAACATATGTTGAGTTTAATAACTATAGTAAAGATTACATCCGAGATTCAGGGAGGTCAAAGTCCTTGGAAGTAGGGTGCAAATAAATAGGGAAATAATATTCATCGGGCGTAGAATTGGAGATTTTAGAGTGACAGGCTAAAATCCTCAATTCGGTCCTATCGTTTGGGTGCTGAAGTGTAGATGTTAGCCCTCAGGCGAGGGGAACGTGGGAGCTCCGAAGTGAGAGCTGGTATCCTCCCAGCCTAGCCGCATATTCAGTAACCAAGCATAGGATTAGTCAATGTTCTTTATGCCTAGACCAAAGGGTAAAAAATAGGTATGATCCTATTTGGCACAACACCATTTTAAACTAATTCAAATTATCCATTCACTTAAATTTCTTAACAAAGGAGAGATTCTTTCTTATATATTTGAACTTCACTTTATTAGTAGAATTAGTTATCTGTTAGTAGAACTAGTTTATTAAAACTTCATATTATTGTCGATTGCATATTAGTGACAGATAGACAATTTTAATTTCTTAGTTGTGATTCTGAATTGATTTCTATAATCCTAGTTTGTAACCTCTAAAATATTCCCTGTGGGATCGATATCCAGGACTCCACTAGAGCCCTGTATTACTTGAGCGATATGTATACTTGCGTTGAATAGTAACTCTGCGATTAAAAGAATATATTATATACTTGTTACAAAAATTAAAAATTACGCTAAGTTAGCGGAGCGGTTCAGTACACCCCAAAAGTTCTCCAAAAATTATACTCTGTTCCTTTGTGTTTATAGAGTAGCTCCCCAAAAAGTCTTTATAGAGTAGCTCCCCAAAAATTATTATACATGATTCAAATAACAAAGAAAAATAGAGAAAAATAAACCAATAAACAAAAACTATACCTACCTTTGGAAGTATAGATTCCTTATATATGTAAAATAACTTCCCAAGAACAACCTTTGTGTACCTGATTCAAAGAACCAGTCCATATAGAAAAACAAAATAACAATAAAAGCACACCAAACCTGCATCAAACATATACAATCCAGCTACTCAAAACATTAGCAAGCTAACTTCATTCCATAAATTAGGCATCTTGAAACCATAATTCTGCACCAAAAACCAGTACTAAGACAAACAGAGAGAAGGTTTTGGGGTGGGGGAGTTACATAACCTGTTCAACCTTAAAATTTCAAATCTGGCACACTCGGGGAAGCCTGCAACCTCATCAGACACAGCTGAGTGAAATTTACCCACGATTCAACTAAAAAGCTAAGCAGCTACAACCAACAGACCGCTACAGACAAACACCAGAAGTATTGAAAACCCAGATGGGAAACAAGGGAGCAACCTTCTCACCAGTTTGAGATTAGCTACAAACACCCAACCCCAAAACACTCACATAATTATATTCGTGACATCCAGAAAAACCTAAATACACAAAAAAAGAAGCAAAAATGAAAATAGGTGCTCTAAATTGTTCTGTATATACATATATGTATGTATGCACGTGCGCGCGCGCACACACACATATGTATATACATATATGTACATACATACATATATAGATATATGTACATACATAAATATGTAGATATCTATACATACATACATATATACACACATATATATCTATAAATACACACACAGACACACGCAAATGGCAGCTTCATGGTGCTCTGCTATGGTTTAGGTTTCATGGCAATTCAAAATTTGTGGAGGTGGCGGTTTGACTATGCTCATTCTTTCGCTAGGGTGCTTGCAGGTGGAGGGGAAAAGGGTGTCTCTAACACATTGGTTTTTACTCAACTCTTTCATGGTTCTCTAATTTGGGTGGAGAACAAGGTTTAATTAGGAAACTGGGAAACCACAGAGGTTAGCCAACTATATATATTTTTAAAGTTGAAAATGCTGCTTTGGCTTCTTCTTGTCGTTTTGCTCTAGTTGAGAGGTTTCTTATGGACATCCTAAACTCGAGCTAATTCATAAAAAGTTTAATCCTATGAAACTAACTAGAAGCTAGAAGATTGGTTTATTAGATGAGAGGCACATCCTCATACAACTCACTAAAGAGGAGGATTATGCTTGCCTCTTCAGGAGGAAAATTATGCTCATTGAGAATAAAGCCATGAAAATTCTCAAATGGACTATGGATTTTGATTCACAGACCAAACTTCTTATTATGCCTATTTGGATAAGATTCTCTGACCTTAAAATTGTTGACCTCACTTTTGGTTGAGGTCTAGTCTCTCTTTAGAATAGTTTAGAGTCTAGCCATAGGACTTTTCTGGTGACTTTCTTAGAAGACTAGTCTTAGAACCCCTCCCCTTTAGAAATTCAAACTTTTCTAACTTCACTGGGAGTTTTCATATGCTTAAAGCCTAACCTCCTGCTCCTGGGAGGAAGAGACCAAGCATAAGGAAGCCCAGGGGAAGTCTCATATAGGTGGTCAGATCTTAGGATTTACCCTGGGAGGTCTGGAACTTACACAATACACACACTCCCAACCCTAAAGCACATCCCATCTTGAGCCCCTAACTCTTTGGAAACTCATGTGTGTGGTTTTCCCAACCTCTTAGCTCCAAGCTAAGGTTTGGTTAGTACCAACACATAGAGGACCAAATGAGTGTTTTCCTTTGGTCCAAGACTCAACTTAAACAATCCCATGTTACTCACCTTTATCTAACCTCAAATTTTCTAAAATTTCAATTTTTGACCCCCCTGCTGTCAAATCTACCCAAGGTACCCCTAAACCTCAAACCTACCTAAAATTACCCAAAATTACCCATTTCTTTCCAAAATTTATTTAAAAGTATTCCCCACCACTCAAATTGACCAAAACTACCCAAATTTGCGAAAATACCCAAAATTTAGAAAATTACCAAAATACTCATCCTAGCCCAAAAACCCAAAAATTCCAAAAAATTTCCAAAAATTCCCAAAACCTCCCAAATATTTCCAATTTCATTTCTCTCAACTACCACATGAACTAATTTGACCAATTTAGCTCAATTTAACCAAAATCCCCATATGACTCATTTAACCCAAAAAGGCCCAAATCAAACCCAATGTCCACCCAATTGACCCCATTCTTGCCCAATTTCAATTCTAAACTTTAATTCAACATCTCTAGCCTCAATTAAAATGAAATCCAAACCCAATTTGACCCACATTTGAGTTCAATTTCACTTAAAATCCCAAAATCTCTAATTTTACCTAATTGTCCCAAATCACCCAAATTGAACCCAATGTCAATCAATTCCCCCCCAATCAATGTTGTAAACTCTTAATGACACTCTCCTAAATAAAATTGAACCATCAATTGCCCCTAATTTGAGCCCAAATCTCACCCAAATCCAATTTAAACCAAAACCCCCAATTTAACCCAAATTGAGCATGTGTCCAAATCACACCAAATTGAATGTCTCAATCCCTTTTAAAATTACCACCCAATTTATGTTGAGAAATCCTCATCATATCCCCATAAATCTTTTTGAACTATCAAGTTGGACCAAGTTCCACACAATGTTCAAAAATCAAATTCAATTTCATCAAATCCCATGTGCAAGCCGAATTTTGCCAAACCAACCATGCCAAAGGGTTCACCAGGTCACCAGTTATGCTTTGCAGGGTAGGAAATGAGTTTAAGTCCATTTGGGCTCGATTTGGGCAAAGTCTGAGTCAAAACACCACTTTTGGGAGGTTTTGTTGTGTTTTTCACCAATACTACCACAATACAACTGAAATACAACCACAATCCAACCCGCAATACTACCCTTTGTCACAGCGCGCCAACACCAGAATATTCCAATACAACCAAAGTCTAACCCGCAATACTTCTTATCGTTACGCCATGCGCGGTAATGCCAGAATATTCCAATACAACCACAATACTACCCAATATACCCACAATACAACCAAACACAACTGCAATAATATCATTCCATATGAGGCCATGCTAACGTCCCAAATGATTCCAAGAGCCCTGAAACACTTGAATAATTCTTCATGATAATCATACACACCAAATTGCTCGATCAATTAGGTCTAACCCAAACTCAAACCAAACCTAGGCCAACCTAAACCCAAAACGACCTAAATTAAACGCATAACCCAATGTCACTTAAATTGAACTCATTTGACCAAATTGACTCCACCATAGGCAACCTTGGGACCCCAGGGACCAGTCAAAACCCATTAAACCTAAGTTCATTGAGATATGGACCAAAGGTCCATAGGCAAAGTCACCTTTCCCTCACCTGTTGGTTAAACCCCTTGAATAAGGAACCATCATACTTAATTAAATGCACTGTGGCCTTCCTTGCATCCCCATGCTTCTGCCAGCCACCTTCCCTGTCCTTGTCGGTCGCCCTAGCCACCGGAACAACTCAGCCCGAGTGCCCCCATACCCCTTAAAACTCAAAATTGAGCTTTGTCAGTGAGGCATCCCCTCAGTGATCAATTGTACTGCTCAGCCCTCACCCTAAGCGGCCTAAAGCACCCAAAGCCAAGCCCTGAGCTTAGCCAATTGGCCATGGCTATAAAAGCCACCCTTCACGGCCAAAATCTAGGTGCTAAAATTTTCCTAAGAAAACTATGCCAAAACATCACCAGAGCATTTCTAAACCTCACTAAGCTCATTCCAACATTTCCCCCTCTGGTTCCCACTGCCTAAGAGTAATTTCCCCACTGAAATCTCAGATGGAACCAGGACAAACTTCACCACAGCTCCACAGTGCACCAAACTCAAATTAATTGTACCCACACCTTCACAGCATTGGAAGAAGAAGATCCCTCATCAAAGTCCCATCACAAAGAGCCTCTACACCAGACTTTGTTCAACACCTGAAATTGGTATGGTCGAACTTGGGTCTGGACATTTCACTAGGGCAACAAGTCTTCATCTGGAGGTTTTTTGGGACCAATCAAAGCTTCCACAACCATTTGATTGAGGCCTCCCTTCTTAAACAATGTTATTGAACTCATTCTTCATCCCTAGATTGTTTTGATCTTATACATTTGTAGACTGTATTTCATACCCTATAAACCATATGGATAGGTTCGTCTAGGTTAGATGAAGCTCTAGAAACAAATCCCATGTAATTTAGTTGAGTCTAGCTCGAGTTCTTAGGTCTAGAAGATGGAGGGCTCACGGGTTAGACCAGGTGAAGACGATGACTAGGAGCCATCGGATCTCACATGTATCGAATGGAGGGCTGAGATGGAGTTGGATGGAGATCAAATGCATAAAGTGCAGCCGTGTGGACTTCTGGTCAGATGGCGGCGTCAAATAGTAGCGCGCTGCATGGTCTTTCGGAGCTGTCGAGGATACAGTCAGCGTCGTGTGGTTTAACTAGAAAATTAACGTATTTTGAATTATCTAAATCAGTCTAATTTCAAAAATCCATAACTTGGTGTAGAAAAATCATAAAAATAAAAGAAAAATACCCTAGTGTTAAGTGAACAGAGGAGAATAATATATAAATGGTTTAAAGTTTATTTGGTGCATGTTTTATTTTTAATTAATTAAATATGGCCTGGAGTCTTTCCATGCATTTAGACATTTCACCATAACTTGATATTTTGGTATGTTGTTGCCTCTATCTTAGGGGATCTTCCCTGATTTTTCCAATGTCATAGGAGACCCTTAGACAGAGATCTCTATTCTTCAAGTTATTATGTTTGTTTTGGTATAAAAAAAATTATAATAATTAAAATAATGGTCAGAAAAATCTAAAATTTTGGTAGATTACTTGTGACCGAGGACCCTAGGAAAATTTTTAATTGAGCAAAATTTTTGAGAATGCACTTAATTGTCATTTTAAACTAAAATTGAAGTGGAATTAATTTGAACAAACTAAAAATGCAAATAACCTAAAAATTATCCTCCACTGTAATTTAAGGTCAGAAAGACTCCCCATTAAAATTTCAAATCAATTGGAGTTAATTTAAATACCTAAATAAATTTTTCAAGTTAAATCACATTTTTGGCAATTAAATAATTATAATAATTAAAATACACCTAAAAAATTTACCAAATTAATTTTGGGACTTTTCTATAATCAGAGGAGTCTCTGAAAAATAAAATTGTAATAAAAATAAAATTTTTCATTTTTAAGCATTATTTTAATATTTAAATAATTAAAAATTCACAAAAATCATAAAATTAATAAAATAGTTAGAAATGTTTAAAATTGTCTCCTAAGCATTTAGGAACAATTGGAATATTTTTCCTAATTTTCTAAGTAAAGATATTAATTTTTAAAGGTGTAAAATTAATTTTTAAAGGCTAAAATGGAATTTCCTTAAAGTTTCACTAAAATAATTGTAATAATTAAAATAAAAATCAGAAAAATATGAAAGTTAGTTCTCTAGGTTTCCCGACCTCAGAGAGATGTAAGAAAAATTCAAAGCTTAATTTTATACTTAAATAATATTTTATATTTAGTTAATACTCCAAAATTTAAAATACTTTTAATAAATAAATTAAAGCTCACAAAATCATGAAAATTAGTCCAAGTGGTCCTCTTGTTTAGGTCTATCTTCGATAAAATTTTCAAAGCCAAATATGATGTTTTGGACAAGTTGTTGAATTTTCATTGAAAATCCCTATGTTTGCATTAAAATAAATATATAAATTAAATTAAAATTTGAAAAATCACATTTTCTTCTCTGCTGTTTTAATTAACCCATAAGTGGAGTCACATAGAAATTTCAAAGTCATTTGAGTTAAACTTAATGAATTATGAAGTGATAAAGGCCTTTAGGGGAAAAGTGTAATTTTGAAGAATTTAGCCTTAATCAATATTTAGGCTTAACTAAAGTGTGAAAAGGGAAATAAATGATCTTGATTATTATGTTTAAATGATTGAAACATAAAAGGATAAATGGTAGAAACTCATTTCATTTGTGTTACATTAAAGGATAAAATTAATCATTATAATTTGGAGAAGAATTAAATTAAAAGATCCTTAAGGTTAGTGGTTGATTTTTGGAAGTTGGTGTTCCACTAATTTAATACCCCTATTTGATGTTTAAATGATAATCTAATATTTTGATAAGAATCATAATCATGAAGGTCACTTAGCTTTCTTTTCTAATGATATAAATATACCCACCAAAATCTTAAGGGCTTAATAGTGGGCTAAGCTTAATTGAAAATTTGAATAATGAATAATAGAAAAAGAAACACTGCTAATCTTAAACCACATGTGAAACACTACATGCCCGTCAAAATTGATCAAATTTTTTCATAAATTAAGTTTGCCTCTAAATGCCCCACTTATATAATTCGTAAGTAAAATATCAAATGATAACTACCCCACCTTTCTGGATGATCAAAACAGTAAGTTTACTAAGCATACGGCTATGAAATAAATGAATCATTTAATAATTATGATAAGTTCAAATGAACTTAAGGAAGCTCAAAAGGATTGTGAGATGTCTGGGTTCCCTCTAGGCCCTTCTCACAAATCTTCTGGACACCATGTAGGACAACTGAATCTATCATATTTTATAAATGAAGAAATCCCTTAAATGAATAGGACCTACCAAGTTATGACATGGAGTTTGGTAGGCCTGTGACGAACATATCCATAGGATTTTACTTTCCTGCAAAATATAAATGTTTATTGTAAAAAATACTAAAGTTTTAGGTGGAGGAACGAGAAGACTCGCCAGGTACGCTTTTACAAGTTTACAGTACCTTCTTTTCAGTAGTTCCTTTACTTTTCTTGCTTGCAAGCTTGTGATGCGACTTTTTTTATATGCAAGGATTTATGAACAATAGATATATAATAATTTTTATAATGTCACAATGATCCAACGCAAGTATACGTATCGTATCAAGTAATACAGGGCTCTAATGGAGTCCCGTTTATCGATCCCACAAGGAAGCGAGGTAAGAGGTTCTTAGTCAAATTCTAGTCTACTATTAATAGCCTTAGTTTGGAAGGGTGATATACGTAGTTTTTCTAACAACTACTCCTAAATGTAGATGATTATATGTAAAAATAATAACTACTCCCTAATGCAAATATTAATACTAAAGATAACCCTTTTTTCGGAAATTGGTTTGGTGAATTTTGAGATAATAAAAACTACTATTCTCATGTAATGAATTGGATAATGTATAGGAATGAGATGCATTAAATATTGTATGTGGCAAATAGGAGCAATCCTATTCTTTACCGTCTTCCGAGTACCCACTCTTCAGAATGTTATAAAGAACATTGGCATCCTAGGCTTAGTCCCTAAATCCAAGGTTAGGCAGGGAGGATACTGGCTGCCACTTCATAGCTCCCACTTCCCTTCACCTGAAAGCTAACCCTAGCTTTAGTTACTAAACTTTAGGACCAAATTGGGGATCTCAGCCTGTCATCCTGAAACCTCCAATTCGACGCCCATGAAACCATATTTCCCTATTTATTTGCACTCAATCCCCATGAACTACGCAATTCATTCACGGACATTGAATGTGGTTCCACTTTGTTGAGAATTACACTGCCCTTTCAGGTCAATGCAATTACAACAAATTTTAACACTACAACGAGCTCTTTTTGTAATGTAAATGAAGCGCAAGTAAAAACCATCACATTTTTAATTAAACTTGTTTTAGAAAGCATCCCAATATCCTAAATATGAATCCTACTCATTGCAAAAGAGAAGTAGAATGAAAACAATGAAATAATTTTCTTATGCCACTATTTCCAAACAAGAAGAAAGAGTAAGAGAAATACATCACAAAGCATGAAAAAAACACAATGGAAAACTTCATTTCAAAGCAAATACACAAAATAAGTGTTTACAAAATCATAAGATAATGAAGAACACAATACTTAGCTTTTTTTCCCTTGAAAGAAAGATGAAAATCTCTCTCATAAAGTCTCCCGCAGATCCATGCAATGCTAGAACATTCCCTTACAAATTCTCTCAAAATCCCCTCACCAATCTCTCCAAAAAGATAGAATCTACATTTTTATTCCTATTCTAAGATCTCTAATCATTCTCCACTTTTTCTCTATCATCTCCCCCATTTTTTTCCTTCAAATTCGGTTTAAAATAGTGTAGGGATGAATTTCCCAAGAGGTGCATGAATAAACCTTCCAAAAAGCGTCCATATTTGATGTATATGGCTAATAACTGCTCTCGGCGCCGTATTTAGGCACTGCCAGCGCTGAAATTTTGTGCCCTCAGGTTTCTGGCACCGAAGGTGCCCATTCTGCGTAGCTCTACCATTTTGCTCCGTTTGGCTCCGTTTTAGCTCTGATTCGCCCCATTTCAGTTGTGTTACATTCCTAACAGATATCCCTACAAAATAAACATAAAAATAACATTTCTTTAAAGTGCAATCTCATTCAAAAATATGTAAGAAGTGTAAAAGAGATTAAACATAGAAAGACTTATCGAAATTTATCAAGCCAAAATTTGTTTACTTGCTCGTTTTTACTCCAAATTGCGTCATTTTTGCTTCCTTTGCGTCAATCACCATTTCTTGTACCTAAAACAAAAAAAACATACAAAATACCTTCTGATGTGATGGACATATTTATGCAATAATGTATGAACTCAAATTTATATATGTTTATAATGATTTTTTAAAGTCCGAACACTCAACGCAAGTATATGTATCGTATCAAGTAGTACAGGGCTCTAATGGAGTCCTGGTTATCGATCCCACAAGGAAGTACGAAGTATAAGAAAGTGTTTCACAATATATATAATATGACACTGAAATCTGGTACTCAAATTTCACTTAAAGTTTACTACTTACTTCTACTACCACTATGTAGAAAACAGTAATTTTAAATCAAACTACAATTACTTCTAACAACTTTGAAAACAGAATTAACTAGCAGAAACACTAAACTATGTATTAGAAAGGTTTTTGATATATGAGAAAAGTATCTTTCCTCTTGCAATGAGAATATGATGTGTGGATTCATATGAAACAATTCTTTATGTTATTGTGTCAAATAGGAGCATAGATGATTCTTTACCCTTAAAAGAGTACCCCCTCTTCTATGCATGAAAAGAACATTGACATATCCTAAGTTTAGTCACTAAATCTAAGGCTAGGCTGGAAGGATACCGACTCTCACTTCGGAGCTCCCACTCCCCTTCACCTGAAGGCTAACCTTCGAGTTTAGCTACTAATCTTAGAATCAGTTTGGGGATTTCAGCCTATCAATCTAAAATCTCCACATTGAAGTCCATCAAAACACATTTCCCTATCTATTTGCACTCAATTCCCATGAACTACGCAATTCATCCATGAAAATTGAATGGATCTTTCATTATTGTTGTAGGACATTAAATCCTTTCAGAGTTAATGTTCAGCAACATATTTTAACATTTCAACTGGCCAAATAGAAAAGTAAATTAAGTTCGAAATGAAAAACCATCACAATTTCTTCAATACATTAAAAGCACATCAAATCCACATCAATTCATCATCACATCTCTATGCAAGAAGAAAGACAAGGGAGACTACTCAGATATCATGAAGAAGATACAATTAAACATGGATTTTATATATAAAAGAAAAGTCATACAAACCATAAAAGAAAATATAACTTATCTCTTTCTCTTCCCCAATGCAATTCCCTTAAAGTTCCTTTGAATCCTTTTCTCTCTTCTTTACAACACTTGATTCTCTCTTTAGAATGGAAAGGAAGAAGCAATCTCTCTCTTTACTCCTTCTCCTTCACTTCTTAGAGAAGAATTCCTCTTAAATCCTCACTTCTACACACTATTCTCCTATACCCTAACACTTAACACACACTAAAACAACTCTAAAAGACACAAGACACACACAAGAGACACACCATTTTCATCCAAAAACAGTTACTTATAAGTTAGAAATGAAATCTCAAGAGTTTCCATAGGCATCCCTTCAAAAAGTCGCCAAAACTCTTCAAATTTGAATTCCACCAACTTCGGGCAATGGTGTTGCTCTATCATCAAAATAATGTCGTAGTCTCTATAAAATGGTGCTGGCATTGCCAGAACATGTTTCCACCATTTTGCTTCTTTTGCTCCTTTTTGCTCTGAATTCATTCCTTTTCGCTTCTTTTCACTTCAATCACCTAAAATCATCATAAATGCAACAAATCATCATAAATACATTTTTTTTAAGTGCAATATCACCAAAAATGGGTAAATTTATATAGCAAAAACTGTATATATTTTTTTGCATCAAAATCCCCCAAACTATAACTATTATTTGTCCTCAAGTAATCCTTTTACTACATAAAATTATAACTCTAGGCAATGTACTTTTCAAATGTAAG
This sequence comes from Papilionanthe hookeriana x Papilionanthe teres, assembly GCA_022702705.1. Classification (NCBI taxonomy): domain Eukaryota; kingdom Viridiplantae; phylum Streptophyta; class Magnoliopsida; order Asparagales; family Orchidaceae; genus Papilionanthe; species Papilionanthe hookeriana x Papilionanthe teres. The sequence goes on from CM040425.1 coordinate 102,873,156, forward strand.
ACACTAAAATTTTTCATTCAAAATAATATATTGGTTAGATTTTCAGAAAGAAATTTAGTAACTCAGGTCAACACTACAGGTATAAGAATATTCAGCAATCAAGTCTAAGGGTTCTAGTCTTCTATTTATTTCAAGATGAACCATAATTTGTCACATTAAGAGTGCCTCAAAAGACTATGTGAAAAAGGAGTTCATGCAAACTTCATTAGAATGTAGGCCAATACTTTAAACATAAATTCAGAAATGAAATCAAGTTCTTCCTTTAGGGTGACTCAAGTGAAGCCAATTTTTGATTAGGCATCTCCTCAAGCTTGTCCTCATAAATATTTTTCTTTCTTTTTCTTTTCTTTTCTTTTTCTGTTTGGGATTGTTTTTCAATCCTTTTTTTTCCTGTTTTTCTCTCTTTTTTTTAATGAGGATTACTATATCTGGATAGTCATTAATGATTTTGAACTTCACTCTCCTCTTTCTAAAGTTCAAACCTTAGACATCTCCTTACTTTATAGTTAAGTAAAAGCTTTATTATTCATCATAAAGTTAAAATCTCTTCTTAACACACAATAATTTAAGTCCCTTAACATTTTAAAAATACAGTTTTCTTTACTTTAATTAGTTGATTATAATCAAATCCTTTCATACCAAATATCTTACTTCTATAAAATTAACCTTTATTACTAAAAATTTTTATCCTATCCTTCCATAATATTCAACTGAAATAAAAAGTTTAGTTACTTACAGTGAGGTTCAACTGCCAGAAGTTATGATAATAATTTTTAAAAATATAATAATTGAGAACAAATAAAAGTTAATATTTCTCTACACTCCCCCAAACTTAAATTTTTTAGTAAATTTGAAACAGTAGAGAGTAGAAGAAAACTAACATTTCTGTGCTGGGATGTTGAAATCTTCAACAGCTATCTGGTATTAGTCAAAATTTACAACTAGCAGGCATGAAACAATTAGTAGTAGTGATATAACAATTTTTAATATTTGCATGGGTAAAGAGAAACTAAATTTAAACATCTAAACATCTAAACATCCAACAAAACACCATAATATTAAACAAACAATCACAATACTACACAGTCTAGCTAACAATTTTAATGTTTCAGTACAACATAACTATAAACCAACAGGGTTACAGAACATATGAAAATAAATAACTACTACATCACAACAATACAACAACAGGGTTACACATCACATGAAAAATAAATATCCACTACATCATAACAGTACAACACAACATAACAAGATCAACAAAAATACAAACAAACAATCTACCAATCTCCAACACCAGGATCAGCAGGGTCACCGGTAGGGTTAGGTCTATATGGTGTACAGCTAGGGCAAGTAGGAAATATCACATCATACTCCCCCTTCATAAATCTGTCCTGAGCGTCATAATAGGCAATATCAAACTCAACTCTCCTCTGTAGATAATCTTCATTCACATCACTCCTCGCCTGATACACATCCATCCTACCATGGAGTCTATCCACACTAGCACTCTGTAATCTCAGTTGCTCCATAATATCAGATAGGGTAGGCATATCAGATGTAGATGGAACATCATAACTCATAGTAAGAATATCAGTACTCCTACGCTCAACTCGGGCTCCCACATGAGACTCATAAGTACAGATAATAGTCTTTGTAATTGGTCTTAGAGGTATAGCCACTTCTTCATAACTACTGAACACCACTCCAGACTGAACACATAGGGCATGAACTAAGGCAGGATGTCCTAATCCTCCAGTGGTCTCTCCTTTAGCAATAGTCTGAATGTTCTTGTAAACAATAGTTCCAATATCAATCTTTTTCATCTTCTGAATGCAATAGTTCAGAATCGCTCTATCTCTTGTAACTTCATTGTGGTGATAAGATGATAATAGTCTAGCAGAGATGAAATAATGCCAAACTTTTGATGCAACATTCAATGTGGAAGTGGGGGAAATTAATCAACTATTTTTGACTTACTTTCCATTCCCCTCTTCCGTCAATAAAAAAACAGTAAATTTCTCTCATATTCTCCCATCGAATGTCAATGCTTTCGTATTCACAAACAAATGGTTCTCGAGTCTGATAGAAAGCATTGTTACACTGAGGAGTAAAATCAACCATTTTTCTTCTAACTAGCACATACTCAGTCTCAGTCCAGGGTACATTTAAATAGAATTCTATAACAACTCCCATAACAACATTCACGGTAAAATAATAAAATCGTTCCCAGTTCTGCTCTGCAATTAATTGCTCTACAGATCCACCAGGACTATCAAAAGCTCGATCCTGGATACACTTCATGTTATAAAGGTAAGAGTTAAAGAAAAATTGGGCTTTAATATTAATGAACTTCTCCTCATCAAAATCCAATTTCCTTTTCCCTTTACTCAACCTTGGGGCCATGTGAATTTCTAAAATTTGCAAGAAAATTCCAATAAATCCCAAATTCACAATGTAACAAACTCCAAACACTATTCTAAACAAATAAGAGAAAATTTCATCATGGAAATCTCAAAATCTCTTTAAAACTCCAAAAATTCCAACCTAAGCAATGTGAGAGATTTCCATGGTGAAAATAAAAAATTTTTAACTTAAAGTGAAGCTCATACCAAGAGAAGTGTAGATCCCACCTTGAAAAGCTTTGAAATCACCTTGAATCTGAGATCTAGCAAGCCCTTGATCTTTAAAATCGCGAAAATGGAGGAGAAAGATGAAGGCAATAGAAAAATTTGCGGGTCCCAGGGTAAAAATCGCGAAAACGAGGGTTTTTGGCCTTTTACTGGGTTCGGGCGCTGGCGGTGCTCTATTTAATAAAAATAGCCAAACTCTCTAGATTTGGGCGCCATCGGCGCCCATTCTGGCACCGGCGGCGCCAGTCCAAACTTTTTTTCTGGGTTTGAAAATTTTTTCTTAATTTTGATCGTTTCAACTCTCCACAATAGTGTTTAACACTTAAATAGGCATTTACATCATCTCACAAGCAGTAATCAACACAATTCTTTACACAAACAATACACAACAAACTTATATATATCAAATCAAATTTTCAACATAAAAACAAAATATGTTCATTCAAACGAAACCAATTCTTAGATGTTTTAGTGTTGCAAGTACTCTACGATAGGAAAAAACTAAAATCTAAGTACACAATGAAAGTAAGCATATCCAAATTCAAATTCAAATTACAAAGTAAAGTAAATACTACACACACCAAGCATACTTAAGCAAAACAAACTAAACACACAACAAACATAAGTAGAATCTATCAATTACTCCACATCAGTTTCAAAACTATCCTCTCCTCTAATGTCTCCAATCAATTACTGATGCACGGACAAATTATAAAATGTACAAAATGGAAATTCATCAAACGATTCCTCAGCAATCACTGTGTTCTTCTTCATCAAGTTAATCAAGCCCATCTCAATTCGACCAGTGTGATCGAATTGTTCCTTCATTCTCCAATCTATATGATAAAATAAATCAGAAATATTATTGATTGCACTCATAATGTTCTGTACCTGTTTCTCCAACTGTTTGCTCCTCTTCAATATCATTATGGAACCTTCAGGAAAATATGGTTGAATCGGTTGTGAAGTCTGTGTTGGTTGATCAACAAGTAAATTCATGTCATCTTCATCTCTCACTGTCTGGTAGTCATAAGGATTAGTTGGATCAATAGGCTTCCATGGGAGAAGAACCTTTTCCCAACTTTCATAAGAAACTTGCTATTGACTACATAACAGAAATATGGTGGACGGGTGTCCAAGCCCATATTTAGATCAATGCACAGTTAATCCCAAAACTGATTTCACAATGATGTTTCCAACGCCAATCGGCCTCCCAGTTTGAATACAGAAATTCAAAATGGCACTTTCCTTGGTTACCTTACTAATCTTCATTGTTGGAAATAACTTTTCTGAAATAAAGTAGTGCCACTGCTTCGAAACTATATTGAGAGATGCAGATGGGAAACTAATGTATCCATTCTCTCTAATTTCCCAATCCTCATTCTCATCCTTCAAATTTCAATACACATCATTCATATTATGTCGGTGGCATTGAAATTAGAATAATGAAAAATGGGTACGTTCTCGATCATAAAGAGATCTTTAATTCATTCATGAGTAAATTGCACAAATCTACCAGGCACAAATACGAACCCTTGGTTGATCCTGTGAAGATTTGCATAGAATTCTTTCACGACAGGAACAACAACGACAACGATAATGTAGAAAAGCACTTCCCAACGTCTCTCCTTAATAATCTCTTCAATTCTAGTAGTAATTTTATACATACATCGATTTATGAAGCCTCATTCCTTGATAATCCTTCTCTTCATCATAACTTTGTTAAAAAAATGATGCGCTTCAAAACTTATGAACTTCCTTCAGTTGAAAATGTGAGATTGAGGGGTTTCAATGGAGTAGGAATCCATGGGATACGAATTGGGAATGGTAGTTTTCGTTTTTCTGGAGTTAGGAAGTCAAAAATGGAGTTTAGGGAGCCATAAGAACGAACATCAGACCAAAAACCGCCAAAACTCACATTTTAAAACTTTAAAATCGTCAATAGGTTTTGGGTGCTGGCGGCGCTCAAACTTGGAAGTTCAGTGTATGGTCTGTAATAGGGTGCTGGCGGCGCCAGTGGTCAAAAATTCTCACCAAACTTTGTTTAGCGCAAAATATTCCAATTTCTCAATTTGATCCAATATTTATCCATTTTTAAATTATTCAGGAGTAATTAGGATTCAAAAACAACTATCTAAAAAAGCACAACTACAACAAACAAGCAAACACACCACAAAGATACATATGGGTTGCCTCCCATAAAGCACTTAGTTTAACGTCGTCAGCCCGACAAACCATTCAGTTAATCGAGATGACTAAGCATTAAAACCTCTTTGAAGTCAGGTTGAAACCCGTCAAAGTAAGGCTTTAATCGATGCCCATTAACCTTGAAAATCTTTCCAGTATCAGGATCTTTAATATGAACAGCTCCAAAAGAATGAACTTTTTACAACTGTAAAAGGTCCTAACCATCTAAACTTGAGCTTTCCATGGAATAACTTCAATCTTGTGTTGAATAATAAAACTTTTTGTCCAAATTCCAAGTTTTTTTTTCAATATCTTCTGATCATTCCATAATTTCATTTTCTCTTTATAAATCCTATCATTGTGATAAGATGCATTTCTAATCTCTTCCAATTCATTTAATTGCATAAATCTTTTCTCTCCAACATTTTTCAAATTAAAATTCAACTCTTTTATCGCCCAATATGCTTTATGCTCCAATTCAACCGGTAAATGGCAAGTCTTACCAAACACTAGTCTATAAGGAGACATTCCAATAGGGGTTTTAAAAACAATCCTATAAGCCCATAAAGCAGTATCTAATCGAGCAGACCAATCTAATTTATGAGTATCCACAGTTTTCTCCAAAATTATTTTAATTTCACGATTAGACAATACTGCTAAACCACTAGTCTGGGGATGATAAACACTAGAGATTCTATGAATAATATTATATTTCTCAATTAATCTCTTAATTCGATTATTCCTGAAATGGGATCCATCATCAGTTATGATCACTCTCGGCATTCCATATCTTGCAAATATATTTTTCTTTAAAAATTTTGAAACACTATAAGCATCACATCCAGGTAAAGCAATAGCTTCAATCCATTTCGAGACATAATCAATAGTAACCAATATATATAAATTTCCAAATGAAGGAGTGAATGGTCCCATAAAATCTAATCCCCATATATCAAAAATTTTAACTTCCAAATTATAATTTAGAGCCATTTCATTTCTTCTAGAAATATTACCTACTCTCTGACATTGATCACATGATTTAATATATCTATAAATATCTCTAAAAAGAGTAGGCCAATAAAATCCAGATTGTATAATCTTAAAAGCAGTTTTATCAGTACCAAAATGACATCCAAATTCAGAATAATGACATCGTTTAATAATCAAATTAGTTTCTTTTTATGGCACACATTTTCTAATAATCAGATCCTTACACTGTTTATATAGATAGGGCTCATCCCAAAAATAAAATTTTACGTCACATTTAAACTTATTTTGTTGTTGACTTATTAAATTAGGTGGTACAATATCGGTTATAATAAAATTCATATTATCAGCATACCAAGGCAAATTACTTCCCATAATAGTATAAAGTTGCTCATCAGGGAAAATTTCTGTAATTTCCTTCTCAAATTCAGATAATTTATCATAGTCTATTCTTGACAGATGATCAGCTATTTGATTATAAGCTCCCTTCCTATCAACTATCATAAAATCAAATTCTTGCAAAAAGAAGTATCCATCTAATGAGTTTAGGTTTTGCATCTTTCTTTTGCATTAAATATTTAATAGCTGAATGGTCTGTATGCACAATACTTTTAGTTCCAATTAAATAAGGTCTAAATTTTTCAAAAGCAAATACTATAGCTAATAACTCTCTTTCACTAGTGGTATAATTAATTTGAGCCTCATTAAGAGTTTTACTAGCATAGTAAATAACTTTGAAAAATTTATCATGCCTTTGCCCCAATGCTACTCTAATCACATAATCACTTGCATCACACATAAGTTCAAATGGTTTCTCCCAATCTGGTGAAAAAATTATAGGTGCAGTGATTAATTTCTCTTTCAATAATTAGAAAGCACTCAAGCATTCATCATTAAAATCAAATTTTCTATCATTTTTTAAAAGTCGGCACAAAGGTTTAGTAATTTTAGAAAAATCTTTAATATATTGTTTGTAAAATGCAACGTGTCCTAAGAAACTCCTCACCTCTCTCACAGTAGTGGGTGGCGGCAATCTCTCAATCACTCTAATTTTAGCAGGATCAACCTCCATACCATTTTCAAAAATTTTATGCCTAAGCACAATTCCTCCTGCAACCATAAATTGACATTTCTCCATTTTTAGAACTAGATTTGTTTTCTCACAAAGCTCCAAAACTTTTGCTATGTTTTCCAGGCAAATTTCAAATGAAGACCCGAATATAGAGAAATCATCCATAAAAACTTCTATTCCATTATATCTCATACTACCGAAGATAGCATCATACATCTCTGAAATGTTGCATGTGCTTTACACAGTCTAAAAGGCATTCTTCGAAAAGCAAAGGTTCCATAAGGGCTAGTAAATGTTGTCTTTTCTTTATCCTCCGAAGCAATAGGTATTTGATGTTAACCAGTATATCCATCCAGAAAGCAGTAGTACTTGTGTCCAGCAAGTCTATTTAGCATTTGATCGAGAAAAGAACGGGGAAAGTGATCTTTTTTGGTGGCGGCATTTAATTTCCTATAGTCAATAAAAATTCGTCATCCATTAATTTGTCTTGTGGGTATAATTTCATTACATTCATTCACTTCAACAGTCACTCCTCCCTTTTTCGGTACACAATGTATTGGTCTTACCTATGCACTATCCAAAATAGGATAAATAATTTTAGCATCCAACCATTTTAAAATCTCTTTCTTAACTACTTCTTTCATAATAGGATTCAATCTCCTTTGTGTATCAACTCTCGATTTATGTTCTTCATCTTTGTGCATACAAATCAAAGGACTAACTCCTTTAATATCTACTAAAGCCCATCTAAAAGCTTTATTATATCTTTTTAAAGTTTCCAATAACTTATGTTCTTGATATTCGTTTAATTCCGAAGATACAATAACTGGCAAGGTAGATGATTCTCCTAAAAACATATACTTTAAATGATTAGAGAGAATTTTCATCTCATTCAGGAGGTTTTATGATAGATGGAATTAAAATTTTATTTCCATCTTCCATAGTATCTAATACTTCAAATCTCTCCTGAACGTACTCATTATCTTCATTCTTCTTACTATCTGAATTTTCTTCATCTTGAATTTCTTCTTCAAATATATTTTCATATTCAACTTTTTTTTCAAATATATTCTCAAAATGATCGTTTCTCAAAATATCCATAGACCTCCATCCTAAAACATTCATTATCATTTTTCATTAAGGGATACTTTATAGATTTTAAAATATTAAAGGTCACCTCTGTCGGCATATTTTTAGGTTATGTGTGTTGTATTTTGAAAAGGGGTCCCCTACAGAAGTTGTCGGCGAATTTTTAGATTTTAAATTTAATTTAAATCTATATATAATTTAGAAAGTAGTATTTGATTTTGAAAATAATTTTAAATTTGAAAATTTTAAGATATGAAATCAAACCGATCTCACATCCTAAATAGTTTATATAAACGAGCACCGCACCACAAACCGTGTATTTATCCCGAGGAATAGACACACTGCTTGATGATGGGGCTCGATTAAATAAACTAAAAGATTTGTGACATCCATTTGGTTTGCAAACCAATTTTATAAGCCGACAAGTTCCCCTGCTTAATATAAAGAAATTAAGCAGGGTTTATATTGCATGGGTTCTTAAAGTTCCCTATAAGGGCAAGCCCTATAGTTAATTACATCTTAAATGATGGGAGTCATTTAAGAAAACTCTCGATAATGATCAGTGGTTTTGCTCTCAAGAATTTCAAAGTTTAAGGTTTCAAAGGATTGAATTTTGGAATTTCAAAAGAGATTAGCTCAAATTTGAAACAGCTTATTTCAAGAATCCAAAGGAAGAGAAGTAGGAGAAGCTGAGGATCCAAGAAGAATCTTGGCAACTTCCCAAACTATCCTATTGTTTGGCATTAATTTGAGAGTTTATTTAACGTTTCATCTTGCCTGTTTTAATTAATTAGGACTTATATTTATATGACATGATCTTACAAATAGCCTGGAAGATATGAGGGTTTATGTCGTACCGAACGACTACCTCGGAGTCCTGAGACCGGTTAGGGCTTAATTTACATGACATGATCATGCAAATGCCTAACGAAGAGTTGAGGATTTATGCTGCACTAGGCAAACTACCTCCAAAACCCTATGGCTTGGTTATTTAATTCTAAGAAAGGTTTTGCTGAAGTAGACCCGAGTTTTGCTGACGAAGATGGCCGTGCTGCCCACTATGCTCCAAGCTCCTTGTTATTGCAGAGGTTTATTGCAGAGTTTTACTGACGATGATGGCCGTGCTGCCCACTGACAAAAAGATGTAATATCATTTCTTAGTTTAGCAGTCTTTGATGGAGGGAAATATTTTGATAGAAACTTCTAAGATAATTCTCCCCAAGTTCTAATAGATGAGGTGCTAACGAGTTTAACCACACCTTAGCTTTATCCCTTAATGAAAAAGGAAAAGGTATAAGTCTGACAGCGTCACTAGACACTTTATCATATTTAAAAGTAGCACACAGTTCTAGAAAACTAGCGAGAGTAAATTTGGATCCTTATTAGGTGTTCCTCCCAATTGATTATTTTGTACCGTTTGGATAATAGCAGGTTTAAGTTCAAATGAATTAGCAACAACATCATAATTTTGAATAGTTATGTGAATTTCATCTACTGTTGGGTTAGCATAAACTCTTAAAGGTCTTAGCAAATTTGCAATATTCTCTTATTATCTTGATTATTCGCCATTTTGCAATGATTTTAAAATTGTTTTTGTTGTTTTCTAATTTTTCTGACAGTACGCTCTAACTCGAATCATAAGGCACTAAACCTGTAAATCCACTACGATGCATATACAAGCACACAAATACTTTTAAAAAAAAACAAACACACAATTACACACTACATAGTAAAGGTTTTCTGTTACTATATTATTAATAAATACCGTTTATACTTTCTTACTTACTTCGTTACGTTCCCCAGCAACGGCGCCAAAAACTTGATGCGGTGGACTTATTTATGCAAGAATGTATGAACTCAAATTTATATATGTTTATAATGATTTTGTAAAGTCAGAACACTCAACACAAGTATAAGTATCATATCAAATAATACAAAGCTCTAATGGAGTCCTGGTTATCCATCCCACAGGGAAGTACGAAGTATAAGAAAGTGTTTCACAATATATATAATATAGCACTGAAATCCGATACTCAAATAACACTTGTAGTTAACTACTTACTTCTACTACCACTATGCAGAAAACAGTAATATTAAATCAAACTACAATTACTTCTAACAACTTTGAAAATAGAATAACTAACAAACACACTAAACTATGTATTTAAAAGGGTTTTGATATATGAGAAAAGTATCTTTCCTCTTGCAATGAGAATATGATGTGTGGATTGATATGGAACAATTATTTATGTTATTGTGCCAAATAGGAGCATAGATGAATCTTTACCCTTAAAAGATTACCCCCTCTTCTAAGCATGAAAAGAACATTGACAAATCCTAAGTTTAGTCACTAAATCCATAGCTAGGGTGAGAGGATACCGGCTCTCACGTTGGAGCTCCCACTCACCCTTCACCTGAAGGCTAACATTCGAGTTTAGTCACTAATCTTAGATCCAATTTGAGGATTTTAGCCTGTCACCCTGAAATCTCCACATTAAAGTCCATTAAAAACACATTTCCCTATTAATTTGCACTTAATTCCCATGAACTACGCAAATCATCCATGGAAACTGAATGGATCTTTCATTATTGTTGTAGGACATTAAATCCTTTCAGAGTTAATGTTCAACAATATATTTTAACATTTCAATTGGCCAAATCGAAAAGTAAATTAAGTTCGAAATGAAAAACCATCGCAATTTCTTCATTACATTAAAAGCACATCAAATCCACATCAATCCATCATCACATCTCTATGCAAGAAGAAAGATAAGGGAGACTACTAAGAATTTATGAAGAAGATACAATAAAACATAGATTTTATATATAAAAGAAAAGTCATACAACCACAAAAGAAAATAAAACTTATCTCTTTCTCTTCCCCAATGCAATTCCCTTGAAGTTCCTTTGAATCCTTTTCTCTCTTCTTTACAACACTTGATTCTTTCTTTAGAATGGAAAGGAAGAAGCAATCTCTCACTTTACTCCTTCACTCCTTAGAGAAGAATTCCTCTCAAATCCTCACTTCTACACACTCTTCACCCTAACACTTAACACACACTAAAACTACTCTAAAAGACATAAGACACACCATTTTTGTCAAAAAACAGTTACTTATAAGTTAGAAACGAAATCCTAAGAGTTTCCATAGGCATCCCTTCAAAAAGTCGCCAAAACTCTTCAAATTTGAATTCCACCGACTTCGGGTTCTGGCTGCGCTCTATCGTCAAAATAATGTCGTAGTCTCTGAAAAATGGCGCCGGCAGCGCAAGTACATGTTTTCCACCATTTTTCTCCCTTTTGCTCCTTTTTGCTCTGAATTCGTTCCTTTTCGCTTCTTTTCACTCCAATCACCTAAAATCATCTACCTACAACAAATCATCAAAAATACCTTTCTTTAAAGTGCAATATCACAAAAAATGAGTAAAATTATATAGCAAAAACTGTATATATTTTTGGTGCATCACCTTCCTTTAAAGTGTAATATCATCAAAAATGAGTAAAATTATATAACAAAAACCATATATATTTTAGGCATGTCAATACCCCCAAACTTAACTGTTACTTGTCCTCAAGTAACACTATAACTATTAAAATAAAATATGTTGACTTGTGGTTGTGGGTTTCAATAGAGTTTCCTATAATTTCATCTCAGAAATATTATTGTATAACATAGGAGAAATTCTAGCAAATCAACATAGGACTAGAGTGTAAGAATATCTCATATTCAACTTAAGAATCTTGATTTTCTATTTACTTCAAAAGTTATTAAAAATTTTTAAACTAAAGATTCAAAGATAGTATAAAAACAGAATTTAAGCACCTTATCTATACCAATTTAACCAATACCATTTGAAATAATAATAAGTTTAGGATTGTTTTTAAGTCTTTTCATTTAAAAAAATTTAAGTGAAACCAATTTTTGATTAGGCTTCCCCTCAAACTTTTCCTCACTTAGTTTCTTTTTTTTTCTTTCGTGGTCATTTTCAATCCCCTTTTTTCACTTTTTTTCTTTTCTTTTGGAATCATTTTTAATCCTTTTTTACCTTTTTTATGTGAGGATTACTTTATTTAGATAAGCCTTTCATAATTTTAAATTTCACTATCCTCTATCTAAAATCCAAAACTCAAAACTTTCTCTCACTTTTTATAAGTGTAAGCATTAGTTCGAAAAATGTTTTCAATAAAGGCTCAATTCTCATTAAGTATAAATCTAAGAATTTTAGCTTTCAAATATTTAACTACTTTCTACCAAAAATACAAAAATCATTTTTCCAATGTTTCCTACAAAATATCTTAACTCTATAACAGTTTCTTCACATAGCATTTTCGCTAAGTTATTTTTCTAACATTCATAAAATCAAAATTATAGTAACCTAAAGGTAACACCACATTTTAAAAGTGATATCAAATTAAATACAGGCTACTGAGGACAAATAAAGTTACATTTTAAAAATTTTTTCTTCCCCCCAAACTTAAATTTTAAAAAATTTTGCAATTAATTCCATAAAATGTTGCATGAAGAAAAAGTAACGGTTGAATCTACTTACTACTACAACATCCTATCAAATTCATATATAAGCATAATCAAGACAGAATGACTATAGGAGAAAGTAAATCTAACCTAAAACATGCTTGTGATAAAATTACACTAAAAGGAAGTATTTTCACATTAAAATTTTATTTTTCTTCCTACCCCAAACTTAATTTTTAACATATATAGCATTCAATACAGAAAATATAAGCATGAAGAAAAACAATTTAGAAATTCTATCTACCACAAATGTCTATCGAAACCATTTACAAGTATTCATTAGGACAGAAAAATATGCAGCAGAAAGTAAATCTAAACTATCATGCTATAATGAAATTCACTAAATAAAAGTTTAACTAGCATAACAGTTATCAGCAAGGGAATATAAAAATGTTCTTCAATTGTTATATAAAATTGTAACACAAACATAAACACTCATAAGATAAATAAGGTTAATTCATCCTTTAACTCATCGCATCTCTCTAACTTACCTCCAATTTCTAACAAAATCACTACACTAGTAAATTAGGTACTTTTTAAAACGAATTTATAGATTATAATCCAAAATATATGATTATCTCTGATATATTGATTTTCGGACACCAATCTCAGGCATAATCTAATCCCTTTAATTAAGCACCTCTAACAGCTATAAATCGTAGTGTAAGATCATCCACAAGTTATTCATCAAATAGGTTCTTGACTTTTACCAAATGAAAACAAAGTCAAAAAAAGGAATTAACAAAATTATGATGGAATAGGCATAGTTTAAATTCATGATGTCTCTTGTAAAACTCAAGTCTGAGTGAGACCCAAGTCATAGTGGACTCATCAATCCAACTACAACAAGAGAACATAAAGTCTAACCATAATAAGAAGTTAAGGAATCATCTCCCTCATTACACACAAAGATCAAACTACTAACAATCCAAACATCTACCAACAATAATCAAACTTACCAATCAATAATGACACATAAAGATCAACTCAATCTACTAACATTCCAAACATTCACCGATCATTAATCAAGCTGATCAATCCAAACTAAAGAAAACACAGAATAAAACTAACAATCATGACTGTTAAGCACACTAAATCAAAGCACACTGATAACTATGGGTTGTCTCCCATAAAGCGCTTGGTTTAATATTGTCACCCCAAAAAATGATTCCTCCTAGATCAAAATTCTAAATAAGTAATCCTCGATCAATTGCCCAGTATTTTTCAGATCAAAAAATTCTTACAAATTTCTCAAATTGTAAATTTTCTTTTAGCTCTTCTTTTTCAAATTGATTCATACCATTCTTTTTCATATTTCTTTCTAGATCCAATATTCTTCTATTGATTTTCTAAATTTGTATATTAATATCATCCTTGAAATTTATAAGAAATGGATCTCTATAAGATAATTCAAGATCACCCAAATTTTGGATCACATTCTCTCTAGATAATTAAGATTCAAGATCAAATTCTTCTATGTCACTCTTCTGTTTCAAGTTATCTTCCAATTCTTCCCCTTTATAATTATTAAATGGTGGAGAATCTATCTTAGTTGAGGAAATAGGTTTTTCTAATTCCTTAAGAATTTCTTCCAATGGTCTTCCAATATCCTTATCCTATTTTATCAACTCAAAGTTCTTTTGAAATTATCCTCAAACTCTCTTCTAAGTCCTAGCTCAATAACTTTATCTTGCTCATCATTCAATTCAGGTTTTTCTTGTAATTGAGTTGAATATGAAGATATAAAGACTGGTGGTGTAGATGATTTCCCTAAATAGGCAGGCTTTCAAATTTTATGGGGTACATCTATCTTCATGAGATTTTTCAACAAATAGAATTATAAGTTCATTATTTTTGGCAGTTTCCATCATTTCACACCTCTCTTGAACATACATACAGTGTTTTTAGATAACATTTTCAACTCATCATGAAAATCCATTCCAACCTCTTGTGTTATCTTACTCTCAAAACTTTATTGGAAATGGTCTTTACTTAGATAATCAATTTCATCCATCCAAAAACATTCATCATCTTTTCTCTCAGCTGAAAATTTCATAGTTTTCAACACATCAAAAGTGACTTCCTGATCATTAATATTGAAAATCAACTCTCCTTTTTGCACATCTATCATAGTTTTTCCAGTAACAAGGAATAGTTATTCATTATCACTCTCTTTAGGTTTGATCTCAGTGTTGCTAGGAAGTGTTCCTTTGGTTCTATAGCTAAGTGAATTAGAAATTTCTACCAGTTGATTCTCTATGTTTCTAATAGCAGCATTTTGACTTTGCAACTAGTTTCCCATTTGCAATACCACTTTGTCTATAGACATCTTCTTATCCTCAAATTGTTGATTAATATTAGAGTCCAGTGGATGTGAAGGCCTATATCTTGTGTTACCTTGCCTATTCTAACTTCCATTAGGATTTTCATGATTGTTTTCCCATTGTTGGTTTCCACCCTTAGTAGTATGATTCCAGTTAAAACTAGAATGGTTCTTCCAACATGGGTTGTAAAAGTTAGAATATGGGTTGTTTATGGTATTTAAAGTCTCATATAATAAGTTGGAATCAATCATACGGCCTAATGAACTTTCCTCACTTACAGGAGTAAATTGAGGTTGGCTCATTCCAAATTGGTCCAACTTCCTTGATTTTGTAGCAACCTAAGATGCAAGAATTGCAATCGCATATGTATCATGAACACTAGCTACATTTTTATGATTTACCTTTATAGAGATCCATTGAAATTTATTTATAACCATTTCTTCAATTTATGCATACGCTTCATCAAATGTTTTTGACATTAATGAACCACCAACAACAGCATCAATAATGGACCTAAGGGATCCTACTAACCCATTATAAAAAGTTTGAATGATTAACCAACCTGGCAGAGCATGATGTGGACACTTTCTTAGGAGTTCCTTAAATCTTTACCAGGCTTCGTATATTGATTCCCCTTCATACTGACAAAATGAGATAATATCGTTTCTAAGTTGAGTAGTCCTTGAAGGTAGAAAATACTTAGCTAGGAATTTCTGAGTTAACTCCCAATTTTTAATAGAACCAGGTGCTAATGAGTATAACCACATTTTATCCTTATCCCTTAGTGAGAAAGAAAAAAGCCTTAGCCTAATAGCATCGTCTGACATGCCATTATAATGAAATGTAGCACTAAGTTCTAGAAAACCAGATAAGTGTAAATAAGGATCCTCTGAAGGAGTTCCCCTAAACTGGTTGTTCTGCACAAGTTGGATAATCACTCGATTTAGTTCAAACGAGTCAGCTTCTACAACAGGGTTTTGTATACTCGAGTGAAATTTATCTATCGTAGGATTTACATAATCCCTCAATGATTTATGATGATTTTTCAAGTTATTATTTTGAATGTTTTACATTTCCATTTCTAGTTTTTCAAGTCCTTTATGTTTTTTTATTTTTTTCCATTTTTCTAACTCGGGATCATAAGGCACAAGTTCTACAGATCATTTGTTTTACATATGTAACACAACAAACAATACATTAACAATAAAATAAATAAAATAAAAAATATATTCAACACAACAAAACATTTTCACAAACACCTTATTTTTCACATAAACAGTTTTTTTTCACAACACTTTTTCATACAAAAAAAAACACTTTTCACACAAACACAATTTTACGACACTAAAGTTTTCCAATTCTAAGCCTAATTACTTCAACTAAAATTCTCCTAAAATTCTTACCGAAGCTTCCCCGACAACGGCGCCAAAAACTTAATGCGACTTTTTTTATATGCAAGGATTTATAAACAATAGATATATAATATTTAAAGTATATGTATCGTATCGTATCAAGTAATACAGGGCTCTAATGGAGTCCCGTTTATCGATCCCACAGGGAAGCGAGGTAAGAGTTTCTTAGTCAAATTCTAGTCTACTACTAACAGCCTTAGTTTGGAAGAGTGATTGCCCGACGATTTACAGACTTTTATACTGCAAGAATTTATGAACTTAAATTTATATATGTTTATAATGATTTTGTAAAGTCCAAGCACTCAATGCAAGTATATGTATCGTATCAATTAATACAGGGCTCTAATGGAGTCCTGGTTATCGATCCCACAGTGAAGCTACGAAGTAGAAGAAAGTGTTTCACAATAGATAATGTAGCATTGAAATCCGATACTCAAATTGTAATTAAATTTTAATACTTACTTCTACTACCACTATGCAGAAAACAGTAACAATTAATTAAACTACAATTACTTCTAATAACTTTGAAAACAGAATAAACTAATAGACACACACTGAACTATATATTTGAATGGTTTTTGATATATGAGAAAAGTATCTTTCCTCTTAAAATGAGAATATGATGTGTGGATGATATGGAACAAATATCTATGTTATTGTGCCAAATAAAAGCATAAATGTTTCTTTACCCTTAAAAGAGTACCTGCTCTTCCAAGCATGAAAGAACATTGACATATCCTAAGTTTAGTCACTAATCTAGGGCTAGGCTGGGAGGATACTGGCTCTCACTACGGAGCTCCCACTCACCCTTCACCTGAAGCCTAACCTTCAGGTTTAGTTACTAATCTTAGGACCAATTTGGGGATCTCAGCCTGTCACCCTAAAACCTCCAAAATGAAGTCCATCAAAACACATTTCCTTATCTATTTGCACTTAATTCCCATGAACTACGTAATTCATCCATGGAAATTGAATGGATTCTTCATTATTGTTGTAGGACACTAAATCCTTTCAGAATTAATGTTCAACAATATATTTTAACAATTCAATTGGTCAGATCAAAAGTAAATTAAGTTCGAAATGAAAAATCATCACAATTTCTTCAATACATTAAAAGCACTTCAAATCCACATCAATCCATCATCACATCTCTATGCAAGAAGAAAGGCAAAGGAGACTACTTAGAATTCAAGAAGAAGATACAATAAAACATGGATTTTATTTATAAAAGAAAATTCAAACAAACCACAAAATAAAATACAACTTATCTTTTTCTCTTCCCCAATGCAATTCCCTTGAAGTTCCTTTGAACCCTTTTCTCTCTTCTTTGCAACACTTAATTCCCTCTTTAGAATGGAAAGGAAGAAGCAATCTCTCACTTTACTTCTTCTCCTTCACTCCTTAGAGAAGAATTCCTCTCAAATTCTAACTTCTACACACTTTTCTCCTAAGCCCTAACACTCAACACACACTCTCCCTCTCTAGAACTTCAGAATACACACTCACACACACACACCATTTTTGTCCAAAAATAGATAATTATAAGTTAGAAATGAAATCCCAAGAGTTTCCATAGGCATCCCTTCAAAAAGTCGCCAAAACCCCTCAAATTTGAATTCCACCGACATTAGGCGGCGGCAGGCGGAGGCGTGACCCAAGAAAAAAAAGTCAAGATTTTCATGCTTATTTTATATTGATTTTGATGATATTGCACTTTAAAGAAAGGTATTTTTGGTGTTTTTCTGCAGGTATGAAGATTTAAGGACAAAGGAACGAAAATATGTAAAAACAAGCGGATTTAGAGCAAAAAAGGACTAAATTATGCAGATTTGACTTAGGCCGCCGACGACGTGATTTTCCCGAGAGTTCAGAATTAATTGCAAGGGAGGCCACCGACAACGAGGATCAAGGCCGCCGAAGGCAGGATCTGTTTAAATGCTTTGTTTCTAGAAGGCCGTCGATGGCGCCTCGAGGTCGCTGACGGTGTGATCGACGGATCTTTCCAGAAATACGTCGAATGTGGATGATTTTTTAAGGGGTGCCTTCACAACCCTTAGAGACTCTTCTACAACTTTAAAAGAACGAATTTAGGCTAAAAAATGGCTCTTCTTCTGGTCTCTAAAGTGATTATTAGTGAGTACATAGTGTAAAAGAGAGTCTATTAGTGAGTTTAGTTTAGTGAGTTGTGAGTTCAAATAGAGAATTTGTAAGAAATTCTTCGAGTGATTGCAAGAGTGGAAGGGAAGAGAGAGAACTCTTCCACATTAATGTTTCAAAGGAGAATTCCAAGGAAAAGATCCAGATGAACTATAAGGAATTTCCTTGGGGAGGAATTTGAGATAATTAGTGTTTATTTGTTTTTAGAGTGTAGAACTTTACTTTATAATATTAAATCTAAGTTTTATTGCATCGTCTTCATGAATTCTAAGTAGTTGTTCTATCTTTCTCCTGGTTTTGATGTTTTTTTGTGAAATAATTATATAATTAGTCTATTAAATGAATTATAAAAGAATTTTTGATGGTACTATACCTAAACTTACTTTACTATATGAATTGGACACTTGTATTGTTAAAATTCGTGAAGAATTCTTTAAGACCTGACCGTGTGCTAAGGATTTTTAACTTCTATGTATCACATTTCTCTTTGCAAGGTAGACGGGTAATTCCTTGAATGGAGAAGTGCAAATAAATAGGGAAATAAAATTAATCGGACGTAGAATTTGAGATTTTAGAGTGACAGGCTAAAATCCTCAATTCAGTCCTATCGTTTGGGTGTTGATGTGTAGATTATTAGCCCTCAGGTGAGGGGAATGTGGGAGTTCCGAAGTGAGAGCCGGTATCCTCCCAGCCTAGCCGCAGAATCAGTAACCAAGCATAGGATTAGTCAATGTTCTTTATGCCTAGACTAAAGGGTGAAGAATAGGGATGCTCTTATTTGGCACAGCACATTAAAACTAATTATAATTATCATTTCACTTAAATATCTTAACTAAGGAGAAAGATTCTTGCTATTATCTATATTTGAACTTAACTCTAGTAGTAGCAATAATAAATTTTTAGTAAAAGTAGTTTTTAATATAAGTTTCATATTATTGTCGATTGCATATTAGTGACAGATAGGCAATTCGATTTAGTTATGATTCTGAATTGGTTTTTATAATCCTAGTCCGTAGGCTTTAATATATTCTCTGCGGGATCGATATACAGGACTCCATTAGAGTCCTGTATTACTTGAACGATACCTATACTTACATTTACAAGTAACTCTGCGATTAAAAGATTAAAATATTTAATTGTTATTAAAGTTAAAATTACGCTCAAAGTCAAGTCTTTGGCGTTGCTGCTACGGATTATATTTTTTAGTAGTGGTGTTGAATTCTAATTTTTTTAAGTACATTCAAATTGGATAAAAGCGCAGGGTGGTTCAAGTTTTTGGCGCTGTTACTTGGGGTATTTTACATGTTATAGGAATATAACATACTTAGAGTAACGGACAACAATTTAGGAAACCTTTATATAATTGCAACTTATTTTAGTTAATTGTTTTTGATGTGTACTGATTTCAAGTGTATGCGCAAATTTGGTTCTGAAAATCTTATACCTTACAATTTGGAATTAGAACGCACTGTTAGGAGAATTAGAAAACTGAGAAAAGAATTTATAAATTCTGAAACAATGGAAATTAACGTAAACTACCAAAGAATAGAAAATGAACAACAATCTAGACCATTAAGAGATTATGCTAACCCTACATTAGATGAAATTCACTTAACTATTCAAAATCCTGATGTAGCTGCAATTATCCAAATGGTACAAAACAATCAATTTGGTGGAACTTCAAATGAAGATCCTAATTTACATCTTGCCAGTTTCTTAGAACTTTGTGCTACTTTTAAGTACGATAGAGTGTCTGTTGATGCTGTCAGACTTAGACTTTTTCCTTTTTCACTAAGGATAAGGCTAAGGCTTGGTTAAATTCGTTAGGACCTGGATTTATAAGAACTTGGGGAGAACTTTCACAAAAATTCTTATCGAATTATTTTCCATCATCTAAGACTGCTAAGCTTAGAAACGATATCACATCTTTCAGTCAGTATGAGGGAGAATCGATATATGAATCTTGGGAAAGATTTAAGGAAATTCTTAGAAAATTTTCACATCATGCTTTACCAGATTGGTTAATTATTCAAGCATTTTATAATGGATTAGTAGGATCTCTTAGATCTATAATTAATGCTGTTGTTGTTGGATCACTAATGTCTAAACCTTTTGAAGAAGCCTATGCATTAATAGAAGAAATGGCAACCAATAATTTTCAATGGCCTGCTGAAAGGGTAAATCCTAAGAAAGTAGCCAGTATTCATGATTCTAATGCTTTAACTATGATAGTTTCTCAAATTGCTGCTCTTTCAAAGAAAATAGATCAATATGGAATGAATATTTCTCAAACACCTCAAGATTTAGAAGAAAATTCATTAGGACAAATCATAGATGCTCAATCTTCATATGAAATAATAAATGTAATAAATAATAGACAAAATAATCCTTATTCAAACTATTATAATCCAGGTTGGAGGAATCATCCAAATTTTAATTGGAATAACCAAAATAATAATAATAATCCTCAGTGAGGGAACAATCCTGTAAACCCATTAAGAAATATAAATAATTAAGGTAATTCCAATTATAGACCTTCTAATCCACCGGGTTTTTATAATAATTCACAATTCAAGGAGAAGAAGTTGTCTATGGAAGACTTAGTTTTGAATATGAGTAATCATTTACAAAATCAAGGAAATGCTATTAAAAACATAGAAAACTAATTAGGGCAAATTGCTTCTGCATTAAGCAATATACTTGTTGGAACTTTACCTAGTAATGTTGAAGTAAATCCTAAAGATCAAGGAAAAGAACAAATCAAAGCTATTCAATTGAGAAGTGGAAAAGAGTTAGAGACAAGAGTTCAAAAAGAAACTGTAGTTAAAAAGGAAAAAGAAGAAACTGAAGGAGAAAACGAAAGTTTATATCCTGATTTTCCTCTGAAACCTATGAAAGTTATTGTTGAAAAACCACCTCCACCATTTCCTCAAAGATTAAAGCAACAAGATAAAGGAAAAAAGATTTGCTAAATTCTTAGACATTTTGAAAAAATTGTCAATAAATATTCCTTTTGTTGAAGCTTTAGAAAAAATGTCTGATTATGTTAAATTTATGAAGGATATACTCAATAAAAAGAGGAAGTTATTAGATCATGAGACTGTTGCACTCAGTGAAAAGTGTTGTGCTATAATTCTAAGAAAACTTCCTGAAAAACTTCAAGATCCTGGTAGTTTCACTATTCCATGTGCTATTGGTGAAAAATTTTATGGGCGAGCATTATATGATTTGGGAGCTAGCATAAATCTGATATCTCTATCAACTTTTAAAAGGTTAGAAATTGGAGAGATTACTCCAACTTCTGTAACATTACAATTAGCTGATCGATCTATTACACATCCTAAGGGAATTGTAGAAGATGTTTTGGTCAAGGTTGATAAGTTTATTTTTCCTGTGGAGTTTATCATTCTAGATATGGAAGAAGATAAATAAATTCCAATCATTTTAGGAACACCATTCCTAGCTACAGGAAGAGTGATCACAGAAAAATACATTAAGAAATTCATATCTATTTTTGATGAAATTACACTTTAAAGAAAGGTATTTCCTTTATTTTATTGCAGGAATGAAGATTTATAAGAAATTAAAGCAAAAAGCATGAAATGGAACAAATTTGGATCAAAAAGGGAAGAATTTCATGCAAATTGAACTAAGTCGCCGACGGCGAGATCGAGGCCGCCGACGGCGAGATCGTGAAGAGAATTTCTGAAGGAATTATAACTACCTCGCCGACAGCAAGCCCGAAGCCCGCCGACAGCGAGATTGCGCGGTTTGAAGACCTTCTAGAAACCCCGCTGACTGCGAGGTCGTTTCCCGCCGACGGCGAGACAGTTCAAAATGCAAATACTTTGAACCTGGACACTTTTTGAAGAGATGTTTAAGCACCCCTTGGACCTTTGCTTACCTCTATAAATAGAGGCCGAATTCTAGTGTTTGTGTGTGTCTTTTGAGTCTTCAGTGTGTCTATTTTTTAGAGTCTGAGTCTATTTTGAGTCTGTTGTTAGACATTAGTGAATTTCTTTAGTTTATTTGAGTGCTATTTAGAAGTTTGTTGTACTAGAAGGAAAAGTCAAAGGAACTTCAAGGAGTCTGCTTGGGGAGGAAATTAAGATAAGTATCTTTGTTTATTGTTGTTAACTTTAAATAAAATCCATGCTTTGTTTTATTCCCATGCATTCTGAGTAGTTTTCTTAGTCTTTCTCCTTGTTTATGAAAATTATGCGGATTGATGAAATTAAATAGAAGTACCTCATAAATTAAAATAAATTGTGATAATTTTTACTTAAAACTTAATTTACTTTCAATCTGGCTAATTGAGTTGTTAAAATATGTTGAATTATCAACTATAGTAAAAATTACATCCAATATTCAGGGAAGTCAAAAGCCTTGGAAGGAAGGTGCAAATAAATAGGGAAATATTAATTATCGGATGTAGAATTGGACATTTTAGTGTGACAGACTAAAATATTCAATTCGGTCCTATTGTTTGAGAGCTGAAGTGTAGATGTTAGCCCTCAGGTGAGGGGAACGTGGGAGCTCTGAAGTGGCAGCCAGTATCCTCCCTGCCTAGCCGCAGATTTAGTAATCAAACATAGGATTAGTCAATGTTCTTTGCATCTGGACCAAAGGGTAAAGAATAGGAATGCTCTTATTTTTCACAATACAATTTAAGAATTCTATTTAAATTCATCATTCACTTAATTTTCTAAAAACAAGGAGAAGGATACTTTTTCTGAATTATTTAAATAAACTTATTTCAAGCATTAGTTTACTTTAGTTTACTATAGTTACTTTTAATTTCCGTTTACTATATTAGTAAGTAATTCCTTTAAATTTAACTGATAACAAATCCGTTAAAAACTTCCACGTGGGATCGATAACCGGGACTCCACTAGAGCCCTGTATTACTTGATACGATACGTATACTTGCGTAGAATCCACATTATACATTAAATCATATATCTATATTTAAAGCGGGATCAAGTTTTTGGTGTCATTGCTATAAACATAAATTGCAAACATATTAAAAGTGGGTCAAGTTTTTGGCTCCATTGCCGGGGAAGTAAAGAAATTATTTACTAGAGTAACAGACTATTTTATTTTATAAAATTGTATGCGAAAATTTAGAAACGAACATTTAATACCTTACGATTCATAATTAGAGCATACAATTAAAAAAATTAAAAAACAAAAAAGAGAAATTATAAATTTAACACAAATGGTAAATATTCCTGAAAATGAAAATATCAATCAACCAAGACCATTACGAGATTATGCCAACCCTACATTAGATGAAATTCATTTAACTATTCAAAATCGTGATGTAACTGCTAATTCATTCGAACTTAAACCTGCAATTATCCAAATGGTACAAAATAATCAATTTAGTGGTTCACCTATCGAAGATCCTAATTTACATCTTGCTAGTTTTTTAGAACTATGTGCTACTTTCAAATATGAAGGAGTATCTAACGATGCTTATTAAACTTAGACTTTTTCCTTTTTCTTTAAGGGATAAGGCTAAAATGTGATTAAATTCGTTTGCACCTGGATCTATTAAAACTTGGGGAGAATTATCACAAAAATTTCTATCCAAATATTTTCGACCATCTAAAACTGCTAAGCTTAGAAATGATATAACTTCTTTTAGTCAGTTTGATGGAGAGTCAATATATGAATCTTGGGAGAGATTTAAAGAACTTCTTAGGAAATGCCCACATCATGTGTTACCAGATTGGTTAATTATCCAAACTTTCTATAATGGATTAGTAGGATCTTTAAGATCAATCATCGATGGTGCTGCTGGAGGATCATTAATGTCAAAACCATTTGAATAAGCCTATGCACTAATCGAAGAAATGGCAACCAATAATTTTCAATGGCCTGCTGATAGAATGAATCCGAAAAAAATAGTTAGTATTCATGAAAATGATGCAATATCTATGTTAGCTTCACAAATTGCTGTTGTATCTAAAAAATTAGATCATTTTGGAATGAATTACTCTCCAACTATATCAGAAGAAAATTCATCTGGACAACTTATAGAATCCCAATCTCAATATGAAACGATTAATGCAATTAACAACAAACCCAATAATCCTTATGAAAATTATTATAATCCTGGATGGAAAAATCATCCTAATTTTAATTGGAATAATAACACAACTAATCAACCATGGATGAATAATATGACACAGCAATTAGGAAATCCATCTAATCAAGGAAATCCTAATTATAAATCTAATTATCCACCTGGCTTTAATAACCCACAATTTAAATATAAGAAATTATCTATAGAAGAATTAATATTAAATATGGGTCAACATTTACAAAATCAAGGAAATCAATTACAAATACAAGGAAACCAATTACAAAATCAAGGAACAGCTATAAAAAATATTGAAACTCAACTTGGACATATCGTTACTGCACTTAATAATAGAATACCTGAAACATTTCCTAGTAATGTGGAAATAAATCCCAAAGACAAGGGAAATGAACAAATTAAAGCGATACAATTACGAAGTGGAAAAGAATTAAAAACTTGAATTCATAAAGAACTTGAAAGTCAAAAAGAGGAAGTGGAAATTGAAAAGGAAAAGAATCAACAAGATCCAAATTTAGAAAATCCTTTAATACCTATGAAAATTTCTGTTGAAAAACCTCCACCACCATTTCCTCAACAACTAATTAAACATAAAAAAGACAAACAATTTGCTAAATTCCTTGAAATTTTGAAGAAATTAACGATAAATATTCCTTTCGTGGAAGCTTTAGAACAGATGTCAAACTATGCAAAATTCATGAAAGATATTCTAAATAAAAAAAAAATTTACTGATAATGAAATGGTCGCACTTAGTGAAGAGTGTAGTGCTATTATTCAGAAAAACTTCCTGAAAAATTAAAAGATCCTGGTAGTTTCACTATACCCTGCGCTATTGGAGAAAAATTCTATGGAAAAGCTTTGTGTGACTTAGGAGCAAGCATCAATCTAATGCCTCTATCAATTTTTAAGAGATTAGGATTGGGAGAAATTTCACCTACTTCAGTAACTCTTCGGTTAGTCGATCGTTACGTTACATATCCTAAGGGAGTTATTGAAGATGTATTAGTAAAAGTGTATAAATTTATCTTCCACGTAGATTTTATTGTTCTAGATATGGAAGAAGATACAGAAATTCCTATCATTTTAGGAAGACCATTTTTAGCCACTGGAAAAGCTATGATTGATGTTCAGAAAGGAGAACTAACTATGAGAGTAAATGACCAAAAAGTAACTTTTAATATTGCTAAATCAATGAAATATCCTGCGATAGAAAAAGATGATGAGTATTTTCGAATGGAAGTACTCGATCATTTACAGAAAGAACATTTTAAGGAATATTATTAAGAAAAATTAGAAAAAGAAAAAATTGAATTAATTGAAAAATCTGAAATAAATGAAGAATTAGATTATATTCAAGAGAAATTTGAATTTTTGGATAACACAGAAAATACTGAAAAAATATAGTTCCATCAATTATTAAAGCTCCTGAACTTGAGTTAAAAATGTTACCTAATCATTTAAAGTATGCTTACTTAGGTAATTCTTCAACTCTACCAATTATTATTTCATCTGAATTAAATAAATCTCAAGAACAAAAACTTAGAGATACATTAAAAAAATATAAGAAAATTTTTGGTTGGACTTTAACAGATATTAAAGGAATTAGTCCTTCAATTTGTATGCATAGAATTATTTTAGATAATGAACATAAACCTAAAGCAGATCCATAAAGGAGATTAAATCCAATAATGAAAGAAGTAGTCAATAAAGAAATTTTAAAATGGTTAGATAATGGTATTATATATCCTATTTCTGACAGTGCTTGGGTAAGCCCAATTCACTGTGTACCTTAAAAAGGAGGGGTGACTATCAAAGCTAATGAAAATAATGATCTTATCCACTATAAGACAAGTTACTTGGATGGCGAATATGTATTGATTATAGAAAATTAAACACAGACCACCATAAAAGATCACTTCCCTTTACCATTTCTAGACCAGATGTTAGATAGATTAGCCGGACATAAATATTTTTGTTTCTTAGATGGATATACCGGTTATCATCAAATACAAATTGCTCCCGAGGATCAAGATAAAACTAAATTTACTAGTCCTTATGGAACTTTCGCTTTTCGAAGAATGCCTTTTGTATTATGTAATGCATTTGCAACATTCCAAAGATGTATGATGTTTATATTTATTAAATTAATTGATAATGGAATAGAAGTATTTATGGATGATTTCTCTGTATTTGGAACAACATTTGACACATGCTTAAATCATCTTGAAAAAGTATTTGAAGTACGTGAGAAAACTAATTTAGTTCTTAATTGGGAGAAATGTCAATTTATGGTTACAGGCGGCATTGTATTAGGGCATAAAATTTCGGAAAAAGGCATGGAAGTAGACCTACGCAAACATTCGAGTTATAGCTAAATTACCACCTCCAACTACGGTGAAAGGGGTAAGAAGTTTTCTTGGACATGTTGGATTCTACAGACGTTATATTAAAGATTTTTCAAAAATTACTAAACCTCTATGCCAACTTATTGAAAAGGACAAGAAATTTGAATTTACAACGGAATGCCTGAATGCTTTCGAACTATTAAAAGATAAATTAATTACAGCACCTATAATAGTTTCACCTAATTTAAAAAAACCATTTGAGCTTATGTGTGATGCTAGTGATTATGCTATAGGAGCAGTTCTTGGGCAAATATATGATAAGATTTTCAAAGTTATATATTATGCTAGTAAAACTCTAAATAATGATGAAATAAATTATACGATTCATTGAAAGAGAATTATTAGCGATTGTATATGCTTTTAATAAATTTCAGCATTATCTAATAGGAACTAAATGTATTGTAATACTGATCACTCTGCTATAAAATATTTAATGCAAAAGAAAGATTCTAAACCAAGATTAATCAGATGGATATTATTA
Organism: Papilionanthe hookeriana x Papilionanthe teres; assembly: GCA_022702705.1. Classification (NCBI taxonomy): domain Eukaryota; kingdom Viridiplantae; phylum Streptophyta; class Magnoliopsida; order Asparagales; family Orchidaceae; genus Papilionanthe; species Papilionanthe hookeriana x Papilionanthe teres. Next base: position 102,900,544 of record CM040425.1, read on the forward strand.
ATGCAAGAATTTGATTTTGAGATCATTAACAAAAAGGAACCGATAATCGAATTGCGAGATCATTTATCAAGATTAGAAAATCATGAATTATCTGATATCGATAATGAAATTTTAGACGATTTTCCCGATGAACAACTTTATAATATTAATGAGTTGAAAATACCTTGGTATGTCGATATAGTAAATTATATTGTAAATGACATTTTACCACCTATGTTAACTTTGCAACAACAGAAAAAATTCGTTCACGATACTAAAACATACTTTTGGGATGAACCATACTTATATAAGCAATGTAAGGATCTAATCATTAGAAGATGCGTGCCATATGAAGAAACTGAACCAATTATTCAAAAATGTCATGAATCTGATTTTGGAGGACATTTTGGGACGGATAAAACTGCGTATAAAATTCAACAATCTGGATTCTACTGGCCTACTCTATTTAGAGATGTATATAGATATATAAAAACCTGCGATAAATGCCAAAGAGTAGGAAACATATCGAGAAAAAATGAAATGCCTCTGAATTTTATATTAGAAGTTGAAATTTTTTATGTTTGGGGATTAGATTTCATGGGACCTTTTATTCCTTCATTTGGAAAGTCATATATATTAGTAACTGTTGATTATGTTTCCAAATGGATTGAAGCACAAGCTTTACCTAGGTGTGATGCTAAAAGTGTTTTAAAATTTTTAATGAAAAATATTTTTACTAGATTTGGAATGCCGAGAGTGATTATCACTGACGGAGGAACTCATTTTAGAAACAAATATATTCACAAACTAGTAGAAAAATATAATATTATGCATAAGATATCAGCTGCTTATCATCCACAAACTAGTGGATTAGTCGAAGTTTCTAATCGAGAGATTAAGCCTATATTAGAAAAATCAGTAAACCCTAATAGATTAGACTGGTCTATAAGACTAAACACTGCATTATGGGCATACAGGACTGCTTATAAAACTCCGACTGGAATGACTCCTTATAGGCTTATATATGGAAAAACTTGCCACTTACTAGTTGAATTAGAACATAAAGCATATTAGGCGATTAAAGAATTTAATTATAATATGAAAGAAGCTGGTGAGAAGAGATTGTTGCAATTAAATGAATTAGAAGAATTAAGAAACGAATCATATGATAATGATAGGATTTATAAAGAAAGAATGAAATTATGGCATGATCGGAAGATTAATCAGAGAAATTTCAAACCACGACAAGAAGTTTTGCTTTATAATACTAGATTGAAATTATTTCCTGGGAAATTGAAATCTCAATGGTTAGGACCTTTCACCATAACTCAAATATTTTCATATGGAACTATAGAAATTGAAGCTCCAAAAACAGGACATAGATTTAATGTAAACGGACATAGATTAAAACCATATTTAGAAGGTAGAAGACCAAATTTTATAGAGGTTTTAATGCTTAGCCAACCTGATCACTAACTAAATTAGGTCGGGCTGACGACGTTAAACCAAGCGCTTTATGGGAGGCAACCCATAGTAGTCTTTTATTTTAATTATTTACAATTTAGTGAGTCTATATTATTAAAACAAATCTTACTACTCAAATTGGGTGATGAGATCAGAAAATATTCGGACCAGAGCGAAATTGGGTGATTTTTACGAATCTCGTCGACAGCGAGCCCGAGCCTGCTGACAGTGAGATCGTGCGCCATGATTTGAGTCAGTTCTATAACTAGCTCGCCGACGGCTAGAAGCTTCCCACCGACGGAGAGGTAGTTGAAATTTTGGTTTCTTAAAGATTTTTCGTGCGGTTTTGGACGGATCTAAGCCATTTCTTCGTAGGAAAATATCCCAAAAACTAAATTTACACTGTTTTCTTCCTTAGGAATGACTAGAGACCAATCCTTTCAATCCGAAATGGCCACCAAACTCTTAGAAACCACAAAAATTGAAGTTTTCAACCGAAGAAAATTCGTCAGTTCGGAGGCGCAGCGTATCTTCAACAAAGGTTTGATGAAGAAAAGACTTATTAAAGAAAGAGAATTTGTCAACAGAGGAGTAGAGAATTCCACTACAAAAATCGAAGAAATGATCGCACATCGGCATTGGGAGGTATTTTGTTGTACGACATCCGCTGTAATTATTCCAATAGTTAAAGAGTTTTACTCTAATTTACATGCGATCAACAATGGAAATGTCTACGTCAGAGGAAGATGGGTAACATTTACTCCTTCAAGGGTAAATGAATTATTTTATATAGAGAATACCTCTGTTTGTCATTATTCTAACTTTGTGCCATCACGATACAATATGAACGAGATCTATAGATACCTGACCGACGAACCTGATGATTGGGAGTTACGCGAAGACGGGTATGTCAGTTTTTCTGCATCACTTCTTAACCCTGTCTCGAAGCATTGGCATTTCTTTATATCATCAAAATTATTACCTATTATGAGGGTAAATAAAGTTTCAAAGGAATGCGCTATTTTAAACTATTGTATTCAAATTGGACTACCTATCGATGTTGGATCAATAATAGTAAAGTCTGCATTGGGATTAATTGTGCATGGGTCAGTGCATGGACTTGGACACCCATCGACTATATTTGCTTTATGCGATCGATACTAAGTTTCTTATGAGGCTTGGGAAAAAGTACTTTTACCATGGAAACCATTGGATCCTACTGATATGTTTCCAACTTTAGATAGCAATGATGAGATTACCATTATTTCTGACAGAGCATCACAGAACAATCCTTTAGCAAGGCCTTTTACTGATAAAACTAATTTCATTCTGAAGAAGATTAAAGGATTGGAGAAAGAATTGCAAAATGTGATGAATTCCATCGACAACATCTACGATATGTTTGATCGCATTGATTTGGAGGATGAAGGAGCACTTTGATCATACTGGACATCTGGAGGCCAGTTTTATTCATCTACTAAGACAGAAAGGATGGATTAATGAAGAATATATTGCAGAATTCCCCTTCAGGCCTTTCTACAATTTGTTTGTGCACCTGCGTCGCATCGGGATGATCAGAGAAGATGTTAGTTCAGACACTGAAGAGTAGGAAAGATTTCTATTTTATGTCATATATTTGTGTATATATGTGTTGATTTGGATTTAGGTTTTATTATGAGTTGAACTTTGATTTGATCATCTCAGAATTGATGAGATTTTATGTAATTGTTATGTCTCAGCATTTAGAGTGTTGTGGTGGGGATTGTGATGCTGAGTATTATGGATTTGAACATTTAAGTTAAGTATGTGTTAAGTTGTTAGTGTGAAATTTGTAAGTCTCATGGGTTTCATATATAAAGTTATATTGTTTGTGTTGTGTGAACTTTTTGGGAGTTTAAGCATCTAACCTTCATACTATTATTAAATTAAGTGATCGAAAGATTGATTAAGGGCAAATCGAGGTTGAAAATGATTGACAAATTTCAAAAATTTAAAATTTTTGGGATCTCGCCGACAGCGAGAAAACCCGCTGACAGCGAGACCGAGCTAGCCGACGGCGGATTTTTCCCGAAACTTTTGCCTTATCAAATTAAATAGTTCGCTGACAGCGAGATCGCGAAAATATCTATATTTGACCTGTCAACAGACACTATTCATCATCCCCTTCCTCAAAACTTCGAAAAAACCGACCTAGGGCTTGAGAGATCTCGGATTTGAGGCGATTTCAACACTTTTTGACATCGGATTTCATCTTCCCTTGGTAAGAGCTTCACTCCTATGCAAAAATTTTTGATTTTCACCATGGATTTCTTCTACATTGGAGAATTTTGAAAATTTTCAAAATGTGGAGAAAATACTTGGAAGAATTTCATGGAAATAGATTTAAATGGATTTTAGATGTTGTAGGAAACCTTCTTAGTAATATTTTGAAGTTTAGTTAAGATTTTTGCAAATTTCACAGATCGAGAAATGGCTCCACAAAAAAAGCGACGGATAGATTATGACGAAATCTGATTCATTAATGCAAGAACACAAACTCGATATTTTTAAAACATACAAGCAAGAAAATGCATTCAAGATCGAGTTTTCAAGAATCCAGGAGGAGAAGTTGAGCGAATCATTAAGGAGCGAGGATGGGAAAATTTATGTTTCATGACCAACGGAAGCAGTATGTAGAAGTAGTAAAGGAATTTTATGCAAATTTAACACGAAGCTGAAGATGCACCGGTTAAGGTTAGAGGATTTTTGTAGAATTCAACGTCTGCTAGAATAAACGCTTATTATGAAGTACGAGACACCTACACCAGCGAGTATGAAACTTTTGGAACTATGGAAGGACCACTTGGAAGAGGTGATCGACTTTCACACTCGATGGGAAAGGAGTACGAAAGATAAAGCAGCGGGAACGGGTAAACTTCCCTCTTTCTATGCTAAATGCAACATCTAAAGCTCGGCATTATTATATTTGTTCTACTTTGTTACCTACCTACCACCATAGTGAGGTAACAAGAGATGAAACGGTTCGAATTTTGTATTCAGAACCAGAAGAATATTAATGTGGGAATGTTATTTATAAAAATATATTAGCCACCGCTAGAAATGAAAGTGGAGGAGGACTAGGACATCCTGGTCTTATCTATGCACTCGCGATTATGCAGGGTAGAGGCAAGAGATGAGGAGGAATGGATTGAACCTATGAAACCCCTTACTCAGGCTAATATAAAGAAATATGAATCCCATGAAGGATGGAGATCTAGGACAAGGGATTATGTACCTTCTTCAAGTAGAGATATACCCTCTACTAGTTATGAACCCCCTCACTACACCACTCCTACCCTTCAAGATCTGATGAATGAATTAACCACGAGTAGAAAGAGTTTTGAGTTATTTGGAGAAAATATGGAAAGAAGATTTGAGCATATAGACCAAAGGATCGGAGGCTTGGAAAGAAGACACGATTATGATAGCGAATATCTCCAGCGACATTCATAGTACGAAATTGCATACTATGAGGCTGAATGTCGATATGGGAGTGGTGATTTAGATGTTGTCTTTCCTGAGTGCCCCCGCTATTCACAGTACCAGCCTGCTCCGCCTTCTCAGCCTGGAGATTAGGGAGATGACATAGCTTGGGATTTTGATGCAGAAGATTAGAGTTTTTGTTTAGTTTATTCAGTTTGTTTAGATTTGTTGTTATTTTGGGAAACTTTATTATTTTGGATGTAATTATTCTGTACTTGTCGGCATATTTTTAGGTTGTGTGTTTTATTTTGAAAAGGGGGGGTCGCCTAACAGAAATTGTCGGCGAATTTTTAATTTAGTTTAAATAAATAATTTTGAAAAGTACTATTTGATTTTGAAAATAATTTTAAATTTGAAGGTTTTAAGATATGAGATTAAACCGATCTCACATCCCAAATAGTTTATATAAACGAGCACCGCACCACAAACCGTGTGTGCTATCCCCAAGGATAGACACACTCGCTTGATGGTGGGGCTCGATTAAATAAACTAGAAGATTTGTGACATCCGTTTGGTCCGCGAACCAATTTTATAAGCCGACAAATTCCCCTGCTTAATATGAAAGCATTAAACGGGGTTTATATTACACAGGTTCTTTAAAATTCCCTATAAGGGCAAGCCCCTATAGTTAATTACATCTTAAGTGACGGGAATCACCTAAGAAAACTCTCGATAATAATCGATAATTCTGCTCTCGAGAATTTCAAAGTTTAAGTTCTCAAAGGATTGAATTTTGGAATTTCAATAGGGGATGGATCAAATTTGGAACATTTTGTTTTGGGAATTCAAAGGAAGAAAAGTAGGAGAAATCACAGATTCGAAGTGAACTTCGGTAATTTCCCGACCATCCTATTGTTTGGCTTAGATTTAGGAAAGTCCTAATGTTTATTTAATGTTTTAATCTTGCCAATTTTAATTAATTAGGGCTTATATTTATATGACAGAATCATACAAATAGCCTCGAAGATGTGAGGGTTTATGTCGTATCAGACGACAACCTCGGAATCCTAAGACCGGTTAGGGCTTAATTTGCAATGCAAATGCCTAACGAAGAGTTGAGGATTTATGATGCACTAGGAAAACTACCTCGAAGTCCTATGGCTTGGTTGTTTAATTCTAAGACAGTTTTCTTGAAGTAGACTCGGGTTTTGTCGATGACGATGGCCGTGCTTGCCCACCATGCTCCGAGCTCCTTGTTGTTGCAGAGGTTTAGTTTTAGAATTCATAAATCAGGAGATGAGAAAAGTGTTTTGGTTTAGAGAGAATCTTAATTTCCAAGTGTTTTTCGTGTTTTAATTAAAACAAATCTTAAAGTTGATTATAACGACACCGGTTAAGATCCCACGGTTCCATCCTTCCGGCATCATTATGTTTTTCGGATTCACTTAGTCCAGATGAATTTGCTAAACTCAACTAAATGAGTTCCACACTTTCATTTAGACCGTGGGAAATCCCGTTAGCAACACGTAGGTTACATCATCCGAGGTATTCCGATCATCCAACATGACGTTTTAATTTAGTTGTAATTGTAGTTTTGTGTTCTGTTTGTGATTAAATTTTGAGTTGTTTTATATTTTGAAATGTTATGGCGGTGAATTTTATCTTGCAATGACTTTTAGTTTATTTTTGGTTTCAGTTTTAGGGACTATCCTAAAGGTGTGGGTTTTCATGCAACAGTTGTTTATCATGCAAGAAAAAGTAAGTACGATGCGATTAAATAAATTGCAATAATGTAAATTGCAAGAAAGTAAATTGCAATAAAATAAAAAGCGTACCTGGAGGGTCTTCCTGTCATCCCAAGCTGTACTTAAAACACAATTAGAATATTTAAGCAAGTTCCTAGGTAAAGCTAAGGGAAGGGTTATGGTTTTCTACCAAATTCCTCATCCTATAGCTAGTCATTTCCTATGACGTCTAGGTTCCTTGTGTTTTTGTTTGAAGACGATTTTCTTCATCGAAAGAATAATTAAGTTCGATTGTTCTTATAAACATCCTATCATATTGAGAAAGTGTTTAAGATGAATCTTAAACATCTTTTCAATATTACTAGAGTTGTTTTAAGTCCAAATGAATTTAATTATACAAATGAATTAATCGTCCTAGGATTTCAAGTTTTGTTGTTATCTTGCTCAGTGAACTAGGATGTTTGAATGTCCTATAAGTGAAGTAACATTCATTTAATATTATGTTTAGGAGTTATGATAACTAAAGCTTTCGAGGGTAAATTGGTGTTCAAATGGTTTGTGATTTAGTTTAATTTCAATTAATGGGTTTAAATTTGGAATAGTGTTCAAGTTATTTTAGATTTATTTTGGATTCTTTATGTCTTTGGTGATGTTATATTTAATTCAACTTAATTTAATTTAATTTAATTTAATTTAATTCTATTCAATTTAGTTTGGTTTGATGTTAACTTAATTTAGTTTGATTTGATTTAATTTTAATCTAATTTGATTTAATTTAATTTAATTTAATTTAATTTAATTTAATTTATTCATTTAATTTAATCTTTAATTTGATCTAACTTAATTTAATTTTATTTTATTTATTTAATTTAATTTAATTTAATTTAATTCATTTAATTTAATTTAATTTGTTTATTTAATTTAATTTAATTTAATCTTTAATTTAATTCAACTTTTAATTTTAATTTAATTTAATTTAATTCAATCTAATTTACTTAATTTAATTTAATTTTTAATTTAATTTTATTTTTAATTTTAATTGAAATTTTAAAAGAATTTAATAATTTAACTTTAGTTTAATGATTAAGTCTTTTAATATTTTAAATTTGAGTTATCACTTTAATTAAGAATTGAATATTAATGAGATGATTAATTTAGGGATTTTTAAATTAAAGAATAAATCTCTTCCTAATAAAATCCCTATTTTAATAATTCCAATTTTATTATTCTTCCAAATTTAATCAATTATTTAATTAAGGTTTAATTATTTTAAATTGCTTAATGGGTTTCTACCTTTAATTATTTAAATGTCAATCATCCAAATCAGATTAGGATCAAATATTTTACTTGTTAATTTTTTTATTAAACCTAAAGTTTTAATTAAGGATTAAAATTTTAATTACCACTTTATCCTTTAAGCTTTATATTTTCATAACTTACTAAATTGAGCTTAAATGAACTTGAAATTTTTATGTGACTTCACTCATATGTCAATAAAGACATGAGAGGAGAAAATGTGATTTTTCTGTATTTAATTTATTTATATAATTATTTTTGGTAGAAAATAGAGATTTCCAAGGAAAATTTAATAACATGACCAAGGGAAAGTTTCTATCCTTAAGAAAAATAAGGGACATTCCTAATGACCAGAGGACCACTTGGACCAATTTTGGTGATTTTTTGAATTATATTATTTTTATTATAATTATTTTAAGTTTTGGAGTGTTAATTAATTTAAAAATAAAATAAATGTTGAAAAATGAATTTTATATTTTTCAAAAATCTCTCTGATATCAAGGAAATTAGAGAACTAATTTTTACAATTTTCTGATTTTTTTATGATTTATTATAATTATTTTAGTAAAAATGCTAGAAAAATACATTTTTTTAATTTTAAAATTACCCTAGGGCTTTAAAATTTAATATCTCATTAAATAGACCTAAAAAAAATATGGGGTTTGTTCCTAAGTGATTAAAATTCAAAGTGTGACATTTTGGTGAATTTTATTATTTTTGTGATTTTTATTATTTTTTAATTATTAAAAATATTAAAATAATATTAAAAATCAACTTTTTTAGAAAATTGATATTTTAATTTTCCTAAATTCTCCTAACATCAGAGAGGCTCCAAAACCAATTTGGTGAATTTTTGAAAGATTTTTTGAAGGTTATGAATTTTTAAAGTTCAAAATGGCTAAATGACTCAATCAACCTATTTGGTAGGGCTAACCAAGTCCAATTGACCTCAAATTTTTATGGTAGGTTCCTCTGATCCTAAAGGTCAGTGGAGAATTGATTTCAAGTCAATTTGATGTATGGTTAGCTCTAATTAATTAGGGATCCATTTTGGGTGTTTAAGCCAATTAGGGTTGTTTTAAATGAACTAACTCAAAACCTATTTTCCCTAGAGTCCTCTGGTCATAAGGAACATCACCAAATTTTCCTAGAATTTATTTCATAACATGCTATTTATTGGAATTAAAATACTCAAAACAGTAACATAAATTTGAAAAATCAATAACTTTTCATAGGGATGGCCTCTGACTTTGGAAAATTCGGGGAATGTTCCCAAATTCGAAGGCTTCAAAAGCCCTATGGTCTCATGTCATGGTGAATTGTATACATGCATGGAGAATTAAAAATATGCAGAGAGTAAATAAATTATTAAAAATAAAATACTTAATGAAATTAAATAATTTCTTTTCCACATTATTCTCCTCTCGTTCACCGAGCAAGAGGGTATTTTTATTTTATTTTTATGATTTTCCTACACAAAGTTATGAATTTTCCAAGTTTAGGGAATTAAATAAATAGAAAATACCCCTAATTTTCTATTTATCCGAGTCGGCGCCGCGTCATCCTCGGCATCTCCGAACGCACACGCGTCGCGCTTCCATTCGACGCCGCCGCTTGAGTCAGCAGCCCGGGCCCCGCGGTTCACGTACCATCTTCTGGTCCGATGCCATCTGAGCCGTCCGTCCGCGCGTGTATTGAATGGACGGCATCCGTTCATCGTCCCCGAGCGTCCTCACCCGAGAGCCGTCCACACTAAATCCCTAAGATCTCACTCGATACTCGATGGATTTTCGTGTTCTTATGCTCTATGGATTCGTCTTGAGGAGACAAACACATCCATACGGTTTATGTGGGATGAAATTTACGCAATAGAAATGGAGAATGTTCAGAAGCTCGGGAAGAAGAGTGAGGCCATACCTTTGCTCAGAGAAGTGTGGCTTCGATCTGAGGGTTGTTTCACCTTCGATTGGATCCCAGCAAGCTCCATATGAAGTCTCCCGGTCTGGTGAATTGCCTAGGTAGGATTTCGACCACAGCCGATCACAAAGCTTGGAGGCTGGAGCAATCGGGTGGCCCTGGAGATGGGGCTTTTGCTGGTGGACACCTTCCCTTGGTCCGGTGAAGGTGTAGAACCAATCAATTTAGGGATTGGCTCACTGTGGAGAAGTGTCCCGGTTTTGGGCTTGGATTTCAACTGCGAAATCGAGCTCACAGAGAAGAAATGGCAGGGGGATTTCAGTGGGGATCAAGTGCTCTGTGTATGGGGAGTAGTCTGGAACAATTTTGGCAGAGTTTCCTTAAGGTTTGTTTCAGCACTTCTCATGGCCGAGAAGGGGTGGTGTTTAAATAGGAGAGGGTGGAGGGCCTCCCAGGGAGAGTTAGGGCTTGGGATCAGCTGCTTAGGTCAAGGGAAGAACAGCTACCATGGCCACTGGGGATGGGGCGGCTCAGCAAGGGAGAATTCCACAGTTGGCCCACATGTGAGCTCTCGGCCATGGTGTTTTCTGGCGACCTGGTGGCTGGCCGGCCAGGCATTGGTCACCATCGAGGTCGGGTGGGTCAGGGCTGGGACTTGGTGCAAGCAATTGGCAAATGCCATGTGTAAAGAGTTTGGATTGAAATGGAATGGGGGGAAGACCATTTTGGGTTCAAATGAGTCAACCCATGGTTTTGGGCTAGGTTCACCACCCAAGGCCTAGTCTTGGGCTGAAAAGGATCACTTGGGTCAGCCAAGAGAGAATAGTGTGGTCTCCATCCATGATGAGGTGGCTAAGCATGGTTTAGTGTGTGACATGCTTAAGGTAAAAAGGGTTTAAGCGAGGATTAGAAAGGGGGCCCTCCTTTTGCCATTAATGGCTTGATCACATGTCAAGCCTTCCATGGCTTCATGTGGCTTGTCCATGGCTTGCATGGCTCACCTTTGGCTTGGGAAAAGTGGAGTCAATTTCATGGAAATAGATTTAATAAAAATTTTGGTATTTAGGGGTGATTTGGCATGAGGCTTGATTTGGAATTATTTGATGATGGGATTAGAACTTAGGGAATGGCTTTCATTAAGTGGATGGCAAGTGGAGATGTCATGTGGGCTTTAGGGTAGATTTTGGGCTTTTTGAAATGGTTTTAGATGGGCTTTTAAGATGGTTTAGGAAAGTGGGCTTTTGAATTTTAAAATGGATTTTGGAATGAAATTTTGGTAAAGGCTTGGGCCAAATAATTGTTGGGTTTAGCTCATGGATGTGTCATGAGTGACTTGAAGCAAAATGGGGGTGATTTGGGTTTGAATTGGGTTGAATTTGGGCTCTTTAGGTGAATGGGCCAATATAGGCCAAAATGGGTCAAGTTGGGCCAACATTGGGCTAGGGTTGAAATTGATGTAAAATTAATGTTGAGAAATGTTTATGGGAGTGTTTCAAAGAGGTTTTGACTTTGGTTGGGCTTAGATTTTGGGGTTTGGGCTCATTTGGGTTAGGTTTGGGTTTAGGTCAAAATTGGGCCTTTTAGCTTTGGGTTGAATTTGAGTGGGGTTTGGGTCTAAATTTTGGGCAAATCATGTTAGTTTTTTGCTTGTGGGGATGCTAAGGAAGATTTAGAAAAGATTTGGGGTTAATTGGAGTTGAATTGAGTGAGTTTGGGTTAGGTTTGGGTCATGGGTCCAAATTGGGCTTTAAGGCCAAAAGTGAAATTGGATCCAAATGTCAATCAAATTGGACTTGGATTTAGTCTAGATTGGTGTTGGGAATTTTGAATGGAAGTTTAGAATTGAATTGGACCAGAATTTGGGTCAATTGGGTAGGTTTGGTTTGACATTGGGTTCACTTAGGGTTAAAATGGGTCAAATTGGGGTTTTTGACAAAAGTAGGGTAAATTGACAAAATCGGCCCATGGTGTAGTTGAACAAAATGAAATTGGGAATATTTGGGATTTTCTGGAATTTTCTGGGAATTTTATGAATTTTTGGATTTTTGGGTCAAGAGGGGTATTTTGGGTATTTGGAGGGTATTGGGAGGTATTTTTGGTATTTTTGGAATTTTTGGGTATGGATGGTCAATTTGAGTGATGTGGAAATGTTTGGGATTGATTTTGGGGAATTTTGGGTGATTTGGAAATTTTGAAAAATTTGGGTAATTTCGAGGCTTTGGGTAGGTTAGGCGGGTGTAGGGTCCCGGGGGTCAAAAATTGAAAATTTGGAAAATTGAAGATTGGGTGAATTTGAGTGGAATAAAATCATTTTTTTTTAGCCATGAAGCCATATCAAGCCCACATGAGCCATAAAGGGACTCATTTGAGGCATTCACTATGTTGTTCCTAACCCTCTTACGCGAGGGCTTAGGGGTTAAGGACCATCCATGTGAATCACCTACATGAGTCGGGAGGTCAAGTTAGGTATGGGTGTGGTTTTAGGAGGTGTGTGAAAGTGTAGTGTATGAGTGTAGTGTGTGTGTAAGTCAGCCCCTCACTGCACCGGGCCACCTGCAGGTAGTCCTAAGGCCAAAGAGTCCTATAGGAACTCATCCTTTAAACTTCCACATTTGATTTCAACCCTCTAGGTGATTAGGGGTCTATAGTCAAGTTTGTAGATTTTGTAGGGAGTTAAGAAGTGGTTTGAAATTCTAGATGGTGGATCCCAATTCTAGTCCTCTAAGATAGTCAAAGGAAAAGCCTAAGGCTAGACCCTAAGTACTAAAAAGAAGAAGAGAAGACCTCATCAAAAATGAGGTCAACAGTACTTTCTAGAGACTATGGATGTTGGTATATTTGCTTATGCTGTAATATTAGACTTCTTATGTGTGTTAAATTAGTTTGCAATTTTTTATATATATAGGATGTTAGTTTAAGTTTTTATAAGTTATGAATGTTAACATTGTTTAGATTGTTTTAATATGTTTTAAAATAGATTAGTTAATTGTATGTGTAGTAATAGATTAAGTTTTCAATTGTTATGTTTGATACTTATTTTAAAATTTCATCCTTGCACTTTCTTTTAAATACTATATGTGGAAGAATACTAACAGTACAGGTTCTGTAAGTAATGAAAAAAACCTGCAAAAATTTCAAAGAAAAGAAATACCTAAAGCTCAAAGGTATGATGAATTTTACTATATACTTTCCCTTTTTCACTATTTAGTATAGATAGAAAAATTTAAGTTTGGGGGAAGGTAAAAATACAAATTTAATTATTAAAATTGTTCTCAATTTATATTTTCAAAAATTATTATTAAATGATTTTCTATAGTAGTTTTTCAATTCAATAAACATGAATTACTTTATTTAATTATTATATAAAGTTAAATAAAATGTTTCTAGTAATTCAATTAATTAATGGAATAAGATATTTAGTTAAAAGGAATAAGAATATAGTAAACTATTTAAAGTAAGGAAAACTATATTCTAAAAATTGAAAATTCTTAAGTATTTATGTGAAAAAGAAAGGATAGAAACTCAATGAAGTAAAGGATATGAAATATATATAAGCAAGAAAATATTTTAAGTTTCAAATTTAGGAAGAGAAATTGAAGTTCAAAATTATTAACAGGCTATCCAGATACAATAATCCTCACTTGAAATAGAAAAAGAAGAAGAAGAATTGAAAATCAATTCAAAAAAAAAAGAAAAGAAAAATATAAAGTGAGGAGAAGCTTGAGGAGATGCCTTATCAAAAGTTGGCTTCAATGAAATCAACCTAAAGGGTAAAACTTAAGTATATTTCTAAACTTATATTTATGGATTAGTATTTTACTAAATAGTGTTTTCTTGAACTTCCTATCATCTAAATATCTTAAGAAATTTACTCTTTTTAAATATAGTCATTCCTGAAATAAATAGAAAGCTAGAAATCTTAGACCTGATAACTAAATAATCTTATATCTATAAAATTAATTTAATTACTCATAAATATTTATATTTCACTTTATTATAATGTTATTTAAATTTAATTCATATTATTTGAATTGAAAAATTCTATTATAAAAATCATTACTTTTTATTTAGTATTAAAATTACTTGAGGACAAGTAATAATTAAGTTTGGGGGATTATGATCACAGAAAAATTCATTAAGAAATTCTTATCTATTTTTTGATGAAATTGCACTTTAAAGAAAGGAATTTTCTTTATTTTATTACAGGAATGAAGAGTTATAAGTAATTAAAGCAAAAAACATGAAATTGAGCGAATTTGGATCAAGAAGGAAGAAATTCATGAAAACTGAACTAAGTCGCCGACGGCGAGATTGAGGCAGCCGACGGCGAGATCACGAGGAAGCTTTCTGAAGGAATTATAACTATCTCACCGACAGCGAGCCCGAGCCCGCTGACATTGAGGTCGTTTCCCGCCGACGGCGAGACAGTTCAAAATGCAAATACTTTGAACCTGGACACTTTTTGAAGAGGTGTTTAAGCACCCCTTGGAACTTTGCCTACCTCTATAAATAGAGGCCGAATTCTAGTGTCTAGGTGTGTCTATTTTAGAGAGTCTGAGTCTCTTTTTGGTGTTTTAAGTGTGTCTGTTGTTCGTCATTAGTGAGTTTCTTTAGTTTATTTGAGTGCTTATTTAGAAGTTTGTCGTACTAGAAGGAAAAGTCAAAGGAACTTCAGGAGTACGCTTGGGAGGAAATTAAGATAAGTATTTTTGTTTATTGTTGTTAACTTTAAATGAAATCCATGCTTTGTTTTATTTCCATGCATTCTGAGTAGTTTTCTTAGTTTTTCTCCTTGTTTATTAAAATTATGCGGATTGATGAAATTAAATAGAAGTACCTAATATATTAAAATAAATTGTGATAATTTTTACTTAAAACATAATTTACTTTCAATCTGGCCAATTGAGTTATTAAAATATGCTAAATTATCAACTATAGTAAAAATTACATCCAATATTCAGGGAAGTCAAAAACCTTGGAAGGAGGGTGCAAATAAATAGGGAAATATTAATTATCGGATGTAGAATTGGACATTTTAGTGTGACAGACTAAAATATTCAATTTGGTCTTATTGTTTAAGAGCTGAAGTGTAGATGTTAGCCCTCAGGTGGGGGAACGTGGGAGCTCTGAAGTGGCAGCCAGTATCCTCCCGAGCTTCAGCCGCAGATTCAGTAATCAAACATAGGATTAGTCAATGTTCTTTGCACCTGGACCAAAGGGTAAAGAATAGGAACACTCCTATTTGTCACAATACAATTCAAGAATTCTATTTAGATTCATCATTCACTTAATTTTCTAAAAACAAGGAGAAGGATACTTTTTCTGAATTATTTAAATCAACTTATTTCAAGCATTAGTTTACTTTAGTTTGTTGTAGTTACTTTAAATTTTCGTTTACTATATTAGTAAGTAATTCCTTTAAATTTAGCTGATAACAAATCTGTTAAAAACTTCCCTGTGGGATTGATAACCAGGACTCCACTAGAGCCCTGTATTACTTGATATGATACGTATACTTGCGTAGAATCCATATTATACATTTCATCATTAAATCATATATATATTTAAAGCGGGATCAAGTTTTTGGTGTCGTTGCTATAAACATAAATTGCAAACATATTAAAAATGGGTCAATAGGGAAATATGTTTTGATGGACTTCAATGTGGAGATTTCAGGGTGACAGGCTGAAATCTTCAAATTGGTTCTAAGATCAGCAACTAATATCAAAGGTTAGCTTTCGGGTGAAGGGTGAGTGGGAGCTCCAAAGTGAGAGCAGGTATCCTCCAAGCCTAGCCTTAGATTTAGTGACTAAACTTTGGATATGTCAATGTTCTTTTCTTGCTTAGAAGAGGGGGTACTCTTTTAAGGGTAAAGAATCATCTATACTCCTATTTGGCACAATAACATAAATATTTGTTCCATATCAATCCACACATCATATTCTCATTCCAAGAGGAAAGATACTTTTCTCATAAATTGAAAACCTTTCAAATACCTAGTTTAGTGTGTCTGTAGTTAATTCTGTTTTTAAAGTTGTTAGAAGTAATTGTAGTTTAGTTAATCGTTACTGTTTCTTGCATAGTATAAGTAAGTAGTAAAATTTAATTGCAAATTAAATATCGGATTTTAGAGCTACATTATTTATATTGTGAATGCTTTCTTATACTTCGAACTTTCCCTGTGGGATTGATAACCAGGACTCCATTAGAGCTCTGTATTACTTGATACGATATGTATACTTGCGTTGAATGCTTGGACTTAACAAAATCATTATAAATATATAAATTTAATTTCATAAATTCTTGCATAATATAAGTCCGCCGCATCAATAATCATAAATTTGATTGGTCTGCTCGATTAGATACTGCTTTATGGGCATATATGACTGCATTTAAAACCCCTATTAGAATGTCTCCTTATAGATTAGTGTTTAGTAAGACTTGCCATTTACCGGTTGAATTGGAGCATAAAGCATATTGGGCGATAAAAGAATTGAATTTTAATTTGAAAAATGCTGAAGAAAAAAGATTTATGCAATTGAATGAATTAGAAGAGATTAGAAATGCATCTTATCACAATGATAGGATCTATAAAGAAAAAATAAAATTGTGGCATGATCAGAAGATATTGAGAAAGAAATTGGAATTTGGAGAAATTGTTTTGTTATACAACACAAGATTGAAGTTATTTCCTAAAAAGCTCAAGTCTAGATGGTTAGGACCTTTTACAGTTGTAAAAGTTCATTCTCTTGGAGCTGTTGATATTAAAGATCCTGATACTGGAAAGATTTTTAAAGTTAATGGGGATCGATTAAAGCCTTACTTTGACGAGTTTCAACCTGACTTTAAAGAGGTTTTAATGCTGAGTCATCTCAATTAACTGTATGGTTTGTCGGGCTGATGACATTAAACTAAGTGCTTTAAGGGAGGCAACCCATATGTATCTTTGTGGTGTGTTTGCTTGTTTGATGTAGTTGTGATTTTTAGATAGTTATTTTTTAATCCTAATTACTCCTAAATACTTTTAAAATTGATAATTGGTGGATCGAATTGAGATATTGGAATATTTTGGGCCAAACAAAGTTCGGTGAGAATTTTTGACCACTGGCACCGCCGGAGCCCTATCACTGAGAATTGCTGAACTTACAGGTTTGAGCGTCGCCGACGGCCTATCAAGTGCCGCCGACGCCCAAAACCTGTTGACGGTTTTTGAAGTTTCAAAATGCGAGTTTTGGCAGTTTTGAACGGGATCTTCGTCCTTATAACTCCCTGAACTCCATTTTAGACTTCCAAACTCAAGAAAAACGAAAACTACTATTCCCAATTCGCATCCCATGGATTCTTACTCTATAGAAACCCCTCGATCTCGCATTTTTAACTGAAGGAAGTTTATAAGTTTTGAGGCGCAGCGATTGTTCAACAAAGTGATGATGAAGAGGAGGATTATTAAGGAAAGAGACTTCATAAATCGAGGTATGGATAATCTTACTACTAGAATTGAAGAGATAATTAAGGAGAGACGTTGGGAAGTGCTTTGATACACTATCGCTACCGTACTTGTTTCTGTCGTGAAAGAATTCTATGCAAATCTTCACGGGATCAACCAAGGGTTCGTATTTGTGCGAGGTAGGTTTGTGTAATTCACTCCTGCAAGAATTAACGATCTCTTTATGATTGAGAATGTACCTATTTGCCATTATTCTAATTTTAATGCCACAAGTGATAATATGAATGATGTGTATCATTATTTGATAGATGAGAATGAGGATTTGGAAATTAGAGAAAATGGATACATTAGATTCCCATCTGCATCTCTAAATCCAGTGTCAAAACAGTGGCACTACTTTATTTCAGCAAAGTTATTTCCAACATTGAAGATTAGAAAGGTAACCAAGAAAAGTGCCATTTTGAATTTCTGTATTCAAACTGGAAGGCCGATTGACATTGATAATATAATTGTGAAATCAGTTTTTAGATTAATTGTTCATGGATCTAAATATGGGCTTGGACACCCGTCCACCATATTTTTATTATGTAGTCAATCACAAGTTCCATATGAGAGTTGGGAAAATGTTCTTCTTCCATGGAGGCCTATTGATCCAACTAATCCTTATGACTACCAAACAATGGGAGATGAAGATGATATGAATTTTCTTGTTGATCAACCAACACAGACTTCACAACTGATTCAACCCTATTTTCCCGAAGGTTCCAGAATGATATTGAAGAGGATAAAAAAGTTGGAGAAAGAGGTACAAAATGTTATGAATGCAATCAATAAAATTTCTAATTTATTCGATCACATAGATTGAAGAATGAAGGAACAATTTGATCACACTGGTCGAATTGAGATGGGCTTGATTAATCTAATGAAGAAGAACGTGGTGATTGCTAAGGATTCATTTGACGAATTTCCATTTTGTCCTTTTTACAATTTGTTCGTGTATCAGCAATCAATTGGAGACATTAGAGGAGAGGATAGTTCTGAAACTAATGTAGAGTAATTATTGGATTCTACTTATGTTTGTTGTGTGTTTAGTTTGCTTTTCTTAATTTTGCTTGGTGTGTGTAGTATTTACTTTGCTTTGCTTTGTAATTTGAATTTATATTTGAATATGCTTACTTTCATTGTGTGCTTAGATTTTAGTGTTTGATTATCGTAGCGTACTTGCAACACTAAATATCTAAGAGTTGTTGGTTTGGTTTGAATGAACATATTTGGTGTTTATATAGTAACTTAGATTTTATATATAAAAGTTTATTGTGTAATTTTTGTGTAAAGAATTGAATTTAATTATTGCTTGTGAGATGAAATAAATGCTTATTGAAGTGTTAAACATCATTGTGGAAGTCGAAATGATCAAAATTACGAAAACATTTTCGGACCCAGAAAAAAATTTTGGACTGGCGCCGCTGGTGCCCAAATCCAGAGAGTTTGGCATATTTTCTAAAATAGAGTGTGTCGGAGCCCTATCAAGTGCCACTGGCGCCCAAGTACAAAAAACCACCGACAACCTCTTATTTCGCAATTTTAACCCTGAGACCCATTGTTTTTTCCATTGTTTTCGTCTTCCTCCTCCATTTTTGTGATTTTGAAGATCTAGGGCTTGCTAGATCTCAGATTTGAGGTGATTTCAAAGCTTTTCGAGACCTGATCTACACTTCTCTTGGTAAGAGCTTCACTTTAAGTTAAAAATTTTTTATTTTCACCATGAAAATCTTTAACATTACTTAGGTTGGAATTTTTGGATTTTTAAAGATATTTTGAGATTTCCATGATGAAATTTGCTCTTACTTGTTTAGTATCATATTTGGAGTTTGTTACATTGTGAATTTGGGATTTATTGGAATTTTCTTGCAAATTTTTAGAAATTCACATGGCTCCAAGGATGAGTAAAGGGAAGAGAAAATTGGATTTTGATGAAGAAAAATTCATTAATATTAAAGCGCAATTTCACTTTAACTCTTACCTTTACAATAAGAAGTGTATCCAGGATCGAGCTTTTGATAGTACTGGTGGATCTGTAGAACAGTTAATTGTGGAGCGGAACTGGGAACGATTTTGTTATTTTACTGCGAATGCTTTTATGAGAGGTGTTAGAGAGTTCTATGTTAATGCGCCCTGGACTGAGACTGAGTATGTTTTAGTTAGAGGAAAAATGGTTTAGTTTACTCCTCAGCGTTTCAATGCTTTTTATCAGACTCAGAAACCATTTGTTTATGAATATGAAAACTTTGATACTCAAGGGGAAAGTATGAGAGAAGTGATGGATGGAAGAGAGGAATGGAAAGTAAGTCAAAAATAGATGATTAACTTCCCCCTTCCACATTGAATGTTGCATCAAAAGTTTGGCATTATTTCATCTCTGCAAGACTATTAACTTCTTATCACCACAGTGAAGTTATAAGGGATAGAGCAATTCTGAACTATTGTATTCAAAAGATGAGAAAGATTGATATTAGAGCTATTGTCCACAAGAATATTCAGACTATTGCTAGAGGCGAGACCACTAGTGGATTAGAGCATCCTGCATTAGTTCATGCCATGCGTGTTCAGTCTGGAGTGGAGTTCAACAGTTCTGAAGAAGTGGCTATACCGTTGAGACCAACAAAGACTATTATCCTTACTTATGAGTCTCATGCGGGAACCCGAGTTGAGAGTAGGAGTACTGATATTCCTACTGTGAGTTATGATTTTCCATCTACATCTGAGCCGCCTACCTTATCTGATATTATGGAGCAACTGAGATTACAGAGTGCTAGCGTGGATAGGCTCCATGGTAGGATGGATGTGTTTGAGGCCAGGAGTGATGTGAATGAAGATTATCTACAGAAGAGAGTTGAGTTCGATATTGCCTATTATGTTGCTCAGGTCAGATTTATGAGGGGGGAGTCTGATGTGATATTTCCTACTTGCCCCAGCTATACACCATATAGACCTGACCCTGCTAATAACCTTGTTGATGATCCTGGTGATGGAGATTGGTAGATTATTTGTTTCTATTTCTATTGTTTTGATTGTGTTTTGTTGTACTGTTGTGATATAGTAGTTATTTGCTTTTCATGTGATGTGTAACCCTGTTGGTGTACTGTTATGTTGTATTGAAAAATTGAAATTGTTAAATGGACTGTGTAGTACTGTGATAGTTTATTTAGTAGTTTTGGTGTTTTGTTGGATGTTTAGATGTTTAAATTTAAAATCTCTTTACCCTACAAATATTTAAAATTTTATATCACTGTTACTATTTGTTTCATACCTACTAGTTGTAAATTTTAATTAATACCAGATAGTTGTTGAAGATTTCAAGATCCCAACAAAAAAATGTTAGTCTTCTTTTACTCTCTACTGTTTCAAATTTATTGAAAAATTTAAGTTTGGGGGAGGGTAAAGAAATATTAACTCTTATTTGTTCTCAATTATTATATTTTTAAAAATTATTAGCGTAACTTCTGGCAGTTTAACCTTACTGTGGGTAACTAAAACTTTTTATTTCAGTTGAATATTATGGAAGGATTGGATGAAAGTTTTTAGTAATAAAGCTTAATTTTATAAGGGTAAGATATTTGGTATGATAGAATTTTATTATAGTTAACTATTTAAAGTAAAGAAAACTGTATTTTTCAAATGTTAAGGGACTTAAAGTAATGTATGTCAAGAAAAGATTGTTACTTTATAATGAATAATAAAGCTTGTACCCAATTATAAAGAAAGGAGGTGTCTCAAGTTTGAACTTTAGAAAGAAGAGAGTGAAGTTCAAAATCATTAAAGGCTAGCCAGATATTGTAATCCTCATTAAAAAAAGGAGAGAAAAAGAAAAGAAAAGTAGGATTGAAAAACAATCCTAAAAATAAAAGAAAAAGAAAAAAAAGAAGGGAAAGAAAAAGATAATTATAAGGAGAAGCTTGAGGAGATGCCTAATCAAAAATTGGCTTCACTTGAATCACCCTAAAAGAAGAACTTGATTTCATTCCTGAATTTATATTTAAAGTATTGGCCTACATTCTGATAAAGTTTGCATGAACTCCTTTTTCACATAATCTTTCAAGGCACTTTTAGTGTAACAAATTATGGTTTATCTTGAAATAAATAGAAGTTAGAACTCTTAGACTTGATTGCTGAATATTATTATACCTGTAGTATTCACTCGAGTTACTAAATTTCTTTCTTAAGATTTAACCAATATATTATTTTGAATGAAAAAATTTTTAGTATCTTACAGGTGAAAAGTGCATTGCCTAGAGTTATATTTTATGTAGTAAAAGGATTACTTGAGGACAAGTAATAGTTAAGTTTGGGGGATTTTGATGCACCAAAAATATATACTATTTTTGCAATATAATTTTACTGATTTTCTGTGATATTGCACTTTAAAGAAAGGTATTTTTCATGATTTATTGCAGGTATGATGATTTTAGGTGATTGGAGATAAAAGAAGTGAAAATGAACAAATTCGAAGCAAAAAGGAGCGAAAAGGAGCAGAAAGGAGGAAAACAGGTTCTGGCGCATCCGACGCCAGAATGGGCGCCACCGGCGACATTTTCCAGAGACTCCTCAAATTTGAATTCCACCAACATTGGGCACTGCTAACCACCCTGCGCTTTTAACCAATTTGAATGTACTTAAAAATATAATAATTCAGCACCACTACTAAAAGATATAATCCGTAGCAACAGCGCCAAAGACTTGACTTTGAACGTAATTTTAACTTTAGTAACAATTAAATATTTTAATCTTGTAATCAAAGAGTTACTTTCAAACGCAATTATACGTATCATTCAAGTAATACAGGGCTCTAATGGAGTCCTGGATATCGATCCCACAGAGAATATATTAAAGCCTATGGACTAGGATTATAAAAACCAATTCAGAATCACAACTAAATCGAATTACCTATCTATCACTAATATGCAATCGACAATAATATGAAACTTATATTAAAAACTAGTTTTACTAAAAATTTACTAATACTACTACTAGAGTTAAGTTCAAATATAGATAATAGCAAGAATCTTTCTCCTTAGTTAAGATATTGTTGACCTCATTTTTGGTGCGATCTTTCTCTCCTTAGTGCTTAGGATCTAGCCAAAGGTTTTCCCTTTGACTATCCAAGAGGACTAGAAATGGAACCCAACAATTAGAAATTCAAACACCTCTTAACTCTTCTTGAACCCCACAGATGACCATAAACCTCCAAGCCACTTGGAAGGTTAAAAGTCAAATGTGGAGGTTCAAGGATGAGTTCCAATAGGATTCTTTGGCCTTAGGATTACCCTGGGTGGCCTGGTCTTGGTGAGGATCAGCTTGCACACAGTACACTTCCACACACATTACAAACCCTAAAACCTCTCTTACCCAACTTAACTTCCTGACTCATGTAGGAAATTCATATGGATGGACCTCAACACCTAAGCCCCTGGCTAAGAGGGTTAGAAACAACATATTGAGTGCCTAAAATGAGTCCTCTCATCGTTCTTGTGAGCTTAATATGGCTTCATGGCTCAACCAAAATGGTTTCATTTTACTCACACTTAATTAATCTTCATTTTTCCCAAATTTCAATTTTTGACCCTCGGGGCCCTAAATCCACCAAACCTACCAAATACCCTTGAAATTGTCCAAAATTCTCAAAATTGCCAAAATTACCAAAATTATTTAAAATCAATCCTAAATACTCCCCACCACTCAAATTGATCATCCATGGCCAAATATGCCAAAAATTCCAAAAATACCCCCCAATACCCTCCAAATAACCTACAAATACCCAAAATACCCTTTTGGCTCAAAAATCCAAAAATTCCAAAAAATCCTCAAAAAATTCCAGAAAATCCCAAATATTCCCAATTTCATTTTTTTCAATTTCCACATACCTCAATGTTGTCAATTTAACCCAATTTGATCAAAAATCCCAAATTAGCCCTTAAGGCCCAAAATGACCAACAAACCCAATCCATCCCAAATTAAACCCAAATGTCACCCAATTTTCCCCAAATTTGTTTTAAAACCTTACTAACATCCCCAAAAACAAAACTCTAACTTAATTTACCCAATATTTGGACCCAAACCCAACTCAAACCAAAATTGTCCAAATTGGCCTAAACCAACCATGAACCCAAACAAGCCCAAATCCCAAAATCAAGGCCCAACCAAAATTGAAAACTCTTTTTCACACCTCCAAAAAAATTTTACAACATTAATTTTACATCAAACCCAACATTAACCCAACTTTAGCCCAAATTAGCCTAATTTGACCCACTTTGGTCCTATTACTAAAAGACCCAAATTAAATCCAATTCAACTCCAAATTACCCCAAACTTGTTCCAAATCACTCATGGCACATTCCTAAACCAATTGCAACACTTATTTGGCATAACCTTTTACCAAATTGTTATCCAAAAGTTTATTTTAAAACCTAAAAGCCCGCCTCTTTAAGACATTTAAAAAGCCCATCCAAAACAATTTTAAAAGCCCAAAATCTATCCTAAAGCCCACATGACATTTTCATTTGTCATCCCTTTAATTAAAATCATTCCCTAAATTCCAATTTCATCATCAAATAAATCTAAATCAAGCCTCATGCCAAAATACCCCTAAATTTCAAAAATCCCAAAATCCCTTTCTCATGCAAGTGAGCCAAGCCATTCCCAAGCCATGAGCAAGCCTTGGAGCCATGCACAAGCCACATGAGAGCCATGAGAACCTTAGACTTGTCATTACTCCATAAATGGAAAAAGGAGGAAGGACTTTAAACACCCCTTAAAAGTCATTAGCCTTTCCCATGTTTCCCCTAACCCATGTTTAAGCCTAATTGTACTTGGATTGTGACTTGACCCCACTAATCAAGCTGAACCAAATGACTTTCCCTCAGTCCAAATCAGGTCTTGGGGAGATGCACCCAACCCATTTCCATGGCTTGACCATTTCAAACTCAAAATGAGCTCTGCCCCATACCATTTAAATCAAACTCCTTTACACATGTCCAAAGCAAATTGAACTCACCAAACTCTAGCCCTGGCCTCACTGAGTCAGATGGTGAACCATGCCTGCCGGCCAGCCGCCTGGGTCGCCGGAAAACACTACACCCGAGAGCTCCATGTGAGCCAAAATTTCAAATTTGAGCTTGCTGAGTTATCCCAAACCCAGTGAACACCAAGGCTCTTCTTCTCCTCCCCTGAGCAGTTGATCCAGCCTTCAATTGCCTCTGGGAAGCCCCATAGCCACGGCTATTTAAACTCCTCACCTCCACGACTCAAAGGTTGGATGCACTGGACCCTAACAAAACTCTGTTAAATTGGTTCTAAACTCCTCTCCTAACCTAGAGCAGTTGATCCCCACTGAAATCTAGCCCTAAAGTCCTCTCTGTGAGCTCAATTTCTGAGCTCAATTTTAAGCCCAAAAATAGGACACTTCACCACAGTGAGCCAATCTTCAAATTGATTGACTCTACATCATCACCAGACCAAGAGAAGAAGTTCCCCAATGGAAGCCCCCTCACCAGGCCAGCCATTCTTTCTATCGGCCAGAGCTCGAAATCGGTCTTGGTGGAAGTCAGGTATAGGCATTTCACCACAGCCCCAGGCTTCTTCCCTAGCTTCCTCAGACTCCAATGAATGTGCCAAGCCCCTTTAATTGAAGCTTCACTTTTCAGAGCCAAGGTATTGAACTCCTCCTTACCGAGAGCTTATTTTGATTCTCCATTTTGTTTGAGTTAATTTCAAAGCATCATAGCCGTATAGATGTGTTCGTCTTGTCGAGACGAGTTCATAGAGCCCAAGTTCACGCAATTTGGTTGAGAGATGAGGGAGATCTTAGGGTTAGAACGTGGACTGCTCTCGGGACGCACCAGTCATAGACGATGACCAGCCACCGTCGGATGGCTCGTGTAATGAACAAACGGTGGAGATCAAGTCGGACGAGGAGATGAAACGGGACAGCGGGCTGCGTGGCTGTCGAGTCAGATGGTGGCGTCGAACAGGAGCGTGCTGCGCGGAGCTTTGACCCGGATAAGGATGACGCGGCACCGACATGTTTAAATAGATAAATATGGTATTTTTGAATTATTTAAATGCCCCGATCTTTGAAAATGCATAACTTTGCATAGAAAAATCATAAAAATAAAATAAAAATATCTTCTTGCTCAGTGAATAGAGGAGAATAATGTGAAAAAGAATTAAATTAATTTGTTAAGTCCATGATTTATAATTATTTAAATACCCTCTGTGATGTTTTAATTCTCCACTTGCATACATAATTCATCATTGCATGAGACTATAGGGCTTTTGTAGCCTCTGTTCTTGGGAATATTCCCTAAAATTTCCAAGACCAGAGACCATCTCTATGCAGAGTTATCTAATTTCCAAGTTTATGTGTCTGTTTCGGCATTTTAATTCCAATAATTAGCATATTACTTAGAAAATTCTAGAAAAATTAGGGGAGGTATCTTATGATCAGAGAACCCTAGGAAAATTATGGTTTGATTTAATTCCTTAAAAATAACTCTAATTAGTTTAAATACTCAAAACTGAACTTTAATTAATTAGGAGTAACTACATATCAAAATTATTTGAAAATAATTTTCCATTATCACTTAGGATGCAGAGAACCTCACATAAAAATTTCAAGTCAATTGGAGTTAATTTAATTCATTAAATGAATTAATTAAGTGACATAGCTATTTTAAAAATTAAAAAATTTATAAAACACAAAATATATTTCAAAATTTTACTAAATTGGTTTTGGGGCTTCTCTGATATTAGAAGAGTCCAAGAAAATTAAAATTGAAATTTTCTAAAAATTTTCATTTTTAACTCTATTTTTAATATTTTAATAATTAAAAAATTATAAAAATCACAAAAATATTAAAAATGATAAAAATGTCATATTTTATTCCCTAATCACTTATGAACCAACCAAATATTTTTCCTAAGTCTCTAGATTAAGATATTGAATTTTAAAAGTTTAATGTAATTTTTAATGTTAAAAAATGAATTTTTAAACCTTCCCACTAAAATAATTCTAATAAATTAAATAAAATCAAAAAAATATAAAATTTGTTTCTCTGACTTCCTTGAGGTCAGAGGGACTTAAGAAAATGAAAAATCTATTTTTCAACTTTAATTTTATTTTATAATTAATTAATACCCCAAAACTCAAAATAATTATAATAAATTAAATACAATTCAAAAAATCACCAAAATTGGTCCAAGTGATCCTCTTGTCAGTAGAAACATCCCATAATTTTCTTAAGGACAGTAACCTTACCTTGGTCATGTTTTTGAATTTTCATTGAAAACCCTTATTTTCCACAAAAATAATTATATAAATTAAATTAAAAATGAAAAAAAATCACTTTTTCTCCTCTAATGTCTTAATTGACATGTGAGTAAGGTGACATAAAAATTCCAAATTCATTTGAGCTCAATATAGTGAGTTTTGAAATGAATATGCTTAAAAGGGCATAAAGGTAATTAAGGATTTTTAACCCTAATTAATACCTTAGGCTTAATCAAAGGGAGGGTAAAATATCTGATCTTAATTCTCTTTTAGATGATTGAAACCTGGGAAATTAAAAGGTAGAAACCCATTAATTATCTTGAAAATATTCAAAGTAAATCTTAATTAATTAAATAATTCAAGTTTTGGAAAGATAATTAAGAGTTTGGATTGTTAAAATGAGGATATAATTTAGGAAAATTGTAATCATATAATCTTAAATTTCTAAATGAATCACTCCAGAAATATTCAACTCTTAATTAATTTTAAAGACATGATGATTAAAATTAATAATTAAAAGGGAAATAACTTGTTAAATAAATCAAAGCTTAAGATATTAAATGATTTAATAATCAAATTAAAAATAAGATTAAAATAGTAAAATTAATTTGAAATAACTTGAGAACAAACTTAAAAAAAATTTGAAATATTAAGTAATATCAAAATAATTCATAATTAAAAACGTGAAAATTAAACCAATTAAATCCAACCTAAAATAATATGATTAATTCAAATCAAATTTAAATCATCAAAATTTAATGAAATTAAGTAATTTAAACACTTCTTTCAATTTAAGTAACTTAAAACACTTAAAAGAAAACCAAGCTGAATTTTGAAATTGAATTATCTTAAATCAGCAATTAAACTTTAATTAAAGATGGTTAAATTCCTTAACAAACTAATATGCCCCAGAAATCTCACATTTATAATATTTAAATGGAGCATCAAGTGAAATGTCACTTTACTTACCGGATAATCAAATGTCCGAGTTCACTGAGCAAGAAACAAAATTTAATTAAACTTCTTGAATGATTAATTCACCTGTACAATGAAATTCATTTAGACTCAAAATAATCCCAGAAACATTTAAAAGATGTTTAGGACCCATCCTAAGCACTTTCTCAATATAATGGGATATTTTAGTAGAACAATTGAACTTAATTGTTCTTTGGTGAAGAAAATCATCCTTAACAAAACACAAGAACCTAGACATCATAGGATTTGACTAGCAATAGGGTTAGGATTTTGGTAAACAACCAGAACCTTCCCTTAGCTTTACCTAGGCATTTCTAGCAAATATTTGAATGCTCTGACGTGTTTTTTAAGTGCAGCCGGGAATAACAAGAAGACCCTCCAGGTACGCTTTTATTTTATTGCGATTTATTTACATGCACTGTACTTTACTTCTCTTGCATGTTAAACAAGAATGTCACCCTGCATGAAAACTAAAACTTTTAGGATAGCCACAAAACTGAAGCGCAAAACCAAATTAAAAGTCACGACAAGATAAAATTCGCCGCCACAACATTCAAAAGATAAAACAACTCAAAATTTAATCACAAATAGAACAACCAAACTACAACTACAACTAAATTAAAACGTCTCATTGGATGATCGGGAATCCCTCGGATGATGTAACCCACGGGTTGCTAACAAGATTTCCCACGGTCTAAATGAAAGTGTGGAACTCTTTCAGTTGATTTTATCAAATTCATTTGGACTAAGTGAATCCGATGAAAATAGTGGTGCTAGGATGACGGAACCGTGGGATCTTAATCGGTCCTGCTTAATCAACTTTAAGATTTGTTTTAATTAAAACATTAAGACATTTGAACCTTAAGACTCTTTTAAAACAAAACACTTCTCTCATCTCTTGATTGCCACTTCTAAAATCAAACCTTCTACAACAACACAGAGCTTGCAGCATAGTGGGCAGCACGACTATCGTCGTCAGCAAAACTTGTGTCTACTTCAGCAAAACCATTTTTTAATCTAAATAACATACCCGTAGGATTTCGAGATAGTCTTCCTAATGCAACATAAATCCTCATCATTCCGTTAGGCATTTGCATAATTATATTATGTAAATTAAGCCCTAACCGGTCTTAGGACTCTGAGGTAGTTGTTTGGTATGACATAAACCCTCACATCTTCGGGGCTATTTGTGTGATAATGTCATACAAATATAAGTCCTAATTAACTAAAATTGGCAGGATTACAACATTAAATAAACTCTCAAATTGAAGCCAAACCATACGATAGTTGGAAAGTCACCGAAGTTCACTTCGGATCCGTGACATCCCCTACTTCTCTTCCTTTGGATTCTTAAAATAAGTTGTTCCAAATTTGAGCTATTCTCTATTGAAATTTCCAAAGTCCAATTGTTTGAAAACCTTAAACTTTAAAATTCTTGAGAGCAAAATCAATGATCATTATCGAGAGTTTTCTAGAGTGTCTTCGGACATTTAAGATGTAATTAACTATAGGGGGTTGCCCTTATAGGGAACTTTAAGAACCCAGATAATGTAAACCTTGTTTAATTCCTTTATATTAAGCAGGGGAACTTGTCGGCTTATAAAATTGGTTCGCAGACCAAACAGATGTCACAAATCTTCTAGTTTATTTAATTAAGCCCCATCATCAAGCAGTGTATCTATTCTTCGAGATAGACACACGGTTTGTGGTGTGGTGCTCGTTTATATAAACTATTTGGGGTGTGAGATCGGTTTGATTTCTTATCTTAAAATTTTTTTCAAACTTAAAATTATTTTCAAAATCAAATGCTACTTTCCAAGTTATATATATATATTTAAATTAAATTTAAAATCCAAAATTAGGTGACCCCCTTTTCAAAACACAAACCTAAAATATGCCGACAGATATTTAAGTGAAATGATAATTATAATTAGTTTTAATGTGCTATGCCAAATAGGAGCATCCAAATTCTTTACCCTTTGGTCCAGGCATAAAGAACATTGACTAATCCTATGCTTGGTTACTGATTCTGTGGCTAGGCTGGGAGGATACCGGCTCTCACTTTGGAGCTCCCACATTCCCGTCACCTAAGGGCTAACAATCTACACATCAGCACCCAAACGATAGGACCGAATTGAGGATTTTAGCCTGTCACTCTAAAATCTCCAATTCAATGCCCAATTAATTTTATTTACCTATTTATTTGCACTTCTCCCTTCAAGGATTTACCAGTTTACCTTACAAAGAGAAATGTGATACATAAAAGTTAAAAATTCTTAGCCCACAGTCAAGTCTTAAGAATTCTTCAAGGATTTTAACAATATAAATGACCAATTCATATAGTAAAGTAAGTTTAGGTATAATACCATCAAAACTTCTTTTATAATTTATTTAATAGACTAATTATGTAATCATTTCACAAAAATATCAAAACCAGGAGAAAGATAGAACAATTACTTAGAATTCATGAAGAGGATGCAATAAAACTTAGATTTTATATAATAAAGTAAAGTTCTATACACTAAAATAAATAAACACTACTTATCTCAAATTCCTCCCCAAGAAAACTCCTTGAAGTTCCTCTGGATATTTTCCTTAGAATTCTCACTTGAAACGTGAATGTGGAAGAGTTCTCTCACTTCCCTTCTACTCTTGCAATCCCTCAAAGAATTCCTTAAAAATTTTCTATTTGAACTAACAACTCACTAAATTAAACTCACTAATAGACTCTCTTTTACACTATGAACTCACTAATAGACTCTCTTTTACACTATGAACTCACTAATAATCACTTTAGAGACTAGAAAAAGAGCCATTTTCAGCCTAAATTCGTTCCTTTTAAAGTTGTAGAAGAGTCTCTAAGGATTGTGAAGGCACTCCTTCGAAAATCGTCCACATTAGACGTATTTCTGGAAAGATCTGTCGTTCCCGCCGTAAGCGGCCTCGAGGCTCTGTCGGCGCCTTCTAGAAACATTGCATTTAAACAGAACCCGTCGTGGGTGGCCTTGATCCTCACCGTCGGTGGCCTCCCTTGTAATTAATTCTGAACTCTCGGGAAAATCACGCCGTCGGCGGCCTCGACCTCGTCGTCGGCGGGCTAGGTCAAATTTTCATAATTTAGTCTTTTTTTGCTCCAAATCCGCTCCTTTTTACATATTTTTGTTCCTTTGTCCTTAAATCTTCATACCTGCAGAAAAACACCAAAAATATCTTTCTTTAAAGTGCAATATCATCAAAATCAGTATAAAATGAGCATGAAAATCTTGACCTTTTTTTCTTACGTCAAAATTCCCCAAACTTAACTATTACTTGCCCTCAAGTAATCCTTAATACTACATAAAAGTTATGATTCATTGTGGTAAAGTTTTAATTCAGAAATACTATAATTTTGATTTAAATAAATATTATAATAAGAATTCTCAGAAAGATATTAAAATAATTAGATTAATTTTGCAGGTATAATACTATTTAGTCATCAAGTCTAAGAGTTCTAGTCTTCTATTTATTTCAAGAATGACTATACGTTGCAATATCAATTCACTTAGAATATTCAGAAGATAGGAAATTCATCAGGAAACTATAAGTAAGAAACTAGTCATAAATATAATTTCAGAAATGTTTTTAGTTTTCCTTTTAGGTTAATCTAAGTGAAGACAATTTTTTATAAGGCATATCCTCAAGCTTCTCCTCATTTATTTTTTTTCTTTTTCTTTTCTTTTCTTTTAAGGGATTGTTTTTCAATCATTTTTCTTTTTCAAGTGAGGATTACTATATCTGGATAGCCTGTTAATAATTTTGAACTTCACTCTTCTTTTCCTAAATTTGAAACTTTCGAACATTCTTTACCTTATATGTACTTCATAGTATTTACATTATTGAATCACAATCTTTTCTTTCTCAACTAAATTCCTAAGATTCTTAATATCTCAAAATATAATTTTCCTTACTTTAAATAGTTGACTATAGTCTTATCCTCTTATAATAAATATCTTAGTCTAAAAAATTAATTTTCATTTTCCAAAATATTTCTTTGAATCTTTTACAATATTTAGATAGAATCTAAACATAGTATTTAGAATTAAATTTTATCACAAAAATCATGATAATAATTTTTGAAAAATATATTATTTGAGAACATGTAGTAGTTAAGATGTTTCTTCTGGCCCCCAAACTTAAAATGTTCTATAAATAGAAATGGTACATGGGTGAAAAGAAAAATTCTAAATATGAAATTCATACCTTTGCACTTTAAGCATTTTTATCTTTTTAAAATTTGCAGGTTCTTTTCAAAATCTCTAATTTCAACTAACCTGTAATATTAAACTCCTTTCTACACATATACAGTTTAGAATTTTTGCTGGGGTAATGAAATTTTAAAACAAGTATATAAAACTATACATTAAACAAAAACAACTAACTATACTACACAGGACATATGCATTTCACAACACAGAACAAACAGTTTACTAATTTAAACTAAATAGTTCACAATTACACTTACTAGTACAGATATCACAAGCATCTAGAAATTAAAATACAAACTACCACACTAAACACATATCATAAAAAATAAAGTATAGTCCACAATACAATCCATAAAAATAAAAGTTCAACAACTTAAAAAAAACAAACATAAACGCAAACAATACATCACTATCAAATGATCAAGCATCAAAATCCCACACAATGTCTTCATCACCCTGGTCAGCAGGAGGATTGGGATGATACTGAGTATATCTGGGGCACTCTGGAAAAGTCACATCCGGCTCTCCTAGGTAGTATCTAGCCTGAGCATCGTAATAAGTCATCTCAAAATCTGAATGCCTCTGAAGATACTCACAATCATGATCATGTCTTCGCTCTAATCCTTCAATCCTGTGATCAATCCTTTCTAATCTTTCATCTAATTTCTGAAAACTTTTCCTCTGCAGGGTCATGGCATTCATCAGATCATACAAGGTAGGGAACTAGAGGCAGGAGGGTCAAAGCTAGTAGAAGGGATATTTATACTAGTAGATGGTTCTTTGCTCCTACTCCCTGATCTCCATTCCTCATGGGATGTATAAGTCTTTATATTTCCTTTAATGGGTCTCATAGGATAAACCCATTCCTCATCATTTTTTGCTTCAACACCAGGCAGTTAACAAAGTGCATAAATGAGGCCAAGATACCCTAAATATCCACTTGTCTCACTCCTCGTAGTAGCCATAATATTCTTATAGAATATCTTCCCCACATTAATTCTTCTATTGTTCTGAATACAAATATTCAGAACAGCTCTCTCTCTAGAGACTTCACTATGATGGTATGTAGGTAGCAGAGTTAAACAGATGAAATAATGTCATGCCTTAGCATTGGCATTCATCATGGACTGTGGAAAGTTAATCCGTTCACAATTTTTAATTTTCCAAACTCCTTTCCCATCAGTGAGAAAGTCAATAACAACATTCAACGGACATTCCATTGTTTTAAATGTTTCAAACTCGCTAGTATAATAGTCTTGAAGCTTGTAAAAAGAGTTAATTCGATTAGCACTAAATTCGATAAAAAATCCCCTTACTTGGACAGGCTCATCCTCAATTTGAGTCAGGTTCGAGTAAAATTCTCTAACAAGTTCAACAGTAGCCTTGTTTGTTGTATAGCAGAAATTCTCCCATCCTCTCTCTTTGATAATTCTTTCCACCTCTCCTCCAGGATTCTCGAAAAATCAATCTTGAATACACTTCTTACTTTGAAAGAGTGAAGTGTACCTCGATTGGGTTTTCACATTAACGAATCGAGTTTCATCGAATTCAAGTCTTCTCTTTTGTCTTGAGCCATTGTTTCGAACTATCAAATCACAAAAAATTCCAATTAATCACCAAAATAATAACACAATGGCTTCTAAATGGGGTTTAAAACAATCTAAATCAATTTCCATGAATTCCTTCCAAGTCATTTTTCCACATTTTCAAATTTCTCAAAATTTCTCAATGTGGAAGAAATTCATGCTGAAAATTAAAAAATTTTTACATAGGAGTGAAGCTCTTACCAAGGGAAGATGAAATCCAGTGTTAGAATTCGTTGAAATCGCTCCAAATCCAAGATCTCTCAAGCCCTAGGTCGGTTTTTCGAGTAAAAGGGGAAGAAGATGATGAATAGTGGCATTTGACTGGTCAAAATCATGGTAAATATGTATTTTTTGCGACCACGCCATCGGCGGGCTTGTTTGCACTGTCGGCGGGCTCTATGGAGTTAATATCCTATTTTTTCAGGAAAATTGCGCCGTTGGCGCCTTGATGGAGCCGTCGGCGAGATTCTCTAAAATTGAAAATTTTACGATTTTGCTCAAGTTTAACCCTCGTCGTCATCCGTTCGATCCTTTTTATTATATATCTTAATTAATTTAGTGATGTATTAACACAAATATATACACAACAAACTTCACTTTTATATATTGAATCCAGGTTTTTGCAACACACAATACATAACACGCATAAGTAGGTATTCTTTCAATTTAAATCCATCAATCAGCGTCGCAATCCAAGCCACAACACTCAAAACGCTGAAAACAAACATTTCAAACTTAATCTCATCTATACTGAGATTAAAAGAAAGCTAGTCAAACACACAAACATACAAACATTGTTTAAATCAAACACAATATACTGAAATAAACTAATTAAGTCCACTACTCTTCTGAACTAGTACTGGTCTCTCCTTTGATATCTCCCGTCATTTGAACATGGACAAACAAGTTGTAAAAAGGTCGGAATGGGAATTCTTCAGTGGAATCTTCATCGATCAATCCCATCCTTATCATCTAGCGCACCAAATTTGCTTCAAATTGCCCAGTATGGTCAAAATGCTCTTTCATTCTCCAATCAATGTGATTGAAGAAATCAAACATATTTGTACTTGATTCTCCAGACTTTTGATTCTATGCATGAGTATTGGTGTCTTGTCTGCTACTAAAGGTTGAACTGGAATAGAATTATGCGAAGCTTGATCCAGGATCAATCCTACATCACTCTCTCCATCATTGCTTGGGAACATCTGAGTTGGATATAAGGGTTTCCAGGGTAGTAATATCTTCTCCCAAACCTCGTATGAAACTTAAAAAAAAACTACAAATCGAGAAAATTGTGAAAGGATGTCCAAACCCTTTGGATGACCATTGAACGATCAGGCCATAAACAGATTTCACAATAATCATTCCAATATCAATGGGCCATCCCATCTGAATGCAGTAGTTTAAAATTGCACTTTCTTTCATAACTTTGCCAATTTTCTTCATCAGCAACAATTTCGTAGAGATGAAAAAGTGTCAGTGTTTTGAAACACGATTTAAGAGATTAGCAGAGAAACTAACATACCCGTTCTCTCTAACTTCCCATTCATCGGTTTCGTCTGTCAAAAATTGATATTTCTCGTTCATATTTTCTTTCTTCGGCACAAAATTTGAAAAGTAACAGACTGGAACATTCTCAAGCATATATATTAATTCCCCTGGAATTAAATGTAATCCACCTACCTCACACATAAACGCTTCCTTGGTTAATTGCATGTAAATTTGAGTAGAATTCTTTAACCACTGGAATGACTACTACAGAAGTAGTGTAGCAGAACACTTTCCATCCTCTTCATGCTATCATTTCTTTGATTGGTGACAAAGAATTACTTTGTCCTATATTGACAAATCCTCTTTCTTTAATCAATCTTTTCTTCGAGATTACCTTGTTAAAAATCGCTGTGCCTCCGTACTGACGAACTTTCTCCTGTTGTAAACTCAAAATCTTGGGTTGTCAATTGAATTTAAAGCCATTTGAGAAGAATTGAAGAGAGTATCCATTTGTTTTTTGGAGTTTGGAGTGTTTAGGGACCATCCATAGGAGTTTATAAAGGATGAATTCGCTAAAAACTGCCAAAAACTATCGTTTTGAACACGAAAAACTACCCACTCGCTGATCCAGCTGTCGGCAGCCTCAAAGGTGCCATCGGCAAGCCTTATGCAACTAAATACCAGATCCCTTGGGAAAAACCTGCCGTCAGCAGCCTCGAGCGCGCCGTCGGCGTCCTAAGCAAAAATTTGCATAAAAACTCCGTGGTCTAATACGTTCCAAATTTTCTCTATGGATTCAAATTCTATGATAATCAAAGGGTAAATATAAGTAGTAGGACTTAATATTACTATAAATGAATTATAATTTCAAACAAAAACACAACTAATAAAGATAAATATGGGTTACCTCCCATAAAGCGCTTGGTTTAATGTCGTCAGCCTGACCTATTCAGGTGTTATTCAGGTTGACTAAGCATTAAAACCTCTTTAAAATTTGGTCTTTTACCCTTAAAATATGGTTTTAATCCATGTCTATTTACTTTAAATCTATTCCCAGTCTTTAGATCTTTAATTTTGACAGCTCCATAAGTATAAACATGAGTTACAGTAAAGGGTCCTAGCCAACGAGACTTCAATTTCCCAGGAAATAATTTTAGCCTTGTATTGTAAAGCAAAAGTTCTTGTCCTGGTTCGAAGTTCTTTCGGTTAATCTTCCGATCAAGTCTTAACTTTAGTTTTTCCTTATAAATTCTATTGTTATTGTAAGATTCATTTCTTAATTCTTCTAATTCATTTAATTGCAGCTTTCTCTTCTCACCAGCATTTTTCAAATTATAATTGAATTCTTTAATCGCCCAAAAAGCTTTATGCTCCAATTCTACCGGTAAGTGACCAGCTTTTCCATATATAAGCTCGTAAGGAGTCATACCAATAGGAGTTTTATAAGCGATCTCGTATGCCCATAATGCAGTATCTAGTCTTGCAGACCAATCTACTCTATTAGGGTTTACAGTCTTCTCTAAAATTTGTTTGATCTCACGATTAGAAACTTTAGTTAAACCACTAGTTTGAGGATAATAGGAAGTAGAGAATTTATGAACAATACTAAACTTTTCTGTCAATCTTTGAATGTATTTATTCCTAAAATGGGATCCTGCGTCAGTGATAATCACTCTCGGCATACCGTATCTTGTGAAAATATTTTTCATTAAAAGTCTTGAAACACTTTTAGCATCACACCGAGGTATAGCTTGTGCTTCTATCCATTTTGATACATAATCAACAGCAATCAAAATATATAAATTCCCAAATGAAGGAATAAATGGTCCCATAAAATCTAATCTCCAAACATAAAAAATCTCAACTTCTAATATAAAACTTAGAAGCATTTTATTTCTTCTAGATATATTACCTACTCGTTGGCTTCTATCATAGGTTTTGATATATCTGTAAACACCTCTAAAAAGAGTAGGCCAATTAAATCCAGCTTGTAAAATTTTATGTGCAGTTTTATGAATTCCAAATTGTCCTCCAAAATTAAAATCATGACATTTCTGAATGATCTGTTCAGTTTCTTCATAAGGCACACATCTCCTAATAATAAGATCATT
This sequence comes from Papilionanthe hookeriana x Papilionanthe teres, assembly GCA_022702705.1. Lineage (NCBI taxonomy): Eukaryota > Viridiplantae > Streptophyta > Magnoliopsida > Asparagales > Orchidaceae > Papilionanthe > Papilionanthe hookeriana x Papilionanthe teres. The sequence goes on from CM040425.1 coordinate 102,937,586, forward strand.
ACATTGCTTATAAAAATATGGTTCATCCTAAAAATATGATTTTGAATCATGAACTAATTTTTTCTGTTGCTGCAATGTTAGCATAGGTGGCTTAATTTCGCTTTCTAAATAATTTACTATATCTGCATACCAAGGTATTTTCCACTCATTAATATTATAAATTTTTTCATCAAGGAAATTACCTATTATTTCTTTGTCAGTGTGAGATAATACATTATATTCTAGTCTCGACAACGCATCGGTAATTTATTCTCAGTTCCTTTTCTATCAATCACCACAAAATCGAATTCTTGCATTAAAAGTACCCATCTAATTAATTTTGGTTTAGTATCTTTCTTTTGCATCAGATATTTAATAGCAGAATGATCAGTATGCACAATGCATTTTGTTCCAATTAAATATGATCTAAATTTATCAAAAGCATATACAATAGCCAGTAACTCTTTTTTAGTAACCGTATAGTTAATTTGAGCATCATTAAGAGTTCTATTAGTGTAGTATATAACTTTAAAAATTTTGTCATATCTTTGACCAAGAACAGTTCCAATAGCATAATCACTAGCATCACACATTAGTTCGAACGGTTTCTCCCAATCAGGTGAAACTATTAAAGGTGTTGTGATTAGTTTTTCCTTTAATAATTCAAAGGCATTCAAGCAGTCTTCGATAAATTCAAATTTCTTATCTTTTTCTAAAAGTTGGCATAGAGGTTTTGTAATTTTTAAAAAATCTTTAATATAAAGCCTATAGAAAATAGCATGTCCAAGAAAACTTCTTACCCCTCTCACTGTAGTAAGAGGTGGTAATTTAGCTATTACTTGAATTTTTGCAGGGTCTACTTCCATGCCTTTTTCTGAAATTTTATACCCTAAGACAATTCCTCCTGCAGCCATAAATTGACATTTCTCCCAATTTAGAACTAAGTTAGTTTTTTCGTATAGCTCCAAAACTTTTTCAAGATGATTTAAGCATGCATCAAATAATGTTCCAAACACAGAGAAATCATCCATAAATACTTCAATTCCATTATCTATTAATTTACTAAAAATCGACATCATACATCTCTGGAATGTTGCAGGTGCATTACATAGTCCAAAAGGCATCCTTCTGAAAGAAAACGTTCTGTAAGGACTAGTAAAAGTTGTTTTATCTTGATCCTCAAAAGCAATAGGTATCTGATGGTAACCAGTATATCCATCCAAAAAGCAATAATACTTATGTCCAGCAAGTCTATCCAACATTTGGTCTAGGAAAGGAAGAGGAAAATGATCTTTTCAGGTGGCTGCATTTAATTTTTGATAGTATATACAAATACGCCATCCAGAAATTTGTCTGATAGGATTTAATTCTTTATTTTCATTTTCTTCAATAGTTATTCCTCCTTTCTTGGGAACATAATGAATTGGACTTACCCAAGTACTATCTGAAATAGGAAATATAATTCCAGCATCTAATAATTTTAAAATTTCCTTCTTAACTACTTCTTTCATTATAGGGTTTATTCTCCTTTGAGGTTCAATTCTTAGTTTATGTTCTTCATTTAATAAAATTTTGTGCATACAAATCGAAGGACTAATTCCTGTAATATCAGCTAAAGTCCAACCAAAAGATTTTTTGTATTTTTTTAACGTATCCATTAATTTTTGTTCTTGGATTTCATTTAAATATGAGGATACAATTACTGGTAATGTTGAAAACTCTCCTAAAAATACATACTTCAAATGATTTGGAAGATTCTTTAATTCAAGTTCAGGGGGTTTTACAACAGATGGAATTAATGTTTGATTTTCTGGTGATGTTGAATTAAGTGTTTCATATTTTTCCTGAATATAATCAGCTTCTTTACTTTCTATTCCTTCAAAATTATCTTTTTCAGTATCTTCTTTTTCTTCATAATTTTCTTGGAAATATTCTCTTCCTAACTAATCACTTATATCCATTCTGAAACATTCATCATCTTTTTCTATTGATGGATATTTCATTGACTTTGAGATGTTAAAGGTTACTTCTTGGTCAATTACTCTCACAGTCAATTCTCCTTTTTGAACGTCTATCATAGCTCTTTGACCCACTTTTAATATGTTTACAATTTATGTTTATAGCAACGGCACCAAAAACTTGATCCCGCTTTAAATATAGATATAAGATTTAATGTACAATGTTGATTCTACGCAAGTATACGTATCGTATCAAGTAATACAAGGCTCTAGTGGAGTCCTAGTTATCGATCCCACAGGGAAGTTTTTAACAGATTTGTTATCAGTTCAATTTAAAAGAATTACTTACCAATATAGTAAACGGAAATTAAAAGTAACTATAGTAAACTAAAGTAAACTAATGCTTGAAATAAGTTGATTTAAATAATTCAGAAAAAGTATCCTTCTCCTTGTTTTTAGAAAATTAAGTGAATGATTAATTTAAATAGAATTCTTAAATTGTATTGTGACAAATAGGAGCATTCCTATTCTTTACCCTTTGGTCCAGTGCAAAGAACATTGACTAATCCTATGTTTGATTACTCGAATCGCGGCTAGGTCGGGAGGATACTTGTCGTCACTTCGTAGCTCCCACGTTCCCCTCACCTGAGGGCTAACATCTACACTTCAGCTCTCAAACAATAGGACCGAATTGAATATTTTAGTATGTCACACTAAAATGTCCAATTCTACGTCCAATAAATAATATTTCCCTATTTATTGGCACCCGCCTTCCGAGGCTTTTGACTTCCCTGAATATTGGATGTAATTTTTACTATAGTTGATAATTCAGCATATTTTAACAACTCAATTGGCCAGATTGAAAGTAAATTAAGTTTTAAGTAAAAATTATCACAATTTATTTTAATTTATTAGGTACTTGTATTTAATTTCATCAATCCACATAATTTTCATAAACAAGGAGAAAGACTAAGAAAACTACTCAGAATACATGGGAATAAAACAAAGCATGGATTTCATTTAAAGTTAACAACAATAAACAATCATACTTATCTTAATTTTCTCCCCAAGTAGACTCCTTGAAGTTCCTTTGACTTTTCCTTCTAGTACAGCAAACTTCTAAATAGCACTCAAATAAACTAAAGAAACTCACTAATGTCTAACAACAGACTCAAAATAGACTCAGACTCTAAAAATTAGACACACTGAAGACTCAAAAGATACACACAGACACTAGAATTTGGCCTCTATTTATAGAGGTAAGCAAAGGTCCAAGGGGTGCTTAAACATCTCTTCAAAAAGTGTCCAGGTTCAAAGTATTTGCATTTTGAACTATCTCGCCGTCGACGGGAACAGACCTCGCCGTTAGAGGGGTTTCTAGAAGGTCTTTAAACCACACGATCTTGCTGTCGGCGGGCTTCGAGCTAGCTGTCGGCGAGGTAGTTATAATTCCTTCAGAAATTCTCTTCACGATCTCGCTGTCGGTGGCCTCGATCTCGCCGTCGGCGACTTAGTTCAATTTGCATGAAATTCTTCCTTTTTGATCCAAATTCGCTCCATTTCATGTTTTTTGCTTTAATTACTTATAAATCTTCATTCCTGCAATAAAATAAAGGAAATACATTTCTTTAAAGTGTAATTTCATCAAAAATAGATATGAATTTCTTAATGTATTTTTCTGTGATCAAAATCCCCCAAACTTAATTATTACTTGTCCTCAAGTAATTTTAATACTAAATAAAAATAATGATTTGCATAATAGAATTTTTCAATTCAGATAATATGAATTAAATTTAAATAATATTATAATAAAGTTAAATATAAATATTTCGAGTAATTAAATTAACTTTATAGATATAAGATTATTTAGTTATCGTGTCTAAGATTTCTAGCTCTTTATTTATTTCGGAATGACTATATTTAAAAGAATAAATTACTTAAGATATTTAGATGATAGGAAGTTCAAGAAAACACTATTTAGTAAAATACTAATCCATAAATATAAGTTTAGAAATATAATTAAGTTTGACCCTTTAGGTTGAATCCATTGAAGCCAATTTTTAATAAGGCATATCCTCAAGCTTCTCCTCACTTATATTTTTCTTTTCCTTTTCTTTTCTTTCCTTTTCTTTTCTTTTCGGATTGATTTTCAATCCTTCTTTTTTTTTCTTTTTCAAGTGAGGATTACTATATCTGGATAGCCTGTTAATAATTTTGAACTTCAATTTCTCTTCCTAAATTTGAAACTTAAAATATTTCTTTGCTTATATATATTTCATAGCCTTTACTTCATTGAGTTTCTATCCATTCTTTTTCACTTAAATACTTAAGAATTTTTAATTTTAAAATATAGTTTCTCTTACATTAAATAGTTTACTATATTCTTATTTCTTTTAACCAAATATCTTATTCCATTAATTAATTGAATTACTAGAAACATTTTCTTTAACTTTTTATAATAATTTTATAAAGTAATTCATGTTTATTGAATTGAAAAATTACTATAGAAAATCATTTAATAATAATTTTTGAAAATAGAATTGAGAACAATTTAATAATTAAATTTGTATTTTTACCTTCCCCCAAACTTAAATTTTTCTATATATACTACATAGTGAAAAAGGGAAAAAATATATAGTAAAATTCATCATACCTTTGGGTTTTAGGTATTTCTTTTCTTTGAAATTTTTGCAGGCTTTTTCATTACTTACAGAACCTGTACTATTAGTATCCTTCCACATATCATATTTAAAAGAAAGTGCAGGGATGAAATTTTAAAATAAGTATCAAACATAACAAAGAAAACTTAATCTATTACTACACATACATTTAACTAATCTATTTAAAAACATATTAAAACAATCTAGACAGTGTTAACATTCATAACTTATAAAAACTTAAACTAACATCCTATATATATAAAAATTTGCAAACTAATTTAACACACAAAAAATCTAACATCATAACATAAGCAAACATACCAACATTCATAGTCTTTAGAAAGTACAGAATAATCAGATCCAAAATAATAAAGTTTCCCAAAATAACAACAAATCTAAACAAACTAAACAAACTAAACAAAGACTCTAATCTTCTGCATCAAAATCCCAAGCTATGTCATCTCCCTGATCTCCAGGCTGAGAAGGTCGAGCAAGTCGGTACTGTGAATAACGGGGGCACTCAGGAAAGACAACATCTAAATCACCACTCCTACATCGACTTTCAGCTTCATAGTATTTAATTTCGTACTCTGAATGTCGTTGAAGATATTCGCTATCATAATCGTGTCTTCTTTCCGAGCCTCCGATCCTTTGGTCTATATGCTCAAATCTTCTTTCCATATTTTCTCCAAATAACTCATAACTCTTTCTACTCGAGGTTAATTCATTCATCAGATCTTGAAGGGTAGGAGTGGTGTACTGAGGGGGTGGATCATAACTAGTAGAGGGTAAATCTCTACTTGAAGAAGGTACATAATCCCTTGTCCCAGATCTCCATCCTTCGTGGGATTCATATTTCTTTATATTAGCCTGAGTAAGGGGTTTCATAGGTTCAATCCATTCCTCATCAACTCTTGCCTCTACCCCAGATAATTGGCAAAGTGCATAGATAAGACCAGGATGTCCTAGTCATCCTACACTTTCATTTCTAGCGGTGGCTAATATATTTTTATAAATAACATTTCCCACATTAATACTCTTCTCGTTCTGAATACAGAAATTCAGAACTGCTCTATCTCTTGTTACCTCACTATGGTGGTAGGTAGGTAACAAAGTAGAACAAATAAAATAATTTCAGGCTTTAGATGTTGCATTTAGCATAGAAAGAGGGAAGTTTACCCGTTCCCGCTGCTTTATCTTCTAGACTCCTTTCCCATCAATGAGAAAGTCGATCACCTCTTCCAGTGGTCCTTCCATAGTTCCAAAAGTTTCATACTCGCTGGTGTAGGTGTCTCGTACTTCATAATAAGCGTTTATTCTAGCAGCGTTGAAATCTACAAAAAAATCCTCTAACCTTAACCTAGGTGCATCTTCGACTCGTGTTAAACTTGCATAAAATTCATTTACTACTTCTACAAATTGCTTCCGTTGGTCACGAAACGAAATTTTCCCATCCTCGCTCCTTAATGATTCGCTCAACTTCTCCTCCTGGATTCTTGAAAACTAGATCTTGAATGCATTTTCTTGCTTGTATGTTTTGAAAATATCGAGTTTGTGCTCTTGCATTAATGAATCGGGTTTCGTCATAATCTATTCGTCACTTTTATCGTGGAGCCATTTCTCGATCTGTGAAATTTGTGAAAATCTTAACTAAACTCCAAAATATTACTAAGAAGGCTTCCTACAACATCTAAAATCCATTTAAATCAATTTTTATGAAATTCTTCCAAGTATTTTCTCCACATTTCAATATTTTTCAAAATTCTCCTAATGTAGAAGAAATCCATGGTGAAAATGAAAAATTTTTGCATAGGAGTGAAGCTCTTCCCAAGGGAAGATGAAATCCGGTGTCAAAAAGTGTTGAAGTCGCCTCAAATCCATGATCTCTCAAGCCCTAGGTCGGTTTTTTCGAAAATTTGAGGAAAGGGATGATGAATAGAGTGGGTTGACCGGTCAAATATAGGTTTTTTCGCGATTTCGCTGTCAGCGAGATTTTTCTCGCCGTCGGCGAGTTAATTAATTTTATAAGGCAAAAGTTTCGGGAAAAATCCGCTGTCGGCGAGCTCGGTCTCGCTGTCAGCGGGTTTTCTCGCTGTCGGCGAGATAATTCTTGCCGTCGGCGAGATCCCAAAAAATTTAAAATTTTTGAAATTCGTCAATCATTTTCAACCTCAAATTGCCCTTAATCAATCTTCCGATCACTTAATTTAATAATAATACGAAGATTAGATACTTATACTCACAAAAAAGTCACACAACACAAACAATATAACTTTATATATGAAATCCATGAGACTTACAAATTTCACACTAACAACTTAACACATACTTAACTTAAATGTTCAAATCCATAATACTCAGCATCGCATTCCACACCACAACACTCTAAATGCTGAGACATAACAATTTACATAAAATCTCATCAAATCTGAGATGATCAAATCAAATTTCGACTCATAATAAAACCTAAATCCAAATCAACACATATATATATATACAAATATAACATAAATATAGAAATCTTTCCTACTCTTCAGTGTCTGAACTAACATCTTCTCTGATATTTCCGATGCGACGCAGTGCACAAATAAATCGTAGAAAGGCTCGAAAGGGAATTCCGCAAGAGATTCTTCATTAATCCATCCTTTCTGATAATAGATGAATAAAACTGGCCTCCAGATGTCCAGTATGATCAAAGTGCTCCTTCATTCTACAATCAATATGATCAAACATATAAGAGATATTGTCAATGGAATTCATCACATTTTGCAATTCTTTCTCCAATCCTTTAATCTTCTTCGAATGAAATTAGTCTTATCGATAAAGGGCCTTGCTAAAGGATTGTTCCGTGATGCTCGTCGAAATAATGGTAATCTCACCATTGTTATCCAAAGTGGGAAACATATCAGTAGGATCCAGTAGTTTCCATGGTAAAAGTACTTTTTCCCAAGCCTCATAAGAAACTTGGTACTGACTGCATAAATAAAATATAGTAGATGGGTGTCCAAGTCCAAGCACTGACCCATGCACAATTAATCCCAATGCAGACTTTACTATATTGATCCAACATCGATAAGTAATCCAATTTGAATACAGTAGTTTAAAAAAACGCATTCCCTTGAAACTTTATTTACTCTCATGGTAGGTAATAATTTTGATGATATAAAGAAATGTCAATGCTTCGAGACAGGGTTAAGAAGTGATGCAGAAAAACTGACATACTCGTCTTCTCGTAACTCCCAATCATTCGGTTCGTCAGTCAGGTATCTATAGATTTCGTTCATATTGTATCTTAAAGGCACAAAGTTGGAATAATGATAGACAGAGGCATTCTCTATAGAAAACAATTCATTTACCCTTGAAGGAGTAAATGTTACCCATCTTCCTCTGACGTACACATTTCCATTGTTGATTGCATGTAAATTAGAGTAAAACTCTTTAACAACTGGTATAACTACAGCGGATGTCGTATAACAAAATACCTCCCAATGTCGCTGTGCGATCATTTCTTCGATATTTGTAGTAGAATTCTCTACTCCTTTGTTGACAAATCCTCTTTCTTTAATAAGTCTTTTCTTCATCAAGCCTTTGTTGAAGATTCACTGCGCCTCCGAACTGACGAATTTTCTTCAGTTGAAAACTTCTGTTTTTATGGTTTCTAAGAATTTGGTGGCCATTTTGGATGGAAAGGATTGGTTTCTAGTCGTTCCTAGGGAAGACAATGGTGTAAAATCGGATTTGGGATAATTTCTTACGAAGGAATGGCTTAGATCCGTCAAAAACTGCACGAAAAATCTTTAAGAAACCAAATTTTCAACTGCCTCGCCGTCGGCGGGAAGTTCCTCGCCATCGGTGACTTAGTTATAAAACTGACTCAAGTCATGCCGCACGATCTCGCTGTCAGCGGGCTCAGGCTCGCTGTCGGCGAGATTCATAAAAATTGCCCAATTTCGCTCTGGTCCGAATATTTTCTGATCTCATCATATAGGTTCAACTTTGTGATGATTCTAATAAAAAGTTTTGAGTAGTAAGATTTGTTTTAATAATATAGACTAACTAATTTGTAGATATTTAAAATAATATACTACTATGGGTTTCCTCCCATAAAGCGCTTGGTTTAACGTCGTCAGCCCGATCTAATTTAGTTAGTGTTCTGGTTGACTAAGCATTAAAACCTCTTTAAAATTTGGTCTTCTACCTTCGAAATATGGTTTTAATCTATGTCCGTTTACTTTAAATCTATGTCCTGTTTTTGGATCTTCAATTTCTATAGTTCCATATGAAAATATTTGAGTTATGGTGAAAGGTCCTAACCATCGAGATTTTAATTTCCCAGGAAATAATTTCAATCTAGTATTATAAAGCAAAACTTCTTGTCCTGGTTCAAAATTTCTCTGATTAATCATCCGATCATGCCATAATTTCATTCTTTCTTTATAAATCCTATCATTATCATATGATTCATTTCTTAATTCTTCTAATTCATTTAATTGCAACAATCTCTTCTCACCAGCTTCTTTCATATTATAATTAAATTCTTTAATCGCCCAATATGCTTTATGTTCTAATTCAACTGGTAAGTGGCAAGTTTTTCCATATATAAGCCTATAAGGAGTCATTCCAATCAAGTTTTATAAGCGACTCCGTATGCCCATAATGCAGATGTCTAGTCTTATAGACCGACCTAATCTATTAGTGGTTTATCGATTTTTCTAATATACGTTTAATCTCTCGATTAGAAACTTTAGCTAATCCACTAGTTTGTGGATGATAAGCAATTGATATCTTATGCATAATATTATATTTTTCTACTAGTTTGTGAATATATTTGTTTCTAAAATGAGTTCCTCCGTCGCTGATAATCACTCTCGGCATTCCAAATCTAGTAAAAATATTTTTCATTAAAAATTTTGAAACACTTTTAGCATCACACCTAGGTAAAGCTTGTGCTTCAATCCATTTGGAAACATAATCAACATCTACTAATATATATGACTTTCCAAATGAAGGAATAAAAGGTCCCATGAAATCTAATCCCCAAACATAAAAAATTTCAACTTCTAATATAAAATTCAGAGGCATTTCATTTTTTCTCGATATGTTTCCTACTCTTTGGCATTTATCGCAGGTTTTTATATATCCGTATACATCTCTAAATAGAGTAAGCCAAGTAGAATCCAGATTGTAGAATTTTATACGCAGCTTTATCCGTCCCAAAATGTCCTCCAAAATCAGATTCATGACATTTTTGAATAATTGGTTCAGTTTCTTCATATGGCACGCATCTTCTAATGATTAGATCCTTACATTGCTTATATAAGTATGGTTCATCCCAAAAGTATGTTTTAGTATCGTGAATGAATTTTTTCTATTGTTGTAAAGTTAACATAGGTGGTAAAATGTCACTTATAATATAATTTACTATATCAGCATACTAAGGTATTTTCAACTTATTAATATTATAAAGTGGTTCATCATGAAAACTGTCTAAAATTTCATTATCAGTATCAGATAATTCATTATTTTCTAATCTTGATAAATGATCTACAATTTGATTATCAGTTCCCTTTTTGTTAATGATCTCAAAATCAAATTCTTGCATTAATAATATCCATCTGATTAATCTTGGTTTAGAATCTTTCTTTTGCATTAAATATTTTATAGCAGAGTGATCGCATGTACAATACATTTAGTTCCTATTAGATAATGCCGAAATTTATTAAAAGCATATACAACTCGCTAATAATTATCTTTTAGTAATCGTATAATTTATTTCAACGATCATTTAGAGTTTTACTAAGCATAATATATAACGTTGAAAATCTTATCATATCTTTGCCCAAGAACTGCTCTTATAGCATAATCACTAGCATCACACATAAGCTCAAATGGTTTCTCCCAATTAGGTGAAACTATTATAGGTGTTGTAATTAATTTATCTTTTAATAATTTGAAAGCATTCAGGCATTAAGTTGTAAATTCAAGTTTCTTATCCTTTTCAAGAAGTTGGCATAGAGGTTTAGTAATTTTTGAAAAATCTTTAATATAACGTCTGTAGAATCCAGCATGTCCAAGAAAACTTCTTACCCCTTTCACCATAGTTGGAGGTGGTAATTTAGCTATAACTTGAATTTTTGCAGTGTCTACTTCCATGCCTTTTTTTGAAATTTTATGCCCTAATACAATGCCGCCTGTAACCATAAATTGACATTTCTCCCAATTAAAAACTAAATTAGTTTTCTCACATACTTTAAACACTTTTTCAAGATGATTTAAGCATGTGTCAAATGTTGTTCCAAATACAGAGAAATCATCCATAAATACTTCTATTACATTATTAATTAATTTACTAAATATAGACATCATAAATCTTTGGAAAGTTGCAGGTGCATTACATAATCCAAAAGGCATTCTTCGAAAAGCAAAAGTTCCATAAGGACTAGTTAATGTAGTTTTATCTTGATCCTTTGTATTTGATGATAACCGGTATATCCATCTAAGAAACAAAAATATTTATGTCCGGCTAATCTATCTAACATCTGGTCTAAAAATGGTAAAGGGAAGTGATTTTTCCTAGTGGTTGTGTTTAATTTTCTATAATCAATACATATTCGCTATCCAATGACTTGTCTTATAGGGATAAGATCATTATTTTCATTAGCTTTGACGGTCACTCCTCCTTTTTTTAGGTACACAGTGAATTGGGCTTACCCAAGCACTGTCAGAAATAGGATATATAATACCATTATCTAACCATTTTAAAATTTTTTTCTTGACTACTTCTTTCATTATTGGATTTAATCTCCTTTGTGGATCTGCTTTAGGTTTATGTTCATTATCTAAAATAATTCTGTGCATACAAATTGAAGGACTAATTCCTTTAATATCTGCTAAAGTCCAACAAAAAATTTTCTTATATTTTTTTAATGTATCTAAAAGTTTTTGTTCTTGAGATTCATTTAATTTTGATGAAATAATAACTAGTAGAGTTGATGAATTACCTAAGTAAGCATACTTTAAATGATTAGGTAACATTTTTAACTCAAGTTTAGGAGGTTTAATAATCGATGGAACTATATTTTTTTTAGTGTTTTCTGTGTTATCCAAAAATTCAAATTTCTCTTGAATATAATCTAGTTCTTCATTTATCTCAGATTTTTCAATTAATTCAATATTTTCTTTTTCTAATTTTTCTTCATAATATTCCTTAAAATGTTCTTTTTGTAAATGATCGAGTACTTCCATTCGAAAACACTCATCATCTTTTTCTAGCGCGGGATATTTCATTGATTTAGCAATATTAAAAGTTACTTTTTGGTCATTTACTCTCATAGTTAATTCTCCTTTACGAACATCAATCATAGCTTTTCTAGTGGCTAAAAATGGTCTTACTAAAATGATAGGAATTTCTTTATCTTCTTCCATATCTAAAATAATAAAATCTACGAGGAAGATAAATTTGTCCACTTTTACTAATACATCTTCAATAACTCCTTAGGATATGTAACGTAACGATCAACTAATCGAAGAGTTACTGAAGTAGGTGAAATTTCTCCCAATACTAATCTTTTAAAAATTGATAGAGGCATTAGATTGATGCTTGCTCCTAAGTCACACAAAGCTTTTCCATAGAATTTTTCTCCAATAGCGCAGGGTATAGTGAAACTATCAGGATCTTTTAATTTTTCAGGAAGTTTTTCTGAATAATATCACTACACTCTTCACTAAGTGCGACCATTTCATTATCGGTAAATTTTCTTTTTTTATTTAGAATATCTTTCATGAATTTTACATAGTTTGGCATCTGTTCTAAAGCTTCTACGAAAGGAATATTTATCGTTAATTTCTTCAAAATTTCAAGAAATTTAGCAAATTTTTTGTCTTTTTTATGTTGAATTAGTCGTTAAGGAAATGGTGGTAGAGGTTTTTCAACAGAATTTTTCATAGGTATTAAAGGATTTTCTAAGTTTGGATCTTGTTGATTCTTTTCCTTTTCAATTTTCACTTCCTCTTTTTGACTTTCAAGTTCTTTCTGAATTTGAGGTTCTAATTCTTTTCCACTTCATAATTGTATCGCTTTAATTTGTTCATTTCCCTTGTCTTTGGGATTTATATCCACATTACTAGGAAATGTTTCAGGTATTCTATTATTAAGTGCAGTAGCGATATGTCCAAGTTGAGTTTCAATATTTTTGATAGCTGTTCCTTGATTTTGTAATTGGTTTCCTTGTATTTGTAATTGATTTCCTTGATTTTGTAAATGTTGACCCATATTTAATATTAATTTTTCTATAGATAATTTCTTATCTTTAAATTGTGGGTTATTAAATCCGAGCGGATAATTAGGTTTATAATTAGGATTTCCTTGATTAGATGGATTTCCTAATGGTTGTGTCATATTATTCATCCATGGTTGATTAGTTATGTTATTATTCCAATTAAAATTAGGATGATTTTTCCATCCACGACTATAATAATTTGCATATGGATTATTGGGTCTGTTGTTAATTGCATTAATAGTTTCATATTGAGATTGGGATTCTATAAGTTGTCTAGATGAATTTTCTTCTGATATAGTTGGAGAGTAATTCATTCTAAAATGATCTAATTTTTTAGATACAGCGGCGATTTGTGAAGCTAACATAGATATTGCATCATTTTCATGAATACTAGCTATTTTCTTTCGGATTCATTCTATCAGTAGGCCATTGAAAATTATTAGTTGTCATTTCTTCGATTAGTGCATAGGCTTCATCAAATGGTTTTGACATTAATGATCCTCCAGCAGCAGCATCGATGATTGATCTTAAAGATCCTACTAATCCATTATAGAAAGTTTGGTAATTAACCAATCTGGTAACTCATGATGTGGGCATTTCCTAAGAAGTTCTTTAAATCTCTCCCAAGCTTCATATATTGACTCTCCATCAAACTGACTAAAAGAAGTTATATCATTTCTAAGCTTAGCGAGTTTTAGATGGTGGAAAATATTTGGATAGAAATTTTTGTGATAATTCTCTCCTAGTTTTAATAGATCCAGAGTGCTAATGAATTTAACCACATTTTAGCCTTATCCCTTAAAGAAAAAGGAAAAGTCTAAGTCTAATAAGCATCGTTAGATACTCCTTCATATTCGAAAGTAGCACATAGTTCTAAAAAACTAAGCAAGATGTAAATTAGGATCTTTAGTAGGTGAACCACTAAATTGATTATTTTGTATCATTTGGATAATTGCGAGTTTAAGTTCAAATGAATTAGCAACTACATCGGGGTTTTGAATAGTTAAATGAATTTCATCTAATGTAGGGTCGGCATAACCTCATAATGGTCTTGGTTGATTGATATTTTCATTTTCAGGAATATTTGCCATTTGTGTTAAATTTATAATTTCTCTTTTTTTGTTTTCTAATTCTTTTAATTGTACGCTCTAATTCTGAATCGTAAGGTATTAAATTTTCGTTTCCAAATTTTCGCATACAATTTTAAAATAGCTCGTTACTCTAGTAAATAATTTCTTTACCTCCCCGGCAACGGCGCCAAAAACTTGACCCACTTTTAATATGTTTGCAATTTATGTTTATAGCAACGGCACCAAAAACTTGATCCCGCTTTAAATATATATATATATGATTTAATGATGAAATGTATAATGTGGATTCTATGCAAGTATACGTATCGTATCAAGTAATACAGGGCTCTAGTGGAGTCCTGGTCATCGATCCCACAGGGAAGTTTTTAACAGATTTTTTATCAGCTAAATTTAAAGGAATTACTTACTAATATAGTAAATGGAAATTTAAAGTAACTACAGCAAAATAAAGTAAACTAATGCTTGAAATAAGTTGATTTAAATAATTCAGAAAAAGTATCCTTCTCCTTGTTTTTAGAAAATTAAGTGAATTATGAATCTAAATAGAATTCTTGAATTGTATTGTGACAAATAGGAGCATTCCTATTATTTACCCTTTGGTCCGAGTGCAAAGAACATCGACTAATCCTATGTTCGATTATCGAATGTGTGGCTAGGCTCGGGAGGATACTCGTCGCCACTTCGTAGCTCCCGTGTTCCCCTCACTCGAGGGCTAACATCTATACTTCAGCTCTCAAACAATAGGACCAAATTGAATATTTTAGTCCGTCACACTAAAATGTCCAATTCTACGTCCGATAATTAATATTTCCCTATTTATTTGCACCCTCCTTCCAAGGTTTTTGACTTCCCCGAATATTGGATGTAATTTTTACTATAGGTGATAATTCAACATATTTTAACAACTCAATTCGTCGATTGAAAGTAAATTAAGTTTTAAGTAAAAATTATCACAATTTATTTTGATATATTAGGTACTTCTATTTAATTTCATCAATCCGCATAATTTTCATAAACAAGGAGAAAGACTAAGAAAACTACTCAGAATGCATGAAAATAAAACAAAGCATGGATTTCATTTAAAGTTAACAACAATAAACAAAAATACTTATCTTAATTTCCTCCCCAAGCAGTACTCCTCGAAGTTCTTTTCGACTTTTCCTTCTAAGTACGACAGAACTTCTAAATAGCACTCAAATAAACTAAAGAAACTCACTAATGACGAACAACAGACACACTTAAAACACCAAAAAGAGACTCGGACTCTCTAAAATAGACACACCTAGACACTAGAATTCGGCCTCTATTTATAGAGGTAGGCAAAGGTCCAAAGGGTGCTTAAACACCTCTTCAAAAAGTGCCCAGGTTCAAAGTATTTGCATTTTGAACTGTCACGCCGTCGGCAGGAAACGATCTCGCTGTCAGCGGGGCTTCTAGAAGGTCTTCATACCGCGCGATCTCGCTGTCAGCGCGCTCGGGCTCGCTGTCGGCGAGGTAGTTATAATTACTTCAGAAATCTTCCTCGTGATCTCGTCGTCGGCGGCCTCGATCTCACCGTCGGCAACTTAGTTCAATTTGCATGAATTTCTTCCTTTTTGATCCAAATTCGCTCCATTTCATGCTTTTTGCTTTAATTACTTATTACTCTTCATTCCTGCTGTAAAATAAAGAAAATACATTTCTTTAAAGTGCAATTTCATCAAAAAATAGATAAGAATTTCTTAATGAATTTTTCTGTGATCACCTATTTATTTGCACTCAATTCCCATGAACTACGTAATTCATCATAGAAATTGAATGGATCTTTCATTATTATTGTAGGACATTAAATCCTTTCAAACTTAATATTTAACAACATATTTTAACATTTCAATTGGCCAAATCGAAAAGTAAATTAAGTTCAAAATGAAAAACTATCACAATTTCTTCATTACATTAAAAGCACATCAAATCCACATCAATCCATCATCACATCTCTATGCAAGAAGAAAGATAAGGGAGACTACTCAGAATTCATGGAGAAGATAAAATAAAACATGGATTTTATATATAAAAGAAAGTCATACAAACCACAAAAGAAAATACAACTTATCTCTTTCTCTTCCCCAATGCAATTCCCTTGAAGTTCCTTTGAATCTTTTTATCTCTTCTTTACAACACTTAATTCTCTCTTTAGAATGGAAAGGAAGAAGCAATCTCCCACTTTACTCTTTCTCCTTCACTCTTTAGAGAAGAATTCCTATCAAATCCTCACTTCTCCTAAACCCTAACACTTAACACTCACTAAAACTACTCTAGAAGACACAAGACACTCACAAGAGACACTAAAATCCACCACCATTTTCGTCCAAAAACAGTTACTTATAAGATAGGGACAAAATTCCAAGAGTTTCCATAGGCATCCCTTCAAAAAGTTGCCAAAACTCTTTAAATTTGAACTCCACCGACTTCGGACGCCGGCGGCGCTCTATCGTGTCATTAAATTTTGGAGTCTCTGGATTTGGGCGCCGGCGGCGCCAGAACACCTTTTCCACCATTTTGTTCCTTTTTACTCCGGATTCATTCATTTTTTCTTCTTTTCACTCTAATCACCTAAAATCATCATACTTTCAACAAATCATGAAAAATACCTTTCTTTAAAGTGCAATATCACCAAAAATGGGTAAAATTATATAGCAAAAACCATATATATTTTTGGTGCATCAATTATCCACAGTTTTCTCCAAATTTCTTTTAATTTCACGATTAGACACTTATACTAAACCACTAGTCTGGGTATGATAAGCAGTAGAGATTCTATGAATAATATTATATTTCTCAATCAATCTCTTAATTTGATTTTTCCTAAAATGGGATCCACCATCAGTTATGATCACTCTCGGCATTCCATATTTTGTAAATATATTTTTAATTAAAAATTTTGAAACACTCCAAGCATCACATCTAGGTAAAGAAATAGCTTCAATTCATTTTGAGACAAAATCAATGGCAACCAATATATATAAATTTCCAAATGAAGAAGTAAATGGTCCCATAAAATCTAATCCCCATACATCAAAAATTTCAACTTCCAAATTATAATTTAGAGGCATCTCATTTCTTTTAGAGATATTACCTACTCTTTGACATCAATCACATGATTTAATATATTTATAAACATCTCTAAAAAGAGTAGGCCAATAAAATCCAGTTGGTAGAATCTTAAAAGCAGTTTTATCAGCACCAAAATGACCTCCAAATTCAGAATGAAGACATTGTTGATTAATCAAATTTGTTTCTTATTGTGGCACACATTTCCTAATAATCAGATCCTTACACTGTTTATATAGCTAGGGCTCATCCCAAAAATAAAATCTTGCATCATATTTAAACTTCTTTTGTTGTTGCCATGTTAAATTAGGTGGTACAATATCACTTACAATATAATTCACAATATCAGCATACCAAGGTAAATTGCTTCCCATAATAGTATAAAGTTGCTCATTAGGGAAAATTTCTGTAACTTCCTTCTCAAATTCAGATAATTTATCATATTCTAATCTTGATAAATGATCAGCTATTTGGTTATCAGCTCCCTCCCTATCAACTATCATAAAATCAAATTCTTGCAGAAGAGGTATCCATCTAATTAGTTTAAGTTTCACATCCTTCTTTTGCATTAAATATTTGATAGCTGAATGGTCTGTATGCGCAATACTTTTAGTTCCAATTAAATAAGGTCTAAACTTTTCAAAAGCAAATAATATAGTTAATAACTCTCTTTCAGTAGTGGTATAATTACATTGAGCCTCATTAAGAGTTTTACTAGCATAGTAAATGACTTTAAAAACTTTATCATGCCTTTGCCCCAATGCTACTCCGATCGCATAATCACTCGCATCACACATAAGTTCAAATGTTTTCTCCCAATCTGGTGAAACAATTATAGGTGCAGTGGTTAATTTCTCTTTCAATAATTCGAAAGCACTCAAGCATTCATCATTAAAATCAAATTTTCTATCATTTTCTAAAAGTCGGCACAAAGGTTTGGTAATTTTAGAAAAATCTTTAATATATCGCCTGTAAAATCCAGCGTATCCTAAGAAACTCCTCACCTCTCTCACAGTAGTGGGTGGCGGCAATCTCTCAATCACTCTAATTTTAGTAGGATCGACCTCCATACCATATTCAGAAATTTTATGCCCAAGCACAATTCCTCCTACAACCATAAATTGACATTTCTCTCAATTCAGAACTAGATTTGTTTTCTCACAGAGCTCCAAAACTTTTGTTAAGTTTTCCAGAAAAATTTCAAATGAAGTCCCGAATACAAAGAAATCATCCATAAAAACTTCTATTCCATTATCTATCATACTATTGAAGATAGACATCATACATCTCTGAAATGTTGCAGGTGCATTACACAGTCCAAAAGGCATTCTTCAAAAGCAAAGGTTCCATAAGGGCTAGTAAATGTTGTCTTTTCTTGATCCTCATGAGCAATAGGTATTTGATGGTAACCAGTATATCCATCCAAAAAGCAGTAGTACTTATGTCCAGCAAGTCTATCTAGCATTTGATCGAGAAAAGGAAGAGGAAAGTGATCTTTTCTGGTGGTGGCATTTAATTTCCTATAGTCAAAACAAATTCTCCATCCATTAATTTGTCTTGTGGGTATAATTCATTACATTCATTCACTTCAATAGTCACTCCTCCCTTTTTCGGTACACAATGTATTGGACTCACTCAAGCACTATCCGAAATAGGATAAATAATTCCAGCATCCAGCCATTTTAAAATCTCTTTCTTAACTACTTCTTTCATTATTGGATTCAATCTCCTTTGCGGATCAACTCTCGGTTTATGTTCTTCATCTAATAAAATTCTATGCATACAAATCGAAGGACTAACTCCTTTGATATATGTCAAAGTCCATCCAAAAGCTTTCTTGTATCTTATTAAAGTTTCTAACAACTATTGTTCTTGATAATCGTTTAAGTCCGAATATACAATAACTGGCAAGGTAGATGATTCTCCTAAAAAATATACTTTAAATGATTAGGGAGAATTTTTATCTCAAGTTCAGAAGGTTTTATTAGAGATGGAATTAAGCTTTTATTTCCACCTTTCATAGTGTCTAATACTTCGAATCTCTCCTGAACATACTCCAAATCTTCATTCTTCTTACTATTTGAATTTTCTTCATTTTCAATTTCTTCTTCAAACATATTTTCATATTCTACTTCTTTTTCAAATATATTTTCAAAATGATCGTTTCTCAAATATTCATAGACTTCCATCCTAAAACATTCATTATCCTTTTCCATTGAGGGATACTTCTTAGATTTAAAAATATTAAAGGCCACCTCTTAATCATTAACTCTCATAGTTAATTCTCCCTTTTTAATATCAATTACTGCTCTTCCAGTAGCAAGGAATGGTCTTCCTAAAATGATTGTATTTATTTATTTACTCCATATCAAGTACAATAAAATCCACAAGAAAGATAAAATTATCCACTTACACTAACACATCTTCCACCACTCCTTTAGGGTAAGTAATGAAACGATCAGCCAATTGAAGAGATACAGATGTAGGAGAAATTTCTTATATTTCCAACCTTTTGAAAGTTGATAATGGCATAAGATTAATACTAGCTCCCAGATCACATAAGGCTTTTCCAAAAAAATTTTCATCTATAGCACACGGAATAGTGAAACTATCAGGATCTTTAAGTTTTTCTGGATGCATCTTCTGAATAATTGCATTGTACTCTCCGCTAAGTGCAACAGTTTCATGATCTGTAAATTTTCTTTTCTTTCTCAGGATATCCTTCATAAACTTGGCATAGTTAGACATTTATTCTAATGCTTTGACAAAAATAATATTTATCGTTAATTGCTTAAAGATCTCCAAAAATTTTTCAAATCTGTTATCCCTATTTTGTTTCTTCAATCTTTGAGGAAATGGAGGTGGTGGTTTTTCAACAGTTATCTTCATTGGCTCAAGAGGAAAATCCAGGTCTGGACAAATCTTGTTTGAACCTTTTTCGATTTCCACCTTCAGCTTTTCTGTTTCAACTTCTTTTTGCACTCTAGTTTCTAATTCTTTTCCACTCCTTAATTGAATAGCCTTAAGTTGTTCATTGTTTTCATCTTTTGGATTGATCTTAACATTACTTGGAAGTGTTCCAGAAGGTCTATTATTAAGAGCATTGAAAAATATGCCCCAATTGATTTTCAATATTTTTCATAGCAACACCTTGAACTTGTAATTGATTTCCCGTATTCAACATCATTTCTCCAGTAGACAACTTTTTATCCTTAAATTACGAGTTACTATTGAATCTAGGAGGATAAGATGGTCTAAAATTGGTATTTCCTTGATTGTTAGAATTTCCAATTGGATTTATAGAACTGTTACCCCAATGTGGTTTAACATTGGCATTGCTATTATTCCAATTGAAATTCGGGTGATTCTTCCTACTAGGATTATAATAATTTGAATAAGGATTGTTAGTTCTATTATTAACATTTAAAGTCTCATAAGGTGTTTGAGATTCTGTTATCTGTCCAAATGAATTTTCCTCCAACACTTGAGGTGGTTGAGAATAATTCATTCCATATTGATCTATTTTCTTAGAAAAGGCTGCAATTTGAGAAACTACCATAGTCATCATATCTAAATCATGAACACTGGCTACTCTCTTAGGATTTACCCGTTCAGAGGGCCATTGAAAATTATTAGTAGTCATTTCTTCAATTAATGCGTATGCTTCATCAAAAGGTTTTGACATTAACGATCCATCGAGCGACATCTATAATAGATCTCGATGATCCCACTAATTCATTATAAAATATTTGAATTATTAACCAATCTGGTAAAGCATGATGTGGGCACTTCCTAAGAAGATCTTTGAATCTCTCCCAAGCTTCATATATTGACTTTCCTTCAAACTGACAAAAAGATATAATATCATTTCTTAGTTTAGCAATCATTGATGGAGGGAAATATTTTGATCGAAACTTCTGAGATAATTCTTCCCAAGTTCTAATAGATCTTGGTGCTAACGAGTTTAACTATGCCTTAGCTTTATCCCTTAATGAAAAAGGAAAAAGTCTTAAGTCTGACAGCGTCAATAGACACTTCGTCATATTTAAAAGTATCACACAGTTCTAAAAAACTACTAAGATGTAAATTTGGATCCTCATTAAGCGTTTCTCTGAATTGATTATTTTGTACCATTTGGATAATAGCAGGTTTAAGTTCAAATGAATTGGCAGCAACATCAGGATTTTGAATAGTTATGTGAATTTCTTCTGCTGTTGGTTTAGCATAATCTCTTAAAGGTCTTGGCAAATTTCCAATATCGTTTCTCTGATTATTTTGATTATTCGCCATTTCGCAAGGATTTTAAATTTGTTTTTGTTGTTTTCTAATTTTTCTGACAGTACGCTATAACTCTGAATCGTAAGGCACTAAACATATAGATCCACTACAACGCATATACAATCACTCAAATACTTTTAAAAAGTAAACAAACACACAATTACACACTACAAAGTAAAGGTTTTCTGTTACTATATTATCAATAAATACCATTTATACTTCATTCCTTAATTACTTCGTTACCTTCCCCGGCAACGGCGCCAAAAACTTGACCGAACGATTTACAGACTTTTATATTGCAAGAATTTATGAACTCAAATTTATATATGTTTATAATGATTTTGTAAAGTCCAAGCACTCAACGCAAGTATACATATCGTATCAAGTAATACAGAGCTCTAATGGAGTCCTGGTTATCGATCCCATAGAGAAGCTACGAAGTAGAAGAAAGTGTTTCACAATAGATAATGTAGCACTGAAATCCGATACTCAAATTGCACTTAAAGTTTAAAACTTACTTCTACTACCACTATGCAAAAAACAGTAACAATTAATCAAACTACATTTACTTCTAAAAACTTTAAAAATAGAATTAACTAACAGACACACACTGAGCAATATAGTTGAAAGGTTTTTGATATATGAGAAAAGTATATTTCCTCTTGCAATGAGAATATGATGTGTGGATGATATGGAACAAATATCTATGTTATTGTGCTAAATTAGAGCATAAATGTTTCTTTACCCTTAAAAGAGTACCCCCTCTTCCAAGCATGAAAAGAACATTGACATATCCTAAGTTTAGTCACTAAATCTAAGGCTAGGCTGGGAGGATATCGGCTCTCACTACAGAGCTCCCACTCACCCTTCACTTGAAGGCTAACCTTCGAGTTTAGTTACTAATCTTAGGACCAATTTGGGGATCTCATTCGGTCTCCCTAAAACCTCCAAATTGAAGTCCATCAAAACACGTTTCCCTATTTATTTGCACTCAATTCTCGTGAACTACGCAATTCTTCCATGGAAATTGAATGGATTCTTCATTATTGTTGTAGGACACTAAATCCTATCAGAATTAATGTTCAACAACATATTTTAACAATTTAATTAGCCAGATCGAAAAGTAAATTAAGTTCAAAATGAAAAACCATCATAATTTCTTCAATACATTAAAAGCACTTTAAATTCACATCAATCCATCATCACATCTCTATGCAAGAAGAAAGACAAAGGGGACTACTCTGAATTTATAAAGAAGATACAATAAAACATGGATTTTATATATAAAAGAAAAGTCATACAAACCACAAAAGAAAATACAACTTATATCTTTCTCTTCCCCAATGCAATTCCCTTGAAGTTCCTTTGAATCCTTTTTTTTCTTCTTTGCAACTCTTAATTCCCTCCTTAGAATGGAAAAGAAGAAGCAATCTCTCACTTTACTTCTTCTTCTTCACTTCTTAGAGAAGAATTCCTCTCAAATTCTAACTTCAACACACTTTTCTCTTAAGCCTTAACACTCAACACACACTCTCCCTCTCTAGAACTTCAGAATACACACTCACACACACACCATTTTTGTCCAAAAATAGTTACTTATAAGTTAGAAACAAAATCTCAAGAGTTTCCATAGGCATCCCTTCAAAAAGTTGCCAAAACTCCTCAAATTTGAATTCCACCAACATTGGGCGCCAGTAGCTCCCGATGTCGGTGGAATTCAAATTTGAGGAGTCTCTGGAAAATGGCGCTGACGGCACCAAAACCTGTTTTCCTCCTTTTTGCTCCTTTTTGTTCATTTTTGCTCCAAATTCGTTCCTTTTCTCTTCTTTTCGCTCCAATCACCTAAAATCATCATGCCTGTTACAAATCATGAAAAATACCTTCTTTAAAGTACAATATCACCAAAAATGGGAAAAATTATATAGCAAAAATAGTATATATTTTTGGTGCATCAGTGATATAAGTGGTTTTTCTAACAACTACTCATAAATGCAGATGATTATATGTAAAAATAATAACTACTCCCTAATGCAAATATTAATACTAAAGATAACCCTTTTTGGGGAAATTTGTTTGGTGAATTTTGAGATAATAAAATCTACTATTCTCATGTAACGAATTGGATAATGTATAGGAATGAGATGCATTAAATATTGTATATGCCAAATAGGAGCAATCATATTCTTTACCCTCTTCCGAGTACCCTCTCTTCAGAGTGCTATAAAGAACATTGGCAAATCCTAGGCTTAGTCCCTAAATCCAAAGTTAGGCTGGGAGGATACTGGCTCCCACTTCCCTTCACCTGAAGGCTAACCCTAGCTTTAGTTATTAAACATTAGGACCAAATTGGGGATCTCAGCCTGTCACCCTGAAACCTCCAATTCGACGCCCATGAAACCATATTTCCCTAGTTATTTGCACTCAATCCCCATGAACTACACAATTCATTCACGGACATTGAATATGGTTCCACTTGGTTGAGAATTACACTACCCTTTCGGGTCAATACAATTACAACAAATTTTAACACTACAACGAGCTCTTTTTGTAATGTAAATGAAACGCAAGTAAAAAACCATCACATTTATAATTAAACTTGTTTTAGAAAGAATCCCAATATCATAAACATGAATCCTACTCATTGCAAAAGAAAAGTAGAATGAAAATAATGACATAATTTTCTTATGCCACTATTTCCAAACAAGAAGAAAGAGTAAGAGAAAGACATCACAAAGCACGAAGAAAACACAACAGAAAACTTCATTTTAAAGCAAATCCACAAAATAAGTGTTTACAAATCATAAGATAATAAAGAACACAAAACTTAGTTTTTTTCCCTTGAAAGAAAGATGAAAATCTCTCTCATAAAGTCTCCCGCGGATCCATACAATACTAGAACATTTCCTTATACATTCTCATAAGATCCCCTCTTCAATCTCTCTAAAAAGATAGAAATCTACATTTATACTCTTCTTCTAAGATCTCTAATCATTCTCCACGTTTTTCCTATCATCTCCCCCATTTTTTGGCTTCAAATTCGGTTTAAAATAGTGTAGGGACAAATTTCTCAAGAGGTGCATGAAGAAACCTTCCAAAAAGCATCCAGATTCGATGTATATGGCCAATAACCGCTCCTGGCACCGCCGGAGCCGTATTTGGGCACTGCCAGCACCCAAATTTCGTGCCCTCAGGTTTCTAGCACCGGCGGCGCCCGACCAGCTCCACTATTTGCTCCTTTTGGCTCTGTTTTAGCTCTGATTTACCCCATTTAAGTTGTGTTGCCTTCCTAACAGATAGCCCTACAAAATAAGCATAAAAACAACATTTCTTTAAATTGTAATCTCATCCAAAAATATGCAAGAAGTGTAAAAGTGATTAAACAGAGAAAGACTTATCGAAATGCGTCAAGCCAAAATTTGCATTCTTGCTTGTTTTTGCTCCAAATTATGCCATTTTTGCTTCCTTTTGCTCCAATCACCATTTCTTGTACCTAAAAAGAATACAAAATACCTTCCTTTAAAGTGTATATCATCAAAATTGAGTAAAATTATATAACAAAAATCGTATATATTTTAGGCGTGTCTGCTTACATGATAAACAAACATGTCACCCTGCATAAAAACCAAAAATTTTAGGATAGCCACAAATCAAAACTAAAACTAAATTAAAAAGAAAAACAAGATAAAATTCATCGCAACATTATTCAAAATATAAGGCAACTCAAAATTTAATCACAAACAGAACAAAAATCACAATTGTAATTAAATTAAAACGTCTTTGTTGGATGATCGGGAATACCTTGGAGGATACAACATACAATTTTTAATGGGATTTCTCACGGTCTAAATGAATGTATGGAATTCATTACGTTGAGTTTAGTAAATTCATCTGAACTAAGTGAATATGAAAAAAATAGTGGTGTTGGGATGATGGAACCGTGGGATCTTAACCGGTTCTGCTTAACCAACTTAAATATTGTCCCATAATAAAATATTAAGATACCTCAAATTGAAAACTTCAAAAACATGACACATCTCCTTTCTTACAATTGGCACTTCTTTAAACTAAACCTACAACGACGAGGAGCTTGGAGCATGCATAGTGGGCAGCACGGCCATCTTCAACTGCAAAACTCTTTAGAAATTAAAATAACAAACCATATGACTTTAAGGTAGCTTGCTTAGTGCAGCATAAACACTCTCTTTATCTCTTTATATCTTTGCATGACCATGTTGTGCAATATAAGCCCTAACTCGTCTTAGGATTCCGAGGTTGTCGTCGGGTATGACATAAAACCTCATATCTTACAGGCTATTCATATGATCAGTATCAAGTGAGTGTAAGCCCTAAATAATAAAATTGACAGGATGAAACATCAAATAGACATCGCAAATTGAAGCCAAACCATAGGATAGTTCTGGAAAACACCAAGATCTCTCTTAGATCTATGTATTTCCCCTAGTCTCTCTTTCCTTTGGATTCCTACAAAATTATTCTGAAATTTGAGCCATTCGCCTATTGTATTTTCTATTACCACATTTTCTTGAAGAAACCTGTCCTTTGGAAGTCATGAGTACAATGTTTTCTGAACTACATCAATAGTTTTCTTAGGTGACTTTGATTATCTAAGATGTAATTAACTATAGGGGCTTGCCCTTATAAGAAACTTAAAGGCCCCATATTAATATAAACCTATATGATTCCATCATATTAGATAGGCGAAATTGTTGGTCAACAATGGTTCGCAGACCAAACAGATGTCATGAATTCCTTAGTTTATTTGATCAAGCCTCATCACCAAGCCATGTATCCGTTCTTCGGGATAGATATAAGTCTTGTGGTGAAGAGCAAGATTGTTTAAAATATCGTTTATTTGAGATCAGTTTGATTTCATATTTTTCAAAATTAAAATATTATTTTCAAAAATCCATATATATTAAATTAAATCAAAACCCTATTTTATAGAACTATATTTTAAACTCTTCAAAGTAACAATTTAACGACTGACAAAAATTCATCTCTTAATCATGAAATATTATTTCTCATTGCAGCCATATTAGGAAGACCTTCAAAAATGGACTCTCCCACTTTCAATTTGCCAAGATCATCAACATCAAGGGTAATAATTAAAAAAGACATTACAAAAATTACACCTAAGGAGATATAGATAGGCACAACCAATAAGGGTCCTAGTAGAAGTTTATTATTGAGCAACATCCTTTATACTTGCCAAACCGCAAAATGTTTGACCACTCCACTAAATAGTGTTACCACCTGCATTTTGAACTAAAAAAATATCATGTTGGAACTCTCCTTAATAAAGTTGTGGACGAAAATATGGTGGCTAGTGAGGTTCCTCCCGATGCTTGTTGAAGGATAATATGGTTGTTGGAAAAGTTATGAGGAGAAAGGTTGATCAATTAATACAACTTGAGTATCTTGTAGTGAATTGTTAGGAAGCTGAAGAGGTGGTGGTGGCAGATGATCACACACAACAGATTGACAGTGGTGGAGCAAATCAGACCCTAATTGTGGAAGTGGAGTGATTAATTAGGGTTTCAAGAGCATTTTGGTGATTTTGGAAAGGTTTAGTGGTAGAAGGTCAAGGATGGGTGTTTTGGTATAATTAGTGTCAATTGAGGATGCTAATCACAATGTTACCTTTTTGTTGCTTGAGACCAAGGAAAATACCATTCTGGATCCTTCATGTGCTGGTCCTAGTCACCCTAGCCTAAGGCTAAGGGTTACGGGGACCACTCACATGAGTTTCCAAAAGAGTGGGGAAGCTTTAGATTGTGTGCGAAAGTGAGGGGTTCAAGTGTGTCTGTACAAGTCTGACCAAGACCAAACCACCCATAGCTAACCCTAAGGCCTTACAGTCTTTTGGGGACTCCTTTTGAGCTCCCTCATGCTTGGCTTCATCCTACTAAGTGCTAGAGGTTAAGACTAAACATGTGGAACTCCAAGAAGAGTGAAGAGTTATTTATAATTTCTAATATGTAGTTTTCCATCACTAGTCCTCTAGGATAGTCAATAGGAGAGTTATATAACTAGATCTTAGGCTTATAAGGAAGAAAGACTAGACCTCAACAAAAGTAAGGTCAACATGATTAAAACAATATTATTAGGTTTAAAGTATTTAGGTAAGTCAATACCTCTGAAGAAATCCTGAATAGTATTAACCAGATCATAGTGAATAATGTCCCAACACTTTTTATAGAACTCAAATGTAAAACCGTCAAGCCCAGATGCTTTTCCATCCTCCATATTATCCAAGGTATGTTTTCTTTCCTCCATATTAGGAATACTAGTGAGTTTACTGCAATCAATCTCTTCATTAGAAGCATAGTTATCAAAAATGATTTTAGTATGGGTCTTACCATTACCATTAAAAGGAGAAGAAAAAAATTTAATCCCGTCTACTTCAATGTCCCTACAAGACATTAGAGTATGACCATTACAAGTCGTAATAGAATTAATCAAATTTTGATTTCTTCTACTCTTAATACAGATATGATAGAAGGTAGTATTCTGATCTCCCTCCATAAAACTTAATTTAGCAGTTTTTTGTGCTAAATGATTCTCCTCCATTTTAATAACATTATTCAGAATCTGCTGACCAAGTAATAAAATATCACAAGGAATGTCATTGTTATAAAGATCTAATTCTAGCTTCTTAACATAATCTTCAAGCTCATCAAATTTCTTACGAATATCACCAAAAACGTGCCAATTCTAATGCTTAAGTTTAAAAGCAAGGTGTTTTCAAAAAACAAAGTCCAACACCCGCATTACCATGGACATTGCATGTCCAACTATCTTTAACAAATTACAAGAAAGAGGAATTCAAGATCCACATGTTTAAGAATCTAAATCTATAGTTAACACAAGTAATAAGTTCTTTAACCTTTAAAAGAATCGGAGAGGTGATTAACTTCATATAAATAAAAAGTATCGATCCAGCTAGCATTAGCAAAGAACTGATCTGATCTTTCAAAAATAGAACCTCTATGCCAAGTAAAATGGTTGCCCTTATAACCCAAAGAAAACAAATTAGCATCTAATAACTTATTATTAAAATCATTTATACAACTCAGATTAGGAGGATTACCCCCTTTTTTTCACAAGAGTAGGTAATGAGGTTGAAATCTCCTCCAATTAACCATGGTTCTGAGACAGTTTTAAAAGAGAGTAAGTTATTCCATAAATTCAACCTTTTAAGCTTTGAATACCCCGCATAAATAATGGTAAACAAAAATAAATTACTTTTAATATTCACACGGTAATGTATAAACTGCTCATGATTGATAAGAATGTCAATCAAACACAATCCTTCCATAAGAGCCAAATTTTATTGATGCAATTGTAGAGAAAATTGAAATTACCAATCTTCCTATTATATTTATCATTGTTCTTAGGCTCAACAAGAGGCTCAAGAATACCAACCAAATTAAGGTTATAAGAACGAATAAGATTCTTAAGTCTATCATTGGCATATTGCTTCGCTGTGCCTCTGATATTCCAAACCATAAGATTAAACTTCATCAATAAAATCTTTCAAACCTCTAGTAATCCTAGATGAAGAAGCTAAACTCTTCTTTGCCAAATTTTCACCAATTTGAAGCTAAATAGCAGCCTCTTGATTGACATAACTTAATTCCCGGTTTCCTTTTTTTTTTTCTTTTCTTAGCACCATTTTTTATAAGCTTGTCCTCTTCTAATTATAATCTTGTAACTAGACAATCTTCCTATTCGCTGGTAACAAGATTAAATTGCCAAATTTTCATCTATTGGAAATCTTCCAATTATGTCAGGTGATTTTTTGTTGCACTTTCAAGTCACGTTGAGTAGAATTGTTTAACTCATATTGAGCACTATCTATCACATTGATAATTAGCAACTCTATCAACCAAAATATTATTAATAACCTCCTCATTTTTAGGAACATAATGATTACAATTAACAAGATGTTGAATGTTTAAAATGTTATTAGTATCATTCTTTCCAATAATAGAGCTCAATGGCATAATAGAATCAGTAATTTCAATCCTATTATTACCATTTTGCGGCACACAATCTTTAAATAAACTAGATTGGTTATTATTCCCAATCGAATTTTGGTAAAACAAGAATATGGCCTGGATTAGGCATATTCTTTTTTTTTTGCAAACTCACTTTAAGTTTCGAGTTGGCAATATAACAATTAAATAAGCAATGACTGAACATCCTACAATTAATACATATGGTGGAACATATTCAAGTTCTACACGTTGCCAAAAGCCATCATTGGAGTCTCCAATCCAAACAGAATCTTGGAATGGCATGGTCACATCCATCTCAACAAGAATACAGGCAATAGAAGGACGAGAACAATTTAAAGTAGCTATATTAACTTTCAATGGTGTTCCATAAATTTCTCCTAAAGGAAAAAAGAACATGTTTATTATAACAATGTAATATTAAACCAGGAAACTTAAGTCAAACAGGAACGATGGGCGGCTCTTCTTTCGGATTGAAATCAATATTCCATTTGAGGTTTTTCATATTTTTCTTTTCCGATTTTCTTGCAAATAAAGAAGTATAATCTTCCTCATTTTCAAAGCGAATCATAAGATTCCTCTCATCTATCAAGCACAAATTCCAATTTCCTCTAAACTTAAGATTAGCAAAGTTTTTCTTTGTGATCTCCATCCTCGGATGGCCAAAAGTAAACTTCCCAATTAAAGTATAAAGGTATACTTCACGGGGGCAGCGAGAATCAATTTCTCCTTTTCATAATAAAATAAAGCAGGTTTATCATTTTTCTAGCAGCTTTTTTATCTAAACTATTAGAAAGTTCCTCATAAAGCAAATTTTTAAATTCACAAGGAAATAAGCAATTTTTATTGTCCTTAAAGAGTGTGAAAATTTCGTCCCTTAACTTCCTCAAGGAAGGTAGGTTTACTATGGTTTTCCTCCATAGGAAAAAAACAAGAAGGTAAACCACAAAACTAACACTGAAAGCTAAGAAAGATTTAAAAGAGACTAGAATCAACATAAGCTCCCACCAAAACCACACCAAAAAGAAAATAAACCAAGAAACTAATTTCTCTAATGAATAGGTAAACAAGGAAAAATAAAGCACTTAAAACAGAAAACCAGTATAAATCCCACCGAAAACAAAGCATGAACAAGAGAAATTTCGTAATCCCAAATCCTTAAAAAGCAAGAAAAACCTCAGAGAAAAATAAAGCACACCAAGTAACTTATAAGAATAGTAGAAGAAATCGGAGAAGATGATGAACTTCGATCCAAGCAGAAGAACTACTCCCTTAGACTAGAAGAGTATTCTAGAATGAAGTTGCTCATATTTTGTTATTTAATTTATTTTATATTTGAGACATTTATTTTTAAGCCAATTATGTTTATATCCAAATTGTGATGGTTCATTCTCTGCGTACACGTCATATATTTAGTGAATGAGAACTTCTCTTCATTTTAATAAATATGGATTTCTATTTTGATCTCATTTTCTAAATTATGAAAAATAACAATTTGAGAATGTTATAAACTTCAAAAAAATATGACTGAGAATAATAGGTTTGAGAAACAAAAATCAGGAGAATATACCTCATTTTATTTCAATGTCCCAATTCTTGAAATGAATGTTGTTTTTAGAATACAAGATTACAAATTCATTGCTAATAAATCTATCAACTAATTAACATTTATTATTAACCTAATCTAATAGATGAACTAAACATATCATAATATTCTATCTTTACTCACCCCTTCAAAATGAGTTTGTCCTTATGATTGAGCAAGTCAGAAAGGATGACAAAATACGACAGTGATGAAATTAGTGAAACAATGAGTTGAAAATGGAACTGACAAATATGAAAAGGAAGATGGCGGTACAAAACTTCAAATAGTTATTGCTTCAATGATAAAAATTTCTAATTTTAATAAGAATTATCTTCTTCAAATTTATTAAATCTTTCAAAATTATGAAATATTCAAAATATAATTCACAATTAACAACCATTCAGAGAGGAAGAAGCATGTAATTTAAGCAGTTCAATCATCAAGTCAGTAAACCAAGATATCAAATCAAATTCAAACGATTATGGGCTTTCATATTCAGCAAAAATGAAACAAGAAAACTCCGATTGATGTATTAACTGGTCCTTGTCATGAAAACGACCCCACTTCGTTTAGGGGCTATAACTCTATACAAGGTTTTCTTTTTTTATCTGTCATGCATGTATGATTAACAAATTTGCCAGTATAATAACACTGTAAACAAATTATTTCTGAAAAATTCATCTCATCTGCTCAATTATCCTCATGAATACTAGCGCGGGGATTGACTCGGGTCCTGAAATTCGATTTACTACGGGTTACAGGAAGCTTAATCTTCGAACTAATTCCGGATTGATCATTTGTTGATTCTTTTCGCTTGGCTTGAACAGAAGAAGAAGGCTGTTGATTTGATGGTTGTCTCTCACCCCTCTTCTTTAATTCCTTTTCAATGGAGGCATGTTCTCCTTCTGAGAGTTGCACTGTTGGACGAGGAGACCTCACAGCTGCAGTTTTTAGGCTTTTGCTCTTTAGAAGCTTAACTTTTGCACTAAGACCAGGTTGAGAGTAATCTATATCTTTAGGCTTGGTTTGAGTAGAAGGGGAAACAAATGGAGAATGATTTATTGGCCGCTTTTCAACTATTTTCTTCACATTTTTTTCAAGGGATCCATTGTCATCTGAAATAATAGAAGCACCGCCATGTTCTAATTGCACATGTATGTTGTTAAGAGCTGAAACTCTAGGATTATGTAGCCTTAAATGTTGGTTGCTCCTGTCAGATGGTTCGTGTATAATTCTATAATCATCCTTCAATGGCTCTACAACATTCTTACCTGATTCTTCTGGTATATGATGATCAAATTTCTGTGATTTAAGTCTATGCAACTCTCCCTGCAATCTCAAAATCCTTTGGTCCTGCTCCACACTAATTTGACGAAGTAATTCCAGCTCATGTTGATCCTTGTATGATATTGGTTGTTCAGTTCCTTCTACATCATTCTAAAAAGCATAGGAAAATTAGTCATTTGAAACATTATGCTTTAACTAAATCAACACATTTTTTGGTTTTGATTACGACAAGACTAAATTACCACATTGCTCAAAGTGCTGGGTTGCATCTGCCATTCATGTGCATCTCGATCATCCTTCTCAATAAATTTAGCTAAAGACACTTGACCTACTTGTTCACCAAAGGGGAGAAGTACGTCGCTGTCAAGAAGGTGGCGCTCTGACTCAAGTGGAGATAATCCACATCTTATCTGTTTTATCAATACCAATAATAAAACAAATGAATTCCAATGCTTATATTGGTAATATGTATAGGAAGATGAAATGAATTAATTATCTCACATCAGATGGTTGCAAAAGCCTGAATTGCTCTAAAATTCCATCCATGCTATTTTTTTCCCAACGTAAAATTCTCGGACAGCAACCTTGTATTTCAGCATTTCCCAGGCCAGCAATCTCACAAATCCATAGCTAATATTCAATAAACATAGCAAACCAGTGACATACAAGTAGTAAGTTAGAGAAATGAAAGTGCATAAAGGTATAGATTTGAAATTTAAAATAAAAAATACACTTTAAACCATTCAAATAGCTAAATTACCTGCAGTGCTAGAAAGCAACCCCCATATGAATAGTCAGAAAGGTGATCAGAAAAATCTTCATCTTCCATATGGCTCTTCGCACGATTGATCTCAACAAGCAGTTCTCGGAACACAAGAGGTGCCCATGCATAATCGTAAATATGATCAATTTTTTCAACACAACTCCATAAGGTTGAAACAATACTTGCATTGCTCGATGGTAAGAGGACTGTGCTGATAAATAATCCGATGAGCAGAACCACAAAAACCTCAACAGCATCATCAGACTGGTCCATGGCATACCTCCTCAAATGGTAAACAATTTCATATCGTGTTACCGCTGCCTTGTCAAATATGCGGTGATAGAAATCCTTGCTCGCATTAGACTTTAGCTTAACTGCTTTTCCATGATTTGGAAGGCCAAATATAAGTGCAATATCATCTGATTTGAACTCAAGGCGATGTCCAGCAATGATAAAGCAGTTATCAAATTTATCATACTGATCAAGAAGCTCAAGTAATAGGGAATGGTTGAGTTCTAAATATGGGAACTGGAGTATGTAGTGGAATGGAGTGCGTTGTAGCAGCGTCTCATGTCTGTGTACAATTAACCCGTCTTGCTTCAATTCGCGCATGACATCATGGAAGAATTTTACACTGCCTCTTGGATCAAATGATTTCACTCTTCGGGTCATTACGCAATGATCTGCACAGATATCGATGGAGTTATTTTACATCATAACTACAAAAAATTCTATAGCACCTCTAATTTCATTATATAAAGCAGGAACTCTAGAACACACTATATGAAATTTTATCCAATTGGAAGGATACATAATGAAATAAAGGTTTCAACTTTTCATGTATGCAGTTGAAGATAAGCGAAGGAGAGTAAAAGAACTCAAAAGAGTTCATGCTTCATGATTCTCAAAATCACTTGCCCAAACACGAATGACACCTGCCAAGCTTAAGACTAGCTATTTAAGTTTCTCAGAAAATTCAGTGCTCCTCCATAACTATTTCTGACATTGGTTCCAGCTAGTACAATAGTCCTATGATGATAACAACTTCTGACATGTTGTTACAAACTTTATTCAATATAGTTATATACATTTAGCAGAAGGGAGGTAATGAAATTTCAGAAATGTCGTTCTTTATTTTGATTGCTGTGTGTATATATATGAAGTTTTCAACATGTAACAAAGGAAATCTAGAATCAAGAATTCAACAGTTGGGAGAGAACAAGCTTAGCTCAATGAGAATAGGCCTAGCTCAGGAGGCACCCACCAAGTTTAGAAGCCTCTCGCTCAAATTAAAGGGTACTCACCCAAGCTTAGTGGGCTGTCACCAAGTTTAGAAGGCACTAGATTAGCTTAAAAGTGACTCCCCAAACTTAGTGGGCACTGCCCCAACTCCAAAGTCAGGCCACAGTCTTGCCAATTCAATGATGCTGACTTTATCTACCTTTAAGGTGTTGTAATGGATAGATTTGGAACCAGTACACATCATAAAATAAGGAATTTAGTATCAGAATGTGGGTGCCGATGAAATCTTGGTAAGGGTGCTCAATTCCCGTTAAGGAAGTCTATTAAAGAATCATTGAATAGTGATGGAATCAAATTAATCATAAATATTTAATAAGAACTTCCAAGAATTTTTTTGAAGTTATCCAGACAAAAATTTGGACTTTTTTGGGCGATATATAGGAAGTATAAGCAATCCGAATCTAGAGGTCAGCTGGCATATGACATGGGAGTCTGCTGACGACCTGCCACGTGGTCTAATATAGGCTTATGACAAGAGCCTGCAGCATCATTGGCTGATGGCAACCTGGGTTATTGCTATTTTAATTTTGTGGACCCTATTCATTTTAAATAATGTTAAATAACAAAATATCTGTGACAGATGCACACAAGATGCCGCTTCATCAAATAAAAGATGAACCAGTCATCACAAAAGTCAAAGTATTATGATTTTTTTAATTTAAAAAAATATTAATAAAATACAAGTAATTAATTTTTGCCGTTAATTACATGTATCATGTATGTCATATTTTTTATATAATGCGTTTGCCATAGATGTATATAATTTTTTTATTTAGTTGATGATTAGTTGCAGCCGTCCGCCCTCCAAAAAAATATTCTATCAGGACTCCGAATACATTCACACTCTAATGGTAGGGCGTCACATGTCAAGTGGGCCCGACTGTCACATGCTCTGATCAATCAGAGTGTATGTCAGTGAGGTCCATTTGACACATGACAATCAGAGTATGATGATGATGTTCACTTGACACATGGCACCCCAACATTGAAATGGGGATGCATTTGGAGTACTGATGAAATATTTGTTCCCGCCTGGTGATGGACTGCAGAAATCAGGGAATATTTCAGACGGACAAATTAGATAGAACAAAACAAGATGAACTAAATCCATACCTCCTTTCTCTTCCCGCCTTCGTCGAACAATACGAACCCTGAGAGTATTTTTCATGACCATTGTAAAATCGAAGACCTCAGTGAGATCCACCTCATTCCCTGCATCAGGTTTCCATTCAAACTCCCTCACAAGATTGGCCACCAAGAGTTCCAAATGAAGCATGGCGAACGCATAACCAGGACACAATCTCCTCCCCACGCCAAAAGGCATCATTTTGATCCCCCTGTTCCCAGTTAAATCCACTCCTTGTCCCTCCCCGCCGTCCATGAACCTCTCCGGCTTGAATTCCATGGGTTCGTCCCAAGTCCAACGGTCCCAATGCACATCCGCCACAGCAAAGTGTACCTCTGCTCCCACGGGTATCAAATACCCATTCAGCTCGACTTCCTCTTTCACTGAATGGGGCAGCACGAAGTGGGTGGGCGGGTGACGCCGAAGCGATTCGATTATCACCGCTTTAAGATAAGGCATTCTCTGTAAAAACTCCTCCTTTATGATACCTTCCTCGCCTCTTCCGATTAAAGATTCGATCTCTGCCAACACCTTTGACTGAACCCTCTGTTGCTTCACCAGCTCGGCCATGGTCCACTCGAGCGCCGTCGCAGTGGTTGCGGAACCGCTGAGGAATTCGTGGCAGAGGTTCACCATCTCGTGGTCGCTGAGCCCCCGCTCGCCCTCCACGGGAAGCCGTAGATCGAGCAGAGAATCCACGTAACAGTACTCCGCGGCGCTGCCTTCCTTCATCTTCTCTTTCCTCTCTCGCCTCGCCCTTATCAGCGGGAGGAAGATTTCTGCCTGCCTCTGCCTCGCATGAACAATGTCTTCCCATCTTTTATAGAACACGAGCTTGGTGATCGAGGGAATGAAAGCGAAGACGTTGAAGGTGGAGAAAAGTCTGAGGAGAAATGATTGCAGATGATCGATCTCGTGGATGTCGCTTTCCGGGAGCTTTTCGCCGAAACACATTAGCGCGAGGATGGAGAGGAAGGCGTGTTGAAAGCTCTGCTTTGGGATAAACTCCTCCCGGCCGGCATTGGAATGGAGCTTTTCAAGAAGGAGCTGAACAGCCCAGCTTCGTGCCGAGGCGAAGTTACGGAGACTGGAGGAGTGGAGAATTTCGGAAGAGAGGTTGCGACGGAGCATGCTCCATAGGGAGCCATGATTAGAAGAGGAGATATCATTGTTGCCGCCGGTGAGGAAGATGGTAGGCTCGACAGGTGGAGGGCGGTTTGAAAAGGAATCGGCATGTTTGTAGAGAGCAGTATGGGAGAGATCGGAGCTGGAGATGAAGATGGTGGGGGAGCGAAGGGCAGGAGACGGAGGCTGAGGATGGGACCGTGGAGAGCGTGATAGCGACGGAGGAGAACGGTGATTTCTTGAAGGGAACCACGGTGGGTTACGAGGTGGAGGAGGATGGGAAGGATGGAGATGGACGGAGGAAGTGGAGCCTTCGGTGGTTTGTGGGGATTGAGGAGCTGAAGATGCTTGACGATGAAGGAGAGGAACAGAGAGCAGAGGAGGACGAGGAAGAGCGCTGGCCACGGCACGAGTGCCATCGGTCGTCTCTGCTTTGCTGCTGATGTGGTGCACAACTCCAACCCGCATGAGATTATGGAGTTCCCGGTTCTTTGTTACCCTCTATATGTTTAAAGGATAACAAGTGGGTTAATATCACATTCAAATGTGGTAACTTTATTAAATTTACCTTTAGTTGTTTAAGATAATAATCAACTGTTTTTGTGTGTGTGTGTATATATATATAAATATATATATATATATATATATATATATTAAAAGAAAATCGATATTTGACAGAGACTCAAATATTGATTTCACATGCCTATTTCAAGCACTATGATGAAACCCGCGCTATGTGCCTATAATCGAAGCTTCGTATGCACCACGACGAGGATGAAACTATTGTCATATGAGACTTACAGTGACATCGCCACCAACCTGGACAAGATAATGCGGCACGTGCGCGCGCGCACATATATATATATATATATATATATATATATATATATATATATATATATATATATATAATTTTAGAAAGTTATTTTAATCAAATCCTAGTTTAAATTTTATCATATGTTCATTTTATTCCAAAAAAAATTTAAAAGAAAACTATAGAAAAAAATATGTGTACATCCTGAAAAAAAAATTATGGAATTATCTGTGATGAATAAAAAAATAGAACTTAGGTTTTAAAAATTCATTATAATATTTTGATCAAAATAGTTTACCCTAATTCAATATTCACCGAAATCTGATCTGGATTGTTTCAAAACATTTTTTTAATTTATTCTGGTCAAATATGAATTTTTGAATATTTATTCACGTCCAAATAATAATAATAATAATAATAATAATAGTAATAATAATAATAATAATAATAAGTTAAAAGCTTCCTATATAATTTTACCTGAAAATAAGACAAACAATTGAAATAGAATATTAATTTATGAAAATTAATGTAATTTTTCACAGAACAAATAATAAATTTGCTTATATTATTAAGAAATAATTATTTAATTTTATCATATTAATTTATGTCTGAAATGTGTGGGCATAAATCTTGAAGAAATTCAACGGATTAAGAGACTGTTTCGATCAAGGATGACCGATACAAGGATGATAAAAGGACACTTGAGAAACTAAAAGGCCTGAGACAAACAATAGCTTCCTTGGGGCGGGATCCGAAGCCGAGCAAATGTTGGCCACTCAAGTTGAAGCTTAAGAACATCGAACAAAGAGAAGACATACCCAACTCTCATACCAACATTGCTAGCCGCCTCACAAGAGTCCCCAAGATTCTTCGGGAATCCTAAGGTTCTCATCACTGCACACTTCTTGAACACTCCAGATGGATCACCTGTCAAGAGATAGGCTACCTGTCGGATTACAACAATCCACCCTTAGCTTGACAGCCTAGTCTCATGTCGGGTACAAAAACTTCTCATGTAGGGGTCCATAGTCCACAACCGGACTAAGCCAACCAATCAATTGACTCAAGTTGACCAAGCGAAGTCCAGAAAACCAAAGCCTACAGTCAACCCAACTCAACAAAATCAGTCAAACAGGACCTTGTTGTCCAAAGGAACACCAATTTCACCCGGCCTAATGATAGGGTAGCTAAGTCATAGACTCATTTATTTTGTATACCTAAGAAACCTTATAACATTGTTGTAAAAAATAAGGACAAGCATGTAATCTTATACTTTTAAAACCTCTTGTTTATAAATAGGGGGGGTCAATTTTACAATAAGGGTTAATCAGCCAGTCATAAAAGATCATGCTCTTTACTTTGCACTTTCTCTCTTTCTCTCTCTCTATCTCTCTCCTATTTTACATTTTATTCCTTGGGTGTGATTTACATGAAAGATTCAGATTCAATATCCTAAAAGATGTGATGGTGGTGGATCATGCTAGCAACAAGAAGGGGAGCACAATATAGAGAAGAAATACCTAGGAGACTTAGTGAACATGAAGTGCACCGAGAAGTTTATGCAGAAACAGATCTAAGAGTTAAAGAACAGATGATGGACCAAATTTTAGAGGCCATCGAAGAAGCAGTAGTTGGCAGAAAGAAGTAAACCTGTAGGAATAACCAACACCCAACGGTCAGAGGGTATACTTGCTCGAGGAAAGGAAAAAGAGACTCCTAGTATTAAGATATTTATGGGTCAACAACATACAGCTGTTTGGGCTTAATGAGGCCCCCCACCAATCGGAGAATGCATTTTCTCAGCAATTTTAGCTGTTGAACCCCTGGAGAAGTTTAAGATACAGTCACTCAAATCCTACAAAGGTCAGACTGATCTGACCGATGATGTCACCTCCTTCTAGTCAACTGGCTGTCTGCTGAGGATCATCGATGCTCATCCTAAGTACAACAACAACAACAAAGCCTTAATCCCACTAAGTGGGGTCGGCTACATGAATCCTTTTTCTCCATTGAGTCCTATTTAGTGTCAAATTTTCGTTTAATTCTAATAAATTAAGATCATTTTTTATGCAATAAGCCCAAGTTTTTCTAGGTACGCATCTCGCCTTTCTTAACATAACTTGTATTTAAAACATCTACTCTCCTAATCGGATCATCGGGTGGTCGACGTTTAATGTGACCAAACCATCTAAGGCGACTCTCTCTAATTTTATCCATCACTGGTGCAACTCCAACCCTATTACGGACATATTCATTTCGCATTTTGTCTCTAAGTGTAAAGCCACTCATCCATCTAATCATTCTCATCTCGGCAACACTTAACTTAACATTATGCTTCTCTTTTAAAGGCCAACATTCAGCACCATAGAGCATTGAAGGTCTCACCACCATCTTATAAAATTTTCCTTTCGATCTAAGCGGTACTTTTCTATCACACAAAAGTCCGGACGCATTCCTCCACTTCGACCAACCAACTCTGAATTCTACTATTAACATCCCCATCTATATCACCATCGCTTTGAACAATGGACCCGAGATATCTAAATCGTTCACTCCTTTTAATAATTTGATCACCCAAAGTTACACTTCGTCACTAGACTTACTATTACTAAAATTACATTCCATGTATTCGGTTTTAGTTCTACTCAAACGAAGACCTTTAGACTCCAATGTAGACCTCCATAATTCAAGTTTTTCCTGGACTTTTTCTCTTGTCTTATCCACAAGGAGGATATCATCAGCAAAAAACATACACCAAGGTACATCCTCTTGTAAATGGCCAGTAAGACCATCCATAAATAAAGCAAAAAGATATCGGCTTAAAGCCGATCCTTGATGTAAACCAACAGAAATAGTAAAATACTTGGTCAATCCTCCTTCAGTTCGAACACATGTAACAGCTTTAGCATACATATCTTTAATCACTTGAATATAATTCATATCAACACCTTTCTTCTTAAGGACTCTCCAAAGAACATCTCTAGGAACCTTATCGTAAGCTTTTTCTAAATCAATAAAAATCAAATGTAGATCCTCCTTATTATCTCTGTACTTCTCCATCAAACCTCTCAATAAATATATAGATTCCATGGTAGACCTGCCCGGCATAAATCCAAATTGATTATGAGAAATCTTCGTAATACGTCTTAACCTATGTTCAATTACCCTCTCCAATAACTTTAAAGTATGACGCATCAATTTAATTCCTCTATAATTTGCACACTCTTGTGCATCTCCTTTATTCTTAAAAATGGGGACCAAAATGCTCTTTCTCCACTCCTCAGGCATTTTTTTTGTTTTTAAAATAATATTAAAAAGTTTAGTAAGCCAGGAAACCCCCAAATCTCCTAAACATTTCTATATTTCAATTGGGATATCATCAGGTCCTACAGACTTTCCCCCCTTAGTTTCCTTTAAAGCCTCATCAACTTCTTTTTTACTAATGCGACGATAAAAATGAAAAGTTTATTATTATTAACGATATTAAGATCACTAAGGTCGATCGTACTTTCAGAATCATCATTAAAAAGTTTATCAAAATAACTCACCCACCTATGTTGAATATCTTTTTCTAAGAAAAACACTTTTTGATTTTCATCTTTAATACACTTTACTTGAGATAAATCTTTACTTTTCTTTTCTCTTTGTTTGGCTAGTTTATACATATATTTTTCACCTTCCTTAGTATCTAACATGTTATAAAGATCACTAAAAGCAGAATTTTTAGCGTCACAGATTATTCTTTTAGACTCCTTGCGAACCGTTTTATATTTTTCCGAGTTCTCTACGCTTTTACATTTAAACCAATTTTTATAACATAACTTCTTATATTTTATCTTTTCTTGCACATTATTATTCCACCACCAACTATTTTTATTTATAGAAACTTTTTCTTTTGATTCTCCAAGTACATCGTTAGCCACTTATTTAATAGTATTAGTTAATTTTTCCCACATAACGTTCGCGTCTTCATGAACATCCCAAATATTTAAATCTTGAATTTTACTTATAAAAATAATTTTATTTGTGTCTTTTAGGTGCCTCCATCTTATTCTACGATGTTTAATCCTAGTATTCTTTATTTTACAACTCTTCATCTTAAAATCTAGAACTAATAATCGATGTTGGGTACTTAATTGCTCACTTGGAATGACCTTACAATCCTTACAATCTCGACGATCTCTTCTTCTCATAAGAAAATAATCAATTTGTGTTTTATTAGATCCATTCTTATAAGTAATAAGATGCTCATCTCTTTTCTTGAATAAAGTATTAGTAATAATCATATCATACGCTAAAGCAAAATCTAAAATGGCTCTACCTTCTTCATTAATCGCTCCATAACCGTAGCCACCATGAAAATTTCTAAAATCTTCTACCACTCTACCGACATGTCCATTTAAATCTCCTCCAATAAAAATTTTTTTTTCAAGGAGTATCAAGTGTATTAAGTTTTCTAAATCATTCCAGAATTTATCTTTAGAGCCTATATCTAAACCAACTTGAGGAGCATAAGCACTTATAATATTAGAAATCTTAGTATCAATAATAATCTTAAGTGCTATAATTCTATCTCCAACTCTATTAATTTTAACAACATTATCTTTCAAACTTTTATCTATAATTATACATACACCATTTCTAGTACGACTCTTACCATAATACCATAGTTTAAAACCTAAGTTATCAATCTCCTTAGCTTTTTCTCCAACCCATTTAGTTTCTTAAATACATAAGTATTTATCTTTCTATGGATCATAATATCAACCAATTTCATTAATTTACCATTGAGAGAACCTATATTCCAAGATCCTATCCTAATACTAGTATCATGGACTAACTTTTTTACCCGCATTCGTCCGCAATGTGGGAACTCTTGCTTACTTGACACTACACCCGGGCGCCGGTGTAGCGGCCCTTGCACACTTTCCACTGTATTCAGGCCATACAGCGCGTCGCTTACAGGGGACGCCCTAGCACTTACACAATGATCAAAAGGATTCATGTCATGATTTTTTTCGACAAGTTTTACGCTGGTTGTCGACTACCTAACACAACCCTCCACTTTTCACATCCGGGCTTGGGACCGGCAACGGCAGTGTTAATGCTCATCCTAAGTATTGAAAAAAAATTAGAATAGCTTAATTATGTATTAGGCGAGTCATCATCCACCACATGCTCATCCTCAGACTCACTACTTATTTGGTCAGTGTTATAAGATTTGAAGGGGTGGAGGAAAGATTGATGAATTTATTAAAGTTAAAGTCCAACTTGGAATACTTCTGATTGACCATTCTGACATGCACGAACTGGTCGATTACTAGCTTCGTTCCATTTTGGAGGTGTTTGGCTTGATTATCAGCAAACTTCTCCATGGTCTTCATCATGGCTACCTTTCAGATAAAACTATGTTCTCGTCTTAAACTATGGAGAACCAATCAAATGTGTTCTCCAAATCCTCCTCATCTTCAACAACTTGAGCCTCTATCATGGTTACCCGCTTCTCAGTCACCTTTGTTTGGACCTTTATAATCCTGATCTTCATCTCCACCTTGTATTTCGCCTCCTTGGTATTGAGGTAGTGAGAACTCAAATGGTATGTTGCTACGAGAGCAAGCAACTAATAGCAGTTCACTGCCTGACAAAGGTCCTGAGGGTCGCAGTCTTCTAATTTCTTATCAAAGCTTTTGGACTAAAGAATGTCTGCAATGGTTGAGGCATTCTTTTTGGTGCTTGGGTCACTCGGTATTAGTTCCTCCCCATGTCGATCAAAGGAAAGTGAGAGTCTTTAGTGACAAAGATCTTTGGTCACTATTTTTGCAATGTGCTTCAGTTGCCTTTTTTACCTCTCTGTTGTTGAGCTCACTTTTATTGAGGTATAGTCTTTCTTAGAAGCCTAGGATCTAGCCATAGGACATTCCTATTAACTATCATAGAGAACTAGTGATGGAACTCTACCCCATTAGAAATTCTAAACACTTCTTTACTCTTCTTAGAGTTCCACATGTTTGATACTAACCTCTAGCACTTAGTAGATTTGTGTCAAATATGAGGGAGCTCAATAGGAGTCCCCATAAGATGGTCAAGCCTTAGGGTTAACCCTGGATGGTGTGGCTTTGGTCAGTCCTACACACACACACACAACCCAACACTCTCACTTACAACCTAAACCTTAAACCAATCATTCTTATCCTGGTTTCCTACTTCTTTTGGAAACTCATGTGGGTGGTTCCCCAACCCTTAGTCCTAGGCTATGATTTGGCTAAGACCAATACATGGAGGATCCAAAATGGGATTTCCCTTAGTACATGGCTCAAATAAGGTGACCTCATCATTAACATTTTCAATTGATCTCACTTTCACCAAAACCCCCAAATTTTACCTTTTAGCTATAACTTTCCCAAAATT
The DNA here is from genome assembly GCA_022702705.1 of Papilionanthe hookeriana x Papilionanthe teres. Classification (NCBI taxonomy): domain Eukaryota; kingdom Viridiplantae; phylum Streptophyta; class Magnoliopsida; order Asparagales; family Orchidaceae; genus Papilionanthe; species Papilionanthe hookeriana x Papilionanthe teres. The sequence continues at coordinate 102,981,370 of CM040425.1, forward strand.
ACCAAAACACCCATAAACTCAATTTTTCAAAAATTTCCCAAAATTGCCCAAATCATCAAATTTTCTCCAAAAATCATTCCAAATCATTTAAAGCCACTCAAATTGACCAAAATACCTCAAAATTTTCAAAATCGATCAAAATACTTCAAAATACCAAAATTACCAAAATGTCTTTCATGCCCCAAAAATTCTAAAAATTTCCAAAATCTACAAAATCACTCTAAATATCTCCAAATCAATATGAACCACTCCATTGAGCCTAATTTGACTAGATTAACCCATTTTGACCAAAATCCACAAATTTCTCTTAAAGGCCCAAAATGCCCAAATTACCCCAAATTTCCACCAAATTGACTTCAATCTCAACTAATTTCAATTACAAATAAAAATTCATCATGTCTAATCTAAATCAAAACCAATTACAAGCCTAATTAAACCTAATTTCAAGCTCAATTTCAAATCCAATTCAAATTCCCCAATTTGGACATATCCTTAAATCCATCAAATTGAATCCCATGGTCAACTCAATTCCCTCAAATTTGATTATAAACTCTTCATAACACCCTAAATCAATTTGAACCCTCAATTGGTCCTAACCTAAGCTCAAACCTGACCAAAATCCCACCTAATTCTAAACCCCCAATTTTTTCCTAAAATCCAAATGTCACCAAATTAAACTTCCTAACCCCATAATTTCCACCCAATTGATATCCAAAATTCTTCATAGCAATCTCGTAAACCAAGTTTAACCATCAATTGACCCAAATCCAAACCCTAGCCTATCCCAAACCTAAGTCTAACCGAAATGCCCCAAAATTGATCATGAGGCAAATTCCACCAAATTGCTCTTCCAAATCAATTCAAAATTACCCAATTCCTCTTCCAAACTTCTCATGACAATTATCCACACCAAATTGATCAATCACTTGACCCAATTTTAAGTCCAAACCCAACGGATGCACCAAAAATATATTAAGTTTTTGCTATATAATTTAACTCATTTTTTGTGATGTTGCACTTTAAAGGAAGGTATTATTCATGTTTTGTTGCAGGTATGATAATTTTAGGTGATTGAAGCAAAAGGAAGTGAAAAGGAATGGATTTGGAGCGGAAAGGACCAAAATGAAGAAAATGGACTTCTGGTGCCACCAGCGCTAGAATGGACGCCGTCGGTGCCCAATTCCAGAGAGTTCAAACAATTAATTGGAGGCCTAACACTACGGGCGCCCTGTCCAGCACCACCGATGCCCTATCCAGCGTCGCCAGTGCCCAATGTCGGTTTAAGTCAAATTCAACGTATTTTGACGACATTTTGAAGGGGTGCTTGAGGAAACTCTTAGGGAATTTGTTTCTAACTTATTTTAGATAGTTATGGATGCCCTTTTTGAGAGAGAGGAGAGAGAGGAGAGGGAGAGAAGTCTTTAGGAGTGAAGAGAGTGTGTTAGGGTTTATAGTAAGTGTGAGGAAAGTGTGTAGAAGTCTTGTATTGTGAGGGATTCTTCTCTAAGAAGTGTAGGAGAATGAGTAAAGTGAGAAATTGATTCTTCCTTACCATTCTAAAGAGAGAATTGAGTGTTGAAGAAAAGAGAGAAGAGGATTCAAAGGAATTATAAGAGATTTTCTTGGGAAAGAGAAAGAGATAAGTTGTATTTACTTTTGTGGTTCTTATGACTTTGCTTTTATATATAAAATCCATGTTTTGTTGTATCTTCCTCATGAGTTCTGAGTAGATTTCTTTGTCTTTCTTCTTGTAATGAGATGTGGTGAAGTGTTGATGTAGATATTATGTGTCATAAAAATGTTAAAGAAATTGTGATGGTTTTTCATTTCGAACTTCATTTACTTTTCGATTTCACCAATTGAATTGTTAAAATCTGTTGTGAAACATCCAATCCAAAAGGACCAAGTGTTCTACAATAATAATGGAGAATCCATTCAATATCCATGAATGAAATGCGTAGTTCATGGGAATTGAGTGTAAATAAATAGGGAAATATGGTTTAATGGGCATTGATTGGAGGTTTTAAGAGTGATAGGTTGAAATCCCAATTTGGTTCTAAAGTTCAGTGACTAACGCTAGGGTTAGCCTTCAGATGAATAGAAGTGGGAGCTCTGAAGTGTGAGCCAGTATCCTCCCAGCCTAACAAAGGATTTAGTGACTAAGCCTAGGATTTGTTAATGTTCTTTACATGACTTGGAAGAGGGGGTACTCTGACGAGGGTAAAGAATATGAATGCTCCTATTTGGTGCAATACAATTTTATTATCAATATATATCAATCACTCATTATAGAATTATTGCAAGAGGAGAGACACTTTTCCATATATAAACCTTTCAATTACAAAACTTAGTGTGTGTGTTAGTTAATCCTGCTTAGAAAATTTAGAAGTAACTTGTAGTAAATCTAGATGTTGTTATCTTTACATTAGCATATTAAATAGTACTTGAACTTGTGTTGTGAATTGAGTGTTGGATTTCAACATCTTTGTTATATTTTGAAGAGTTCATGTCTTCTTCGTGGGATCGATAACTAGGACTCCACTAGAGCCCTGTATTACTTGAACGATACATATACTTGCATATACGGGTGACTGCCTAATTATTAAATTAATTTATTTACAAAAATAAACTGAAATTATCTTTTGAATATTGACTTTCGAGGCAGCTCGGACATCCGGTCAAGTTTTTGGCGTCGTTGCCGGGGAAGGTATAAACGGTAACTAATCAAAATTGTAGTAGTTAAAACATTTGCTTTGTATTTTGCAATTGTGTGTGCTTGTTTACTTTTTAGTGTGTTTTGTGTAATTTTATATGCGTTGGATTGAATCTATAAGTTTAGTGTCTTATGATGCAGAATTAGAATGTACTATTAGAAAAAATCAAAACTAACAAAAATAATCTGAAAATCCTCACAAAATGGCGAACAACCAAAAAAATCAAAGAAATGAAAATCAAAATTTCCCAAAACCTTCAAGAGATTATGCTAACCCAACAGTAGATGAAATTCATTTGACCATTCAAAACCCTGATGTTGTTGTTAATTCATTTGACCTTAAAACTGTTATTATCTAAATGGTACAAAATAATCAATTCAAAGGAACACCTAATGAAGATCCTAATTTACATCTCGTTTGTTTTCTAAAATTGTGTGCTACTTTTAAATATGATGGAGTCTCGAATGATGTTGTTAGACTTAGACTTTTTTTCATTTTTAATTAAGGAATAAAGCCAACACATGGTTAAAATTTTTAGCACCTGGATCTATCAGAACTTGGGGAGAAATTTCATAAAAGTTTCTATCAAAATATTTCCCTCTATAAAAAACTGCTAAGTTAAGAAATGATATCACATCTTTTGGTCAGTTTGAAGGAGAATCAATATATGAAGCTTGAGAAAAATTTAAAGATCTCCTTATGAAATGTCCACATCATGTTTTAGCAGACTGGTTAATAATTCAGACATTTATGATGGATTAGTGGGATCTTTGAGATCGATTATAGTTGTTGCTGCTGGTGAATCATTAATGACAAAACCATTCGATGAACCATATTCGTTAATAGAAGAAATGACTACTATTAATTTTCAATGGCCCTCTAAACGGGTAAATCTTAAGAGAGTAGCTAGTATTCATGATTATGATGTTGTAACTATGATAGTCTCTCAAATTGCTGCCCTTTTGAAGAAAATAGATCAATATGGAATGAATTATTCTCAAACACCCCCAGTGTTAGAGGAAAATTCAGTAGGACAGATAATAGAATCTCAAACACCTTATGAAATCTTGACTGCTATAAATAATAGATCCAACCATCCTTATTCAGAATATTATAATCCTGGTTTGAAGAATCACCCGAACTTCACCTGGAACGATAACAACAATGTTACTGTTAACCCGTAATGGGGAAACAATCCTATTAACCCAGTTGAAAATTTGAACAACCAAGGAAGCACCAATTATAAACCTTCTTATCCTACTGGCTTTAATAGTAACCCACAATTAAAGGAAAAGAAGTTGTCTACTGAAGAATTAATGTTGAACATGGTTAATCAATTACAAGCTTAAGGCGTTTTGATTAAGAACATTGAGAATCAATTAGGACATATTTTCACTGCGCTTAATAATAAACCTTTTGGAGTTCTTCCCAATAATGTTAAGATCAATCCAAAAGATCAAAACAAAGAGCAAATTAAGGCTATTCAATTAAGGAGTGGAAAGGAATTAAAAACAAGAGTGCAAAAAGAATGTGAAGTTGAGAAAGAGAAGGTGGATATTGAAAAATGTTCTAATAAGATATATCCAGACTTAGAATATCTGCTTAAATCGATGAAGATTACTGTTGAAAAATCACCTCCTTTGTTTCCTCAAAGATTGAAAAAATAAAATAGTGATAACAGATTTACGAAATTTTTGGAAATCCTTAAGAAATTAATGGTAAATATTCCCTTTGTTAAAACATTAGAGCAGATGTCTGATTATGCGAAATTTATGAAGGATATTCTTAAAAGGAAAAGAAAGTTCACACATTACAAGACTGTTGCACTTAGCGAAGAGTGCAGTGAAATTATTTAGAAAACGCTTCTCGAAAAACTTAAGGAACCTGGTAGTTTCACAATCCCGTGTGCTATATGTGAGAAATTTTTTTGAAGAGATTTATGTGATCTAGGAGCTAGTATTAATCTTATGCCTTTATCAACTTTCAAAAGATTGGGAATAGGAGAAATTTCACCTACCTCTGTGACTCTTTAGTTGGTTGATCGTACCATTACTTATCCTAAAGGAGTGGTGGAAATGTGTTAATGAAAGTGGATAAATTTATCTTTCATGTGGATTTTATTGTATTAGATATGGAGGAAAATAAAGAATTTCTAATTATTTTGGGAAGACCATTCCTTGCTAATGAGAGAGCTATGATTGATGTTCAAAAATAAGAATTTACTATGAGGATTAATGAACAAGAGGTGACCTTTAATATTATGAAATCTATGAAATATCTCTCAACAGAAAAAGATGATAAATGCTTTCGAATGAAAATCTATGATTATTTGAGAAATGATCATTTTAAAGAAGTGTTAGAAGATAAAATAGAATATGAAAATGTGGAGTGTGAGGATGAAAGTGAAATAGAAAATGAATTTGATGATATGGAGAATGAAGAGTTAGATTATGTTGAGGAAAGATTTGAAATGTTGGATACTATGGAAAGTTGTGATAAAAGTTTAATTCTATCTGCCATAAAACCTCCAAAACTTGAGATAAAAATTATTCCTAATCATTTAAAGTATATGTTTTTAGGAGAATCATCTACCTTACCAGTCATTGTATCTTAAGAATTGAATGAATATCAAGAACAGAAATTGTTGGATACTTTAAAAAGATACAAAAAGGCTTTTGGTTGGACCTTAGCAGATATTAAAGGAATTGATCTTTCGATCTGTATGCACAGAATTTTGTTGGATGAACAACATAAACCTAGAGCTGATCCGCAAAGGATCTGAATCTAATGATGAAAGAAGTAGTTAAGAAGGAAATTTTAAAATGGCTTGATTCTTAAATTATTTACTTAATTTCAGACTGTGCTTGGATAAGTACAATTCATTGTGTTCCTAAGAAAGGATGAGTGACGGTTGATGTGAATGAACGAAATGAAATCATACCAACAAGATAAATTAATGGTTGGTGAATTTTTATTGACTATAGAAAATTAAATGCCGCCACCAAGAAAGATCATTTTCCTCTTCCTTTTCTAGATCAAATGTTGGATAGAATTGCCGGACACAAGCACTATTGCTTTTTGGACGGATATACTGGTTATCATCAAATACTTATTGCTCCTGAGGATCAACAGAAGACTACATTTACTAGCCATTATGGAACTTTCGCTTTTTGAAGAATGCCCTTTGGATTATGTAATGCACCTGCAATGTTTCAAAGATGCATGATGTCTATTTTTAGTAATTTGATTGATAATGGAATAGAAGTATTCATGGATGATTTTTCTGTATTCAGAACTTCATTTGACATATGTTTGAATAATTTAGAAAAAGTTTTGGAGCTTTGCAAGAAAATAAATTTAGTTCTGAATTAGAAAAATGTCAATTTATGGTTGCACGAGGAATTGTACTTGGACATAAAATTTCTGAACTTGGTATGGAGGTAGACCCTGCAAAAATTCAGATTATTGAGAAATTACCACCTCCTACTATTGTGAGAGGGGTAAGAATTTTCTTAGGACATGCTGGATTTTACAGGCGTTATATTAAAGATTTTTCGAAAATTACTAAACCTTTGTACCAACTTTTAGAAAAAGATAAGAGATTTTATTTTAATGAAGAATGTTTGAATGCCTTTAAACTATTAAAAGAAAATGTAATCACTGCCCTTATAATTGTTTCACCTCATTTGGAGAGATTATTTGAACATATGTGTGATGCCAGTGACTATGCGATTGGAGTTGCTTTAGGGCAAAAGTATGATAAAATGTTCAAGGTTATTCACTATGCTAGTAAGACTCTTATTAAATCTCAGATTAATTATACCACTACTTGAAGAGAATTACTAGCTATAGTGTATGCCTTTGAAAAGTTTAGTCTGTATTTGATTGGAACTAAATGCATAGTGCATACTAACTTTCAGCTACCAAATATTTAATGCAAAAGAAGGATGCCAAACCAATACTGATCAGATGGATACTTCAAATGAAAGAATTTGACTTTGTGATAGTTGATAAGAAAGGATCTGATAATTAAATTGTGGGCAATTTCTCTATACTGAAGTATTATAAATTACTTGAATTTGAGAAGGAAATTAAAGAAATTTTCCCTAATGAGCAACTTTATACCATTATGGAAAGGAATTTGCCTTGGTATGCTGATATTGTGAATTATATTGTAAGTGATATTGTACCACCTGATTTAACAAGGCAACAACAAATGAAATTCAGATATGATGCTAAATTTTATTTTTAGGATGAGCCCTACCTATATAAATAGTGTAAGGATCTTATTATTAGAAGATGTGTGTCTTATGAAGAAATTGAACAAATTATTCAAAGATTCCATGATTCTGAATTTGGAGGACATTTTGGTGTTGATAAAACTACTTATAAGATTTTGCAATCTGGATTTTTAGGGATGCATAAAAATATATGAAAACATGTGATCAATGTCAGAGAGTAGGTAATATTTCTAGAAGAAATGAAATGTCTCTAACTTTTACATTAAAAGTTGAAATCTTTGATGTATGGGGATTGAATTTTATCGTACCATTTACTCTATCATTTGGAAATACATATATATTGGTTGTTGTTGATTATGTTTCGAAATGGATCGAAGCAATTTCTTTACCCATATGTGATGCTCGGAGTGTTTAAAAAATTTTAATGAAAAATATTTTTACAAGATATGGAATGCAAAGAGTAATCATAACTGATGGTGGATCTTTTTTTAGGAATAATCAGATATAGAGATTGGTTACAAAATATAATATTATTCATAGAATATCTACTACCTATCATCCCCAGACTAGTGGTTTAGCAGAGGTTTCTAATTATGAAATTAAAAGAATTTTGAAGAAAACTATTGATCTTCACAAACTAGATTGCTCTGTGAGATTAGATACTGCATTATGAGCATACAAGACAGCTTTTAAGACCCCTATCGGAATGTTTCCTTATAGACTAGTATTTGGAAAGTGCCACTTACATATTGAATTGGAGCATAAAGCGTATTGGTCGATAAAAGAGCTTAATTTTAATTTGAAGAATGTAGGTGATAAGGGATCTGTGCAATTAAATGAATTAGAAGAAATCAGAAATGAATCTTATCATATTGACGGGATTTATAAGGAGAACAATGAAATTATGGCATGATCGGAAGATATTAAGAAAGAAATTTGAACTTGGACAGAAAGTTTTGTTATACAATACTAGATTGAAATTATTTCCTGGAAAACTTAAGTACCTCTTACTATTATAAAAGTGAAATCTTTTGGAACAGTTGATATCAAAGATCCTAAAACTGAAAAGATATTCAAAGTTAATGGGAACAGATTAAAATCATATTTTGAAAGGTTTCTACCAGATTTTAAAAAGGTTTTAATGTTAATTCAACCCGAATAACTGAATGGTTTATCGGGCTGACGACGATAAACCAAGCGCTTTATGAGAGGCAACTCATATTTTTTTTTGTTATGTGTGTGTATTTGTTTTTAGTAGTTGTGCTTGTAGAGAGTCATATTGGAGTCCTACTTACTCTTTAATATTAAGAAAGAATGGAAAATATTGAATTGTATTGAAAAATTAGAATATTTTGGACCAAAATGAAGTTCGGTGCAAATTTGAATACTGGGGCCACCGGCGCTAGAATGGGCGCCATCAATCCCTATTCTAGAGAGCATGCACCATATTTTGGGATTTGGATGCTCCGGCGGCCTATCCGGCGCCACCAGCTCCCAAGGTCTGATGATGATTTTTGGAGCTTCAAAATGCAATTTTTAGTGGTTTTAGGCGAGATTTTCTTCCTTTTAACTCCCCAAACTCCATTTTTAACTCCCAAACTACAGAAAAATGAAACATTCCTTTCCCACTTCGCATCCAATGGATTTCAACTCTGTAGAAACCCCAACATTTAGAGTTTTCAATCGACAAAAGTTCGTCAGTTTTGAGGCGCAGTGTTTATTCAACAAGGTGATGATGAAGAGGAGGATTATCAAGGAAAGAGGTTTTGTAAATCGAGGTTTGGATAATCCTACTACAAGAGTTGAAGAGATAATTGTGCAGAGGCGTTGGGAAGTGTTATGCTACACTATCGCCGTCGTTGTCGTTCCTGTTGTGAAAGAATTCTATTCAAATCTTCATGGGATCAATCAAGGATTCATCTATGTGCGAGGTAGGTTTGTACCATTCACTCCTTCGAAGATAAATGACTTGTTATGATTGAGAGTGTGCCTATCTGTCATTATTCAAATTTCGATGCGACGAGAGACAATATAAATGAAGTTTATCGTTATTTGATGGACAAAGGTGAAGATTGCAACGAATATGTAATTTTTTCTTATGCATCTTTAAATCCTGTGTTAAAGCAATGGCATTACTTTATTTCTGCAGAGTTGCTTCCAACTTTAAAATTTAGTAAAGTGACGAAGGAGAGTGCTATTTTAAATTATTGTATTCAAACTAGAAGGCCGATCGATATTGGTATAATCATCATGAAATTTGTATTTAGATTGATTGTTCATGGATCTAAATATGGGCTTGGACATCCTTCCACCATTTTTCTTTTTTATAGCAAGTCACAAGTTCCATATGAGAGTTGGGAAAAAGTGCTTCTTCACTGGAGGCCTATTGATCCAACCAATCTTTATGACTGTCACGCAACATGAGATGAGAGTGATATGAGCCTCATTGCTGATCAACCATCTCAGAGTTCATGACCTATTCAGCCTTACTTTCCTGAAAGTTCCAATGTGATTCTGACAAAGATCAAGAAGTTGGAGAAAGAGGTACAAAATCTTATGAATGCTATTAATAATATCTCTGATTTATTTGATCACTTGGATTCGAGGATGAAAGAACAGTTTGATCATACTAGGCAATAACAGAGGAGATGATAGTTCGAAGACTGATGAGTAGTGGCTCTGCTTAGTATTTAGTATTTCCTATTTATATTCTTTGGTGTGCTTAGTTTTGACTTGCTTTACATTGTAGTATATTTTTGGACTTGTTATGCTTGAATTCTGTGTTGGTGCTTAGTTTTTAGCGTTAGAGTATCGTAGAGTGTTTATAACGCTGCCTATCTGTGGCTTGATGAACTTATTTGGTGAATGCTTAAGAGTGTATGTTTGTAGCATGGATTTTATACATTAAAGTAATGTTTTGTGTTGTTTGTGTAAGTTTGATATTTTTTTAGTTGCTTTCTTGATGAAATAGATTCTTAAAGAGGCTATCGATGCGATAGCGGAACGTTGAAACGATCGAAATTGAGAAAAATTTTCGGACCCAAAAATTGAACTGGCGCTGCTGGTGCGCAAATACACAGAGTTCGGCCCTTTTAATTTAAATGGAGCATTGCCAATGCCGAACTACAAAAAAGGGCTAAAACCCTCTAAAATAGTGATTTTTTCTCTAAGACCCGCAAATTTAGTCATTTCCTTCGTCTTCTTCCTCCAGCTTTCCCAAAAATTAGATCTAAGGCTTGTTATATCAAGGATTTAGAGCTTTTACAAAGCTTTTTGAGAGTGGATCTAGACTTCTCTTGAATTTTGTGTGGCTCCTAAAACAAGCAAAGGCAAGAGGAAGTTAGGTTTTAATGATGATAAATTTGTTAATGCGAAAGCGCAGTTTCGTTTCAATTTTGTCCTACATAATAAAAAGTGTATACAAGATCGGACTTTTGAAAGTCCGGGCGGATCTATTGAGCAGTTGATTTCTGATAGAAATTGGGAAAGATTTTGTTATTTCATAGCTAGTGCTATTATAGGTACTATGCGAGAATTTTATGCAAATATGCCCTGGACTTAAACGGAATATGTGCTAGTTCGAGGAAAAATGGTAGAATTCAACCCTCATTATATTAATGATTTTTATCAATTACAGGAATAAAGATTTTGTGAATATGAACATTTTGAAATGAGGGAGGTGTATATGAAAGAAGTGATTGCTTTTCTGACTGACGGAAGAGAGGAATGGAAATCAAACCAAAAACATATGATTAATTTCTCTGCTTCTAAGTTGAATATAGCTTCTAAAGCATGGCACTATTTCGTCTCTGCGAGACTACTACCTTCATATCACCACAATGAAGTTACAACGGATAGAGCAATTCTAAATTATTGTATTCAGACCATGAAGAAGATTAATATTGGATCTATCATCTACAAGAACATTCAGACTATTGCTAGAGAAGACACCACTAGTGGATGAGGACATCCTGCTCTGTTTCATTCACTGTGTGCACAGTCTGGAGTTGAGTTTGATAGTTCTGAAGAGGTAGCCATACCCCTGAGACTTATTACCAAGACTATTATTCAGACCTATGAGTCTCATGTGGTAGGAAGAGGAGAAAGTAGGAGTACTTATATTCCTAATATGAGCTGTCGGCATATTTTTAGGTTTGTGTTGTATTTAAGAAAGGGGGTCGCCTATAGAAATTGTCAGCAAATTTTAGATTTTAAATTTAATTTAGATATAGATATAAATTTAGAAAGTAACATTTGATTTTGAAAATAATTTTAAGTTTGAAAATTTTAAGATATGAAATCAAACCGATCTCACATCCCAAATAGTTTGTATAAACGAGCTCTGCATCACAAACCGTGTATCTATCCCGAAGAATAGACACACTGCTTGATGATGAGGCTTGATTAAATAAACTAGAAGATTTGTGACATCCTTTTGGTCTGCGAACCAATTTTATAAGCTGACAAATTCCCCTGCTTAATATAGAGAAATTAAGCAGGGTTTTTATTACCTGTGTTCTTAAAGTTCCCAATAAGGGCAAGCCCCTATAGTTAATTACATCTTAAATGACGGGAATCATTTAAGAAAACTCTTGATTAAGATCAGTGGTTCTACTTTCAAGAATTTCAAAGTTTAAGGTTTTCAAAGGATTGAATTTTGGAATTTCAAGAGGGATTAGCTCAAATTTGAAACAATTAATTTTAGGAGTCTAAAGGAAGAGAAGTAGGAGAAGCTGAGAATCCAAGAAGAATCTTGGCAACCTCCCAAACTATCCTATTGTTTGGCTTCAATTTAAGAGTATGTTTAATGTTTCAATCCTGCCAATTTTAATTAATTAGGACTTTTATTCGTATGACACAATCATACAAATAGCCTCGAAGATGTGAGGGTTTATGTCGTACCAAACGACTACCTCGAAGTCCTAAGACCGATTAGGGCTTAATTTACATAACACGATTATGCAAATGCCTAACAAAAAGATGAGGATTTATGTTGCACTAGGCAGACTACCTCGAAATCTTATGGCTTGGTTGTTTATTTCTAAGAAATGTTTTGCTGAAGTAGACACAAGTTTTGCTGACGAAGATGGTCGTGCTGCCCGCTGTGCTCCAAGCTCCTTGTTGTTGCAGAGTTTGGTTTTAGAAGGTGGCAATCAGGAGATGAGAGCAGTGTTTTGGTTTAGAAAGTTTTAAAGTCCAAATGTCTTTAGTGTTTTATTAAGGGAATCTTAAAGTTGATTATAACAACACCGGTTAAGATCCCACGGTTCCATCATTCCGGCATCGTTATTTTTATCGGATTCACTTAGTTCAGATGAATTTGCTAAACACAACTGAATGAGTTCCACACTTTCACTTAGACCGTGGGAAATCTCATTAGCAACACGTAGGTTACATCATCCGAGGTATTCCCGATCATCCAACAAGACGTTTTAATTTAGTTATAGTTGTAGTTTTGTTATGCTGTTTGTGATTAAATTTTGAGTTGTTTTATATTTTGAAATATTGTGGCGGTGCATTTTATCTTGTTGTGACTTTTAATTTTAGTTTTGGGTTTCAGTTTTGTAGCTATCCTAAAAGGTTTCAGTTTTCAGTAACAATCTTGTTTAACATGCAAGAAAAGTAAAGCGTAGTACATGTAAATAACTTACAATAAAATAAAAGCGTACTTGGATGGTCTTCTCGTCATTTCCAAACTGCACTTAAAACACATGTTAAGGCATTTATATATTTGCAACAAGTACCTAGGTAAAGCTAAGGGAAAGGTTCTGGTTGCCTACCAAAGTCCTAATCCTATAGCTAATCAATTCCTATGACGTCTAGGTTCCTTTGTTTTGTTAAGGATGATATTCTTCATCAAAGAACAATTAAGTTCAGTTGTTCTTCTAAAACATCTCATCATATTGAGAAAGTGCTTAAGACGAGTCATAAACATCTTTTCAATACTTCTGAGATTATTTTGAGTCCAAATGAGTTTTATTGTACTGGTGAATTAATCATCCAAGAATTCAATTAAATTTTGCTTCTTGCTGAGTGAATTAGGATGTTTGATTATCCTATGAGTAAAGTGACATTTTACTTAATGCTCCATTTAAGAGTTATGATAACGCAAGCCTTTAAGGGAAAATCAGTTTATTAAAGATTTTAATGATTTAAAATCAGAATTGATGATTTAAAATGGTTTAATTTAGTTATGAAATTTTAATAATTTTAAGTTTGGAATAATGTTCAAGTTTTTTTAATTTAATTAAATCTTTACATTTTAAATGATCTCAATGTATTAGATTAAATTGGGTTGAAAGAGGTGTTTAGATTATTCAATTTAGATTTTAATGATTTAATTTTAATTTAATTGAAATATTTTAAGTTAATTTTTAATTGGTTTGATTTTTAATTATGAATTATTTTTTAGGTTGATTTTTGATGTTTCAAGTTCGTTTTAGATTTGCTTTTTTTAAGTGATTTCAAATTAATCTTAATGTTTTAAATTTATTTCAATTTGATTATCAAATCACTTAATGTTTTAAGCTTTTAATTTAATTAAGGTTTATTTTCCTTTTAATTATTTAATTATTTTTTTCAATTATCATTTTTGAGTTTGATTAAGAGTTGAATATTATTAAAGTGATTTATTTAGGGATCTTAAATTAAAGGGTTATAATCTCCCTAAGTTATACTCCCTATTTTAATAATTTAAATTTCAATTAATCTTCCAGAATTTAAATTATTTAATTAATTAAGGTTTCATTTTTCTCTTTGATTTTTAGAAATGATTAATGGGTTCCTACCCTTTAATTTCCCAAAATTTCAATTATCTAAGAGAAAATTAAGATCAAATATTTTACCCTCCATTTTGATTAAACCTAAAGTTTTAATTAGGGGTTAAACTTTTTAATTACTATTATTCCCTTTTAAGCCTAATTATTTCATAACTCATCAAATTGAGCTCAAATGAGCTTGAAATTTTTATGTCACTTCACTCACATGTCAATTAAGACATTATAGGAGAAAATGTTATTATTCTGAATTTAATTCAATTTATATATTTATTTTTATGAAAAATATGGATTTTCAATAAAAATTCAACAACATGACCAAGGTAAGGTTTCTATCCTTAGGAAAATTATGGAATGTTCCTACTAACCAGAAGATCATTTGGACCAATTTTGGTGATTTTTTAAATTATATTTTATTTATTATAATAGTTTTGGAGTGTTAATTAATTATAAAATAAAATTAAAGTTGAAAAATGAATTTTACATTTTTCATAAATATCTCTGACCTCAAGAAGTTCAGAGAAATAAATTTTATATTTTTCTAATTTTTTTCTTTGATTTATTAGAATTAATTTAGTGAAAATGTAAGGAAATTCATTTTTTAATATTAAAAATTGTTTTAAGCCTTTAAAATTTAATATCTTAACCTATAGACTTAGGAAAAATATTTGGTTTATTGCTAAGTCATTAGGAAGCAAAATATGACATTTTTATGACTTTTTAATATTTTTTATGATTTTTATTATTTTTAAATTATTAAAATATTAAAAATATAGTTAAAAATGAAAATTTTTAGAAAATTTTAATTTTAATTTTCTTAGACTCCCCTAATATCAGAGAAGCCCCAAAACCATTTTGGTGAATTTTTGAAATGTATTTTTAGAGTTATGAATTTTTAAAGTTTAATTTTGGTCATATAACTTAATTAGTCCATTTAGTGGGGCTAATCACCTCCAATTGGTTTCAAATTTTTATGGGACTCCTCTGACCCTAAAGATCAGTAGAGAATTGTTTTCAAGTTATTTTGATGTATGGTTAACCCAAATTAATTAAAATTCAGTTTTGAGTGTTTAGGCCAATTAGGATTATTCTTAATGAATTAACTCAAACCATAATTTTCCTAGGGTCCTTTGGTCCTAAGATACTTCCCCAAATTTTCCCAGAATTTTATAAGTAACATGCTCATTACTGGAATTAAAATATCAAAACAGGTACAAAAACTTGGAAAATTAATAACTTGCCATAGAGATGGCCTCTGAGCATGGAAAATTCAGGGAATGTTCCCAAGATCAGAGGCTACAAAAGCCCTATGGTCTCATGCCATGGTGAATTGTATATACAAATGGAGAATTAAAACATTGAAATGATTAAATAATTAATTAAAAATAAAATACTCATCAACTTAACTCAATTCTTTTTCCACATTATTCTCCTCTATTCACTGAGCAAGAGTTTATTTTTAGTTTATTTTTCTGATTTTTCTATGCAAAGTTATGGATTTTTCAATTTTTAGGTATTTAAATAAATAGAAAATAGCCTATTTATCCACTTATCCAGCGCGGCGCTGAATCAACCTCGGCGGATCCGAAAGTCCACGCGGTGCGCTCCCATTCGACGCCGCCATCTGACTCAGATGCCACGCGGCCCGCGGTTTCGCTCCATCCTTCAATCTGGCACAATCTGGACCGTCCATTCAATACATGCGCGATCAGACGGTGCCTGATCATCGTTTACGACTGGTGTGTCCCGTGAGCCATCCACACTAAAACCCTAAGATCTCTCTCATTTCTCAACGGATTTTCATGTTCTTAGGTTCTATGGATTCATCTTGAGGAGAAGAACACATCCATATGGTTTATTTGCTATGAAATTAAGCCAAGCAAAATAGAGAATCGCTGGAAGCTCGGGAGGAAGAAGGGGTATACCTTGGCTCTGAGAAGTGAAGCTTCAATCAGAGAGTTGTAACACCTTTGATTGCACCCCAGGAAGCTCCAGATGAAGTCTCTAGCTCTGGGGAATTTCCTAGGTATGAAAGTGACCAAGGCCGATTTCAAAGCTTGGCCGATAGAGAGGATGGCTGGTTTGGTGAGGGGGCTTTCACTGGGGAACTCCTTCTCTAGATCTTGTGCAGGTGTGGGTGAGTTTAATTTGATTTTGGTAGAGGTTTCAGAGTTGTCCTGGTTTTTGGGTGGATTTTTGATCGAGAAATTGAGCTCTGTTAATGGGGATTAGGGCAAAGGGACACTGGGAATCAATTGCTCTGGGTTAGGAGAAGGTCCTGGAGCAATTTTGGCAGAGTTTTGTTAAGCTCTGGTTCATCACCTTTTTTGGCTAAGAGGGAGTGGAGTTTAAATAGAGCTCACATGGAGCTCTCGGCCATGGTGTTTTCCAGCGACCCAGGCGGCTGACCGGCAGGGTCAGGTCACCAACTTGACTCAGTGAGTCCAGGGATTGAGTTTGGTGCAAGCAATTGGCTTTGGCAATGTGTAAAGGATTTGATTTAAGTGGAAAGGGGGAAGGCTTATTTTGGCTTGATTTTGGTCAATTCATGTATTTGGGTTTGGTGCACTCACCAAGGGACTGATTTGGGCTGAGGGAGGTCAGGTGAGTCAGCTAGTTTGAAGTAGAGAAGTCCCTATCCAAATATATTTGGATTAATTTTGGGTTAGGGTGGAGCATGGGTATGGCTAATAACTTTTAGGGAGTGTTTAAAGGATCTCCTCCTTTTTCCATGCAACAGTTGTTTATCATGCAAGAAAAGTAAGTGCAATGCAGTTAAATAAATTGCAAGAAGGTAAATTGCAAGAAAGTAGATTGCAATAAAATAAAAGCGTACCTGGAGGGTCTTCCCGTCATCCCAAGCTGCACTTAAAACACAATTAGAATATTTAAGCAAGTTCCTAGGTAAAGCTAAGGTAAGGGTTATGGCTTTCTACCAAATTCCTAATCCTATAGCTAGTCATTTCCTATGACGTCTAGGTCTTTGTGTTTTGGTTTAAGGACGACTTTCTTCATCAAAGAACAATTAAGTCCAATTGTTCTTATAAATGTCCTATCATATTGAGGAAGTGCTTAAGAATAATCTTAAACATCTTTTCAATATTTTCTAGGATTGTTTTAAGTCCAAATGGGTTTAATTATACAAATGAATTAATCGTCCGAGAATTCAAGTTTTGTTGTTATCTTACTCGATGAACTAGGACATTTGAATATCCTATAAGTGTAGTAACATTTCATTTAATGTTACGTTTAGGAGTTATGATAACCGAAGCTTTCGAGGGTAAATTGGTATTCAAATGATTTGATTTAAGTTAATGGGTTTAAATTTGGAATAGTGTTCAAGTTGCTTTATATTTAATTTCTTTCTGTTTTAGGTGATGTTATTTAATTCAATTTAATTTAATTTAATTGAGTTTTAATTTAATTTAATTCAATATAGCTCAATTTAATTTGATTTGATGTTTAATTAATTTGATTTGATTTAATTTTAATTTAATTTGATTTAATTTAATTTAATTTAATTTAATTTAATTTAATTTAATTTAATTTAATTTAATTTGATTTAATTTAATTTGTTTATTTAATTTATTTTGATTTGATTTATTTAATTTAATTTTGATTTGATTTAATTTAATTTGTTTATTTAATTTATTTTAATTTGATTAATTTAATTTAATTTAATTTTGATTTAATTTAATTTGTTTATTTAATTTATTTTGATTTGATTTATTTAATTTAATTTTTAATCTTAATTTAATTTAATTTAATTTAATTTAATTTATTTAATTTAATTTAATTTATTTAATTTAATTTAATTTTAATTTAATTTTATTTTTAATTTTAATTAAAAAAATTTTTAAAAGAGTTTAATAATTTAATTTTAGTTTAATGATTAAGTCTTTTAATATTTTAAATTTGAGTTATCATTTTAATTAAGAATTGAATATTAATGAGATAATTAATTTAGGGATTTTTAAATTAAAGAATAAATCTCTTCCTAATAATATCCCTATTTTAATAATTCCAATTTTATTATTCTTCCAAATTTAATCCATCATTTAATTAAAGTTTAATCATTTTAAAATTGCTTAATGGGTTTCTACCCTTTAATCATTTAAATTTCAATCATCCAAGTCAAAAGAGGATCAAATATTTTACTTGTTGATTTTTTTTTTATTAAGCCTAAAGTTTTAATTAAGGATTAAAAATAAATTTAATTACCACTTTACCCTTTAAGCTTAATAATTTCATAACTCACTAAATTGAACCCAAATGAACTTGAAATTTTTATGTAACTTCACTCATATGTCAATAAAGACATGAGAGGAGAAAATGTGATTTTTCTGTATTTAATTTATTTATATAATTATTTTTGGTAGAAAATAGAGATTTTCAAGGAAAATTTAATAACATGACCAAGGGAAATTTTCTGTCCTTAAGAAAATTAGGGGACATTCCTAATGACCAGAGGATCACTTGGACCAATTTTGGTGATTTTTTGAATTATATTATTTTTATTATAATTATTTTAAGTTTTGGAGTGTTAATTAATTTAAAAATAAAATAAATGTTGAAAAATAAATTTTATATTTTTCAAAAATCTCTCTGATATCAAGGAAATCAGAGAAGTAAATTTCACAATTTTCTGATTTTTCTATGATTTATTATAATTATTTTAGTGAAAATGCTAGAAAATACATTTTTTTAATTTTAAAATTACCTTAAAGCTTTAAAATTTAATATCTCACTAAATAGACCTAAGAAAAATGTGGGATTTGTTCTTATGTGATTAAAATTCAAAATGTGACATTTTGGTGAATTTTATTGTTTTTGTGATTTTTATTATTTTTTAATTATTAAAAATATTAAAATATTATTAAAAATCAACTTTTTTAGAAAATTGAAATTTTAATTTTCTTAGGTCCCCCTGATATCAGAGAGGCTCCAAAACCAATTTAGTGAATTTTTGAAAGGTATTTTAAAAGTTATGAATTTTTAAAGTTTAAAATGGCTAAGTGGCTTAATCAACCCAATTAGTGGGGCTAACCAAGTCCAATTGACCTCAAATTTTTATGGTGGGTTCCTCTGATCCTAAAGGTCAGTGGAGAATTGATTTCAAGTCAATTTGATGCATGGTTAACTCTAATTAATTAAAGACCTATTTTGGGTGTTTAAGCCGATTAGGGTTGTTTTAAATGAACTAAGTCAAAACCTATTTTTCCTAGGGTTCTCTGGTCATAAGAAACATCACCAAATTTTCCTAGAATTTATTTCACAACATGCTATTTGTTGGAATTAAAATACTCAAAACGAAACATGAATTTGAAAAATCAATAACTTTTTATAGGGATGGCCTCTGACTTTGGAAAATTCAGGGAATGTTCCCAAATTCAGAGGCTTCAAAGCCCTATGGTCTCATGCCATGGTGAATTGTATACATGCATGGAGAATTAAAAGTATGCAGAGAGTAAATAAATTATAAAAAATAAAATACTTGATGAAATTAAATGATTTTTTTCCACATTATTCTCCTCCGTTCACCGAGCAAGAGGGTATTTTTATTTTATTTTTCGATTTTTCTACACGAGTTATGAATTTTTGAAGTTTAGGGAATTAAATAAATCAAAAAACACCCTAATTTTCTATTTATCCACGCGGCGCCAACTCATCCTCGGCATCTCTGAAACGCCGCTTGTCGCGCTCCCATTCGACGCCGCCACCTGAGTCAGCAGCCCGGGCCCCGCGGTTCTCGTACCATCTCCTGGTCCGACGCCATCTAAGCCGTTCGTCCGCGCGTGTATTGAATGGACGGCATCCGTTCATCGTCCCCGAACGTCCTCACCCGAGAGCCGTCCACACTAAATCCACTAAGATCTCACTCGATACTCAATGGATTTTCATGTTCTTATGCTCTATGGATTCGTCTTGAAGAGACGAACACATCTATACGGCTATCATGCATTGAAATTAAAGCATTCGAAATGGAGAATCTCTAGAAGCTCGGGATGAAAAGTTAGCTCATACCTTTGCTCAGAGAAGTGTGGCTTCAATCTGAGAGTTGTTGCACCTTCGATTGGATCCCAACAAGCTCCAGATGAAGTCTCCGGTGCAGTGAATTGTCTAGGTGTGATTTCGACCAAGCCCGATCACAAAGCTTGGAGGCTGGAGCAACTGGGTGGCCTAGAGATGGGGCTTTTGCTGGTGGACACCTTCCCTTGGTACGGTGAAGGTGTAGAACCAATCAATTTGGGGATTGGCTCACTGTGGAGAAGTGTCCTGGTTTTGGGTGGAATTTCAGTTGGAAAATTGGGTTTTATCAGTGGGGATTAGGGCAAATTGACACTGGGGATCAACTGCTCTAAGGGTGGAGAAGGGTTTGGAACAATTTTGGCGAGTTTCGGCGAGGTTTGTGCAACTCTCTTCCATGGCCGTGAGGGTGAGGGGTTTAAATAGGAGAGGTCGGAGAGCCTTCCGGGGGAGTTGAGGCATGGGATCAGCTGCTGCTGGTGAGGAGAAGAACAGCCATAGTGACCATTTGGCATGGGGCGGCTCAGCGAAGTGGGAATTCCAAACTTTGGCTCCTCCCAAGGTCTTGGCCATGGTGTTTTCCGGCGATCCGGGCGGGTGGCCGGCAGCATGGGTCACCCTTAGGTCCGAGTGGGTCGGGGATGGAGGTTTGTGCAATCGATTGGCAATTGCCATGTGTAAAGGCTTTGAATTAAAATGGAATGGGGAGGCGGTTATTTTGGCCTTAATTTGGTCAACCCATTGGTTTGGGTTGGGTGCACCTCCCCATGGCTCTGATTTTGGGCTGAGAGGATCGGTTGGGTCGGCCAGGGAGAGTGGTGTGGTCTCTATCCATGATGAGGTGGCTAAACATGGTTTAGTGTGTGACATGCTTAAGGTAAAAAGGGGTTAAGGAGGATTAGGAAAGGGGCTCCTCCTTTTGCCATTAATGGCTTGATCACATGTCGAAGCCTTCCATGGCTTCATGTGGCTTGTCCATGGCTTGCATGGCTTGTCTTTGGCTTGGGGAAAGTTGAGTCAATTTCATGGAAATGGGTTTTAAGAATTTTGGATATTTTGGTAAAAATTTGCATGAAGCTTGATTTGGAATGGTTTAATTGATGATTTTGAAACTTAGGGGTGATTTTGATTAAATGGATGATGAGGGGAAATGCCATGTGGGCTTTGGATGGATTTGGGCTTTTGAATGTGGTGAAGTGGGCTTTTAGGAAAGTTTAAGGGGAATGGGCTTTTTGATTTTAGGATGGGCATTTGGGTAAAGATTTTGTGAAGAACTTTGTCAAATAAATGTCATAATTGGTTTAGGGATGTTCTATGAAGGGCTTGGAATCAATTTGGTGTGATTTGGAGTTGAATTGGTTTGAATTTGGATTTACTTGGTAAGTGGGCCTATGTAGGTCAAATTGGGCTAACTTGGGCTAATGTTGGGCTAGGGTTGAAATTGATATAAAATCAATGTTGAGAAATGTTTATGGGAGTGTTTCAAAGAGGTTTTGACTTTGGTTGGGCTTTGATTTTGGGGTTTGGGCTCATTTGGGTTAGGTTTGGGTCATGGGTCCAAATTGGGCTTTAAGGCCAAAAGTGAGATTGGATCCAAATGTCAATCAAATTGGGCTTGGATTTGGTCTAGATTGGTATTTAGGATATTGAATTGAAGTTTAGAATTGAATTGGACCAAAATTGGGGTCAATTGGGTAGGTTTGGTTTGACATTGGGTTCACTTAGGGTTAAAATGGGTCAAATTGGGGGTTTTGACAAAAGTAGGATAAATTGACAAGATTGGCCCATGGTATAGTTGGACAAAATGAAATTGGGAATATTTGGGATTTTTTTGAATTTTCTGGGAATTTTCTGAATTTTTGGATTTTTAGGTCAAGAGGGGTATTTTGGGTATTTGGAGGGTATTGGGAGGTTTTCTTGGAATTTTTGGTATTTTTGGGTATGGATGATCAATTTAAGTGATGTGGAAATGTTTGGGAATGATTTTGGAGAATTTTGGATAATTTGGAAATTTTGAGAAATTTGGGTAATTTCGGGGGTTTTGGGTAGAGTTAAGCGGGTGTAGTGTCCCGGGGGTCAAAAATTGAAAATTTGGAAAATTGAAGATTGGGTGGATGTAAGTGGAAAGAAGTCATTTTGGTTGAGCCATGAAGCCATGTCAAGCCCATGTGAGCCATGAAGGGACCCATTTGAGGCATTCACTATGTTGTTCCTAACCTCTTGCGCGAGGGCTTAGGGGTTAAGGACCATCCATGTGAATCACCTACATGAGTCGGGAGGTCGAGTTAGGTATGGGTGTGTGAAAGTGTAGTGTATAGGTGTAGTGTATAAGTGTAGTGTGTGTGTAAGTCAGCCCCTTCACCGGACCGGGCCACCTGTGGCGGTCCTAAGGCCGAAGAGTCCTATAGGAACTCATCCTTTAAACTTCCACATTTGATTTCAACCCTCTAGGTGATTAGGGGTCTACGGTCAAGTTTGTAGAGTTTGCGGGGAGTTAAGAAGTGGTTTGAATTTCTAAAAGGTGGGTCCCAATTCTAGTCCTCTAAGACAGTCAAAGGAAAAGCCTAAGGCTAGATCCTAAGTACTAAAGAGAAGAAGAGAAGACCTCATCAAAAATGAGGTCAACACATGGCTCTAAGGCTTGTCTATGGCTTGCTCATGACTTGGCTCAATTTCATGGAAATGGGTTATTTGGAATTTTGAAAATTTTGAATTCTTTTAATGGGATTTGTCATGATGCCATTTTGGTTTGATCAACATGATGGATTTTGGACATAGGGGGTGGTCTTGATTGAATGGATGATCAATGAAGATGTCATGTGAGCTTTAGAATAAATTTTGGGCTTTTTGAACTTTGGTAAAAATGGACTTTTAAAGGCTTTATGGACGTGGGCTCTTAGATTTTAAAATGGGCTTTTGGATGAAAGTTTTGTGAAGGACCATGCCAAATAAATGTTGGGTTTAGTTTAGGGATGTATCATGAGTGATTTGGAAAAGGGTTGGTATCATTTGGAGTTGAAATGAGTTCAATTTAGGCCTTTTTGATAATGGGTTCAAAATGGATCAAATTGGGCCAACTTGGGTTAAGGTTGGGCCAATGTTGGGTTTGATGTAAAATTAATGTTGAAAAATGTTTATGGGGTGTGACAAAGAGTTTTCAACTTTGGTTGGGCTTTGATTTAGGGATTTGGGCCTATTTGGGTTAGGTTTGGGTTTAGGCCAATTTAGGGGATTTTGGTTTTGGGTTAGGTTTGGGTTGAGTTTAGGTTCAAATTTGGGGCATATCAAGTTATTGTTTTGTTTATGGGCATGTTAGGAAGGCTTAGGAAAAGATTTGGGGCTAATTGGAGTTAAGTTGGGTTGGTTTAGGCTAAGTTTAGGTCATGGGCCAAAATTGGGCTTTAAGCTTTAAATTGAAACTGGATCCACATGTTGATAAAATTGGGTTTGGATTTGGTCTAAATTGGTATTGGGGATATTGAATTGAAGTTTAGAATTGAATTGGATCAAAATTGAGGTCAATTGGGTTGGTTTGGTGGGACATTGGGTCCACTAAGGTTAAAAATATATCAAATTGGGGGTTTTAGTAAAAGTGGGAAAAATTGGAAAATTTAGCTTATGATTTAATTGAACAAAATGAAATTGAGAATATTTGGGATATTCTGGAATTTTTTGGGAATTTTCTGAATTTTTGGAATTTTTGGGTTAAAAGGGTATTTTGGGTATTTGGAGGGTATTGAGGGGTATTTTTGGAACTTTTGGTATATTTGGCCATGGATGATCAATTTGAGTGGGGGAAATGTTTAGGATTATTTTTGAGGAATTTTGGGTAATTTAGGCAATTTTGCAAATTTTGGGCAATTTCAAGGGCATTTGGTAGGCTTAGTGGGTTTAGGATCCCGGGGGTCAAAAATTGAAATTTTGGAAAAGTAAAGATTGATCAAGTGTGAGTGAAATGAAATCATTTTGGTTGATCCATGAAGCCATATTAAGCTCACAAAAGCCATGAGAGGACTCATTTTAGGCAATCAATATGTTGTTCCTAACCCTCTTAGCCAGGGGCTTAGGGGTTAAGGTTTATTCATATGAATTACCTATATGAGTGAGGAAGTCAAATTGGTTAAAAGTAGCTTTAGGGTTTGGAATGTGTGTGTGGGAGTGTGGTGTGTGCAAGCTTACCCTCACCAGCCCAGGCCACCCAGGGTAATCCTAAGGCCAAAGAGTCCTATAGGAAACTCATCCTTTAAACCTCTACATTTGATTTTAACCCTCCAAGTGGCTTAGGGGTTTACAATCAAACTTGTGGGGTTTGAAGGGAGCCAAGGAGTGTTCGAATTTCTAAGTGATGTGTCCCATTTCTAGTCCCCTAAGATAGTCAAGGGGAAAGCCTAAGGCTAGATCCTAAGTACTTAGGAGAGAGAAGAGAAAAGACCTCATCAAAAATGAGGTCAACATGAGCCAGAACATCCCATCTACTTCTGAACCACCTACATTATCTGATGTGATGGAGTAGTTGAGGATTCAAAGTGCTAGTATGGATAGACTCCATAGCAGTATGGATAGAATCCATAGTAGGATGGACGGATTTGAGGCTAGAAGTGATGTAAATGAAGATTGCATGAGGAGAGTTAAATATGATATTTCCTATCATGATACTCAGATCAGATTTATGAGGGGAGACACTTGAGTGATATTTCCTACCTGCCCTAGCTATGTTCCGACTGACCAGATTATGCAAAAAAAGCTGAAGAAGCTGGTGACGATGATTGGTAATGTATTATGTTTTATGATTTTTTTGTTTTTGTTTATTTGTTGTAGTACTTTATTGTGTTGTTATTTATTGTTCTGTGATTTATGTAGTTTGTGGATGTATTTGTATTAAAAAATGAATATGTAATGAACTCTGTGTTAGTTGTTTAGTAAATTAAATTCAGATTGTGGTGTTATGTTGGATGTTTAATGTTTGAATGTTTAATATTTCTTCACTCTAGAAAATGTTTAATATTATATATATCACTTCTTCTAATTGTTTCATGCTTTCTAGATTAATTTATTGATTAATACCAGCATAGCTTCAGAAGATTTCAAAATCCCAGTACAAAAGTTTGTTTTATTTTACTCTCTACCTTTTCAAATTTATTGAAAAACTTAAGTTTAGGGGAGGGTACAAATATTAAATCTTATTTGTTCTCAATTAATATATTTTCAAAAAATTATTAGCATAACGTTTGGTAGTTGAACCTAATTTTAGATAACTAAATTTTTTATTTCATTTAAATATTATGGTAGATTTGGAAGAAAGTTTTTAGTAATAAATGTTAATTTTATAGGGCTGAGATATTGAGTATGAAAGGATTTAATTATAGTTGACTATTTAAAGTAAAGAAAACTGTATTTTTGAAATGTTAAGAGACTTAAAGAACTATGTGTGAAGAAAGGATTATGACATTGTGATGAATTATAAAGCTAATCTATATTTATAAAGTAAAGAGGTGTTTCGGGTTTAAACTTTGGAAAGAGGAGAGTGAAGTTCAAAACCATACAGGCTATCCATTTATAGTAATCCTCACAGAAAAAATGGAAAAAGAAAGAAAAGAAGGATTGAAAAACAATCCTAAAAGAAAAAGAAAAAGAGAAAAAGAAAAAGAAAAAAGATATTTGTGAGGGTGCCCAATTCCAGAGCGTTCACACGATTAATCGGCAGCCCAGCGCTGCCGGCGCCAATGTCGGTTCAAGTCAAATTCAACATATTTGAATGAATTTTTGAAGGGTTGCTTAAGGAAACTCTTGGGGAATTCATTTCTAACTTATTTTAGACAGTTATGGACGCCATTTTTGAGAGAAAGGAGAGAGAGGAGAGGGAGAGAAGTCTTTAGGAGTGAAGAGAGTGTGTTAGGGTTTGCAGTAAGTGTGAGGAAAGTGTGTAGAAGTCTTGTATTGTGAGGGATTCTTCTCTAAGGAGTGTATATAGGAGAAGGAGTAAGTGAGAGATTGCTTCTTTCTTATCATTTTAAAGAGAGAATTGAGTGTTGAAGAGAAGAGAGAAAAGGATTCAAAGGAACTACAAGAGATTTGATTGGGGAAGAGAAAGAGATAAGTTGTATTTACTTTTGTGGTTTGTATGACTTTGCTTTTATATATATAATCCATATTTTGTTGTATCTTCCTCATTAGTTCTGAGTAGATTTCTTTATCTTTCTTCTTGCAATGAGATGTGGTGAAGTGTTGATGGAGATTTGATGTGTCATAAAAATGTCAAAGAAATTGTGACTGATTTTCATTTCAAACTTCATTTACTTTTCAATATGGCAAATTGAATTGTTAAAATTCGTTGTGAAACATCCAATCCGAAAGGACTAAGTGTTCTGCAATAATAGTGGAGAATCTATTCAATGTCTATGAATGAATTGTGTAGTTTATGAAAATTGAGTGCAAATAAATAGGGAAATATGGTTTAATGGGAGTCGAACTGGAGGTTTTAGAGTGACTGGCTGAAATTCCCAATTTGGTCCTAAAGTTTGGTAACTAAAGCTAGGGTTAGTCTTCAGGTGAAGGGAAGTGGGAGCTCTGAAGTGAGAGCCAGTATCCTCCTAGGCTAACCACAGATTTAGTGACTAAGCTTAAGATTTGCTAATGTTCTTTACATAACTTAGAAGAGGGGGTACTCTAACGAGGGTAAAGAATATGAATGCTCCTATTTGGCACAATACAATTCTATTATCAATCTATATCAATCACTCAACATAGAATCATTGCAAGAGGGAAGACACTTTTGCATATATAAACCTTTCAATTACAAAACTTAGTGTGTTGTTAGTTAATCCTGCTTAGAAAATTTAGGAGTAACTTATAGTAAATCTAGATGTTGTTATCTTTGCATTAGCATATTAAATAGTACTTGAAATTGCGTTGTGAATTGAGTGTTGGATTTCAACATCTTTGCTATATTTTGAAGAGTTCCTGCCTTCCTCGTGAGATCGATAACCAGGACTCCACTAGAGCTCTGTATTACTTGAACGATACATATACTCATGTATACAGGTGACTGTTTAATTATTAAATTAATCTATTTGCAAAACTAAACTGAAACTATCTTTTGAATATTGCTTTCGAGGCAGCTCGTACATCCGGTCACCAACCTAGACATAAGTCCAAGCCAAAAGTTCATTTTTGAACCCAAACCTCAAATTTGACCCATCCAAATTGACTAAACCATGGTCACCACAGCCAACTTTTGAGCCCTAGGAACCAATTTAGACCCACCTAGCCCAACCTAATTAAGGCATGGATCAAGGGTCCCTTGGATTATGGGATCTCCTCCCATATTTGGCTAAACCAAATAAATCTTTGCCACCAACCATTAAATCTCAATGCTAATCACCATTAACCTTTCTCAGGCTCCCCTAACCACCCTAGCCACCAACCCTAGCCTGGCTGGCTAGCTTAGCCGCCAGAAAACATTAAAACCCAAGATAGCCTCCCTCACCATTTGAACCTCATTACGCCCATCCAATGTGGCTAGCTCCCATTGGTGAATGGTGTCGTTCAGCCCTCCACCTCAGCAACATTTTCCACCCCCTGGCCAGCCCTGGTGGCCACCATGGTTGTGCCTATTTAACCACTACCTCCCACAGTCAAAGAGGGGAGTATGCACAAACTTTAGGAAAGCTCTACCAAATTGCTTCCAGAGCTTCTCCAAGTCCTCCTGAGCTCAAACCCACCACTCGTTCAACATTAACCCACTGCCTGAAGCCAATTTCATCACTCAAAAATAACCCAAAAATAGGACACCTTACTAAACTCCACCAAACTTCAAACGGGATTGCTCCTCACCTTCACCAGAGTAAGAAAGGAAGTTCCCCACCAAAAGCCCCATCTCCAGAGCATCGTAACCCACTCCAAGACCAAGTCTGAATCACGCCGTAATCGAGTTCTGATATAGATGTAAGGATAGCTTAAATTGGCACTTGGAGGAACTTCGCAAGGTCATAATGAACTTCAAGAACCATCTCAATTGAGGCATCACCTCTTCGACTCAGGTATATACCACTTTCCCCCAAACCAAGCTCGGTTTGGTCTTTTATGAAGAAACTTTTAATACAATTCATGACCAACCGTATGCATATGCTTGTCTTGACTAGATGAAGTGTAGGAACAAACCCCAAGCATCTTGATTGAGCGTAGAGTGAGATCTTAAGGTTTGGGTGCATGCAGTTCATAGTTCACACCAGTTGGGGATGAAGCTCCTCAGCTGCCGAATTGCGCGTGTAACAAATGGAGGGTTAGGATCCCGTCGGATGAACTCTTGGTGCATGATTAGCAGGCTGACTCAGATGGCGGTTTTAAATGAGAAGGAGACGTGTGTTCTGTTCGGAGCTGCCTAGATTGATCTGGATAAGTTAGAAATATGTTTTAAATGGAATTATTTAATTCAGTTAACTTAAAAAATCCATAACTTGGTGTAGAAAAATATCAAAAATAAATAAAATTATTTTATTTCTCAGTGAAGAGAGGAGATTAATGTGAAATAAAATTAAAATTATTTGACTTATATTTATTTTTAAATTAATTAAATATCCTAAAACTTATTTAAATCATAACTTGATAAATACATATCACAATGGTAGGAGATATAGAGGGCTTGTTTGCTCTGTTGTTAGGAGTGTTTCCTGATTTTCTACAGTCAGAGAACACCTTTATTACCAAAGCCCTAATTTTCAAGATAAATCACCTCTATTTTGGTTAAGAAATTATAATAATTAAAGTATAAATCAGAAAAATATAAAAATGAGTTTGGAAGGTTCACTGTGATTAGAGGACCCTACAAAAAAATATAAAATAGATTTGAATAATTATAAATGTCACCTTATGTAATTAACTCATTAAAACTATAAAAAAATCAAATAATTAAAATAGAAAAAGAAAAATCACAAAATTGAACCCACACTATAAATAATGATCATATTAAGTCACCATAAAAAATTGAAATCCATTTGAAGTGCATTTACTCATAAAATTGATTTTCTAAGTAAAATGATATTTTATCATTAAAATAATTATAGTAATTAAAAAATAACTCAAAAAATTATAAAATTGGTTTTGGAAGTTCCTTGTGACCAGAAGAACTTAAGAAAAATAAATTTTAATTTAAAATAATTAGTTTATTTTTGGACTATTTTCTAATTTAAAAATAATTAAAAAAATAAAAAATCATAAAAATTATAAAATATAAAAATACACCAAAATGTCACAATTGGTTCCCTTATCACTTGGGACCAATTAGAATAATTTTCTTAATTTTCCATATAAAGCAATGAATTTTCTCTAATTTTGAAATAAAATAATTACAATAAATAAAATATAAATCCAAAAAATATAAAATTTGTTTCTCTAGGTTCCTTGAAATTAGAGGGATTTATGAAAAATATAAAAAGTAATTTTCAACTTAAATAATATTTTATCTTTAATTAATACTCAAAATCAATAAATAATTATAAAAATTAAATTAAAACAAAAAAAAATCATGAAAATCTTAAGTGGTCTTCTGACTTAGGTGAACCTCCAATAATTTTCCTAATGACACATAATTTATTTTGCTTGATTAAATAAATTAACTTAATAAAGACCCATTGTTGTATTAATTATAAAAAATAAAATAAAAATCAGAAAATCTCATTTTCTCTTCTGATATTTTAATTAACCCATGAGTGGGGAGACAAAACTTTCAATTTCATTTGAGTTTAATTTAAAGAATTATGAAGTGATAGGCCTTAAATGGAAAAATGAAAATTATGGAATTTAAGCTCTAATTAATATTTAGGCCTAATCAAAGGGTAAATGGGCAATGACTGATCATAATTAACTCTTCTAGATGATTGATACATGTGAGATTAAGAGGTAGAGACCAATTTATCACTTTTCCATGACAATTGTATAATTGCAATTTTCTAAATTATTATGATTTGGAAATTAATGAGATTGAATGATCCTAGATTGAGGGGTTTGATTTTGGAAGGTTGTAATTCTCTAAATTAAAATCCCTAATAAATGGTTTGATTATAATATAAACTTTAATCAGGATTAAGTTCACCTAATTTGATATTTCTATAATTACAAATCTACCCATAAAATCTTATGGGCTTAGTAGTGAGCTAGGTTTAATCTAAAGTTACTTAATAAGGTTTAGAAAAGAAGACATAATCAATTAAAAGCAATTTTAAAACACTACTAGCTCAACCTTAAATCAAATTGGCTAGGTTCCCTAACAAATTAATTTTCATTTAAGGGATTTCATCCACATAATCCTTATATAAAACATTAAGTGAATTCATGACCCCCCCCCCTCATGGGATTATTAGAATATCAAGTTTCATCAAGCTATAGGTTTTAACATATCTATTAAACCTTAACTTTAATGATAGATGAATAGTTTAGCAACAAAATAAGTATAGAAGAACTCGAGACATTCCAACGGATCTTAAAAGTGGTATAGGGTTTATGCCTCGCATCCCTTTATAGTATTTTGGATATCTTGGAGAACAACTGAACCCATTATGTCTTTGCTCAAGAAAATCATCCTCAAAATTCAAATGAACACCCCGAACCTTCATGCTTTATTATTCTATAAATTATTCAACTTCTCTTCAAAACTATATATACATATTGCAAAAGCTAAAATTTCAACAGATGTATCAGAAGATGACAGGAACATATTATATTTTTGCATTGTGATTTCCTTTCATTTTACTTTACTACATTTTCTTATGTGCATTTATTTACTTACCTACAAAACTCAAAATAAATTTTTTTGTTGAACAAAAACAAAACTCTTTTTCAAATATAAAAACATTTTCAAAACAAAACAAAAATGAACTAAATTTAATTCACCCTCTTTGGATGATCGAGAATCTCTCAGAGGAGGCAACCTATGTCTGCTAATGAGATTTCCCTGGTCCAGATGAATTTAACAATCATTTGGGCTAAGTGAGTATGAAGAAAATAGTGGTGCCGGAATGAGGGAACCGTGGGATTCTAACCGATATATCTTAATCAACTTAAATTCCTCCCATAAGAAACTTAAATAACAAAACATGACATGTACACCTTAAACCTCTTGGAACTTTTTTGAACCTCTTGAACCTTACACTCCTAAACTTAAAACCTTCTGCAATGAGGAGCTTGGAACATGCACCATAGACAGCATGACGAGGACGTATAGATGAACATCTTCGAGAGATCAAATGATTCTACAACAACAAATCTCTTTCCATTAGTATAAACAACACAATGTAGAACTTTGAGGCAGTTCGTCTAGTATGACGTAAATCCTCAGCTTAACTTTTAGGCTTTTGTACATAGTGCAATATAAGCCCTAATTCGTCTTAAGATTTTGAGGTTGTCGTCTGATACGATGTAAACCCTCCTAAATTCCAGTCCATTGGCATAACCGAGATTATTTGAATGTAAGCCTAAAATAAATAAATCGGCAAGATGAAACATTAAATGATTTATCTTCGAAACTGAAGCCAAACCATAGGATAGTTTGGGAAGTCGCCGAGGTTCTCCTTAGAATCGGAGACATCCCTAAGCTTTTCTTCCTTTGGATTCTAAAATAATTGTTCCCAATTGCACCTTTCCTATTTGATATTTACTTTGTTCAACCATGAAAATTCTAAAATTTTTGACTTCATGAAGACAATATTTCCTAATATACACTGAGAGTTTTCTTAGGAAACTTCAGTTGCTTGAGATGTAATTAACTATAGGGGCTTGCCATTATAGAAAACTTTAATAACCTAGCTTAATATAAACCCTATCTGATCCTTCATATTAGATAGGGGAACTTGTCGGTCAACATAAAGGTTTCACAGACCAAACTAATGTCATAAATTTTTTAGTTTATTTAATTGAGCCACATTATTAAGCAGCGGGTCTATTCTTTAAGGTAAGTGCATAGCTTGCAATGTAGTGTTATTTTATTTAAATTATTGCATATATGAGATCAGTGTTATTTCATATTTTCATACTAAAATGTTACTTTCTAAAATTATATATATATATATATAGTAAATTAAATTAAATCTTTTTTAAAATGGGTGACGGGATTCCTATTCCGGTGACCGACAATTTCTAATTTCGTGACCAACATCTATCTCTTCTCCAAAATGAAAGGAGTTCAGTGCCCAACTTACCCATTGAGCCTTGCCTTTTATACAGTTGGCTTCATCAATAGTAATAGTCTTAGAGTCTAGTTAAGGCTCTATAACCCAAGGAAAAAAGGTTAAGATTTTCATACCTATTTTATACTGATTTTGATGAAATTACACTTTAAAGAAGGGTATTTTTGGTGTTTTCTGCAGGTATGAAGATTTATGGACAAAGGAGCGAAAATATACAAAAAGGAGCAAATTTGGAGCAAAAAGGACCAAATTGTGCAAAAATTGACCTAGGGCGCCGACGACGTGATTTTCCTGAGAGTTCAGAATTAATTCCAAGGAAGGCCTCCGATGGCGGAGATCGAGGCTGCCGACGGCGGGGCCCTGTTTAAAAGTACTACTTCTAGAAGGCCACAGACGGCGAGCTCGAGGCCACCGATGACGGGATCGACAATTCTTTCCAAAAATACGTCGAATGTGGACGATTTTTGAAGGGGTGCCTGCAAAACCCTTAGAGACTCTTCTACAACTTTGAAAAGAACCAAATTAGGCCAAAAAAAGTGTCTCCTACGTGATTACTAGTGAGCCCAAAGTTTTTTTAAGAGTTTATTAGTGAGTCATTTGTGTTATTATTTAGTGAGTAGTGAGTTCAAATTAAGATTTTGTGAGGAATTCTTTGAGGGATTGTAAGAGTGGAAGGGAAGTGAGAGATCTCTTCTGCATTGCTGTTTCGAAGGAGAATTCTGTGTGTTGTAAGAAAGGAAGAAATCCAGAGGAACTTCAATGAGTTTGCTTGGGGAGGAATTTGAGATAAGTAGTGTTTATTCACTATAGTTTGTAGAACTTTACTTTATTATATGAAATCCAAGTTTTATTGCATCCTTTCCTTGAATTCTGAGTAGTTGTTCTGTCTTTCTCCCTATTTTGATGTTTTTGTGAAATGATTAAATGAATTAGTCTATTAAATATAAAGAAGATGTGATGATACTATACCTAAACTTACTTTACTATATGAATTGGTTATTTTTGGTGTTAAAATCTGTGAAGAATTTTTAAGACATTACTGTGGACTAAGAATTCTTAACTAGTATGTATCACATATCTCTTTGAAAGGTAGACGGGTAAATCCTTGAAAGGAGAAGTGCAAATAAATAGGGAAAATATTAATCGGACCTAGAATTGGAGATTTTAGATTGACAGGCTAAAATCCTCAATTCGGTCCTATCGTCTGGGTGTTGAGGTGTAGATTGTTAGCC
Source organism: Papilionanthe hookeriana x Papilionanthe teres (assembly GCA_022702705.1). Classification (NCBI taxonomy): domain Eukaryota; kingdom Viridiplantae; phylum Streptophyta; class Magnoliopsida; order Asparagales; family Orchidaceae; genus Papilionanthe; species Papilionanthe hookeriana x Papilionanthe teres. The sequence goes on from CM040425.1 coordinate 103,014,539, forward strand.
CTCAGGAGAGGGGAACTTGGGAGCTCCGAAGTGAGAGCTGGAATCCTCCCAGCCTAACCGCAGATTTACTAACCAAGCATAGGATTAGTCAATGTTCTTTATGCCTGGACCAAAGGGTAAAGAATAGGTATGCTCCTATTTGGCACAACACATATAAAACTAATTCTAATTATCATTTCACTTAAATGTCTTAACAAAGGATAAAGATTCTTGATAATATATATATATATATATATATATATATATATATATATATATATATATATATATATATATATATATATATGAACTTAACTTTAGTAGTATTAGTAATCTGTTAGTAGAACTAGTTTAGATATAAGAACTTTATTATCGATTCATATTAGTGACAGATATGCATTTTGATTTAGTTGTAATTTTAACTTGGTTTATATAATCCTAGTCCGTAGGCTTTAATATTTTTCCCTGTGGGATCGATAACCAGGACTCCACTAGAGCCCTGTATTACTTGAGCGATACGTATACTTGCGTTTAAAGGTAACTCTGCGATAAAAAGATTATAATATTTTATTGTTACTAAAATTAAAATTATGCTCCGGATCAAGTTTTTGGCACTGTTGCTGAGGATTTATATCTTCTAATAGTAGTGTCGAATTCTTACATATATAAGTATATTTAAAACCGGCGGGGTTCAATTTTTTGGCTCCGTTACCGGGGAAAACATAATTAAAGTAACGGACAATTTAGCACTACTAGAAAACCTTTATAGAATTACAACTTATTTAGTTAATTGTTTTATTGTGTACTGATTTCGATTGTATGCGCAAATTTGGTTCAGAAAATCTTATACCCTACGATTCGGAATTAGAACGCACTGTTAGGAGAATTAGAAAACTAAGGAAAAAATCTATAAATTCTGAAACAATGGAAAATAACCTAAACAACCAAGGAATAGAAAATGAACATCAATTTAGACCATTAAGAGATTATGCTAACCCTACATTAGATGAAATTCACTTAATTATCCAAAATCCTGATGTAGCCACTAATTCATTTGAGCTTAAGCCTGCAATTATCCAAATGGTACAATACAATCAATTTGGTGTAACTTCAAATGAAGATCCTAATTTACATCTTACAAGTTTCTTAGAATTTTGTGCTACTTTTAAATATGACAGAGTGTCGGATGATGCTGTCAGACTTAGACTCTTTCCTTTTCGCTAAGGGATAAGGCTAAGGCTTGATTAAATTCATTAGCACTTAGATCTATTAGAACTTGGGGAGAACTTTCACAAAAATTCTTATCAAAATATTTTCCACCATCTAAGACTGCTAAGCTTAGAAACGATATCACATCTTTCAGTCAGTATGAGGGAGAATCGATATATGAATTTTGAGAAAGATTTAAAGAACTTCTTAGGAAATGTACACATCATGCTTTACTAGATTAGTTAATTATTCAATAATTTTATAATGGATTAGTAGGATCTCTTAGATCTATAAGAGATGTTGTCGCTGGTGGATCACTAATATCTAAACCTTTTGAAGAAGCCTATGTGTTAATAGAAGAAATGGCTACCAATAATTTTCAATGGCCTGCTAAAAGTGTAAATCCTAAGAGAGTAGCCAGTATTTATGATTCTGATGCTTTAACTATGATACTTTCCCAAATTGCTGCTCTTTCAAAGAAAATAGATCAATATGAAATGAATCATTCTCAAACACCTCCTGTGTTAGAATAAAATTCATTAGGACAAATCGTAGATGCTCAATCTTCATATGAAACTATAAATGTTATAAATAATAAACAAAATAATCCTTATTCAAACTATTATAATCCAGGTTGGAAGAATCATCCAAAATTTAATTGGAATAATCAAAATAATAATGTTAATCCTCAGTAGGGGAACAATCTAGTAAACTCATTAGGAAATATAAATAATCAAGGTAATTCCAATTATAGACCTTCTAATCCACTAGGTTTTTATAATAATTCACAATTTAAGGAAAAGAAGTTGTCTATGGAAGAATTAGTTTTGAATATGGGTAATCAATTACAAAATCAAGGAAATGCTATTAAAAACATAGAAAACCAATTAGGGCAAATTGCTTCTGCATTAAGTAATAGACCTGTTGGAACTTTACCTAGTAATGTTGAAGTAAATCCTAAAGATCAAGGAAAAGAACAAATCAAGGCTATTCAATTAAGAAGTGGAAAAGAGTTGGAACAAGAGTTCAAAAAGAAATTGTAATTGAAAAGGAAACAGAAGTTTATTTCCTAATTTTCCTCTGAAACCTATGAAAATTACTGTTGAAAACCCACCTCCACCATTTCCTCAAAGATTAAAGCAACAAGATAAAGGAAAAAGATTTGCTAAATTCTTAGACATTTTGAAAAAATTGTCAATAAATATTCCTTTTGTTCAAGCTTTAGAACAAATGTCTCATTATGTTAAATTTATGAAGGATATATTCAAAAAAAAGAGAAAGTTACTAGATCATGAGACTGTTGCACTCAGTGAAGAGTGTAGTGTTATAATTCAAAGAAAACTTCCTAAAAAACTTAAAGATCCTGGTAGTTTCACTATCCCGTGTGCTATTGGCGAAATGTTTTATGGGCGAGCATTATGTGACTTGGGAGCTAGCACAAATTTGATGTCTTTATTAACTTTTAAAAGATTAGAAATTGGAGAGACATCACCAACTTCTGTAACTCTACAGTTAGCTGATCGATCTATTACACATCCTAAAGGAGTTGTAGAAGATGTTCTGGTCAAGGTTGATAAGTTTATTTTTCCTGTGGACTTTATCATTCTAGATATGGAAGCAGATAAAGGAATTCCAATCATTTTAGGAAAACCATTCCTAGCTATAGGAAGAGCTATGATAGATTTTCAAAAAGGGCAATTGACTATGAGAGTAAATGATCAAGAAGTAGCATTTAACATCTCAAATTCAATGAAATATCCATCAATAGATTATGAATGTTTTAGAATGGATTTATGTGAAGTTAGCTGATCGATCTATTACACATCCTAAAGGAGTTGTAGAAGATGTTCTGGTCAAGGTTGATAAGTTTATTTTTCCTGTGGACTTTATCATTCTAGATATGGAAGCAGATAAAGAAATTCCAATCATTTTAGGAAAACCATTCCTAGCTACAGGAAGAGCTATGATAGATTTTCAAAAAGGGCAATTGACTATGAGAGTAAATGATCAAGAAGTAACCTTTAACATCTCAAAGTCAATGAAATATCCATCAATAGAAAAAGATGATGAATGTTTTAGAATGGATATATGTGATTATCTAAGAAAAGAATATTTCAAAGAAAATTATGAATAAAAAGAAGATGTAGAAAAAGATAATTTTGAAAAAATTGAAAGTGAAGAAGCTGATTATATTCAGAAAAATTTGAAATGCTCAATTCAAATGCACCAGAAAATGAAATATTAATTCCATCTATTGTAAAACCTCCTGAACTTGAATTAAAGAATCTTCTAATTCATTTGAAGTATGTATTTTTAGGAGAGTTTTCAACATTACCAGTAATTGTATCCTCAGACTTAAATGAAATTCAAGAACAAAAATTAATGGATACATTAAAAAAATACAAAAGAACTTTTGGTTGGACTTTAGCTGATATTAAAGAAATTATTCCTTCAATTTGTATGCACAGAATTTTATTAAATGAAGAAAATAAACCAAGAATTGACCCTCAAAGGAGACTGTACCCTATAATGAAAGAAGTAGTTTAAAAAGAGATTTTAAAATGGTTAGATGCTGAAATTATATATCCTATTTTGGATAGTACTTAGGTAAGTTCAATTCATTGTGTTCCCAAGAAAGGAGGAATAACTGTTGAAGAAAATGAAAATTATAAATTAATACCTATCAGACAAGTTTTTGGATGGCGTATTTGTATTTACTATTAAAAATTAAATACCGCCACCAGGAAAGATCACTCTCCTCTTCCTTTCTTAAACCAAATGTTGGATAGACTTGCCGGACAAAAGTACTACTGTTTTCTAGATGGATATACTGGTTACCATCAGATACCTATTGCACCTAAGGATCAAGAGAAAACAACTTTTACTTGTCCTTATGGAACTTTTGTTTTCAGATGAATGCCTTTTGGACTATGTAATGCACCTGCAACATTCCAAAGATGTATGATGTCTATTTTCAGTAAATTAATAGATAATGGAATATAAGTATTTATGGATGATTTCTTTATGTTTGGAACATCATTTGACACATGCTTTAATCATCTTGAAATAGTTTTTGAGCTATGTGAAAAAACTAACTTAGTTCTAAATTGAGAGAAATGGCAATTTATGGTTGCAAGAGGAATTGTATTAGGACATAAAATTTTAGAAAATGGTATGGAAGTAGACCCTGCAAAAATTCAAGTAATAGCTAAATTACCACCTCCTACTATAGTGAGAGGGGTAAGAAGTTTTCTTGGACATGTTAGTTTTTACAGGCGTTATATTAAAGATTTTTCAAAAATTACAAAACCTCTATGCCAACTTTTAGAAAAAGATAAGAAATCTGAATTTACTGAAGAATGCTTGAATGCCTTTGAATTATTAGAGGAAAAACTAATCACAGCAACTGTAATAGTTTCACCTGACTGGGAGAAACCGTTCAAACTAATATGTGATGCTAGTGATTATGCTATTGGAGTTGTTCTTGGTCAAAGATATGAAAAAAATTTTAAAGTTACATACTAAGCTAGTAGAACTCTTAATGATGCTCAAATTAACTATACAGTTACTGAAAAAGAGTTACTGGCTATTGTATATGCTTTTGATAAATATAGATCATATTTAATTGGAACTAAATGTATTGTGCATACTGATCATTCAGCTATTAAATATTTGATGTAAAAGAAGGATACTAAAACAAGATTAATTAGATGGGTACTTTTAATGCAAGAATTCGATTTTGTGGTGATTGATAGAAAAAGAACTGAAAATCAATTTGCTGATCATTTGTCGAGACTGGAATATCATGAAATATTTAATACTAACAAATGAAATAATAGACACTTTCCCAGATAAACAAATTTATAATATTAATGAGTGGAAAATACCTTGGTATGCTGATATAGTAAATTATTTAGTAAGTGATATTTTGCCACCTATGCTAACATTGGAGCAACAGAAAAAATTTGTTCATGATTTAAAATCATATTTTTGGGATGAACCATATTTATATAAACAATGTAATGACTTTATTATTAGGAGATGTGTGTCTTATGAAGAAACTGAACAGATTATTCAAAAATGTCATGATTCTTATTTTGGAGGACATTTTGGAATTGACAAAACCGCATATAAAATTTTACAAGCTGGATTTTATTGGCCTACTATTTTTAGAGATGTTTACAGATATATTAAAACATGTGATAGATGCCAACGAGTAGGTAATATATCTAGAAGAAACGAAATGTCTCTGAATTTCATATTATAAGTTGAGATTTTTTATGTTTGGGGATTAGATTTCATGGGACCATTTATTCCTTCTTTTGGGAGCCTATATTTTTTTATTGTTGTTGATTATGTATCAAAGTGGATTGAAGCACAAGCTTTACCTCATTCTGATGCTAAAAGTATTTTAAAATTCTTAATGAAAAAAATTTTCACAAGATATGGTATGTCGAGAGTGATTATCAATGAAGGAGGATCCCATTTTAGGAATAAATATATTCAAGGATTGGCATAAAAGTTTAGTATTGTTCATAAATTCTCTACTGCCTATCATCCTCAAACTAGTGGTTTAGCTGAAGTTTCTAATCGTGAGATCAAACAAATTTTAGAAAAGACTATAAATCCTAATAGAGTAGATTGGTCTGCCATACTAGATACTGCATTATGGGCATACATGACTGCTTATAAAACTCTTATTGGTATGACTCTTTACAGACTTATATATGGAAAAACTTGTCACTTATCAGTAGAATTGGAGCATAAAGCATATTAGGCAATTAAAGAATTCAATTATAATTTGAAAAATGCTGGCGAGAAGAGAATGCTGCAATTGAATGAATTAGAAGAATTAAGAAATGAATCTTACAATAACAATAGAATCAATAAGGAAAAACTGAAGTTAAGACATGATAGGAAGATTAGCCGAAGGACTTTGAACTAGGGCAAGAAGATTTGGAAATTATTTACTGGGAAATTGAAGTCTCGTTGGTTAGGACCCTTTATTGTGACTCACGTTTATACTTATGGAGCAATTGAAATTGAAGATCCTAAGACTGGGAATAGATTTAAAGTAAATGGACATAGATTAAAACCATATCTTGAAGGTAAAAGACCAAAATATAAAGAGGTTTTAATGCTAAGTCAACCTGGATAATACTTAAATAGGTCGGGCTGATGACGTTAAACTAAGTGCTTATGGGAGGCAACCCACAGTTATCTTTCATAGTTGCGTGTTTGTTTGAAATTATTGTTAATTTGTAGTAATATTAAGTCATACTACTCATATTTACCCTTTAATTATCATAGAATTTTAATCCATAGAGAAAATTTGGAACGTATTGGACCACGGCGTTTTTATGCAAATTTTTGCCTAGGGCGCCGACGGTGCGCTCAATGCCACCGATGATGGGTTTTCCCCGAGAGCTCTAGTATTTAATTGCATAAGGCTCGCCGACGGCACCTTCGAGGCAGCCGACAGTGGGATCAACGAGTGGGCAGTTTTTTGTGTTCAAAATGATGGTTTTTGGCGGTTTTTAGCAAATTCTACCTATATAGACTCCTTTGGACAGTTCCTAATCACTCCAAACTACCAAAAATGAATGGATACTCTCTTGAATCCTTCTCAAATGGCTTCCAATTCGATTAATAACTCAAGATTTCGAGTGTACAACCGGAGAAAGTTCGTCAGTGCGGAGGCGCAGCGACTTTTCAACAAGGTAATCTTGAAGAGAAGATTGATTAAAGAAAGAGGATTTGTCAATAGAGGACAAAGCAATCCTTCATCGCCAATTGAAGAAATGATTGTGCGGAGAAGATGGGAAGTGTTTTGCTACACTACTACCGTAGTAGTCGTTCATGTGGTTAAAGAATTCTACACCAATTTACATGGAATCAACCAAGGAAGTGTTAATGTGCGAGGTAGGTGAATTACATTCAATTCTGGAAGAATTAATGAGTTGTATATGCTTGAGAATGTTCCAGTTTGTTATTATTCGAATTTCGTGCCGACGAGAGAAAAGATGAATGAAATATACCAATATTTGACGGACGAAACCGATAACTGGGAAATTAGAGAGAACGGGTATGTTAGTTTCTCTGTAAAAATTTTAAATCCTGTTTCGAAACATTGGCACTTTTTCATCTCTACGAAGTTATTGCCAACGATGAAAATTGGAAAGATCACAAAAGAAAGTGCAATTATGAACTACTACATTTAAATGGGATGGCTCATTGATATTGGATCGATTATTGTGAAATCTGTTTATGGCCTGATTGTTCAAGGATCATCCCAAGGGCTTGGACATCCTTCCACAATTTTCTTGATTTGTATTTTGTTTCAAGTGTCGTATGAAGTTTAGGAGAAGATGTTGCTACCCTGGAAACCATTAGACCCAACTCAGATGTTCCCAGCCAATGATGGAGAGACTGATGTAGGCTTGATTATGGATCAAGCATCGCAAAATTCTGTTTCAGTTCAACCATTAATAGCAGACAAGACACCGATGCTCTTACATAAAATCAAGAATTTGGAGAATCAAGTATAAAACTTAACGAGTACAGTTAGCAGCATGTCTGATTTCTTCGATCGCATTGATTGAAGAATGAAAGAACATTTTGATCATACTGGACAATTCGAAACGAGTTTGGTGCGATTGATGAAAAGGATGGGATTGATCGATGAAGATTCAACTGAAGAATTCCCATTCCGACCTTTTTACAACATGTTCGTCCATGTTCAAGCAATTGGAGATATCATAGAAGAGACTAGTACTAGTTCTGAAGAGTAGTAGACTTAATTATGTTGTGTTTGATTTGAACAATGTTTATATGTTTGTTTGTTTGTTTGAATTCTTTGGTTTAATTTTTAATCTCAGTATAGATGAGATTAAGTTTGAAATGTTTGTTTTCAGCATTTTGAGTGTTGTAGTTTGGATTGCGACGTTGATTATATGGATTTAGGTTGAAAGAATACTACTTATGTGTGTTATGTATTGTGTTGCAAACACTTGGATTTAAAATATAAATGTGAAGTTTTGTTGTATGAACGTTTATTTATGTTAATACATAACTTGATCACTTAAAATATATGATAAAAAGGATCGAATGGATGACGACGAGGCTTAAAAATTGATCAAAATTGCAAAAATTGAAAATGATCAATTTTTGAAAATCTCGCCGACGACGCGCTTGAGGCCGCCGACAGCGCGATTTTCCCGAGAAGAATAGAAAATTAATTCAATAGAGCCTGCCGACGGCGCGAACGAACCCGCTGACTGCGCGATTGTAAAAACTACCTATTTACCGCAATTTTGACCGGTCAAATGCCACTATTCATCATCTTCTTCCCCTTTTTACCTAAAAAATCTACCTAGGGCTTAAGAGATCTTGGATTTGGAACGATTTCAACAAAATCTAACACCGGATTTCATCTTCCCTTGGTAAGAGCTTCACTCCTATGTAAAAATTTTTTATTTTCACCATGAATTTCTTCCACATTAAGAAATTTTGGAAAAATTGAAAATGTGGAGAAAATACTTAGAAGGAATTCATGGAAATTGATTTAGATTGTTTTAAACCCCCTTTAGAAGTCATTGTATTATTAATTTGGAGATTAGTTTGAAATTTTTATGATTTGATAGATCGAAATATGGCTCCAAGACAAAAGAGAAGACTTGAATTTGACGAAACTTGATTCGTTAATGCGAAGGCACAAGCGAGGTATGATTCAGTCTACAAAAGTAAAAAGTGTATATAAGATAGAGTTTTTGAGAATCCTGGAGGAAAGGTAGAAAGAGTAATCAAAGAAACAGGATGGGAAAACTTCTGCTATAAAACTAACAAGGTTGTTATTGAAGTTGTTAGAGAGTTCTACTCCAATCTTACTCAACTTGAGGACGTGTCAGTCCAAGTAAGGGGATTTTCTGTTGAATTTAGTATTAATTGTATTAACTCTTTTTATGAGCTTCACGACTATTTTTCTAGTGAGTTTGAAACATTTGGAACAATGGAAGGTCCATTGAACGATGTTATCGGCTTTCTCACTGATGGGAAAGGTGTTTGGAAAATTAAAAATCGTGAGAGGATTAACTTTCCATTGTCCATGATGAATGCCACTGCTAAGGCATGGCATTATTTCATCTGTTCGACTCTGCTACCGACTTACCATCATAGTGAAGTCTCTAGGGAGAGAGCTGTTCTAAATTTCTATATTCAGAACAACCGAAGCATTAATGTGGGGAGAATAATCTACAAGAATATTATGGCTACTACAAGGAGTGAGACAAGTGGATATTTAGGGCATCCTGGCCTCATTTATGCACTTTGCCAACTATCTGAAGTTGAAGCAAGGGACGATGAGGAATGAGTTTATCCTATGAGACCCATTAGTAAAGGAAATATTAAGACTTATACATCCAATGAAGAATGGAGATCAGGGAGTAGGAGCAAAAAACCTTCAACTAGTAGAGATATCCCTTCTACTAGCTATGACCCTCCTGCTTCTAGTCCCCCTACTTTGTATGATCTGATGAATGCCATGACCCTGCAGAGGAAAAGTTTTGAATAGTTGGATGAAAAGCTAGTTAAAATTGATCACAAGATTGAAGGGCTAGAGAGAAGACATGATCATGATAGTGAGTATCTTCAGAGGCATTCAGATTTTGAGATGGCTTATTACGATGCTCAGGCTAGATACTATCGAGGAGAGCCAGATGTGACTTTTCCAGAGTGCCCCACGTATACTTAGTATCAGTCCAATCCTCCTGCTGACCAGGGTGATGAGGACGTTGTATGGGAATTTGATGATTGAGATTTTAGATGTGATGTGATGTATTTGCTTATTTTTTTATTTTGTTTGATGTACTTTTGATTTATATGGTATTCGGTGGACTATGCTTTATTTTCTGTGATATGTGATAGTTTGGTAGTTTGCATTTTTATTTCTAGATGTTTATGATATTTGTGATAGTAATTGTAATTGTGAACTGTTTAGTTTAAATTAGTAAACTGTTTGTTCTGTGTTGTGAAATGCATATGTCCTATTTAGTGTAGTAAGTTGTTTTTGTTTAATGTTTTAGTTTTATATACTTGTTTTAAAATTTCATTACCCTAGCAAATTTTAAATTGTTATGTGTGTAGAAAGGTTTTTAATATTACAGGTCAGTTGAAGTTAGAATTTTTGAAAAGAACCTGCAAATTTCAAAAAGACAAAAATGCCTAAAGTGCAAAGGTGTGAATTTTATATTTAGAAATTTTCTTTCACCCATGTACTATTTCTATTTATTGGGGGAGGGAAGAAAAATCTTAACTACTATATGTTCTCAAAGAATCTATTTTTAAAAATTATTATTATGATTTTTATGATAAAATTTAATTTAGATAACTATATTTAGATTTTATCTAAATATTATAAAAGATTCAAAGAAATATTTTTGATAATGAAAATTAATTTTGTAGATTAAGATATTTAGTATAAGGGGATAAGACTATAGTTAACTATTTAAAGAAGGAAAACTATATTTTGAAATATTAAGAATCTTAGGAATTTTGTTGAGAAACAAAATATTGGGATTCAATAATGTAAAACCTATGAAGTACAAATAAGGTAAAGAATGTTTGAAAGTTTCAAATTTAGGAAAAGAAGAGTGAAGTTCAAAATTATTAACAGGCTATCCAGGTATAGTAATCCTCACTTGAAAAAGAAAAATAAAAAAAAGAAAGAAAAAGAAAAAGGATTGAAAAACAATCCCTGAAAGAAAAGAAAAAGAAAAGAAAATAAGTGGGTTGAAGCTTGAGGATATGTCTTATCAAAAATTGGCTTCACTTGGATTAACCTAAAAGAAAACTAAAAGCATTTCTGAACTTATATTTATGATTAGTTTCTTACTTATAGTTTTTTCATGAATTTCTTATCTTCTGAATATTCTAAGTGAATTAATATTGCAACATATAGTCATTCTTGAAATGAATAGAAAACTAGAACTCTTAAACTTGATAACTAGATAGCCTTATACCTCCAAAATTAATTTAATTATTTGAAAATATTTCTGAGAATTCTTACTATAATATTTATATAAATCAAAATTATAGTACTTCTAAATTAAAACTTTACCAGAGTGAATCATAACTTTTATATAGTATTAAGGATTACTTGAGGACAAGTAATAGTTAAGTTTGGGGGATTTTGACCCAAGGAAAAAAGGTTAAGATTTTCATGCCTATTTTATACTGATTTTGATGAAATTGCACTTTAAAGAAGGGTATTTTTGATATTTTTCTGCAGGTATGAAGATTTAAGGACAAAGGAGTGAAAATATGCAAAAAAGAGAAAATTTGGAGCAAAAAGGACCAAATTATGCAAAAATTGACCTAGGGCGCCGACGATGAGGTCGATGGCTCCGACGGCGTGATTTTTCCGAGAGTTCAGAATTAATTCCATGGAAAACCGCCGACGGTGGAGATCAAGGCCGCCGACGGTAGGGCCTGTTTAAAAGTATTGTTTCAAGAAGGCCGCCGACGGCGAGCTCGAGCCCGCTGACGGCGGGATCAACAGTTCTTTCTAGAAATACATTGAATGTGGTCGATTTTCGAACGGGTGCCTGCAAAACCCTTAGAGACTCTTCTACAACTTTGAAAAGAACCAAATTAGGTCGAAAAAAGTGTCTCCTACGTGATTACTAGTGAGTCCAAAGTGTTATTGAGAGTCTATTAGTGAGTCATTTGTGTTATTATTTAGTGAGTAGTGAGTTCAAATAGAGATTTTGTGAGTAATTCTTCGAGGGATTGTAAGAGTGGAAGGGAAGTGAGACATATCTTCTGCATTGCTGTTTCGAAGGAGAATTCCGTGTGCTGTAAGAACGGAAGAAATCCAGAGGAACTTCAAGGGGTTTGCTTGGGGAGGAATTTGAGATTAGTAGTGTTTATTCACTATAGTTTGTAGAACTTTACTTTATTATATGAAATCCAAGTTTTATTGCATCCTTTCCATGAATTCTGAGTAGTTGTTCTGTCTTTCTCCCTGTTTTGATGTTTTTGTGAAATGATTAAATGAATTAGTCTATTAAACAAAATATAAAGAAGTTGTGATGATATTATACCTAAACTTACTTTACTATACGAATTGGCCCTTTGTATTGTTAAAATCTGTGAAAAATTTTTAAGACCTGACCATGGACTAAGAATTCTTAACTAGTACGTATGACATATCTCTTTGAAAGGTAGACGGGTAAATCCTTGAAAGGAGAAGTGCAAATAAATACGGAAATAATATTAATCGGACGTAGAATTAGAGATTTTAGAGAGACGGGATAAAATCCTCAATTCGGTCATATTGTTTGGGTGCTGAGGTGTAGATTGTTAGCCCTCGGGCGAGGGAACGTGGGAGCTCCAAAGTAAGAGCTCGGTATCCTCCCGACTCTAACCGCGATTCGGTAACCAAGCATAGGATTAGTCAATGTTCTTTATGCCCTGGACCAAAGGGTAAAGAATAGGTATGCTCCTATTTGGCACAACACATATAAAACTAATTCTAATTATCATTTCACTTAAATGTCTTAACAAAGGAGAAAGATTCTTGCTAATATATATATATATATATATATATTTGAACTTAACTTTAGTAGTATTAGTAATCTGTTAGTAGAACTAGTTTAGATATAAGAACTTTATTATCGATTGCATATTAGTGACAGATAGATATTTTGATTTAGTTGTAATTTTAACTTGGTTTATATAATCCTAGTCTGTAGGCTTTAATATTTTTCCCTGTGTGATCGATAATCGGGACTCCACTAGAGCCCTGTATTACTTGAGCGATAAGTATACTTGCGTTTAAAGGTAACTCTTCGATAAAAAGATTATAATATTTTATTGTTACTAAAATTAAAATTACGCTCCGGATCAAGTTTTTGGCACTGTTGCTGATGATTTATATCTTCTAATAGTGGTGTCGAATTCTTACATATATAAGTATATTTAAAACCAGCGGGGTTCACTCTACTCAAGCCTCCTCCCTTCAGGATGCCTACTAGGCAACTGCAAATATCTCAGATTCTGACTCAGCATTGGTAGAAATCTTAGGGGACAGCTGACTAGCCAGTTCTTTAGTGGCATAGTCAGTAAACTGGCAGTGGTTGCATGTTGCATAGTCACTGACTTCTTATTTGATTGTTCATTCGAGGATTCTTCAGTGTAATTTCTCTGTTAGCTCTGAGCCTATTCTCTATCATTTTCATTAACCCTCGAAGAACCTATACTCATCAAGATCAATTTTCACTCAGTCAGAATTAGCTCCTCAAAGGAGATACTTTGAAATACTTTGTTTTAGAAACAGAGTGAATATGGACCAAGCTTGGGATCTTGGCATCATGACCGGTGGTCACCACCTCCTCTTTTACCTCTTCAGCAACCTTTGATTGAGCTGCCCTCTAGCGCAGCTTCTTTTGGGTGGTTTATCCATCATCCCTTTCGCCTAACAACATCCAATGCCAATCAAAGCTTCACTACCATGGATCTAAACTTTTCTAAGTTCAACACTTTATTCATGATCACCTCAACGGTGTACCTAAACACACACAACTACCTCCCTTTGATTTGTGAAGCTAGGCCTCAAATTCAGAGTGGTATAGATTTTGTCTTCTTATAGACCCCTCTAATCTGGCAAGTCTGAATCCCCAAGTCTTTGACTAACCCAAGAAGGAATTGACACTTCAAATATTTGATCTTGTTCTCAAGGACGACCAAGTAAAATTTTTTTGGTTAACCTAAAGACCATATAAATATCTGGCTCCACTAATAAGAGAACTTGTAGGAGAGGAGTTCCGAAGATCAATGAATCTCGCTCCGGCAACATTAGACCATGTATGACATGATAGTCGCAATCGAGTTTGGCTTGATTTGGGCGAGGATCACTTCATCGTGGTTCATGATGGACCGGAGCTCCTTAAAGAAGATGAAAACAGAGACCCCATTGGAATTTGTCTCGATAAAGATTTAAGTCATTACCAAACTCTTTGGTTGCCTGATCATCAAAGCCAACAATGTGCAAGTGAATTTCATAATAAAAAACATAGGCCTCCATGAGAAAAGTAGCATTGACCAAAGTTAGGGTGGACAACTCAGTTTTGGGGAGCACCCTGAAGCATTTGGGAAAATAGTTGTTGGCCATTTGAGCGAAGGCTAGAGGAGCGAAAGTAGGAGAACCGTCTGAAAGGAAGAAAAGAGACTGAATGTGTAGAAGAATCCAACCCTCAACCCATATATATACAGTTCCAAAGGAATTTAAAATGCCGTAAAAGAATCGCACCTCAATTTCAAAAACACAAATCACATCAACACAAAATTATTGGGAAAATTAAATGCAAAAATTAATTTTTTTTGAAGATTAATAAAAAAACCTATCTTTATTTTAGATAAAAAATATTTAACAAGCAGGTCCTCGACCCCCCTCCCCCCCCATCTATACTATCGACATGGACTTGAACTTGTAAAACTGAGCAGGTTGATCGAACATCAGCCAACTTCACCCAAAGAATTGCAGCTTCGCCAAATGTTCCCAGAGCTTTTTCACCTCCATATCCTGTGGTCTGTTGGTTCTCCTTTTGGGGCCTTCTAGGGGAATAACAAGGGTGTTGACCTCTTTCCCCCTACTCTGTGCCCGAGCTGGCAATCAATTCACACCTAATTGTGGCAAATCACTGCCTAGGACTGCATTAACTGCATAAAAAAAATAAATGTTAGCACATAAAATAAACTTTTAACCACAATAGATCATCACCATATACCCATGGCTCGATCAAATTCGGACCACTGAAACAAGGACAACTCTCATCAGGCATCAGTGGGTGACCCACAACCTTTCTTCCAAGGTCCGGTTCCAGAACCATAACTCCCTGATTCTTGCAGGGTGCTTGTTGTTTTGCTCCCAAGGTCCATTTCTAGAATTTTATTCCTGCAATCTTCTAGTAGTGAACCTCTAGACATCCTTTCGGTAAGTTATTTAGTCAGCTAATCACAGGCCACAATAGACGCAGGGTTATGCAGACCGCTCGATTTGCCTCCCTCATTTTTGAGAGAATTATTAGCGAGTCGAATGATGCAAACTCAACCCAAAAATCTTCGACATGTTTCTTATTGTTGGATATTTGCTTAACTTGCCTTGTATTTTTGGATCGCTTCTGTCTCCAGGCCTATTTGTCGTCATGTGCTTCATCACGCCCTCGGACTGGCTTTCTTCACATGGCTTCTTTATTTTAAACTTCTTGTCCTTAGAGCGGCTACCTCCATTCGATCACTTATTCATCTCAAGTTCCTTCCCAAAATAAAATCACAATGCAGAAACCTCGAAGGATTTTACCAATATTTTCCTGGTAAGGATGTCATTCACGGATTTCTTGACACTCATTATGAAAATGCTATTGAAGACGATCAACTAGGAGACACACTCACAAGCAATGCGAACAAAAAAAGCGTTGACCATGCTCTATTTATAGAAGGCCATGGACATGAACATCTAGGGAGTTTAATTATTAAAATACTAATTAAAAAATAGATAAATATGTTTCTTGCATTAAATTTTCATGTTCTTATTGCAACACGACTTTCAATTAGCAAGAGAATCAAAGAACTGAATTGTTTGTCTAAAATGTATCAGTATGAATCTCAAGAAAATTTAACTGACTAATAGATAGAAGTGCGGTCAAGGATGGCCCACAGAAGGAAGATCAAAGATCACGTGATTAAGAATCTAGAGGACTTATTAACCAACTATAACTCACTTGGAACAAGATCTGAAGCCGACCGAATTAAAGCCACTCAAGCAGATGATCAAAAACATCAAACTAAGAGAATACATTAACCCAACTCTCATACAGACCTCGATAGCTGCCTCACAAGAGTCACCAAGATTCTCCAGAGTCCTAAGGTTCTTTTCATTGCACACTTCAAGAATACTTCAGATGGATCTTCTGTCAAAGGGTTGGCTACCTGTTGGATTACGATAATTCATCATTTGCCTGACAACTTAGTCTTATACTAACAATAAAAGCTTCTTATTTAGGGGTTGACAGTCGAAAACCAGACCAAGGCAACCAACTTGTTGACTCAAGACAACCGAACAAAAGTTTGGACACCGAATGACAACAAGAGCTGACCAACTGCCCCAACTCAGCAGAATCGACTGCCAACTGAGTGATAGGGTAGCTGAGCCATAAGCTCACTTATTTTTTATACCAAAAATGCCTTATAATGCTCCCATAAAAAGCAGGGATAAGAATGTAATTTTCCAACTTATACCCCATTGTCTATAATAGTGGGGTCATTTTTACAATTGAGGGTTAATCAGTCGGATACAAAAGAATCAGTTCCTTACAGTGCACTCTCTGTCTATCTCCCTCCCCCTCCTATTTTGCACTCTATTTCCTGAGTGTGATTCACGAGACAGATTCATGCTCAACATTAATATTTTAGGACATTTACATATATAACTCTATATTCTTAATATTCGTATCAATTTACGTAGCTCACACCAAAACTTCTATTTTTACACGCAAAACTCAATTCTTTGATGTCACATCAAAAATAACACTAATGGTCACAACCATTTATAGGTAAAGTATTATGAATGTAAATATGAAAATTTTGATGTGAGATCGGTAAATCCATAAAAAATTTAGTGCCGCGTATCTAAATTTCCCTAATATTTTAGGCCTGCAGTTAAATAGATCTCCATTTAATTATCTTTTTTCTTTGTAAATTTAAATTTAAATTAAATCTGGAAGCTTCTCACATTATCATTTTAAGCCTTAGCAAAATGCTTGGTTATTGCAACTTGGAAATTAATATAGATCATAATTAATTTTGAATGTGTCAAAGCCGGGTATTCTAACATATCTAAGAAACCCCAGCATGACTAAAAAAATTCAGACTTTTAACGTATCCAAACAATGGCAAATATTAGCTTGGATTAAGAAGTTTTATGATTTAAGTCATTTTCTCCAAAAAAAAGTAAGTCCTGGACAATTTAAAAATAATTAACAATTAAAATATAAATAATGCTGCTTAATTATTAATAATGAATTACTAATTAGTCATGGAGTGATGAATTTGATACAATAATTAACTTTGTTAAATGCTTAATATTGAGTAATGCGCTTACTTACAGATCTATATTTAGCAGGCGCTTTTATTTGTTTCTTTTGGATTCTGACTTCTGGATTCTTATGCATGTTTCCTTCAATTGTGTCCTTTAGAGACTTGTCTTTTGTTTTCTTGCCATTCCAATTAAATCTTATGCTTAAGGAGTAAATACCCAGCAGTAATTGAATATAATAATTAAATATGAGCCATAGGTGCGTCCTTGTTGAAAATTTTTAAAAACATTCTCATATAACTATTCATATTCATCTCCATATAAGTTCAGATATGTGTAGTCTTGTAAAGGTGAATTCATTTTAGCTAAACCATTATACTGTGCACTCTTAACAATTTTCACTGGGGTCTATGGATATGGGCTCTATATATGGGCGGCACTTCAGTTTTTGTCTCACTGAAAATTATTTTTGCCACTTCCATGCCTTGGCTCTCCTTCGTCCCCTTGATTGAGAAAGAAAATCATTTCAAGTTCTAATGAACCCAAGAGCTATAGAATTAAGTCATATTTTAGCCATATCCCTCAAGGAGAAAGGAAAAAACCTTAGCCTTACAAAGTGACACATAGTTCTAAGAAACTCGTTAAGTGCAAGGCGTCGTAAGTGTACCCCCAAAATGATTATTTTGCATCATCTAGATTATGATGTGTTTCAATTCAAATGGGTTGACCTCTATGACAGGGATATTTATACTTAAGAAGACTTCATTTACTCTAGAATTTGTGTAATCCCTAAGAGGTCGAGGCATGATATATGGCCCATGATTATTGGGTTCCCCCGAGATTTGTGTGTCATTTCTCCAAATGTTTGTTGAAGCCTTTTTGGTTTTCCGATTTTCTTAAAAGTTCTATCCAAATTAGGGTCATAAGGTTGTAGGTCAAAGGATCCAGAACTATGTATACACTAACTTGTTTCAACTAGCAAAGTGACCCTATGCTGAAGAGAATACCACACAATTCAAGTGAAAGCGTAGAATAGCAGGGTAAGCTCTCACACAACTTTGATACAATAATAAAAAAAAAGCCACAATTGTGCAAAAATTAAAAAAACAAGGTACAAGTGCACAGATTTAACAAGTAAATTGAAGGATATTTTTGGATTTGTATAAATAAATACAGAAAAATTAATAACAAAAGATCAAGTCACAGTATAATCTACATTTTCAAATCTAAGACCTAAAAGTTTAGTTAAAATTTCCTAATTGGATTTCACTGTTGCTCCCCGGCAATGACGTCAAAAACTTGACATGCATAAGTTTAGCGAAGCATGGGTGGCTCACACAAGTATACGTGGCGTATCAGTAGTATACATAATAGAGTTCCGTGTGTCAATCCCGTAGAGAACGAGACGATTGTTGTTCCTAGCCAGAATTGTTGAAGTGTTTAAATTTGAATGAAAGTACATAACCTAATTTCAAAATCTAAGTTTTCAAGCAATGAAAGGAAAGAGTTGTTGATTCAAGTATTGTCTCAAAATCTTCTTCTAAGTGGTTATGTAGGGATTCAAGCCCAGAAAGTGATTCAAAAGCAAGTGTCAAACAAGAGAAAGTTCATCCTTATCTTCTTCCGCTAGTCTAAGAAAGATTGACAATTCATTAATTTAGTCCCCTAAGTCAAAGGAAAGGTCCAAGAAAAACTCACTCCCTATTTAATTTGCACTAATTCAAAGATAAGACTTCTATTATGATGAATTTGTGTGGTTAACTTAATGATTCCTCTTAGATTTCTTCCAAAATTTTAAAATCATGATTATTGTTAACAAATTAACTGGCCAAGTTAAATGTCAATAAGCTCTCTAAGTTAATCAAACACCATTGAAAAGTTTACACCAAGAATCACATCTTAATGTCCAATAATCATCTCTACAGTTCCACAACAAAAGAGAACATAAATTCTATTCACTAAGCATGTCAAATTTTTTCAACACAAACATTCTATTAATGGTAGAAATCATATACATGCGTCTCAAAAATTATTTCTTCGAGAAAATAAACAAGTACTCAATATACTTATCTCTTTCAAAACCTGAGCATGCTAATGTAATTACAAGCACTTTTGCACTCTCAAAATCTCCCACTCTCTCTAAAAACTTGCTCCAAAAAGCATTGTTGTTCTTCATGTTTCAAATGGTAGAAAAAAGATCCTCTCTTCTTTGTATCTCGTGTTTTTATACTTTTCTCGGCAAAAAGTATCATTTAAACTATAGAAAACTGTTCAACCTCATGAACTAGCACCTGGGCACGGGTCAATGACGCCTATGTGATGGTCATTAGAGCCTAGGCGTTGTAGTCACAGTGCCTACTTTCAGCCTTCTCGCAAATTTCTAGACTTAGGGCTCTTTCGGTTCCTAGGCAATGCTTTTGGGCACCTAAGCACAGGGTTGTGCACCTGCGTTCAGCTTCTGAGTGCCTACTTTCTAATTCCCTGAATGAATTTATGCACATTGAGCTCTTCTGGGACCCTACTTTCTGCCTTGTGCACTTAGTGATTTTCTTGAGTTTCTTCAGCTTCAATGACTCTAATTTTCTTTATTATGGAAAGCACAACACATATACATTTCAAAAGCATAAAGTAACTTAAAAGCATGTTAAATTAGAACATGAATTAACACATTTTCTATATACATCAGTATGGTCTCGGAGGGTGTTGCACTTGACATAGCCAAATGTATTTTAAATTAGTTAAGCTAGAGATATAAATAAATAGAAAGATTAGAAAAAAATTTGAATAAATACTGGCTTCTATTCCAATAATTATAAACCAAATTTTAACACTTAAACAGGCACATCATTAAGATGTTGTAGCTGAGGAGGATGTCCCACCTAACACAACTTAATGTCTATCTAATGAATAAGATAGAGACGAGCAGATATAAAGGTTGGAGAAAAGAATGAAGTACTAGCATCAACACCTACGGTCAAAAATCAAACACTAACACCAGTATAAGTGTTGAAGTGGAGAAAACCAAAGCTATTCATACAATTGATAATTTAATGATAATAATAGGTAAGAGGGAAGTCTCCAAAAAAAATTTAGAAGTGCCCTTTATTCTAAATAAAGACTTGGAGTCCTCTTTGAGCAACAATTGAAGGAGGCCTTAGCCCATCCTCAAGGTGGTTCATCAATGCCTAAAGGGAGACATTATCCTAAAAAATTTTGTGTGGTACAATAGCCCAAGGGATTTGTACTGCAACCTTTAAAGTATTTGATGGAATTGAGAACCCAAGATAAAATTTGATATATTTTCGGGCTTGTTTTTATAATGCTAAATAAAGTAACTTTTCTGTTAGTTTCTCTGTAGTTTATCTGGGATAGCATTTAACTGGTATGTTGAGTTGTCAAATGGCTCAGTTAAGACATTTTCTAAATTTGAATGGTTGTTTAAAAAAAAGGTTTGTCACAGCTTAACACTGAGAATAAAAATTATAGGTAGTGTATTCCTCACCTAGCTTTTGAATTAAAAAAAGAAAGGAAAAAAAAGAAAAAAAATCCAACCAAATGAAAATAATTATTGTTAAAAATCCATAAATAACCACTTCAATCCTCTATCTCCCTAATTTATCATAAAAAAAGCCTAAAAGAAAGAGAGGATATGGACAACCTCTCCAATGTGTCTACATTTTGTAAAACAAAAATATTAAGTTTATTTTTGAGAATTTTAAAAGGATGAAAGAGCATAAAAATAAATTTTGACAGTTCTAAATTTATTGAAAAAAATATTGGAATTGCAAGTTGAGCTTTATAAATTAAGTTAGTAATTATTGCGAGCTATTATTAAGCATCAAAAGAACTTGGAATGAAGACCACCATGACTTGGAGAACAAAAAATTCAGAGACAATTTTCATTTCTAAGCTCCTAAGAGCTTACTTTTCGTGCTACTACAAGTCCATATGAAGAGTTAGTAATTCAAATGATTAAACAAATATAAGAAGTATTTGAAGCTTCAAGATTCCTTGGCCCTACAAAAAATACAAATAACGTTATAAATGTGCAAAAATGTAGGCTTTATGCATATGAAACAATATTCATTTGCTTTCAATGGCTATAAAAAATAGTGTGCTCTAAAAATTTAATTAGAAAATGTTAGAACAATTTATAAAATAGCTTTGTTTATGAAAAATTAAATTTGGTGGTCTTTTTCTACTACAAAGTGCTTAGGGAAGTTTCCATTAAAAACTTTATTTGACCACTTAGCACATTTGAAAAAAATAATGGGATAATTACATACACAACGCCTTCAAAATATTGTCATTATTAAAAGGGTATTTACATAAATACCACTGAAAAGTTCTTATTTTACATATCCAACTCCCTACAAATACTATTTCCTTATCTAACACTAGGGCTGTAAACGAGCCGAGCCTGACCGAGCTTAGGGTCGGCTCGTGTTCGCCTCGTTCGATACTGGTTCGAGCTCGGAATCGGCTCTTGTTCGAAATGGCTCGTGAAATGTGTGTTCGTGTTCGGCTCAAATTAAATATTCTTGTTCGTGTTCGGCTCGAAATTGGCTCGTGAAAATTAATTGGAAAAAACATATGCATAGTGCGAGATTCGAACCTGGACCAAATGAATGGAAATAAGACGCATAACCATGTTACCACACAAGCAATTATGATTTAAACTTAAATATAAATATATATAACATATTAATATATAAATAATATATATAATAAATTATTATATAAATAATTATATGATTATTTTTTTATTTCGAGTTAAAACGAGCCGAACATGAGCGAACAAAGAGTTGTTTGTGTTCGCCTCGTTTGCAATACGAGCTTAAAAAATTTGTTCGTGTTCGGCTCGTCTACTTAACGAAGTAAACGAGCCGAACACGAGCTACTTCACGAGCCGAACACGAACTGTTCGCGAACAACAAACTTTTTTGACAGCCCTATCTAACACCATTAAAAATACCCCGTGGTTGCTTCATCATCATGAAGGAAGATCACGTGTGAAAAATACCCTCTTCTCTAAACGAAAGCATTTTCCATTCTGAAGTCTTTGTTGTCATTTTCTCGGCCTCATCAAACTGTAGAGAAATTTCTCTTGCCTCAGCCTCATATCCTTGAAAGTCCACCGTTTTGTGTGCTTACTTTTTTACATCTCCTTTGTGGCCCTATGAGTAATTGTGAAGGGCTGAGGTCCACCAAGTGTCAAACTTCTACTAGCCGCTTCACATAAAGTAGAAGATAATGTATAGTCAAAGTCGTTTTCTGCTCAAAGGAATGTGAAAACTAATTATGTCTAAATTGGCACACAAAAAATTTGACGTCTGATAACTAATGATGTGGAGATTGATGCACCAAATACAATGAGGCTAAAGCGCAAGCCAAGAAAAATAAGATTAAAAAGCTTCATAGGGAATACAAAACAAGAGGTAAAGTACAAAATTGTAGTTGATGTGGACTTTGTGAAAGGGTCATCATAAGAGCAAGTGTAAAAATCCCGTGAATGAGGAAAGTGTAATATTGTTTGAAGTTTGGCAGAATTCTCAAAGTTGGCAGAATAGCAATCATAAGCTGCAATTTTGAAAGGCAATTCTAAGCATATAACATTCAATAACTAAATAGAATTTCTATTAAGCACAAATCGTTTAAGCACTGAATGCTAGTTATAAGTTGCACCAATGTAAGTAATGCCTTACATTGGTTTGAAATGTTGTGTGAAAATAATACAGAAGCGTAGAAATTCACACAAGAACAATCAAACACAATGAGATTCAACATTAAGTTGATTTAACTCTGTCCACAACGAGGGAGAGTCCACTAACACCGGATGGGAGAAAGAAGAGTGGCTTGGGGTTACAACTCAACACTACCTCGTTATAACTCTCTCATGAACACTAAGTCTTCTTTTATAGAGGAGGCTTAAAGAATATAGAGAAGGAAAAAAAACAAACCGATTAAAATAAATTCATTATACAACAACATCCATCTCATCTCTTACTTCCAAATAAGTAAGAGATGACCAAATAAGCTTCAAACACCAATTCAGTTGCACCAAGATGGTTGCCTACGTACCGCCCTCTCAAAGGGATCAAGTCTTGTGCATTTCTTCAAAATGCCCACTGGGCAATCAGTCCTAAGCTCGGATGTTCACCAAATTCCTGCAGTATGTGAACTTTTGGACTGGTAGTATCTTTGTGAGAATGTCCGCTAGATTCTTCTTTGTATCTATCTTCTTTAACAGAACATTGTCTTCTTCAATCAAGTCCCGAACAAAATGGTACCTCACATAAATATGCTTGTTACGAGCATGATGAACTAGATTTGTGGCCAAAAATATTGCACTCAAACTATTACAGAGCACTGTTAGAGACTCCTGATCAACTCCCAGTCAACCAATAGGTTCAGCATCCATATTACTTCCTTCATCACCTCTGTAACTCTCATTTACTCTGTCACCTTAGTAGACAAAGAAATAGTAACTGAAGAATTGGACTCCAACTAACTAGAACTCCTATCAATTTGAATAAATAACTAGTTGTATATCTTTGTCTAGCTATATCATCTGCATAGTCTGAGTCACTATAGCCTACACACAAATCTACATTGGATGATTGTCTCCAAATACTAAACCAACATCAACTGTACCCTTTAGATACCTTAGAATGTTCTTCATAGCCCGTCAATGACTCTGTTCTAGATCATGCATAACCTCTCACAACATCAACTACTTGTGTAATGTTTGGTCCAATACAAACCATGATATACATCAGACTACCCAATGCATTAACCTAAGGAGCCAATAGCATCGTTCATTTCTTAATCATCTATAAGTCATTTATCTGAAATCAACTAAATGTAAGATGAAATGGGTAGACTCACTACCTTGCTCGAGTCATCAACTCTAAATTTCTTCAACACCTTTTGAACATAAGCCTCTTGCGAAAGCCAAACATTTCTAGTTGGCATGTCTCTAAAAATCTCCATACCAAGAATTCTACAAGCTTCGCCCAACTTCATTTCAAAATGTTTGGACAGTTGATTCTTCATCCTATCAACCTCAATATGATTGGAAGATACAATCAACATATACAAGCAAGTAAATGGACTTATCATTGGTCAATTTCTTGAAATATGCACAATGAACATACTGGCTCCTTATGTACTTTTTTCCCCATTATGAACTGATCAAAATTTATACCACTGCCATGGTGACTACTTCAACTCATACAAAGACTTGTCTAGTTTGCAAACCACGTCGTTTGATGCACAATATCTAAGCGACTGCAACATGTTGATCTCCTCCTGTAATTCTCCGAGTAGAAATGTAGTCTTCATATAAAGCTGTTCTAAGATCATATCATAATTAGCTACAAGTGCTAAGATAACAAGGATTGAGGGGTGCTTGATCATTGGGGAGAACAATGCATCATAATCAATCCCTTCTCATGTGCATAGCCATTTGCCACTAATCTTATTTTGTATCGCACATCAAGTCTAGGAGATTCTTCATTTTTTGCATACACCTATTTGCTCTTGATGGCTTTCCTTCTTGAAGGAAGCTTTGTCGACCCCAAGTATCATTCTTCAGAAGTCACTCCATCTCTTCATCCATTGTTGATCTTTAAAGATCACAGTCTGGGCTCTCCACCGCTTCTTTGTAGTGGTGAGGAATTTCTGCCTCTATGGCTAAAACTGCAAATGCGATGTGATCCCTTAACCAAGCTGGTTTTGGGACATTCTAGCATCTAGTCCTATTCATTGCAATATATTTCTGAGCAAGAATCTCAATATCGTCATCTTCTTCCACCTTTTTCTTAGCATTATCAATAGATACTTCCTGAGTAGCCACTAAATAAGATATCTGAGTCGAAGTGGATGAACTCTATAGAACAAATGAAGTTGCATCAAACTCTAACTTTTGTTGCATATCTATGGTCCCTGGTTGAACTCTCCACCTTCTTTAAGTCCTGATTTTTCTACAAGCTTGTCTCGTCTAATGTGACATTCTTTCTAATGAAAATCTTCCTTTAACTGATCATATAACTTGAAGCTCTTGACTCCATGCCTGAAGCCAATGAAGATTGTCTTCTTTACTCGTGGTTCTAGTTTATGATTTTGCACATGGTAGTAAAATGGATACCCAAACACTCTCATTTGCTCATAATCTCTAGTAGGATGCCCTAGCCACATCTCTTGTTGGGTCTTTGACCCGACCCGCAATTACGTAGTAATTTAACTTCCAAAAGATGGCCAAAAACTTGACCTGATTTATAAATAGCGGCTAGTGTGCAAAATCTTAAATGATATAAAAATTAAAAAATATTTTACACACTAGTGACACTACGCAAGTATACGTATCGCTTCAAGTAATATAGAGTTTTCTATAAAAACCCCAGTATCGATCCCACGAGAAAGTGAAGTAAAAGGTCTTTAGTCAAATTCTAGTCTACTACAATTACTCCTTAGGTTGGAATGTCGATTAAAATTATGTTTTATCTAGTAACTATTCCTAAATGCAAGTGTTAAATGTAAAGATAGTAACTATATCTAAATGCAAATAACAATTCTAAATATAACCCTTTTTGGATGAGTTGGTTTGGATAATTTGAGATACTAAAAACTACAATTCTTATGTAATGAAATAGATAATGTATAGGAATGAGATGCATTAAATATTGTATGTGTCAAATAGGAACAATCCTATTCTTTACCCTTTGGTCCAAGCATAAAGAACATTGACTAATCCTATGCTTGGTTACTGAATCCGTGGCTAGGCTGGGAGGATACCAACTCTCACTTCGGAGCTCCCACATTCCCCTCGCCTGAGGGCTAACATCTCCGCTTCAGCACCCAAACGATAGAACCGAATCGAGGATTTTAGCTTCGTCACTCTAAAATCTCCAATTCTACGCCCGATTAATATTATTTCCCTATTTATTTGCATTCAATTCCCATGAACTTCACCATCCATGGAATTTGAATGTGGTTCCACTTTGTTGAAAATTACATATGCCCATTCGGGACTTAACGCAATTACAACAAATTTTAACACTACAATGGGCACTTATTGCAATGTAAATGAAGTGCAAGTAAAAATCATCACATTTATAATTAAAACATCTTTTAGCAACCATCCCAATATACTAATCATTAATCCTACTCATTGCAAAAGAAAAGTAAAATGAAAAAAATGACATAATCTTCTCATGCCACTATTTCCAAGAAGAAGAAAGAGTAAGAGAGATGCGTCACAAAGCACGAAGAAAACACAACAGAAACTTCATTTAACCAAAGCAAATCCACTAGGTAATTGTTTACAAAATTATAAGATAATGAAGAACAATACTTAGCTTTTTCCCTTTGAAAGAAGAACGAAGATCTCTCCAACAAAGTCTCCCATCGATCCATGCAATGCTAGCGAAATCTCTTACAAATTCTCGCAAAATCTTCTCTCCAATTTCTCCAAAAGGGTAGAAATCTACATTTCTACTCTTAATCTAAGAATCCTAAACATTCCTCTCTTTTTTTCTCTAATTTTCTCTATTGTTTCTCTCACTTATTCTAACATATATTCGCCATTTTAAAGAGTATGGACGAAGTTTGAAGAGTTTCCATAAGCACTCCTTCGAAAAAGCGTCCAAATACGTCGAATTTCGGCCCAAAACAGCCACAAATCGGTCTAGAACCTTCCCGGCCGCCGTCGGTGGGTTCGAGCTCGCTGTCGGCGAGCTTTTCGGCCATTTTTTCAATGGTCTCGAGAAAATCTCGTCGTCGGCGAGATCGATCTCTCCTTCGGCGAGCAGGCTGCTGCGAGGCTCCACCGTTTCGCTCCGTTTGGCTCTGTTTTAGCTCCGTTTAGCCCCATTTCAGTTGCGTTGTGTTCATAACAGATAGCCCTACAAAATAAGCATAAAAACAACCTTTCTTTAAAGTGTAATCTCATTCAAAAATATGTATGAAGTATAAAAGAGATTAAGCATCAAAAGACTTATCGAAAGGTGTCAGGGCGAAATTTCATTTCTTGCTCGTTTTTGCTCCAAATTGCACTGTTTTTGCTTCCTTTTGCTTCAATCACCATTTCTTGTACCTAAAAGAAAAAAAAAATATACAAAATACCTTCCTTTAAAGTGTAATATCATCAAAAATGATTAAAATGATATAGCAAAAAACGTATATATTTTAGGCGTGTCAGTCTTCTTCTCAATAGATATAGAAGACGGGTGGTTCATCAAATGATAGGCATATTTTATGGCCTTGGTTTAATATATTCTATCCAACACAACATTGCATAACATACACAAAACATTCTTCACTAGAGTTTGATTCATCCTTTCTATGACCCCGTTTTGCTTGGGTGTCTCTCAAACAGCGAAGGGTGCTCTATCCCAGCTCTTTGACACTCTAGCAAGAATGCATCTAGTGTATTTACTCCCATTGTCTGATTTTATTCACATTATCTTTTTATCGGTCTGAGTCTCAATCCATTTCTTCAAAGTTATGAAAATCTCTAGCACATTGCTTTTGCGCTACATGATGTACACATACACATACCTTGAGTAATCATTAATAAAAGATATAAATTGTCTCTGCATGTTAAATGATGATGCCTTCATTGGGCCTAAAACATTTGTGTGAACATACTCCAAAATACCTTTTGTATTGTGCATGAAGATCCTAAAAGATATCAGTGTCTTCTTACCAAATACATAGCTCGCTCCACTAAACAATCATTTCACCACCAGTTTGAGTGAAACCTCTTCAATATGAGCTTACCACATAACACCTGCCTCAATAATTACTCTGTATCCCTTGGACTCTAAAGCTTCATCTAATAGAAATTCTTCATGATATCTGGAATATGTTTAACATAAGTTAGCTCCCTCACATTACTATCATGCATCTTGATAAGGATACTTCTTACACTAATAGAGCAACAAGCTTGATCGTTATCCATAGTCACTACACCGCTATCTAACTCCTTGTACATACATAACCACTTCTGATGAGGACAAACGAGATAAGTATCACTTGTATCCAGAATCTAATTGAATCACCTGTAAACAAAATGTGAAAAACTTCAGATAAAGATACATCTGAATCCGCCTCTTCACATCTTTCCACACTAATATTGGTTTTCACCCCATATGTAATGTCTTTTCTCTTCTTCTTTACTTTCGAACAATCTTTTTTCTAATGATTGGTCTCTAAAAAGAAAGCTCATCTATTCTTCTTAAGACTATGCCCACGAGATTTGCCTCGCTTTTGAAAAGTGTTGCCGCTGCCACATTTCTTTGCTCAATTCTTTTTCTTCTTAGATTTGTCATGTTAAAGTGTAAGTGTCTCAACTGAATCCATCATTGCGGACTCATATCCATTCGATGGAACTCATGATTCAATAATTTCGCAATAACTTCACGATAATTCAAGACCTTCTTCACTTGAATGAGTATCATAGTGAAGTTTTAGTAGTCATTCAGAAGAGAATTCAACATAAGAAGCAGTTTTGTGAAATCATTTAAATACTCATTAATAGTAACTCCCATCTCATTTCAAATTTATAGAGTTGATGCTTCATATGGAGATGTTTATCTACACTCTTCATGAGATATTTGTTCTCTATTATGCTCCACAATTTTCCTGCGGAAGTCTCCATCATCACTTAATATTTAATCTTCTGGGTAAAATAATTTTTCTCTAACATCTCTTCAGAACATTCACGTTCATCTTCAACTAAGCTCTCTCCAACATCTCCTTAGAACATTCCTTGCTATCCAAAACTTCCTCTATGTTCAGAAAACACAACGCATTCATCACCTCACATCGTCACTTGTCAAATTTCTTTTTACCATTAATTTTCTTCACAGCGATTTTGACGAGCTATGTAACTACTTGATGAATTGATTTTTTCACTGTCAAAGTGGAAGTTAAAGAACCTAATATCTTAATATAGTTTAGTGATGAAAAAATTTTAAAAAAAATCTTTTTTTCAACTTTTTTTATGAAATTATCTTTCCAATAAAAAAAATTTCCTTACAAATTTTTTTCTTTGTTTGTGGGCTATTCACGCATGACTTTTTCCCAAAATCACCGGAGGCATATTTTCAAAATTTGCTTTTCCATTTTAAAAGTTCCCCATTGAAAACTTTCTACCTTCCAAAAAAAAAACTTTCCTAAAAACGACTGAAGGTTTTGGGAATAAGCAAAAGAAAAAGGAATAAAGAAAGTTGCAGCCAGTCTTGGAACAAGGAAAGCTTCTTCCCGGTTTTGGAAAGCTGCGCCTGTCGACGTGAAAATGAATCTAAGCCACTGGCCGGCCTGAGCTCACTGAACGCCTGCCAGAATTGAGCTCACCACACGCTCGACTGCTGCCCTTGCCGGAACTCACGACCGACCGCCGCAGGAACTGCCGCCTATGCCGTCGATACTGCTGCACTCGCAAAAATCTCCAGCAAAGCCGGATTAGCTCGCCCAACGTCGAGGCGTGATTAAGGGTCTGTTTGGTTTGGCTGTAACTTTTCAGCTTTGCAGCTACATCTTCGCTACCCTAGGAAGCATAATGCGTGTAATTTCGATCTGTTTGTTGACAGTAATAGGAAAACAACATGCGATGCAATTTTTTCGTAAAATTGATCGAGCGCCCTCGTTTATTAAAACTGTTTGAAAATTTTGATTTATTTATATGATATACAGGATTTGCAAATGCAATTTTTTTTTAAATTTTATGTTTTAAATATTCCAACTAATAAATATAATTTTTTTTAAAAAAAAATTAAGTGTCATTTGTGGTTAAATATATTGTTCAAATTAATAAAATGAAATATTTAGAAGCTTTATGTTGGTTAAAGATATTTAGAAGCTTTATATCTACATATTTTTATATATCTATATATTTTAAAAGTATTAAAATTTTTTATATCTATAAAAGGAAGTCTTTATGTACATATTTTTATATATCTATATATATATATTAAGAGTATTAAAAGTTGTTGAGTTTTAAATCATCTAATTGCACAAGATTTGAAATGAAAAAACATCAAGATAACGATTGCATATCTCAAAAAAGTCATAAAGTTCTATAGATGAACATAGAGTCCTCTCAAGCACGTGTTAGTAGCAGTATAGTGAAAAAAAATTGTAGGACTATTACAGAAACAATTAACACGATAATAATGTTCACTTTAGTTTTCAGTTGTTGTAGCTCCCGTGTCACACCTTCTTTTGGTGAAGCCGTCCACTCCCTAGCATCGAACTCCTGAGAATCCGGTAAACTGTCTGCCCATTAGAAGAAACCGCATTGCTCTGGAATGTTCCGATGACAGATATAAAACTTTCGGCGAAAGTTGTGCGGCTGTCGTGATGCCAAAAGAGATGTCTGGAGGCCACAGTGACATAGCACTCGGTGAGAGGTAGCCGACATACTGGAGCTCATGTCTTCCTGAAATGCAAGCAGATACGTGAAAATAATACTTTCTTGTAATATTAGGAAACTTAGCAAGGTACGTGAAAAAAATATCTACTTTTTATATTACAAAGGAACTTACCATGCGGTGGGTGAGGAAAATTGTACTCCGGATTTCTCGTTGCAATTTTAAAAACCCTACTATCATATGTGCTGCCCTCCCATCCAGCCAATACAAATGTAAAACACATGTTGAAATCACAAACCACCATTATATTTTAAGTTGTCCTCCCAGAACGACCATAAATGTA
Source organism: Papilionanthe hookeriana x Papilionanthe teres (assembly GCA_022702705.1). Classification (NCBI taxonomy): domain Eukaryota; kingdom Viridiplantae; phylum Streptophyta; class Magnoliopsida; order Asparagales; family Orchidaceae; genus Papilionanthe; species Papilionanthe hookeriana x Papilionanthe teres. Next base: position 103,045,536 of record CM040425.1, read on the forward strand.
ACTTTCTCGTTAGCCGACACTACAGCATGAACGTGCATTCCATCGATTGCGTCGATGCAACCCTTTAGAAACAACAAAAATCATTTCAATATGCAATCAATTAATATGTAGTTGCAGTATAGAAGTGTACCTTAAAATATGACATATATCGGTCATTATTGCAAATTTCTACTAGCGTCCTTGCAAAAGTTAGATCAGTTGGTTTTATTACGGCTTGTGCTAGACTGACAAGAGAACTCAAACCAATTGAGAAATATCTGCTTATTGTTTCGGACAAATGTTGGAAGCATTCCATGGCTTCCCGCATTGACTTGTTCTGTGATAGTATGTAAAGTGTTATGCCTAATACTTCACGACTGTTGTCCGAGAAGACCCGTGAAGTCCATGAGATGTTGTTAGATCTATTAAAAGATCACTGAAAACTTCATGGGACATGTGGAAGATGTTTCAAAATCTCATTGGGTGTCCTGAAATCATTTCTCCCATCCATTTGTCCCCAATCTGAGATGATGTGTAACAAGGCTCGCGATCGACGTACGTATTATAGTATTGCACCAGTATATTTACCGCTGCATTTCGCCGTCGGCGTCGGACTTCCTCTGGGTCCATGATGATATAAACTGTACCTTTTAATTAAACCAAATTAAGGTCTTTAGAAATCATAAATGGACTAAAAGAAGCACATGAATAAATTATATTTGGAGAAGAAATAACTTAAACATCAGTTCAATCTAATAAAACTTGTCCAAACAAATACATGACTGGCAGCAGTACTAATAGATGCAATAAATTTAAGTAGTTCGAGATAAAATCAGACGGTGCGATGGTTATAATAATAGCGTATGTATTCTAATCTTCGCTCTTTGCTCAATGCAGTAAAGAAGTCTCGATGTATAGAATCACGGAAGAGGTTGACAGCAAAGTAGAAAAGATCATGATCCCCTGTAAAGTCTGGGTCGTCCTCAAGAAGCATAACAACCTCATGAACATTGCTTTTTTTTAACTCTATGCAGGGCATTATTAGATGAGTCCACTAGGTATGAGAGTTGTACTCTCATAGATCCAGCAGCACTCTTTCTCTTTCTTTCGTTCCGGGGGCGCTTCGTACGGTTTGTTGACTGGATTTCAGTTTGCTCGTACATGCAGATTTCTGCTGAATCGATTGATAGTTCTACGACCACATGTTCCATGGTTGTTTCAAAAATTGTTTGGCTCGGGGCAGCTGAATATTTCCCTGTAGCTACCACCCCACCAAACATCCTATCGAGCTTGTCCTCCAACTCCGGCTCTATCCCAGTGAATTTAAACTTCTTCGCCGAAGGAAAAATCTATAAAAGATAATGAAATCTTATTAGAAATTAAAAAAATAACATTGCATAACATTACAAATATTAATTCAATAATATCTTACCGCAAGCCTTTCGATCCACCATGCTTCTGAAGCAGCAATTGTTCGCTTCACCGGATCCCATCCCAAGCCAGTCGATCCTTGTTTTAAATCATTCCAAAGGTTCCACTCTTTCTTGAGTTGGTCCCATTTATTTTTTAGCTGGAGCCTCTCATAATTCCTGCTTGTGACCTCCTTAAACTTTGTAACAATGTTTTGCCAACCTTCTTTGTTGAAAAAAGAATTTGGCATATTCCCCTTCTCGACTTCCGTTATGCATAGATCGAAGAATATAATTTTTATATCCTTCTCCCAAAGTGCAGGAGTAGCAACTTCTTTGTTCTTATTAGCCATACTATGAATAGGAGAAATATTAGAAATATATTTACTTATATTAGCATGGAGAGATAAATACAAATCATCCAATTCCAATCCGCACCAAATACTACAAGTGATGAATACCCATTGCAAACAATAAACCAAATATGCTATATAAACACAAGGGAGCACATCAATTTACGTGATTCGGTCAGATTGACCTACGTCCACCGGAAAGGAATAATATATTTTCATTTATGAAATTGTGGAACATTTACATAGCTTAAAGGTTACATGAATACCCAACTTTGATGAACTTAATTCTAAACAATTTTATTAAAGCACTAAACAGGAAGATACAATGATTTGATTCACCTCCTTAAACTTTGTAAACGAAGCTCGCAGCAGAAACAGGAAGTGCCAGAACTACAGCAGAAACAGGAAGGTAAACTACTTTTGGACATCAAATGCTTACTGAGCTAAGAACAAAGGCCATCTCAAAGTAACTAGATGGTATCCAAGTAAAGGTAGAGAAATCAGGTGGTATGTTTGTAAACCAGCTCAAAGGCATATCAAGGTTAATATCAATGTTATAAAGAATGGTATTATAATCCAAAACCCTTCTTCATTTCACTGAAATTGAATCAATGCCTTTGTAGAAGTATTATAATGGTATTATAACCGTTTGCAGTTGTTGAAGTAATTAAAATGCGTTTTCCTTTCACAAATATAAAAACTGGTTCAAATTCAACCCAACAAGTTAGATCCTAATGTTTACCTGTATATATATAGACTAGATAATCAATTAAAAGCTGAACTGGCCAGTTGAACATTCAGCCCAACAAGTTAGATCCCAATGTTTTCCTATATATATAGACTGTTTTAAATTCAGCCCAACAGACGAAGCAGTTTAAAAGCTGAACTGGCTAGTTGAACAAGAAATGAAACAAAAGCAAGCAATGAAACCATATGCTCCCTGAAAGGTAAGCCAAAGCCATTAAAAATTATCATTTCTCCCAAATTTATGTAAAAGAGAAGCTAATGAAAGATGTTGTCCCCTGCCAAGGTGAAAGGAGAAAAAACTGTGTGGTACATAATAGATCCATACACAAGATAGATCCCAATATTTACATGCACATGTCTCAAACTAAAATTTGTATGTACAACACCCATAGAGAGTGTTTAAAGACCTATAACATAATGACACCTAAAATATACCATTGTTATATTGCCTACAGATGAATAATTTTGAAGTAAACATGAGCTCAGCTCAAAATATTTGAGGCAACATGACTTCTCACATGCCAAACATGACTAATCAATGGCTAAAAATGCTACACATGACTTCTCCTATAGCATTACAGCCATGTAGCGTAAAGAATATATACACAATCGAGAACATGTGTTATAGAAATGTAAATAGCTAAGTACTGATGCGAGGGTTGTATGTAAAGCCAAAAAAATGCCAACAAAAGCCATGAAATTCTAAATTTAGTCCTACGCAGAGAGGGAATTGCAACATCTGGATCACTACATGCCTTAGCAACATTAGCATCGTTAACAATTCCATATGCCAATAATGGTGCAGCAAGAATCCATTTGGTACAATGTCGCCAAACATTGCACCAAAATAACCAAACTCAGCTACTTTTGAATCAAAAAATTAAAAATAACCAAACTCAACTAAGCTTCACACTGCATCAAGTTGTTCTGCAACCCCACTTTAGCAAATTATGGGATGCCAAAGTTAAAGCAATAGTAGGAAACAAACCAATGCTAAAGCAATACTCGGATTACCAAAATCGGCTACCAATTCATCTTTGAAATTACGTGATGCCAAAAAAGTCATTTGAGGATGCTACGAAAAACTATTTCATGCTTTCAACTAGTCCAGATCCAAGAAATATTGGAAGATGGAGATGAAAGGAAGGAGAAAGAGAGGAGAGGAGTAGGGGGCCTCAGGAGAGAAGGTTAGCAGTTAGATCGAAGATATCAGTTACATGGATTTGATCATTTTTTCGGCCGAGGAAGAAGAGACGCAGCGACACTGGAGAAGTTCTAGGGCAGAAAAGAAGAAGAGGAGTTCGAGTGTGCAAAAGAGAGAGCGAGGGCAAGCCTAGGAAAATCGGGTGTTAAAGCAGAGTGAAAGTTGGGGCCGCGGGGTTTATCCCGCGACCCGCTTTCTTCTTGCTTAGCGACAGGTTGTCGCGAATTAGCGCCGAGGGTGTCACGCTGTGCCAAAAAAAAGAGGTGTGTCGCTACGTCGCACCCGAAAAATCTGAACCAAACGCACCCTAAGGTCTGTTTGGGGGCAGTTGTAGCTTATTGAATAATCTACTGATAAGCTGATTAAAAATAATATGCTGATGAACTTGGTGCGGTGGTTATTACAAAATTTTATTTTTTGGAAAAGTCATAGCGTAGCCAGAAAACCGCCACCACGCCTAGATAGGTGTCGTGTGAAAAAATTATTTTCTACATTTTGAAAATGCATAAGCTGTCAAAATGCAGTTTACCTAAACATGTCATGTGCGTTTTCAAAACGCCACCACACCAAATAAACTGCCTTAAACAGACCCTAAATTGTTGTTGTCAAACTCTCGAACCAAAAATCACACGTTGTGATACTACTTATTATGTAAAGCTAATATGAAAGCAGAAAAATTTGAACAATCAAACACAAAAAAATTTACGTGGTTCATCGTTAAATTTATTCGCAGACATCCAACGAGAATGAAAATTCCACTAGCATCAAATATGAGAAAGAAAAACGAATTAGAGTTGTAACTCAACATTTTCTAATATTAATTTATCATAAAGACAAAATCTTCTTTTAAAGAGAAAATTATTTCATATGAACAACGTACGCAGCGCTGCGTACGAAATCCGCAAATAACAACCAAATAACCATCGAATAACCCATAATAATTCTGTAAATAACATTAAAATGAAACAACAGAGGTTATTGGAAACTTATTAAGAAGTTATTGCAATGTTAATTGAGTAATAACCTCCCATTAACATCACAATATCTCGAATAACAGATAAAAAATATAAAAGTGAAACCGCGGAGGTTATTGGGCCTTTATTAGGAGGATATTCGCTAGTTATTCGAAATAATACCGTAATAACCTGCTAGTAACCTCCCGAGAATCCTGAAATACACATCACGAAGGTTATTCGCTGGTTATTCGGTGGTTATTTTGTATTCCATACGCAATGCTGCATACATAGTCCGTATGGAATAATTTTCCCTTTTAAAGAGAATGCTTAAAGCATATAAAGAAAGAAAAAAAAACAAAACAATTAAAATAAAACCATTAAATACAACATGACCTTCTAAGAGTAAATTTAGGTTTATATTTTGCATAAAATGCTTAATTACATGAAGCCAAATTTACAAAATGAAGTAATGAGCCAATAATTCATTTCAATATAATAAACATAAATCAATTTTCAAACACTTGAATGCTTTAAGTAACATCATTTTTTTACACAATTTTTTTTTAACGATTAAAATCAACATTTGACTAAACTTTAAATTGTGTCACTATCTTAAACAACAAGTACTACATTGACAGTTACAAACTCAAAGTATTAGAGACAACATAGATAACATAAACATATATAGAATATATCAGCGTTAAAATGGCTCCTATCAAAATCTTCAACTTAATGGAAAAAAAACTCAGCATTTTTTTTTGACCATCTCATTTTGAGATTATAACTGACTTAAGATGGCATGTATCTATTGTTCAACATCGTCCAACCACTTGAAATGTCCACAAGCATGTGTGGGCGTTCTTAAAACTTTTTTCCTCTATTTTCTCCCCGATGACAGCTGAAAATAATGTATTAAGAGTTGTATTAAAACTTTTTTCCTACTATGTTAAGAAATACACTTTATAGTTAATGACTATAGGGTTTATGGAGACTATTCCCGCCAGATTATATGCAGTCCCACAAAAAATCTCTTCACTCGGTCTCGCCATTTTGTCTCACACGAATACGAGTTTAGCGAACTTGCTTTCCCTATTTAGCATCTGAAGTTTCTTATAAAAAGCCAAAAATAAAAGCACAAGATATGTCATCTGCTGGAAAGGGAAAAAGAAAAGAAAAAATTGGTTTTGTTTTCTCCCTTGGATTTTCTGCTGGGAGGCTTACGGGATTCCCTTTTTTTTTCTTTTCGATCGAAACTCTTTTGGTAGAGAAAGAGAGAAGGAGATGAGAGAGGAAGAGAGAGAGGAAGGGAGAGCGAGAAAGAAGCTTGAAGTTCTTATTCATTTCTTCTTCTTTCCCTGTTGGCTTCTTCTTAGTGTGACTCTCAGTTTAGAGAGAGAGAGAAGGGGAGGGGAGAGAGAGAGAGAGAGAGCTTTCTTATAAACGTCGAGGTGATCAATGAGTTAAACCTCAAACAATAATAAAATCCTTTGCAGCTTAGTGAACGTAGGTAATTTTTTGAAACACGTAAATCTATGTGCCTATTGTTTCTGCTATTTCTGTGATTTTTCGTGATCCGATTTTTTGTGTTATTGTTGTCATTTTTCACAACAACTGGTATCAAAGTTGTGGTTTCCGTTTTATGAAAGAACGATGGGAAGAGATGAAATGATGGAACGGGGATCAAGAATTTTAATGGCACAAATTTTGGTTACTGGAGAATGCAAATAGATGACTACCTCTATGAGAAGAAACTTCACCTGACATTACTAAGAAACAAGTCGGAAAAGATGGACGAGGCAGAATGAAATATGTTGGATCGACTGGTTCTGAAGGTTGTTTGATTAACAAATTCGAGATCTGTTGCTTACAACATCATCAATGACAAGACTACTGCAGATCTCATGATGACTTTATCAGGTAAGTATGAAAAGCCATCGGCGAATAAATAAGATGCACTTAATGAAAAAATTATTTAACTTAAAGATGGTGGAAGATGTGTCTGTTGCTCAAAATCAGAATGATTTCAATACCAACACAAATCAATTGTCGTCTGTGGAAATTAATTTTGACGATGAGATACATGCGCTGATATTGTTGGCTTCATTGTCAAATAGCTGAGATATCATGAAAATGATAGGTAGCAGTTCTTTAGGTAAATCTAAACTAAAAAATGAAGATATTCGTGATTTGATTTTGACTGAGAATGTGCGCAGAAAAGATTCTAGCAAGACCTCCTGTTCGAGCTCAGCACTGAATGTTGCTCTAGAGAAAGATCACAGGACAAAAACTCAAACAGAGGAAGATCAAAATCAAAGCTTGGTCAGCAAACAGCTTACTGAAATTGTGGAAAAATTGGCCACATAAAAGGAACTACATGAATCCCAGGAAGAAGGAGAATGATAACGTTAATTTTGCAAATGAAGAAATACAGGATGTGCTATTGCTGACAGTATACAATTTTGTTGATGACTAGATACTGGATTTAGGAGCTTCCTTTCATACATCTTCCCACTGGGAATTGATGCGAAATTATGTGGCACGTGATTTTGAGAAGATATATTTGGCAATGGAAAATCTCTGAACGTGGTGGGGATGGGAAACATTGATATTGCACTCCCTAACAAGAGCAAATGAACTTTGCAAAAGGTCAGACACATTATTGAGTTAAAGAAAACCTCATTTTTGTTGGGCAGCTCAACGAGGGTGGTCGTTCAGTAGTGTTCTCAGGTAGCACTTGGAAGATTACCAAAGGAGCATTTGTACTGGCTCGGGGCAAGAAAACAGACACACTATATATGACAAAAAGTTTACTCAACACAGTTTCTACTACAATTACAGAGAGCACGACAGATATGCGACATTGTAGGCTTGGTCACAAGAGTCAAAGCTATAAAGAAATCTTGTAAAATGAAAAATTCGAGCAAGTGGGGGAGCTGGCCAAGAAGGAGGAGATGGATTTCATGCCAGAGAATCCACCAGGGAAGATGACATTGCATAACAAGTGAGTGTACCAGGTAAATATTGAGCTTGATGGCAGGAAAATGTATAAGATGGACTTGGTGAAAAAGGCCTTCTGCAAAGGTAGGATATTGCCCATGCAGAGAGAGTTGTAAGCAAATATAAGAGTAACCTAGGAAAGAGCTTGGAGGTACAAGACTATGTTGACGGTGATATGTGAATTAAGAATGTTACTTTTGAGAAACTAAAGTTGTGCTTGAAGATAGGGGCTATGAGTTGCAGAGGGGGAGGATATCATGTTGAAGGAAAGGCGACACCGCTAGTGGATGGTGCAACCAGTTTTCCAGTCTCAAAGTGGGAGAACTGTAGGGTTTATGGAGACTGTTCCAGCCAAATTATACACGGTCTCGCCAAAAATCTCTTCACGCGGTCCCATCATTTGGTCTTATGCAGATACACTTTTGGCCAACTTGCTTTCCCTGTTTAGCACCTGGAGTTTCTTATAAAAAGCCAAAAACAAAAGCACAAGATATACCATCGGTTGGAAAAGGGAAAAATAAAAGAAAAAGCTGCTTTTATTTTCTCCCTTGGAATTTTCTGCTAGGTAGCTTACGGGATCTCCTTTTTTTTTTCAGCTGGAACTCTTTTAGTAGAGAAATAGATAAGGTGAGGAGAGAGGAAGAGAGAGAGAGGAATGGAGGGAGAGAAAGAAGCTTGAAGTTCTTATTCCTTTCTTCTTCTTCTTCGGCTGTTGGCTTCTTCTTGGTGTGACTCTCGGTTTAGAGAGGCAGAAGGGGAGGATAGAGAGAGGGAGAGAGAAAGAGTGCTTTCTTATAAACATCGATGTGATCGACGGGTATAATTCTCAATAATAATAAAATCCTCTGTAGCTCTATGAATATAGACAGTGTGTCGAACCACGTAAATCTACATGTCTGTTGTTCTGTGATTTGTCTCGATCTATTTTTTTCGCGTTATTGCCGTCTTTTTTCCACAACAAGACGTAGAGTTCATCATTGATAATTAAATGAGTATGAATTACATTTGTTCAAATAAAAAAAAATAACAAAATAAACATTAAAGAAATAGAAGTACAGTCCTCTAAAATTTTAAATTGAATACTCAAAATTAAGTTGAAGGGGGATTCTCATACATATGTATTCTAGTCATTTAGACTTAGATATGAAAATAAGATATTATTGAGTGGTATGTATGAAAATCACCCAAGAAATAAAAACTGAAATAAAATTATCAAAATAATAGTTGCAATAAAAAAATCCAATATATTAATAACCAAATAACAAAATCATGATACATAATGTCTAAGTAGGATAAACTAAAGTTAAAACCACATTTAGCGCAAAGTCGAGATTTGTAGTTATTAGATTTTTTTCAACAACGTGTCTATGTCTCTGGATATACCACATTTAAAACTCTAGTTTCATGAAGTGTGAATGTATCTTTTTTGTGTGCAAGTAAAAAGTGGCCTTTTTAACAGCTTAATAAAGGAATTTTATGAAGAAATTTTAGAAGCATAAAATAATAACTCTCTTGAGGTCAATAAGTAGCTGAATGATAGGAAACGATCCATGGTTTGATACATGCATACTCATAGCTTTATGATGGATGAAGCGGTAAGCTTTAAAGGAGTGATACTCTATATGAAATGGTCAAGATGGTGGTTGCTTGGGATGTCCTTTAGCTAGGCGTTTGGCACCTATTAGCTACTCATATTGGCTTGAAGAAGTTTGACGATGTTCTTGCATGGAGAGGAAGGAGGAAGAGGGGTTCCGGTCGCCAGTGTGCATGGGCTATCAGAGAAAGCAAAAGTGTCTTGAATTGGGTGTTGGTGTGAAGGGGTGCGAGCCAGGCTTCTGACATGCACACTTGATCAAGGGACATGAAGTTGAGCGGGAGAAATTTTCTCTATTGTTTAATGAGTTTGTAGACATGACAACAGAAAACAAGGGATTTTTGTGTGCTATGAAACAACCATGGGGTTCGATGAGGTAATGAAGTTGGCATGGTATTTTGAATGTTTTATAAAATGTAAGTGTTAGGTGAATAAATAATAGTTTAAGGGTGCCAGATGTGTAAAATGAGAAGGTTTTCGTGTTATGTATGTACATTCCCTATTGTAAAGTTAGTGCTAATATGACATTTAAACCGATGCATTTATGTTTGGCAAAATCAAACAAGTGAGAATTCACTAATGAAAAATATGGCATTGGGCTTTATCGTTAATTTTGTTTCTTCCGGGTGAAAATTTAAAAAATGTATGAATAAGGATGCTATATATATATATATATATATATATATATATATATATATATATATATATATATATATATATATATATATATATATATATATATATAGTGTATATATATATATATATATATATATATATATATATAGTGTTATATGCGTAGTTCCAGCAAAGGAAATTTTAGTTCTGCCAAAAATAAAAGAAGCAGCACTTTAAGGAAATTTTAGTTCTGCCAAAAATAAAAAAATAAAAGAAGCAGCACTTTAAGGAAATTTTAGTTCTGCCAAAAATAAAAGAAGCAGCACTAATAAAAAGTGCTGCTGAATCCCTAGCACCCAGTCCAATGAGCTTTTCGGTTAAGACCTCCAAGGCATCATGACCCCATTTGTCCGCTCCAGTAGGGAGCTCACCCGCTGGTTCTCTAGCCGGGCGTTCGATCCACCGCCGGCGAATCTTCGCCGCCGTGTCGTTGTCACCGGACTGGGGATGGTCACACCACTAGGATGTGGGGTGGAGACCACGTGGAGGCGGCTCTTGGAGGGTTGCTGCGGCGTTCGAGAGCTATCACCGGCTGATCTCAGGATGGAAGGTTTCGATGAGGCCACTGTGATGCACACATACGAGCAATTGGCGTCCAAGGTTGTTGCCGCAGTTCCCTGTGGCAAGGACGAAGGTGAGTTCGACGAAGAGAGGTGGCTTCACGCAAAGGTAACGTAAACTAAAATTAGTAATTAAAAGTTGGGTCTTTGAAGATTGTCTTCCAACATTCTATTGTTTATAGATTGTTCATTGAAAAACAGTTGTAAATTTTTCTTTTGATATGTGTCAGAACATTCACGGGGTAGAATAATGAATTATGATTTTAGTATTGCATGAAAATCCATCGCACTTGAATAATTAAAGAGAAGTAGGAGTAGATACCTGACTTTTTACGTGAAAACCTTAAACAACTTAAAAATCAGAGGGTCTTACGCAGTTGAAGTAATTCTCTGTGAATGACGAGTACACATGTTCACTCTTCATAGAGTTATAAAGTCGATCATTGTAAATGTAAAATTGTGGTTTATTGATAATAGCCATAGTTTAACAGTAATGAATGTAGTTCTCGGTGATAGCAGACTGTAAGGGTCGTAGATTGCTATGGAGGCAATAGTCTGTTATGAATGCCGTAGACGGTGGCTGAGTGCCAACTTGTCGTATTGACCATAGTTGAAAGACATGGCAATAATTAACCATGTGGACCGCGGATGATTACTTCAGGAGCGTCGGTTGGCTACAAAGTTTGTAGTAGAAAACTGCATGAGCTGTGAGCAACGTTGGTCGTGGTTGGTCACATAAGCCATAATGGTAAGTTGTGATGACATCTGCAAGCCGCAGAGGCCATACTTGGAAGCTGCATGAGCTGTACGCCACATAGGGTGTAATTAGACACTTAGGCTGTAGTTGTGAGTTGCGACAATGTTTGTAGGCCATAGGGCCAAAGTTGGAGCTGCATGAGGTGTGAGTCACCTATGTTGTATTTGGTCACATAGGTCATAACAATGAGCTGTGATGACGCCCATAGGTTATAGAGTCCGGAGTCGGGAATTGAATGAGCAATAAGCCACATTACTGTGATGGTGTCCGTAGTCTGTAGAGGCCAGGGTCAGGAGCTGTACGAGCTATGAGCCACGCAGACCATAGTTGGTCATGTAAACCGTAGTGGTGAGTTGTGGTGATGTCTGTTGGCCGTAGAGATAGGTTTCGGGAGTTGCGCAAGCTGTGAGCCACGTAGGTTGTAGATGGTCACGTATGCCATAATGGTGAGTTGTGATAACTTTGGTAGATTGCAGAGGCTGGAGTTAGGAGCTGCACGAGTTGTGAGTCACGTAGGCATAGTTGGTCTAAGTGTTGAGTCGCGATGATGTCCGCAGTAGGCTAGAGGCCGAGTTGGGAGCCGCATGAGTTGGAAGCCGCATTGATCATAGTTGATCACATAAGCTGTAGTGGTGAGCTTGATGATTTTCGTAGGCCGCAGGGGTCAGAGTTGGGAGCTGCGCGAGTTGTGAGCCACGTAGGCCATAATAGTGAGTTGGGATAATACTTGTAGGCCCTAGGGGCCAGAGTCGGGAGCTGATGAGCTGTGAGCCACGTAGATTGTAGTTAGTCACATAGGTCGTAGTGATGGTTTGTGATGACGTCGGTAGGCTGCAAGGACGGGAGTTGGGAGCTGCGCGAGCTATGCTACGTAGGCCATAGTTGGTTACATATATCGTAGTCGTTAGCTGTGATAATGTTCGTAGATTATAGAGGCCGAAATCGATAGTTGCTCGAGCTATGAACCACCTAGGCGGATTTGGTCACGGAGATTGTAGTGGTGAGCTATGATGACGTCTGTAGGTCACATGGGCTAGAGTCAGGAGCTGCACGAGATGCGAACCACGTAAATCATCGTTGGGTCACTTGGGTCGTAATGGTGGGTTGCAAGGAGAGCTTTAAATTTACAGAGAAAATTGTCGTCTTTGGGGTGTATTATTACACTGTCTTTGGGGGGCATCATTGCACTGTAAGTGGGGTGTGTTGTTACATTGTCATTAGTGTGTATTATTACACCATATCCAGGTACGTTGTCATATCGTTTTCAGGGTGCATCGTTAAATCGTATTTTAGGTGTATCGTTGCATCATATTCGTGGTGCATTGTTACTCGGGTGTATTGCTGCACCATATTTGGGGTGTGTTCTTACACCGTCTTAAGGGTGCGTCGTTGCATGGTGTACCAACGACATATTGCTCCACCACCACCAACACAACAACAAAAAATATTGCTCCACCGGGCGATTCATTTTTCCGCAATGTATATTGGGATTTTGCAATGCACGTTTGTACTTTACAATCGATTTCACTACAAGGAGCAAGTGGTGGTTGATGGTTGTTGATGGTGGCTGGTGGGCCGAGTTCATAGTTGGCCAGAGGCAACGAACAGATTTGGCTGATGGCATTGGTTGATTGGGTCCGTAATATCAACTGGATTTCATGCCTCGGATCATCCTAGAAGTGGACTATGAAGCACAAGCACTTAGAAGTACCGTTTATGTCCATGTTGAACGCTGTCAATCCCTACTATTGCTTCATAGGCTTAAAATTATGTTTGAGTTATGTATTTCCAATATACAGTATTTGTCAAGGATTAGACACTTGCCATTACACAAAAGCGATACATGTGGGACACGTTTTAGGTATTTCTAGTTCAATGCTACATATTTTAATAAATTGGCTTTTATTATTTTGTTTGAGCAACTGCATTTTGGACATGCAACTGTCCTTTTCCTTGATATTCGTAGTATTTAATTTAAATGATAAAAGCAATAGGATTTTCTTTTGTCTTTTATTTGTCTTGTTTTTTTTAGGGTGTCTTATTGATCTTTTTCTCATTCTTATAGGAGCATAAATCCGTGGCAAGGTTTATATCTTATGCCCTATGTTCTGCTGATGAAGCACTTGGAGATGCAAAATGGTATCCAGATGTACCAGAGAGCAAGGAGAGAACGGTATTTAGTTTTAATCAGTTAATTTTCACAGTTTATTCCATCCTGCTCTTTTTACTGCTTACTTCCTGTTGAAAAAGTTGGCAGGGTGTTTCCATTGGTGGGGGCACAGGATGCATATCTGATATTTTAGAAGCAGCAAAACTGATTTGTGAGAAGGTTGGCTATCATTAGGTGCATCTTGTTCATTGCGTTTCTTTGAAGTGTTGTCTGTTTTAATCCCATGCTCACTTCAGGTTGTCAAGAAATGTTTAAAAAACCTTTTAATAAGAAATCCTGTTCATTTTTTTTCTTGGAATTTCTTAGAGTTTGGTTATATTATCTAATAGTTTGATTGAGTTATCTAATATTTAATTTTATTTTGAGATAATATGTGATACATAAATTTAAGGAGACATGCCAAAAAACAGCCCCATCCTGTGCAAAATGCATCAGGTTATCCTGATAAAATTTTCTTTCTATGATATTTATGAAGTTTGCATGCAGCGAATCCGCCGACTTAGTCCTTTTTTCATCCCCCGAATATTGATCAACATGGCAGCCGGTCATGTGAGCATTAAATATGGGTTCAGGGTATGTTAAATTCATCATCTTTTTCATTATGAAGGTCCCAAAATCTTGCTCTTTCTTATCTACAAAGTTGTTTTGTTATAGGGACCAAACCATGCTGCTGTGACAGCTTGTGCAACAGGTGCTCACTCCATTGGAGATGCTATGCGGATGATTCAATTTGGTGATGCAGATGTTATGGTTGCTGGAGGAACAGAGTCAAGTATTGATGCATTATCAGTTGCTGGATTCTGCAGGCAAGCAGAAAATTTTTCAAAACTGTGCTAAATCCGTTGTCTTGCATTTATAATTTACCTAACATTAATTATTGTTATTTCATCATAAACGAGTTTAAATCGGTACAAAAGAACAAATGGTGCAATATTTACTTAAGGCTGCACATTTGCGATTTTGTATTTGAAGATTGAAGATTTGCTAGGTATAGCTTCGTCTGACTGCAAACCTTACTGATATACTGCTTCAAATGTTAAGTTTATTTGTTTTCTTAGTAATATATTTGTTTCATGGATCTGTATCTTGGTATTAGTAGGTTTCTTTAGTCACAGAGTGAATTACCATGCTGTAGACAACTGCTCATTTTGTGCTCATTTTGCATTTTAGATGTTTTCCAAGTTTTCTTATGTTCTTGTTAATTTTATGTCACGGATCTTTTTTTTTTTTTTGTTTTTGTTGTGACTTGTGCTTTAGATTCTGTTTGGGGCAGTTGCAGCTGTTTGAAGAAATAGTTGTCAAATTATTGCAGAAGAAACTGTTGTTCAAAAAGCTGCATTGGTTATTACAACATCTTTTATTTTTTTTTTGTTTGAAGAAGTCAGATTGCCACTTTCTAAGCATGCACCGTAGGTAGTTAGGTCTCAGTGAGAAAATGCAAGCATTCAGTTGCAGTTTTTTGAAAACTCGGGAAAAATGCAAACTGCTAATGATTTTATTGGTATGCTATTTTGAAATGTAATCCCACAAACCCTTTTTTTTTTACTTGCTTGAATTTGATGCATGGATGTATTTTTATACAATTTATAGTGTGGAGAATCAAATCTTTGCATATCTGCCCTTTACATTTCCTCCCTCAAACTCCTAAGATTCAATTAGTTAGTTGCTGGACCTTCGGATCTGCTGCTCAGTTCTACACCCTAATTGGCTCTCACCAGCCCTCTGAACTTCCATGCTGCCATAGTTGGTAGTTGATGTTCCACCGGCCAACTGTTTCAATTAGTCCTCTACAGTTTTTTATTTGCTCCATGTCAGCCCATCAATCCATGAGATTATCATTGCTACTTTACTATTTCATAGACTGTTTTAATTGTAATTAATTCTATTTTTCTTTTTTGTTCCTACAAGTCTATTTTTTACTGATGGTTCTCCAAGATTTTCATAAATTCAGTACAAATGATAGAAATAAAATACAACTAATTTTCTCCAATTCTTGTCATGGTATCAAAGCTTACTCTTCTTTTTCTTTTATTTCCATAAGTTGCAGCCTTCATTGACATATTGTTAATATCTTGCAGCCTTCACGACCACAGTTCTTATTCTTAAATCAAGATCTTGCACTTTTCTCTCTTTGCAATGAATTACTACCAGAATCTTTATTCCAATGGATTGCAACAATACATATGTTGCTCTTGTCTTAAGTTTATTTGGTACAGAGGCCGGCCACCCAAATTTTATTTGGGAATTGCAACATATCCATTTAACATATTTGTTTGACTTGAAACAATTACATCTAGTGCTTACAATTAGTTTATGCATTATTGAAGTGAAGAGAAATTAGGCTACTTGGCACCAAACCTTAGCAAAGTGATTCTATGTTTAATGCTTGGAATGAATAGAATATTATGGTATCATAATTATGGAAGTCCATAGTTTCTGAAATAAGTGACAATTGCATGTTCTTTCATTCAGAAAATAAAGGGATACGATAAACCAAAAATATTCTGAAGTTCATGATTCATCCCATATCTTAAAATCATGAACAATACCTCATTTTCAAATTAAAGGGGACGATTCATAGTAAAAAATTCTAATTGACTAGAGCTTTGACAGACGATGAACCATTATCAATAAATCCAAATGGATTGTGTCAAGGATGTTAACCTACTTCAAAAGTTTGTTGAAAAAGTGTAAATTTATATTTAATTTAATTAATTTATTATTTTAATAAACTAGTAACTTTTCATTATTTAATTATTAAATTTATTTTAAGTAATCCCGCTTAATTTTTATTCAATATATATATATATATATATATTAATAATTATTATCAAGTATTATTATTAAATCAATATAATAAACATTTGAAGGCTTTCCTTCCTCGGTTGAGCCTTAATCCATGCAACAGATTCACTGCTCGCTTTACCTCCTTTCTTTGCTCGAGATCTCTTGTTTAGGCCCCCCTCTAGAATGAGTTCAACTCTTTTACAGAGCTGCGAAGTCTCCAACTCCTTCGATGGCAGCTCAACATCGACGGCACTGCCGCCTTCTTCCTTTGCGCAAGCCTGGTCTCCTCTACACACAAAAGCTCCCCCCTCTCTCCTTCCTTCACTACAGATAAGCTGCTTGGCTCAACAGGTAAGTCGTCCTACTATTTATAGGGCGTAGTTCACCTCCTTAGTTTCTCGACGCTTCTCTCTTCATCTTCCCCTTTTTTGGCTGCCCGACTTAGGGGTGTGCATTATTAAAGAAGACGTCAGTCATAAGTAGGGCTTGCCTTAGACAACCATAATTTACATCTTGCATGGAATATGACCATGAAGTATCCCTTCTTTTTATTATATTATTTATTATTTTGTTTAGGTCAGCATATGAATGGATGGCATAATCTTATCTTAAATGTTCTTTTTCAGGTCAAGAGCTTTGGCTACAAAATACAACTCTCTTCCTGAAGTTGCTTCACGACCATTTGATTGTGGTAGAGATGGATTTGTGTATGCAATTTTCTAATACTGGCCTTTTATTATTATTATTACTATTAATCTGATCTTATTTTCTACCTGACATCTCTTGATGCAGAATTGGTGAAGGCTGTGGTATCTTGATACTGGAGGTTAGTATGAAAGAATTAATTTTTAATTTCTAGAATCATGCATATTTTTAATCTGAATGATTGTGTATATATTCTATTTCATTGATGAAGTAGACAAACCTTGAAGTTAATCTAATATTTTACACTTTATGCTTCTTTGTAACCTTTAGATGATATGCACCAAGTTAAAATTTTCTTGTATTGCTGTACTAATTCTTTTGTACTCTTGCATGATTCCCAAAGCAATAAATTTAGATAACGAAGTGATTTGTTGCTAATTTCGGTGATGTTGTGGCAAATCATTAATTTGTATATATATTACGCTTCTATGAATCTGTGTTATTATGTTACTCTTCATTATTCCCTCTTAGATTTATTAAGACTGAGTGCTTAATGAGTTGTTAATATTATTTGCATATATTTTACACAACTTTTCACCATTTTACTATTGTCCGACACCTTTTCCTTGCAAAATTTTCACGTTAGTTCTATATAGTTATCCTATTAATGCATCATTATCATCATCTACATTCCTATATATATATATATTACCAAGCTAATTTTTGTGCCATATCATCTTCAATAGGTGCTATTCCTATCATCTTGTTGATATAACACTTCCTCATCATGGTTCATAATGTCACAATGCGGCAATCCTAATTTTCTTCCAAGTCACCTCATGCTGGCTGTTCTAACTTTCTATTTTTCCTCAAACACTCGTATCTATATAACTTAGCTGGTTTAATATTAATAAAATTTACTCTTATGTTTTCAATACTCTCTCATCATATAATACTCTTCTTCACCATTTTATCATCCAACTTTAACTATGAATGCCATATCCTTATCCATATTTTAGTCCTTTTGTGTAAGTGAGCTAGTCTTCTTGTGACACGTTATCAGTTTATTGTCTAGCTATGTTAATTGATTTATTTAACAAATTTTTAAGAACATTCTTTTTTTATCCGTATGATTAAGGACATAAATGCACATATAATTTTTATAGTGAACATTTTGTAGTTTGCATAGAGATGTGCATTGACCCTTAGAGAGACAATGCGAAACGAATCTATCCGTGAAAGGGTTGGTGTAGCTCCAATGTCATACAAGATTAGAGAGAGTTATCTTAGATTGTTTGGTCAAATTAGACGTCGACCATCTAATGATTTGGTTAGGAGAGTAGATCTTTCAGATTTGACTTATGTTGAGAAAGACCAAGGTAGACCTGAAAGGACTCGGTCATATTGTATAAAAATGATCGTAATCTATTAGAATCAAATGAAAATCTGATACACAATGGAGAAAAAGAATTCATGTAGCGGAGAATAGAGGGTTGTTGTTGCATATAGATGTGCCTTGTGGCATGTGAGTAGCTTTTTTGGTAAAAGTGCATCATGAGATTTGATGAAAAATCTTATGAGTTGCAGTAAGGCGGCAAAATAATGACTAAGAGGGTCTGATAGAAATGTGAATTTCAAGTCATTAAGAATAGAACCTATAAAAGGGAACATAAAAAGTAAACATGATTTTGGAACGTTTGAAAGAGAGTAGCGCATGCAGTTTGGGAGAGTTCAAAAGATTAAAAGGAATTGTTAGTCAAATGTAATTTGTTCAGAAGTTCTGCAAAATTTTTATTCGGAACAACTGTGCATTCAATGCAAATCTTAGTCAAAAGAGGTTAAGTCTAAGTCCCCTAAAGGGCGTGGGCTTCATAAGCGGATCTCATATTGTTGGCATAAAGCCAATGGAGATGCTAATTAAGGTTTCATGTTTATCGGTAATGAATTTTATTTTCTTTATTAAAATTTTGAATTTTCTTTCTTAAAAGCCCTGTTCTTAATTTTTGGATATTTTTTTAATTCCTTGATGAGAGAGGAACACAACAAAGGAAAATTTGAGGCTAAGACCAGATGGATCAATTATTTTAGATGTATATGATTTAAATAATTTTCTTCGTGATTCTTGTGCGCTTGCACTAACACGTGAAAAAGTGTTTTCTCAATTTTTTTAATTCCAGTAGGGTGGTTAGCAGAATAGAAGCAGTGAAGGTGAGTATTATCTGTCCCTGATTTTCTCATTTGGTCAATCCGTTAAGGATTATGTCTTGAAAAAGTTGTGATCTTTAATTTAATAATTAACAGTGTGGTTCAGTTTCATTTTAAATAGCACAAATTTATTTGGATTGTTATTGTGTGAGTTGTTGGGATGAAAGTGCTTCTAAAATATGATTATATATGACGAGATTTATGATTAAATAATTGATTAATTTGAATGTGTTATTTTATGTTAATATAGAGTATTCAAAATTTATTATCAGGATGATTAAATATGGAATAATCTCTCTCCTAGGTAGTTAATAAACTCATATTTATGAAGTTATGCTTATGATTTATACAATATGCATTCAAGAGTTATTTTTTCGTCTTGCATCTAGGGATATAATTAATTAATTAGTCGGGAATGTTAATTTATACTATGAAATTTATTCCTTCCTTATGAAGTTAAAAAATTTGAGCTAAAGAGCAGTGAATACTCATTCTTCTAAAGTAAAATAATATAAGGAAGAAAAAAGAATAATATGCATACTAGTTAAACTTTTTTATAAATAAATATAAACATTTAAGTTGCTATTCATAGAGATTTGTATCATTATCAAATCAATATCATTTCATATTTTTACCATCGCACAAGAGACACCGTCTAAAAATTTAATCAATTAAGACATATCAATATTAATATATTTTTTTCATTTACGTGCACGGGTACTCTAGTGTTCCCTTAGTTCAGTCATGCAAATATAATCTGTCAATATAAACATATGTATTCATCACGTTCAATCATACTATATAAAATATACACTAAAATGCATGAATAAATAACTACAATCTTCGCAACGATATGACCAATAAAGAAATAATAACACAATCAAAATAAATATCCACAATTATCATTAACTGCAAATATATTTGAGAAGAAACAAATTATTACTATAGTTTAAAAGTACAAATACGCACATCGATTACTAATTAATTTGTCTTGATGTCGACTATTCTGAAAATGAAATGCCTAAAATAAGCACGATGGTCATATCTATTATTTTATTAAAAAAAATATCTCAATTTTATTTTATTTATTTAATTATATGTATGCATGTATATATATATACACATACACACACACACACACATATATATACACAACACACGTGTGTGTATATATGTGTGTGTATCTATATGTATATATATATATATATATGTATGTATATATATATGTGTGTGTGTATATATATATATATATATATATATGTGTGTGTGAATTTATATACATATATATTATTATTAACGTTAATATTATTATCATTATTTATTATTAAAAAAAAACTAACCTTACCTCTTCACCTTTGGCACGACTACACACACGAAAGGATCTCCTTTCTCTGCACGTGATCGCTTGCCCTTCTTCCTCTTTGGTTCTTGCACGCGAGAACCCTCGACGTCACCTCCTTATGCGACACAGCTTGGCTTTTCTCCTCGCCTTTCCTCTTCCTCGTCTACACGCTAGTGGCTAGGGTTTGAGTCTTATACTTCAATCCAACCCACATGCGTCTTTGGCTCTCCTGGTAGGTTCTTACCTGTCATGTCTATATATTGTGTGAACTTGTCTCTTTAGCTTTTGAGCTCGCTTCCACTCCCCCCCTTTTAGTTTAGGTCTCCTTGTTTCTTCTCCCCTTTCGTTCATTTGGCTTGACTTCTCCCCTTCAATTTCCAAGATTCTTCGTTTCCCCTCCTTATTAATAGAACTTTTACAATCTTCTCCGCTTACAAAAATTTCAGCCTCAACATTTATAATTAGACTTTAAGAATGATCAACATTAGCTATCGATAAATTATTATGGCTTAAGTTATACAAGACTATCCATAGATGGTACTGACAGGGTATGTGATGTACCCATACACGTTAAAGGAAAAATAAAGGTGTACCTTCGGGTATAATTTGAGGGTACATTCGAGTACATATTTTAGGGTGCTTTCAGACACATTTTTTAGGATACTTTTGGGTATGACGAAAATTTCTTTATGACTACTAAATATGCTAAAATAGTAAATACTTAAAATGAAAAGATGATAAAATTAAAGTGAAAGTTTAAGGTATGTATTTTTTTTGTCATTCATGCATAGCATAAGCATCATAATTTAATGCATATAAAGATTATAATTATTCACAAAGTCAAACTTACTGTTGAAATTAATGTTTCCTTTCGAATGAAAAAAAACTTTAGGTTGATATGCCCAGTAGAAGAGATTTGGTTTATAGGAGGAGGATCGCGATTGATAGTTACTAGTTATGTTGTGTTTGTAGTTCTTTTTACTATTTCCTTCAGATATTAACATATTGTGTAATGCTGATTTGTGATTTGTTCTTTTAGATTATGTTTTTTTAATGTTTAATTTTGCTATATTTTGTGGATTAGTGGCTCTTTTATATATTAGAAGTTTCTGAAAAATATTGTAGAATGCAAATGAAATATTAATACAGTCTGATTGCAGTTCCAATCTTAGTTAATTATAAGCACTGGGTCGGGACATGACAGATGGGACAAGAATACTATGGTATTTATAGTTTTTATCGAAACAAATCTCTTTCCCAGGGGAGAAATACTCTTAAGAATAATTTCTTAGAATTAATGATGATTAGAAGGTCTATGTTTAGCTAGTTGTGGGACTATTGGAGTTCAGAGAGGATGGAAGGAGTTAAGGAGGATTTAAGTTTTTTCATCTTTTCTTTTAGGTTTATTTGGTTGATGGAACATGAATTATTACCTTAAAGAATATATGGAATTTAGAGGTTTTATTGGGCCAATCTCTTTTGCAGGGAAGAGCTCCTCTCAGAATAATTTTCTATAATTAGCGATGATTAATTCCACATTTGAATCCACTCTAAGCGTACAATGAGGGAAATGTGTGCAACCTTAATATTGATGGAGAACTCTATGACAATGTAGTCTCCGCTTTCATGGTAAAAATGTTGGACTAAGCCACACAAAAGCGCTTGCAACCCTATTTTTTGATCTGTGTTAGTAAGGGAATATGATACGACTGGATCAGCAGTGCTTGGTAGAGTTTTTCATTTGCTACTAGCTCCAGGATCTGGTGTGGTGTGACATGATGCCCATAGATGTCTGTCACATTTTGTTGAGGAGACTGTTGTAGTTCGATCACAAGACTCAACACGATGGGTTCAAGAACACTTATTTGTTCAAAAAGGAGGGAAAACAAATCGTTCTTTTGCCCATCAAGGATTTTGGAGAAGCAGTAATGCACATTGTATAGAAGCTTGAGATCTCACACACCACATTTCTACAGGTTGCACAAGAAGTCCTACTGGCGATGGCCTTACTCTTCTTTAGAGGGTACTGAGGAAGAGACTGAAACACTAGAGGTGATCCAGCCACTGCTAGTCAAATTTTAGGATGTGATAACCGATAGACTACCTAAGGGCCTATCCCCACTTAGGGATATTCAATACGCCGCGATTTTATCTTCAGATTGGTACTACTAAATAGACTTGCTTACGAACTGAGACCAGTATAGTATTAGGAGTTGCAAAGAAAGGTACTGGATTTCATTGAGAGAGGGTTGGTGCAAGAGCATATAAGTCAGTGTGTTGTGCCCACTTTAACAGCGCCTGATAAGAATTGGTCATGAAAGATGTGCATTGATAATCGAGCTTTCAATAAAGTCACCATCAAGTACAGATTTTCTCTACCATGCATGGACGATCTATTGGACCAATTGCATGGCACCATTACCTTTCTAATATCGACTTGCGTAACGGCTATCACCAAATCAGGATGGGTCTAAAAATGAATGGATAACAACCTTTAAGACCAGAGACGGGTTTTACAAGTGCACAGTCATGCCCTTTGGGCTGTCCAATGCGCCTAACACATTCATAAGTCTTATGAACTAGGTGTTCTTGGTTTAAATTATGAAGTTTGGGGTCGTTTACTTCAACGACATTTTTGTCTATAGCAAATCGAAGAGGAGCACCTGCAACATCTGGAATTAGTCTTCAAGATTCTACAAGTGAAAAAACTATATGCATACCCAAAAAAGTGTCACTTCGTGATGGTGCGGGTGTGTTTTTTAGGTTACGTTGTATCTAGTGCAGACATTTAAATGATCCTATGAATATGTGTATGATCGTGAGTTGGACACCCCTGCATTCCTTTACCGAGCTGACATAATTGTTGGGTTGGCATCCTTTATAGAGGGATCATCGGGAGCTTCAGCACCGTCACATCACCCCTGACATAGCTTTTGAAAGGAGAGAAGTTCTAGTGGACAGAGGCAGCCCGGTCTAGTTTTGACATTCTGAAGTAAAAAGTGATAGAGGCCCAGTGTTAGCTTTATCAGATTTTCACCAGTTGTTCGAGGTGGAGTGCGATGCTTCAAATGTGGGGGTTGGAGTAGCATTGAGCTAGCAGGTCACTCCATAGCCTTCTTCATTGAGAAATTAAATGATTTAAAAAAAAAGTATTTGACATACGATAAAGAGTTCTATGTCATTGTGAAAGCTCTTCACCACTGGAGTCACTACCTGCTGGAGAGAGATTTGACTCTATTCACATATCATGAGGCTCTTAGGTTCTTGAACAGTCAGAGCAAGCTGAAGGGCAGACATACTTCTTGGTTTGAGTTCTTAACATCGTTCTAGTTCGTGCTTAAGCACAATGAAGTGAAATTGGGTAGCAGATGCCTTGAGACACCACTATTTCATTATCACCTCCATGCAGGCCAGAGTCATGGGATTCAAGGTGGTGAAGGAGATGTTCAAGCAAATGGGATTTCAAGGAGATTTGGAAAAAGGTGTCAGAAAAAATGTGCCTGACAGTACCATAGAGCTGATGGCTATCTATTTCACTAGAGCACGTGTATTTCCAAGTTCTCATTGAGTAACTATCATCTAGGAGAGTCATAGTTGGGGCCTACTAGGCATTTCGGCAAAAATAAGACCCTTTTACACTAGTGAATGAAGATTTTTTTTGGCCTCGTCTAACGAGAGATGTGGAGCGACATGTCCGACGATGCAAAGTTTGTCACCTAGCCAAGACTAGAGGGCAAAATATAGGGTTATACACACCATTAAAGGTATCATATGCTCCTTGGCTAGATGTTAGTATGGATTGATGTTGGGTCTCCAAAGATGCAACAGAACAAAAATTCTGTGATAATAGCCGTCGACAGGTTCTCGAAGATAGCTCACTTTGTTTCATACCACCGGACACTAGATGCATCACATGTCATTGATTTATACTTTAGAGAGATCTTGGGATTGCATGGGTACGCTAGACCATTTCATCTAGTAGGGACGTCAAGTTCCTATGTCACTTTTGGTGAATCCTATGGGGACAGTTTGGTACTAAACTTCAATTCAGCTCAATAGCTCATTCACAGACAGACGATTAGATCAAAGTGGTGAATAGGAGTCTGGGAACTCCTCAGTTGTTTTATTGGAAAGAACATCATGCAATGGGACTTGATTTAGTTCAAGAAAAATTCTCCTACAAAAGGTCCGTCAATCAGACTACGGGACGTACCTCCATTCAGATTGTGTATGAGCACAATCCACTCACTCCACAAGAGCTAGTATCAGTTCTTCCTACGTTGAAAGTTAGTGCAGATGCCATGTTGAGGGTGCATGAGATTTAGATGCTGCACAAGGAGGTAGGGAAAGAGATCACCAGATATAATCACAAGAACATGACACGAGCTAATAAAACAAGGTAACCCTTTAGGAGGGAGATTTAGTGTGGATTAAACTGAAGAGAGATTCCCCAAGGAATTGTTTAGGATATTCAAGCCCAGGGGATTATAATATTTCTTCTACCTTCAACGTGATAGATTTGACTTTATACTATGAGGACTCGGAAGCTTCGACTAATGAGTTTGAAGCTCCCCCAATCTTGGGAGACTGATGCAGACATCATAAGGGGAGCTATGTTGTAACAGGGAACCACGGAAAATATCCCGTGCTTCCTTCATCTAGACCAAATCAGTCCAGACCTTGGAGGACTGATCGACCCTTCCACCATGTTTTGGCAACTCCTTTCCATAGGGGGACTCAAGCATAGTTATCTGAGGCTTATATTTGTGTTTTCTTTGTTAAAGTTTTCAGTTTCTTCTTGTGTTTTATATTGAGACAGCTATCGATGTCTCCAATTCTCCCTCATAAAACTTTGTCCGAAGGGCGACAAGATGCTTCGACCATAACTCTTTCTAAGGTGGTATTTATCTATCATTTCCTGCTTCCCCCATCTTCATTCCAGCCACCTAACTGACTGTCATAACCCTGCCGGACTACACTGTTGGCTTCCTGCTGTTTCCCAGTTTCCAGCCTTCCATGCCTGCTATTTCCATGCCGCCAGCCTTTCATGCCTGCTGCTCCCCTGCCGCCAACCCCACCGCATCTTTGCTGCAGCTCTGTTTGCTACTCTTCTGGAGTTCCTGAAACCTCCTCCTTTCTTGGTTGATGTCCAGTTACCAGCCAGCTCGCATGTCTTGCTGCCGCCGCCTCCTTCTCAACCTCCTATCCCTACCAACCATAGCCACCTTATCACTGCCTTTCCATCACCTTCGATTCAAGCCCTTGTTTGGTGTTTAGGTTAAGTCTTTTGTATGTCCTATTTCGGTGTATGTTTGTTTTAATCCCCCTCTTTGTTTTTTTTTATAATAAAAGTTGTGTTTTCCTTGTTGTTTGTTAACTCTGGTATCAGTCTTGGGTGTTACTAATTGGGTCTTGTATGACTATTCTTTTGTTCCGTTTACCCTTGTCAATTATATTTGATTGCTACTGGCAACATTTAAAACCATCATACGTAAGCTCAAATATTCAAATTTACTATTTTCTTTCAGTAAATAAACTATTTATATGTTCTTTATTCAGGAACTCAATCACGCAATACATAGGGGAGCCAAAATCTATGCAGAAATTCGAGGATATGGAATGTCAGGTCTCCTTTGTCCACTGTTTAAACATTTATTTCTTTTATCTTATTTACAATCAAATTGTGTATTATAAGGTAAAATCCATTTTTCCTTAGGTGACGCTCATCACATTACTCAACCACATAGTGATGGAAGGGGAGCTATTCTTTCTATGGAACGTGCACTAGAACAGGTAAACTATGCTGTCAAATGTCAAATTAGCCAATTAACTTATACGCTATTTTTCTCTATGTAGTCTGGACTTCTTCCCACTGATATAGACTACGTAAATGCTCATGCTACATCTACTCCTCTTGGTATTGTTCACTTGACCTTTAAAAGTTGAGTTATTGGATCCAATCTTACATGATAAAACATTGAAATTGAATGATTCCCGAAATACCACAGGTGATGCTGTAGAGGCCAAATCAATCGAATATGTCTTCTCCAAGCATGCAACATCAGGTGCTTTAGCACTCTCCTCCACAAAGGTAAAATGCATTTTTATGTTCTACGCACAAATAGATAGCCTTGAGTTGCGATTCAGCTCTTTTACAACCGCGCGTTGTTTATGTAGTTTTAACATATTTTGTAGGGTGCTACAGGCCACCTTCTTGGAGCGGCCGGTTCAGTTGAAGCAATATTTTCTGTTCTTGCCATCCATCATGTAAACTTCCTATTTGATTATTTTATAGAGTTTGAGCTTCCCTATATTATTCCATCATTGTCAGGGTTTCTTCGGGTGTGTTAGGGGCAGCGGTTTGATGCCGCACAACACCTTTTTGTGTTTGGTAAAATTGCATTTTGCATGCTTATTTAAGAAGCTGCAGCTCAAAGTTGAGTTTTGCAACTGGATTTGGCTAAGTACGACTGCCGCTGTGAATCGCTGGTACTCGACTTTTTGAAAAAAAAAATATAATAACCATCATAACTTTTCGAAAAATAGATCATTCTAGAAGCAATTTCATAATTGCTTCTTCAAACAATTGTAATTGAATAGACTCTTAACCTTCTACTAAACTTGTGTGATAAACATCTCTTGGATTATACTCATTCCTTATAAAGAGATCATAGTTAATTTTACTAGCATTCATTATTTAATTTTTCTGGTGCTGATTTCAGGGGATTGCACCTTTGACATTAAACCTTGAAAAGCCTGATCCAGCCTTTCATGGTTCATTCAGCCCTCTAACTGCCCCAAAAGAGATGCCCATCAGAGCTTCGCTCTCAAACTCCTTTGGCTTTGGTGGGACAAATGCGTCCTTACTGTTCACAAGTCTGCCTTAACCTGATCCTGTATGCGTCAACTTCAGATTCTCTAGGAACGCATGCCTTTTTTACTTGACGTAAAAGAAGCCATTTGCCGACTCAGAGGGGCTTTGTCTGAGGCAATTTTGTTCTTTTGCTCCAATGTTCAAAATTCTTATATAATTGCAAGAGTAAACGGTTGGTTTTTGGTGTGGTCGCATGGTTCCTTTGCAGAAAAAGGAAGTTGGACTGTAATCTTTAAAGCAGCAGGCATTGTAACTTATTTATATGCAACTGTGCAAACGGATTTTGATTATTTATATAGAGCAATGGATTTATTAATTATTATTATCATTATTATTATTGTTATTATTGTGATTATTAGTATTGTATAGTGGTTAGCACCTAGACAGGAGATGACCAGTATTTATCTATCAATTTTTGAATTTAAGGAAGATTTACATAACATTTAATTCCATGTATTTACATACTAACACCTAAACCTCAGTCGTAAACTTGAGTTTTGGCATGTATGCCATATTACCTATGCATAAAATGGTATATTTCATGTTTTAAGAGTTAAAATAATGGTAATTTTTTATTTGAAATTAAATATTTAGGCATTATAAATGTATAAAGTATAGTTTTGGTGTGAGGAAAGTAAATAAATAGGAATTGAGTGGAATGTATATAAATGCCTCCTTTCTTAATTATGGTTTTATATAAACAAAATGAATATCTCGTGTGATTTATGACATAATAAGTATATATTGAGTCTCATAAGATCTTAGTATAATTTAGTATAATTTAGTATTAATATTACTTTTTCCAAATGAAATGCATCTTTTTATGCATAATTCTAAAACAAATCTGTTATGTCTGTAAAAATGTAAGTTGAACTTTCAGAAATGTAAATATAGAAGAATTGTCTACTACCGATGTAGCCTTTTCTATACTTTAACATCTCTTGAAATATGTAAATGATTTAAGGAATCGGATGTAAATATCTTTAAAATTTCAATTTCTTTATTTATTTTTTATTAATCAAAATTATTCAATACATGAAAAATATTATCCAATCAAATTGTTGAGAAATTTAAGACAAAAAAATTGGGTGATGCATTTCTCCTAAGGGGCAGGATATTCACCAAACTGTTCGTACTCACCGCTCTCGATCGAAATGCCGAACTGTTCCTCCAATCTGTTCCTGCGAGCAAACTGCGATTTGCGAATGCTTCCATTGTCGAACTCCTCGGCAAACTTCTCCACGCCGGCTGAATTTCTCAGTTAAATTTTCAAACTCGTCGAGACCAAAAATTTATTGCTCAAAATTTTTCAAAAAATTTCTTTTCCAGCAATATTTTCTTAACTAAAAATTTCTCTTAATTAAGATTTTTCAAAAAAAATTATTTTCTTTTTTCGCGAGTCAAAAATTTTCTTTCTCACAGAATCTTTCAAAATAAATTCTTCAAATTTGAAGCCTCCACAGAAATTAATTAATTTCCTGATTAATTCCCTGCAGAAATTAATTAATTTTCTGATTAATCCCTTGTCAGAAAGGAAGCTTCCTGTTCTTGCTTTCTTGCCTCCAGCAGAAACATTTTTTTTTTCTTTCCTTTGACTTCTCCGTCTCCAGATTTCCAAAAAAAAAAAAAATCTTTCCAGACATATTGCCTCTCTTGCGTCCAGAAAATCAGGAAGGAGGAATATTCCTTTCCCTCCTGCGCCGGAGCCGTTCGCGAGAGTTGTTACGCGCGAATCCTTCCGGGCGCCGGAGCCGTTCGCGAGAGTTGTTACGCGCGAATCCTTCCGGTCACCCGAGTGACCTGCCGCCAAAGCTCATCGAACCCTTCGCGAACCTCCTGTACCGAGGCCGCGAAGTCGAGGCCCCGCGAACAGCCGAATCCCGCGAACTTGCTCGCCTCTGTCGCGCCCTGCGCCGCGCCCCGCTATTGAGGAGCGATCGGACTGCTCCGCCTCCATTGCTGAACTACCGGCGTGCCTGCCCAACCGCCGCTCAACTGTGCCTGTAATCTGAACGTGCTCCTGTCCGAATCGCCAAGCACAGTAATAAAAATTCCATTGCTGCGGAATTCATTCTCCTTATGAATTGCTCCTATCTCGATCCGGAATTCCTTCTGCGGCGCGCTGAAATAGAACTCTTCTCCTTTTCTGCCGCGAATCAATTCTCAAAAAATTTTTATTTTTTTCTGCGCCGATTTCCTCCGCTCTCGAACCAGGCTCTGATACTACTTGTTACGAAATTTAAAGCGAATTTAAAATTACATTTAAATCAAAATTTTCAATATATGAGCCATATCTAACACAAAAAAAATATTGCGGGCTGTATAGGTATATTTTTATCAAAATAGTTATATTTATGAAAATTAAAATAAAATTTTAAAAATTAATTTACTAGAAGAATATTAAAAAATAATTAGACTACAGCCCCCGCAAGGCAACCGGTCAATATAAGTGTTGGATTTGGGGCCTGGGCAGTGCATCTCACACAGCAACAAATTCTCTTTTTTATTTAATTTCTATTTTTCATATAAAATTATTTCATTAAATATAAAATTATTTCATTAAATATTTTTTGAAAGAGTTGATGGAATTTTTTTAATTTTCAAAATTTTTACAATTTTAGAGAAAATATTTTTTTTATTCTTTGATAATTTTTAAATTAATAAAAATGTTTAAATTTGTTAAAAGCAAATTTATTTAATAATATTTTACTAATTATTTAACATTTTGTAATTAATGTTTATTTACAGAGAGGACTCTTTCGGATCATATAAATAAAGCCTTACCCTTTTCATGAAAGGGGACTTAGGCTTTGAGATTTGTGTCAAATCATATATTTTGTTAATAATATATTAGTTTTTGAAGGCAATATTGCTCGCTTATATGAAAATTTCTAAAATTTCTATAAAAAATTGGGGAAAAATTGATGGTTTCTGGCGATAATGGATGGCTGAGAACTAAGGGTGGGTGACAGGTGGCAAGCATCGTTAAAAGGTACATAGTGGTCGACTACGGAGGTGGCAGCGAGACTACAGAGGTGGCAGCGACGGACATGGGAGAAGCCTAGAAGGAGTGTGTGGCTTACGAGAATCAGAGCACGGGTCCAACATGTCAACAAGTTACTCAGGTATCAACAACGAACATTTCAGAGCATGGTTAGGTGTGTTAGTGGGTTACATAGGTCTCGTGGGTCGCAACAGCGAATGGGTCAAAGCATAGGTCGTTGGGTCAAGGCAAACGTGACGGTTGCTAAGGTCGGCAAAGCGGGTCACTTAGTTGGAAGGTTGCTTAGACTTGTAGTTCACGTTGGCAGAGCACTATATGGTAGAGCAGCTCTCACTAATGATACATGAGATGCAAGATTGGATTGTGATTGTGCCATCCCACATTCGTGAGGATTGGGATTGGAAGGTGGACTCACACAGAATGTTGTGAGGATCAGATCCGTGAATGGTGGGATAGTGAATTAATGTTATTCATTATGCAAGTTGGAGCGTATGCATCTGTGGGAGGCTTATTCTAGGGTACTACTCACTGTTAGATGTGTGAGGCTGTGAGGGTCTGACTGGATATGAGGCTGCTAATTTGGGCATGTCAGATGGAGAAGGCTGAGTAAGCGAGTAGACTTGGTTTTTGACCTTTTAGCCAATTTCTTAGACCTTTTGAGCCTATAGAAAGGCCAAAAGCGGATGAAAAAGTGGAGTATCTCAACCTGTTTCTGTGATCAACAGAGCTCCTTTTGGTGTTATTGTTACCCACCTTAGAGTCTCCCAACCTATTTGTGCGATCAACGGAGCTCCCCTTATTGCCCATCTTGGATATTTTAGCCAGTTTGTGCGATCCACGGTGCTCCTTATTCCTTTTTTGTTGTCCACCTTGGAAGAGATATTTTGGGCCACTATCATGCTTCTGGAAGAAATTTATTTGTGCCACTTTGAGATTTCAATGTCTAGGAAATCCTAGCCTCCCAAAAATCAGCAGAAGTATTAGAATCCCGAGGAGGTGATGCCGACACCCCTTGAAGATTAGGTGACGCTTTAATGAAAGACTGAGTTTGCTAAGACCAACTACATCCTTGAAGAGCACAAGAAGGTGAGCAACTTCCATGCAATATAAATATTGTCGTTGGTAAATCAGAGCAAAGTGCAGGGGTGACTTATCCTTTAATGTCATTTTCATTTTCTAGGATCTCCGATAGTTATATACTCGAGAAGAATTAAGGGATACTTGGAGTGTGAAGACCATATAGGCTTGTCAAGCAAAGATATTAACCCTTAATGAGAAGAATAAAAATCTGTGATCACCATGCATAAGAAAAAATTTTTTGGATGCTTCTGGAAAAGGATTTATCTGTCGTACTATTAAGTTGTAATTGACTTTGAGAAAATGAATTTGATCCAAGAGCCAAATGATGCCCTTCTGGTTGGGAGAGCAGAGAAATTGAAAGCAATTTGTGGGGGCATAATTCTAACAATGAAGAGTATGGTGAAGTGGATTAGTGTTTCTATTTCTACTTTCTTGTTGTAGCTTTTATGTCAGTATATGTTCGTTTTTTAGTTTTTCAGTCACATGATGTGACATTTGTACAGGACGATGGTGTGATGTAGTCACCTTGTTGGTTTATGCAACTCTTTATCTTTTTGATATAGATCTTATTTACATGATGTAAGAAAGTTGATTCCATATAACTAGTCCCCAGAGGAGATAAAAAATGTCAGAAAACTTGAATCAAATATAAGTTGATTGGAGTATTGCCTCTCAGTAGGAGCTTAATAATATTAGAGGATTTTGAGATGTATACCATTTGAGATTCAATATTCTTGAGTAACTAAAATATTCTGAGGCTTATAGTCCCTTGAGATTTTTGACCTATGTTTTCCTTCTGAGGCTTATAACCTTCTAAGAGTTTTAATATACATGTACCTTTTGAGGTTTGTAGCCTTCTAAAATTTTTAATGTATTTGCACATTCTAAGGCTTGCAGCCTGTTAAGATTTTTAATATATTTTTACTTTTTGTGGTTCATGGACTTCTGAGATTCAAGACGCACCTACACCTTCTGAGGCTTATAGACTTATGAGGTTTCTAATATCTAAGGCAAGTAGTCTACTGAGACTTTTGATTTATATATACTTTCTAAGCCTGTGCCCTCCTAAAATTTTTGAGTAGAGAACTTGAAACCCACTTTCTGTCATGGAGTCTTTATAGTGAAAACCCTATATACTACTGGCTTCTGATTGAGAATTGCCTTTCAAAGACCTTGTCTTTCATTTATTCTTTAATGGTCTTTCTAGTGAGAAATGCATCAACTACAAGCTTTTTATTGGGACATTCCATCTAGGCTCCTCTTCAAGGTCAGGTATATGTGGGGACCTTGTATGTCACTTGCTCTCAAGTGGTCTTTCTATACACAAAATATTTATTAAGGAAATAAAGAAAGCTTCATCGATAATACAATTTTTTTATTGAATAGTGGTTCTTAAATAAATAGAAAAATTCTTGCTTAAAATAAAATTAGAAAATTATGTACTAGGATGAAAGAAAAATATCTTTTACTAAAATAAAATAAATAATATTTGTACTTCTCCTTTGATGATCCTGACAAGTTTCTCTTAATTCTTCTCACCTTGTTCTTGTAAGTAGCATCTCAGGTGACCTTGACATATTAGAAATTCAATTTTTTTCTTTAAGTGAAAGTATCTTTCTTTTGAATGACCTTTTGTATGGTGAAAATGATAATATTGAGACTAATCTCCATCATTTAGATTTTTTTAATAGCCTTGGGAACTTAATGACATCTTCATCCTTTCTGTTCATCAAGACGTTAACACGTAAGGTGTTGATCGACGTATACTCATTTTTTGAATCAGAATAAAAGTTACTGGTTCATGGGCCGAGAAAGGAATCATGATTCCTCTGTAGTTCAACTTTCTTTCATTGTAAAGATTGATCAGTACCCCATGGTTCCTCTTATACTTGCCCCCAAATTTCTTAAATTGCTCATTGTGTGCACTGATGACATTGTCTATAGTGATTTGGCTTCGACATGATGAATGAGGTCAGCATAAGAGCAGACAATCTCCCAAATCAATGGTGAGTATAAAGATCCGTGGTAAAGCCCTACATGGAACTCCTCTTAGTAATTATAGATCCACCTCTGGAATCTGACAAGATTCCATTGAGAAATTATGGAAGTATTCCTTGAGAGACTCTCCCTCATTTTAGCAAATTTCATAGAGGTTGGGTGAATCTTTCATGATTCTTCTTTATTTTAATGAATATCCTCACAAGCTTATTTATGGTGTTGATAGTGGCCCCCAAGAGTGAGTAGAAATATGTGGGAGCATGACCCTTGAGAGTGATAGGAAACACTTAATAGAGACGCACATAGACACATTGAAGGTGCATAATGGTTTAATGTTAATCAATGTGCTCGTAGGGGTGCTTTATAAGAATCAATATTTGGGAGCTTGAAATCCTCTCGAATAGAGAGTTGTAGGACCGCCTCGACCAAGGGTGAAGACTCTTAAAAGTTCAACGAGTGGGGAAGAAATCCTCATCCCTTAGAGAAACTCTTCTCAGACCAGCCATCGTAGCTCATCATGAATTAAGTTTTCAGGAGCGATAATAAGATGTAGTTTGGCCAATTTTCTTTTTGAGCATCGCATGGTTACCAATCATTCAAGCTATGTCTCATGGATGAGTGGACTCGTGGTATCAAGCAGGTTGATATCCTGCAAAGAAATGGGATCCATCATGGTGAGAGAACCCGATACGAATGTTCTCAAGCGGTGCATTTCCCATAGGCTGTTAAATTGGTTGTGTGGGCATCAGTCAGAGAGCTGAGTTAAAGGATCTCATTCTATGACTCCTCCATCGTATGAGCTTGGTTCTCTAGAGAGAGAACTGAGGAATCTTTTCTAGTAAGATAGCATCTCCTAAGGTGAGAAGTGGCAGATGCTTAATGTACTTAGCTTCATGACCATCCCTTGGAACGGTGGTTGTCAGAGCAGCTTGCTTCGTTATTACGAGTACTATGTTGAGTGGACATTTAGTAAGTTTTGCATGTCCTTTAGTGTTGGGATTGAATGTTCCTATAAATTGTTTAAAACTGATGCGTGCTAGAAGATTCACGATGGCATAATGATTATTTAGAGTCTTAGTGTTCCACAAAAATCCAAAAGACACCGAGATAATAGAAGTAATAGATAAAGACGCCAAAAGTTTTTATATGAAAAGCCAGAAAGGGAAAAATCCATGGAACCTATGCCAACTGAAATGATCCACTTTGAATTAGTGATTACATGTATAGGCTTTTATCCCATAGGTGGGAGAGGGTTACACATTTTATTAAAGTATAATGTTCGTAGGATGAAAGAATTATTGTGCAACCTTCGAGAGCAGTCATGGTTGAGAGCAGTTGTATGGGGCTCGATATACCATCTTTAAGGCACGTTGCTACACTGTGCTTAAGACAAGTGTTGTTCCAGATATTGATTTGTTATTTCACAGTGTTGGGGGCTACTCCACACAGTACTATGTTAGTCTACAACATACATCTTAGAATTTGTATGGAGCATTTCTTTAATGAGCAAAAGGTGGTAGATAGTGGTCGATGGCTATTAACATGCAATGGTTGACGGTGATTAGTGTCTGCAGGAGCACAAAGCATCCACTGGGACTTTAGTCCATAAACTAAAATTCAACTCCTTCACAAACCAGCTCTAGGTCTAGGGTTTCTTGTTGTTCAAGGCCTAGTTCTCTTCCTTAAAGGGGTGGGGCTCTTTTTATAGTATTTGGGAGAGTTCTCCCAATAAAAAAAAAGAAAAAAAGGAAAAAAAATAAAAAAGTTCGGACCACTCCATCAAACGACCAGAGAGATCCCCTAAGTTGAATAACATTTTCTGGATGTTTGAGTGACTAATGATGTCAAAATTTAGTGATTTTAGGCTTGTTGGACTCATCTCATGGAGACACTCAACTTGGCTATATGCTTGTTAGATTTGGAATATATTTGACTTTCCAATCAAACAAAAAAGCTTCTAAAATTGTTAAGTGGTTCTATCCGAGCTTGATTTGACTCGTATTGGATAATTTTAAAGTCATTGTGTCAACCTCGTCATGCTAGTTAGTTGGATTGTAACTTTACTTAAATAAGACTTTTGAATGATTTTAAAGTTTTGAACAATTATCTCATAATAAATTCTTCAAGGCACTTCTAATCATCTCAAGATTCTTGCCAAATGACAAATTTTGTTGATAACACATCACCTACGTAATTGAGAGCTGTAGCTCATCTTGAAGAAAGTTAGTGATACATAAGATTTGCATCATCATAAATGACAAGTTATTATATGGTGATCACTATTAAGTAAGATTTTGAAAACTACAGACATTGAATGTGATGGAAAAAAAAAAGTTTATGATCAAATGCTAAATCAGGTTCAAATTAAGGTTTGAACTTGTTAGTATAATAAACATTAAAATTATTTAAATATGACATAAAATAGTATAATAATTATATAAATTTATATTAGTTTTTTATTAAATTAAAAACCCATAATATAAATATATAAATATAATTTACTTTATAATATATTTTATCAAAGGCTACAAACTAATTCCTATAGCACAACCCAAACTTTTATAGCTTGGCAAGCTCAACTTTTATAGCCCAACCTAATTCGTGCAGCCAAATTCTTCATTTTATAAGCCTTGTTTTTTAGTGTTGCACTTGACATCAAAATGAAAGAAGAAAAATTCGTTTTAAAGCTTGAATCAAATTTGAATCTATGGTTGAAGTGGCTAATATAATAAACAGTAAAATTATTTTAATATAACTTAATAATAATAATAATAATACTGACAATATATATATATATATATATATATATATATATATATATATATATATATATATATATATATATATATATATATATATTAAAGTTAATAAAAATTTTAAAAATTAAAATATAATATGAATTAGTTTATAACATAATTTGTCAATCCAATTGCTCCAGCGTAGCCCAACCTTGTTTCCGTAGTTCTTCTTTCCTATAATTAATCAAATAACTCATTTAATCCCACATCATAAGCTACACTTAATATTGTAATCTTTAAATTAAAAAACATTTGAAGAGCATGTTGCACTTAATTGATATATTTATTTGATTTTTATGTAATCTTTGAGAATTTAAATAGAAATTAAAATATTACCATCTGTTCATGGATGTTCCAAACAGTTTAATGCAGAGAAGTTTCTATATTGATAAAAATTGGACATATGACTAGTTTACAGTTGAGCTGATCAAATAGCCTATGCAGTTTAATTTTCAATATTTTGATTAAGAGAAATTACGGGTTAAATAATTTAAACTAATAACTTAGAGAATTATACTTGATTAACGTTGTTTAAGCTAATCAAATTTATAGTCGCCTTATCTCCACTGTCCACATGCTCAAAAGTTGGATGAATCGACTCATTTCAATTTGTGATTGACCTCTAAACTTTCTTATGACATGATCAGAAAGGTGTTACTTAACATGCTCCGAGATATTAGTGACAATCATTATCACCATATTTTCAAACCTGTGATACAAATTTGCGCTTCAAGAAAAAAAATAAATTTTATAGTGATTCTAAATTATCTACAATACACAATATGAATACAATAAATATTTAGTAACTAGATACATAACAATAATATAAATTATTTAACCTAAATCTTTGTTGGACCATCTAATCCATTACAATTTCATATAATTTACAGAAAATTCTCTCTATGTATGTTAGTTCTACTTATATTTATGTTGAGTTATTAAAGAGGATATTTATAATATGATAAATCATGTATTTACTAAAGAAAATTTAGTTATATTTGGTGATTTCTTTGAGAAATTATTTGAGTAAGGATACTTGTAAGATTGGCTAATCAATATGTTGCCCTTCCTAAGCCCAAATTTTTAAGAAGTGCAAGCATGTAGCCAAGGTCACTTTATTAAGCTTTGCAGTTTTTTTGAGCTCACTATATTGGTATGGCAATACTATAATAGATGAAAAATTACTTTGAAATACGTTAGTAATGGTTGACACTTTAAATGTATTTTAGGGCTGAATGTATTAGAGATTAATGAGCATGAAAAAATAAAAAGATTATGAGCACAAATATTCTAAATTAATTATTCATCCCCATATATTCATATACATATTCCCATAGAGTTCTTTCACAACTAGTATAATAAATAGTTGTTTGAGCATGTCTATATATGTTTGGATTTTAGGATCATATTATATAAATTTTAAGATTAGGTGTGATCAAATAAACTTAAACAATCATGACATATTAGTCATCTTAACCCACTTCCCATAATATTGTGCCCAACTAGAGTATGTCCATCCACCTCAACCGCTAAAATAATACTTATATCTTGTAGAGTGATTTTCATCATCACAACTTATAAGCGAAAGATAATGGTCAATTCTAACCATCACTCCACCAAGACAGTTAACCAATTATGATATAAATAAATTATTTATAGATGACAGAGTTACAATGCATGTAGTGTGGGGTGTCTCGATGAATTTTGACTAGTCCGTATGTAGCCATCAATAAATGGCTACAAACTTTCAATATCATTCCTTAATTTCAAAATTAAATTGTTTAGTTTTCAAAATTTTTAATTTGATAAAGATGTCAAGCATAATTACAATATTTGAATATGTAAATGTATGCCATATAGAAGAGAAATGCTTAGAAAAAATTCTTATGGTGTTGTATCTAAATTAATTCATACAATACGAGCATCTCATCTATAAGTCCACCTCTCACTTTGTTTCCCTTTTACTGACATTGTTATCACCATAAAGTTAAAATTCAATGAGTGTATTATATGTTTTTTTTTGTTTTTTTAATTGAATATCAGACTCTTCAGGTTTATATATATATATATATATATATATCATATGATTTCTTTTTTCCAAGTAAATCTCTCTCTTGGATCATCTAAGATGATACAGAGAAGAAAAGTATAAGAAAGATGAGAATATACGATGATAATAGATAAAAAATGAAAAAGAAACATGCAGAGCTTATGTATGATAATCCTCATGTGATAGGTCGTGAATATACGTCCAAGACAGAATTAGATCAAAATATCTCAAACACAATATCCATGAAGAGAATACATACATAAGCAACTCATAATATGGGTACCGAAAGAAATGTATCACTTTTGTTAATTACATTTTGGAGGATACCCAAGGATACTCTATATAAAAGGCGACATTATTATATTCAAGTCCTGCTTACATTCAAGTGACAACTAGTAAAAATGGGTGTCATAAACAATGGTTATTCCATCAAAACATATCGATGTTATCAAATCTCATGCCAATCCATAGGGGTAGAGAGTGAGTCTCTCGCCCCACAGAGGTGGTGGCTCATCCACAAACGAGGCATATGAAAAAAACCAGTCATCTCGATAGGTTCCACACTATACTTCAAGTCCTAACCAAACCATAAGAAAAGAAGATGAATCACGTAATCCGAAACAGGTAATGTTGACCTCAATTTTGGATGAGGTCAAGTTTCTTCCTTAGAAGCCTAGGATCTAGCCATGGGACTTTCCCATTGACTATCATAGAGGACTAGTGATGGAACATACCCCCTAGAAATTCTATACCACTTCTTTGCTCTCTGTGATGTTTCACATGCATGGTTTTAACTTATAGCACTTAGCAGGTT
This sequence comes from Papilionanthe hookeriana x Papilionanthe teres, assembly GCA_022702705.1. Classification (NCBI taxonomy): domain Eukaryota; kingdom Viridiplantae; phylum Streptophyta; class Magnoliopsida; order Asparagales; family Orchidaceae; genus Papilionanthe; species Papilionanthe hookeriana x Papilionanthe teres. The sequence goes on from CM040425.1 coordinate 103,084,534, forward strand.
AGAACCAACACGAGGAAGCTCAAAGAGAGTCCCCATAGGACTGTCAGGCCTTAGGGTAAATCTGGTGGCTTTATCTTAGTCACACACATTTGAACTCACAACAATTCTTCACACATACTGAAATGAAAAATCACGTGCACCTGACATATTTTCTTGCTCCTTTGAGAAACTCATGTGTGTGGTCCCAAGCACTTAGCCTTTTGGCTAGGATGGCTAGGACCAACATATGAAGGATTCAAAATGAGCTCTCCTATGGCTCTTATGGATTTAGGGAAGCTTCTTGGTGGCTTGCATAATCACTCTATCCTATCAATTGCAATTCCACCAAAAACATCCAATTTTGGCCTTCTACCCCCACTTTTCCCCAAAATTACCAAAATGCCCCTGAAACTCTAAAATTTAAAAAATTGCCCAAATTCCTGAAATTCCACAAAAAATCATGTTAAACCACTTCAAATCATTCAAATTGCCCAAAAATACCCCAAAATCCCCAAAAATACCAATATACCCCTAAGCGATCTAAAATTCCCAAAATACCCCCAACACCTAAAAATACCCAAAATTTGTTAAAATTCCAACTTCACTCCAAACTTCACCAAAACTAATCCTAGCCATCCAATTTCCACAAATTTATTAAAATTAAGCAAAATTCACCAAAATTGGCCAAAATTTTCCAAATTGTCCCTAAGCTTCCAAAACTCCCAACTTACCCCTAATTTTCACCAAATTCATTTCAAATTCATCCAATTTCAAGTCCAAATTAAATGTCATCATGATCAAGTCAAATTTGAACCAAATTCAAGACCAATTAGATTCAATTCCAAACCCAAATTCCAAACCCAAATTCCAAACCCAAATTTTAAAGCCAAGTCAACTACCTCAAAATTGAACCCAACTTCAAATTTCACCAAATTAAATCTCATGATCAATTCAATTTCATAAAATCCATATCCTAAAAGACTCATGACATTTTCCTGGGACAATTTGAACCCTCAATTGGTCTAGATCCAAGCCCAAACCAAGCCAAATTTCAAATCCAAGCATAAAATCCATTTTGAGCCTAAATTCAAAATCCAACCCAAGTCCACTAGATTAATTCAAAGCTTAATTATCTCTTCCATCCTTAAACCCTTGAGATGTTAATCACATCACCTAGTCAACCCACTTTTGAGCCATGGACCAATCGTCCCTATTAAACCTTTCCCCCCAAATTGGATATATACAATAGAAACCTCGTTAGCGCAAGTTAGCAAGAATGGGAAAGAGAACCCTCTGTGCTGCCTTAATCGATGTTTCATCCCTACTAAAATGAAATATCCACCAAAACACAGTTTGACATTTATATTATCAGTTTAAAAGTTGAGGCATTACATGTTGTCACATCACATCAATCTTATCTCAATGGTAAACTCCTTGCATTATTGACCGGCCACGCAGCAAATATAATAATTCAGCCTCGGGGGAGAGTAGGGTAATAATTAAAATGATGTATATAATTGTTAAGCTTAATAAGTTGTAAATGTTTTTGAAAGTAAAATAGCAATTGTACTCCCTCCCCTTTAATCAACGCAAGTATACGTATCGCTCAAGTAATAAAGGGCTCTATTGAAGTCCTAGATATCGATCCCACAGGGAAGTTAGAGATTTAAAGACTAATTTTTAGTAATAGCAGATTACTAATCTATTTTAGTATAATATAAAAAAATTGAAGAACGATTAAACTTAAAATTAATACTTAAAAGACAGATTATATAAGTCAATTTAGAAAAGTATCTTTCTCCTTGTTAAGAGGATTAGGTGAATAAATAATTAAATGAGTTTAGAATTATATTGTGTTAAATAGGAGCATTCCTATTCTTTACCCTTTGGTCCAGGTGCAAAGAACATTGACTAATCCTACATTTGGTTACTGAATCTGTGGCTAGGCCGGGAGGATACCGGCCGCCACTTCGAGCTCCCACGTTCCCTCGCCTGAGGGCTAACATCTACACTTCAGCTCCCAAACAATAAAACCGAATTGAAGATTTTAGTCTGTCACACTAAAATATTCAGTTCTTCGTCCTATAATTAATATTTCCCTATTTATTTGCACCCTCCTTCCAAGGCTTTTGAATTCCCTGAATCTTGGATGTAATCTTTACTATAGTTGATAATTCAACATATGTTAACAATTCAATTGGCAAAATTGAAAGTAAATTACGATTTAAGTAAAAGATTATCATAATCTCTATTTAATATTATTAGGCATAACTCATTTTAATTCTTCATTTCACAAAATCTCAACAACAAGGAGAAAGACAAAGAAAACTACTCAGAACACATGGGAATAATAACACAGATTTTGGATTTCATTTAAAGTTATAAAAGAATAAACAAATATACTTATCTCAATTCTTCTCCCCAAGCAGATTCCTCAAGTTCCTTTGACTCTTTCTTCTTGTACAACACACTTAGAACTCACCAAGACACTAAACACTAACTCTTACTACAAAAAGAAACACTAATTTGACACTAACTGACACTTAATGATGACTTAACTGACACACACAATACATAAAATCATCTATATTTATAGAAGGAGTTAAATTTCCAAAGGTTGCTTAAGCACCTCTTTAAAATGCATCCAGATTCATCGTATTTGGCTTGAATCAACTGTCTTGCCGTCGGCGGGCTTCTAGAAGCAAGGCTAACCGTTCAGGCTCGCTGTCGGCAGGCTCGATCTCGCTGTCGGCGGGCTCTTATATAATATATTAAAAATTCTCGGGAAAATCTCGCCATCGGCAGCTTAAATCTTGCCATCGGCGGGACAGTTCATTTTTCATCATTTTTAGTCCTTTTTGCTCCAGATTCGCGCCCTTTTACTCTTTTTGCTTTCAGCACCTATAAATCTTCATTCCTGTAATAAAACACAGAAAATACCTTTCTTTAAAGTGTAATTTCATCTGAAATTGGTATAAAATTTGCAATATATTTTCTTGTGTTCAAAATCCCCCAAACTTAACTATTACTTGTCCTCAAGTAATCTAGATACTACATAAAAGTAATGATTATTTGTAGTAAAGTTTTAATTCAGAATTACTATGAATTTAATTTAAATAAGTATTATAGTAAAGTTTTCTAGAAATATTTTTTAAACAATTAAACTAATTCTATAGATATAAGGCTATTTAGTCCTCAAGTTTAAGATTTCCAGTCTTCTATTTATTTCAAGAATGACTATACTTTTCAATATTAAATTACTTAAGATATTCGGATGATAGGAATTTCATGAAAGCACTACTTAGTAAAATACTAATCCATATATATATAAGTTCGTAAATGTAATCGAAGTTTACCCTTTAGGTTGATTCAAATGAAGTCAATTTTTGATAAGGCATTTCCTCAAGCTTCTCCTCACTTATATATATATATATATATATATATATATATATTTCTTTTTCTTTTCTCTCTTTTTTTTCTGGATTGATTTTCAATCCCTTTTTTTTTCTTTTTTAAGTGAGGATCACTATTTTTGGTTAGCCTGTTAATAATTTTGAACTTCATTTTCCTCTTCCTAAATTTGAAACTTGAAACATTTACTTCCCTTATATGTATTTCAAAGTTTTTACTTCATTGAGTTTCAATCTTTTCTTTCTCAACTAAATACCTAAGAATTTTATATTTGGAAATATAGTTTTCCTTACTTTAAATAGTTAACTATATTCTTATTCTCTTATACTAAATATCTAAATCTACAAAATTAGTTAATCATTAAAAGTATTTCTTTTAACTTTCTATAATAATTAAATAAATTAATTCTAGTTTACTGAATTAAAATTACTACAGAAAATCATTTTATAATAATTTTTGAAAATATAATTTGAGAACAATTTAATAATTAAATTTGTATTTTTCTCTCCCCCAAACTTAAATTTTTCTATCTATCTATATAGGGTGAAAATAAAACAAACTGTAAATTTAAATCATACATTCGTGCTTTAGGTATTTCTTCTTTTTGAAGTTCTGTAGGTTCTTTTCATCACTTAATTACCTGTACTGTTAATAACTTTCTACACATATATATATCAAAGAAATTGTTGGGTAAAGAAGTTTCAAAATAAGTACAAAACACTATCACAACTTATATTTAGTCTAATGCTAAACACACACAATTGACTATTTCAAATTAAGGTTACAATAACAGTCTGAAATATCAAAATTTACAAACTATATAACTTTGACAACAATATTTAAAAAGGTCTACCCCACATCACAATCAAAAACATTAATACTAAAGTTTTAAGAAAAACATACAATCAATCATAACATCATAATAATCAAAGTTTATAAGTTAAATAACTAAACAAATAAACATAAAATCTAATCTTCCGCATCAAAGTCCCAAACTATATCGTCGTTTCCTTGATCAGCGGGTGGAGTAGGCTAGTAACGACTGTAGCGGGGGCACTCGGGAAATATAACATCAAGCTCTCCTCTCCTGTAATGATTCTCAGCATCATAATAAGCTATCTCAAACTCCGAATGTCTCTAGAGATACTCACTGTCATAATCATGCCTTAGCTCTAATCCTCTAATTCTCTGATCAATATGCTCCAATTTTTCCTCAATCTTTTCAAAACTCTTCCGCTGCAGGGTCATTTCATTCATCAAATCATGAAGGGTAGGAGAACTATAAGTAGGAGGATCATAACTAGTGGAGGGAATATCCCTACTAGTTGAAGGTACGTAACTCCTAGTTCCAGATCTCCATCCTTCATAGGATTCATAAGTCTTTATATTACCCTGGGTAATGGGTTTCATAGGCTCCACCCATTCCTCATCATCTCTTGCCTCTACCCTAGATAATTGGCAGAGTGCATAAATTAGACCAGGATGCCCCAGTCCTCCTCCACTCTCACTTCTTGCAGAGGCTAATACATTCTTGTAAATAATACTTCCCACATTAATACTTCTTTGGTTCTGAATACAGAAATTCAAAACTGCTCTATCTCTCGTTACTTCACTATGATGATAGGTAGGTAACAAGGTAGAACAAATAAAATAATGCTAAGCTTTAGATATTGCATTCAACATAGAAAAAGGGAAGTTTACCCGTTCACGCTGCTTGACTTTCCAAACTCCTTTCCCATCAGTGAGAAAGTTGATTTCTTCTTCTAGAGGTCCTTCCATTGTTCCAAAAGTATCATACTCGCTGGTGTGTAAGTCACGTACTTCATAGAAACAATTGATTCTAGCAGCATTGAAATCGACTAAAAATCCTCTAACCTTTTTGGTGCATCTTCTATTTCAGTTAAGTTGGCATAAAATTCCTTTACTACTTCCACTAAAGCTCTATTTGTGGTGTAACAGAAATTTTCCTACCTCCTCTCTTTCATAATTCGTTCCACTTCTCCTCCTGGATTCTTAAATACTCGATCTTGTATACACTTCCTTGCTTGAATATTGTGGAAGTATCTTGATTGCGCTCGAACACTTACAAATCGTGTTTCGTCATATTCCATTCGCCTCTTTTGTCGTGGAGCCATTTTTTCGATCTATCAAAATTTACAAAAATCTTAACTAATCTCCAAAATATTACTAAAATGGCTTCCAAAGATGACTAAAATCATTCTAAATCAAGTTCCATGAACTTTTTCCAAATCCTTTCTCCACATTTTCAAATTTTCCAAAATTCCTTAATGTGGAAGAAATTCATGGTGAAAATAAAAAACTTTTACATAGGAGGGAAGCTCTTACCAAGGAAAGACGAAATCTGGCGTCAAAACGAGTTGATATCGCTCCAAATGCAAGATCTCTCAAGCCCTAGGTCGTTTTTTTGAAGTTTTGAAGAAGGGGATGATGAATAGTGACGGTTGACAGGTTAAAATATAGTGTTTTTCAGGATCTTGCTGTCGGCGAGAAATTTCTCACCGTCGGTGAGCTAATTAATTCAAAGAGGTTAAAAGTTTCGGGAAAATCTCTCCGTCGGTGGGATCAATCTCGCTGTCGGCGAGGTTTCCGAAAATTTAATATTTTTAATATTTATAATATTTTCAATTCATTTTAAGCCTCAATAATGTTCGATCACTTTAGATTATACTTCATCATGATTAGATACTATATTAACACATAAATTCACACAACACAAACATTACAACTTTAAATATATGAAATCCAAAAGTTTACAAATTTCACACACACTACATTAACAACAAATTGCTTTGAAAAATCTTAACACACACACAATTCAACGTCGCAATCCACACTACAATACTCAAAACGCTGAGACTAAACAAATAACAGAAAATCACATCTAGACTGAGATTAAATATAAAAAGTGCAAAAAAAAAACTAAATTCAAGCAATCACACATAAATAAGTACGAATGAATATCTTCTACTCATCAAGATCTGAACTTAATTCTTGTCTGATATTTCCAATAGAACGTAAATGCACGAATAGATTATAGAAAGGCCTGAAAGGGAATTCTTCGGTAGAATCTTCTTCAATTCATCCATTCCTTCTGAAAAGTCGTATAAAACTAGCCTCCAGATGTCCTGAATGATCAAAATGCTCTTTCATTCTCCAGTCAATGTAATCAAATAAATCAGAGATATTGTCAATGGAATTCATCACATTTTGTATTTTATTCTCCAATCCTTTAAGTTTCCGTAAGATCATGTTAGTTCTATCAGTCAAGGGCCTGATTGAAGGATTGTTTTGAGATGCTTGATCTGTAATAATGGCTGTCTCATTATCGTTATCCAAAGTAGGAAACATATCAGTCGGATCTAATGGTTTCCAAGGCAATAATACCTTTTCCCAAGCTTCGTAAGAAACTTGTTATTGACTACATAATGCGAAAATTGTTGAAAGATGTCCGAGCCCGTGAATAGATCCATGTATAATTAGGCCTAAGGCAGACTTCCAACGTCGATGGGAAATCCAGTTTGAATACAATAATTCAAAATTGCACATTCCCTAGAGACTTTATTTACCCTTATAGTGGGTAATAATTTTGAGGAAATAAAGAAGTGCCAGTGCTTAGAGATGGGGTTAAGAAGTGATGCAGAAAAAATAACGTACCCATCTTCTCGCATTTCCCAATCTTCTGGTTCATCAGTCAAATATCGGTAAATCTCATTCATATTGTATCTTGTAGGGTTGAAATTTGAATAGTGGCAAACAAGTGTATTCTCAATTGAATACAACTCATTAATTCTTGAAGGAGTGAAAGTTACCCATCTGCCTCTTACAAATACGCTTCCGTTGTTGATTCCATGAAGATTGGAATAGAATTCTTTGACTACAGGAATAACTACCGCAGAAGTTGTATAGCATAATACCTCCCAACGTCATCAATTAATCATCTCTTCAATAGATGTTGTCGAATTCTCCGCTCCTCTATTAACAAATCCACTTTCTTTAATCAATCGCTTTTTCGACATAACCTTGTTGAATATTCGATGTGCTTCATAACTGACGAACTTTCTCCTATTGAACACTTGGGATTTCGTGATTTCAAGTAGATTGGATGCCATAATTTCTTGTTTTGGTGGAGTTTCTAGTCATTTCTAGGAAGTAGAATGTGAAAAATTTGAGTTCTAGACGTTTTATATAGAGAAAAATGCTTAGAATCGCCCAAAACCGCTAAGATAACTCCCTAAAACCGCTCTTGTACCAGTCTCACCGTCAGCGGTAACGATCTCTCCATCGGCGGGATAGTTATAATTTTAAACTGAATAAAGGCGCGCAAATCTCACCGTCGGCGGGCTAAGGCAAAATTGCCCATTTTCGCTTTTGTTCCCAAAATTTTAATTTCTTTTGTTAATCTTAATATGGTGATGATTATAAAGACAAATATGAGTAGTAGAATTCATTTATACTATAATTATCAATAAACCAAGTAAATAAACTATAATTTAAAACTACTATGGGTTGCCTCCCATAAAGCGCTTGGTTTAACGTCGTCAGCCCGACCTATTCTGGTTATTAATCAGGTTGACTAAACATTAAAACCTCTTTAAAATTTGGTCTTCTTCCTTTAAAATATGGTTTTAATCTATGTCCATTTACTTTAAATTTGTGTCCAGTCTTTGGATCTTCAATTTCTATAGTTCCGTAGGTAAATATTTGAGTTATATTAAAAGGACCTAACCATCGAGATTTCAATTTTCCAGGAAATAGTTTTAATCTTGTATTATAGAGCAAAACTTCTTGTCCTGGCTCAAAATTTTGCTGTTTAATCTTTCGATCATGCCATAATTTCATTTTCTCTTTATAGATTCTATCGTTATTGTAAGATTCATTTCTTAATTCTTCTAATTCATTCATCTGTAGTAATCTTTTCTCACCAGCTTCTCTTAAATTATAATTAAATTCTTTAATCGCCTAATACGCTTTAGTGCTTCTAATTCAACTCGGTAAGTGACAAGTTTTTCCATATATAAGTCTGTAAGGAGTCATTCCAATCAGAGTTTTATAAGCAGTCCTGTATGACGATAATGCAGTATCTAGTCTTGTAGACCAATCTAATCGATTAGGGTTTACAGTTTTTTCTAAAATATGTTTAATTTTTCGATTAGAAATTTTAGCTAATCCACTGGTTTGTGGATGACAAGCAGTTGAAATTTTATGAATAATGTTGAATTTTTCTACTAATTTGTGAATATATTTGTTCCTAAAATGGGATCCTCCGTCAGTGATAATCACTCTCGGCATTCCGTATCTTGTAAAAATATTTTTCATTAAAAATTTTAAAACACTCTTAGCATCACATCGAGGTAAGGCTTGTGCTTCAATCCATTTAGAAACATAATTAACAACAACTAATATATATGAGTTTCCAAATGAAGGTATAAATGGTCCCATAAAATCTAATCCCCAAACATCAAAAATTTCAACTTATAATATAAAATTTAGAGGCATTTCATTTCTTCTAGATATATGACCTACTCGTTGGCATTTATCGCAAGTTTTGATATATCTATAAACATCTCTAAAAAGAGTAGGCAAATAAAATCCAGATTGCAAAACTTTGTAAGCAGTTTTATCTGTTCCAAAATGTCCTCCAAATTCAGAATCATGACCTTTTTGAATGATTTGTTCAGTTTCTTCATAATGCACACATCTTCTAATTATTAAATCCTTACATTGCTTATATAAATTTGCTCATCCCAATAATATGTTTTAGCATCATGAATAAATTTTTTCTGTTGTTGCAGAGTTAGCATGGGTGGTAAAATATCACTTACAATATAATTTACTATATCAGCATACCAAGGTATTTTCCATTCATTTATATTATAAAGTCGTTCGTCAGGAAAATAGTCTGAAATTTCATTATCAATGTTAGATAGTTCATTATATTCTAATCTTGATAAATGATCTGCAATTTGATTATCAGTTCCCTTTTTATTAATGATTTCAAAATCAAAATCTTGCATTAATAATATCCATCTGATTAATCTTGGTTTAGTATCCTTCTTTTGCATTAAATATTTAATAGAAGAGTGATCAGTATGCACAATACATTTAGTTCCAATTAGGTAAGATCTAAATTTATCAAAAGCATAAACAATTGCTAATAATTTTCTTTCTGTAACTGTGTAGTTGATTTCATCATTATTGAGAGTTTTACTAGCATAGTATATGACTTTAAAAATTTTATCATATCTTTGTCCAAGAACAGCTCCTATAGCATAATCACTAGCATCACACATAAGTTCAAATGGTTTCTCCCAATCAAGGGAAACTATTATAGGTGCTGTGATTAATTTATCTTTTATTAATTTAAAAGCATTTAAGCATTCTATTGTGAATTCAAATTTCTTGTCCTTTTCTAAAAGTTGGCATAAAGGTTTAGTAGTTTTTAAAAAATCTTTTATGTAGCGTCTGTAAAAACCGACATGTCCAAGAAAACTTCTTACCCCTCTCACTGTAGTAGGAGGTGGTAATTTAGCTATAACTTGAATTTTTGCAGGATCTACTTCCATGCCATTTTCTGAAATTTTATGCCATAATACAATTCCTCCTGCAACCCTAAATTGATATTTCTCCCAATTTAGAACTAAGTTAGTTTTCTTGCATACTTCTAAGACTTTTTCAAGATGAATCAAGCATAAGTCAAATGATGTTCCAAATACAGAGAAATCATCCATAAATACTTCCATTCCATCATCAATTAATTTGCTAAATATAGACATCATACATCTCTGGAATATTGTAGGTGCATTACATAATCCAAAATGCATTCTTTGAAAAGCTAATGTTCCATAAGGACTGGTAAATGTAGTTTTTTCTTGATCCTCGGGAGCAATAAGAATTTGATGATAATCGGTATATCCATCTAAAAAACAAAAATATTTATGTCCGACTAGTCTATCGAACATTTGGTCTAGAAATGGTAAAGGGAAGTGATCTTTCCTGGTGGCTGCATTTAATTTTCTATAGTCAATACATATACGTCATCTAGTAACTTGTCTTATAGGTATTAAATCATTATTTTCATTAGCTTTAACAGTCACCCCTCATTTCTTAGGAACACAATGAATTGGGCTTACCCAAGCACTGTCAGAAATAAGATATATAATATCATTATCTAACCATTTTAATATTTCTTTCTTGACTATCTCTTTCATAATCGGGTTTAATCTCCTTTGGGGATCAACTCTTGGTTTGTGTTCGGTATCTAAAATAATCTCGTGCATACAGATTGAAGGACTAATTCCTTTAATATCTGCTAAAGTCCAACCAAAAGTTTTCTTATATTTTTTTAATGTGTCAATAAGTTTTTGCTCTTGTGATTCATTTAATTCTGCTGATATAATAACTGGTAAAGTTAAAGAATTACCTAAATAAGCAAACTTCAAATGGGTAGGTAAGATTTTTAATTCAAGTTCAGGAGGTTTAATAATTGACGAAACTATATTATTTTCAGCATTTTCTGTATTATCCAACAATTCAAATCTTTCTTGTATATATTCTAATTCTTCATTGTTTATTTCTTCAATTAAGTCAGTATTTTCTATTTTGAGTTTTTCTTCAAAGTATTCTTTAAAATGTTCAATTTGTAGTTGTTCAATAATTTCCATTCGAAAACATTCATCATCTTTTTCTGTAGCAGGATATTTCATTGATTTTGCAATGTTGAAGGTAACTTTTTGATCGTTTACTCTCATAGTTAATTCTCCTTTTTGAACATCAATCATAGCTTTTCTAGTACCTAAGAAGGGTCTTCCTAATATTATTGGTATTTCTTTATCTTCCTCCATATCTAAAACAATAAAGTCTACTCGGAAGATAAATTTATCCACTTTTACTAACACATCTTCAATAACTCCCTTAGGATAAGTAACAGAACGATCAGCTAACTGAAGAGTTACTGAAGTAGGTGAGACTTCTCCTAATCCTAATCCTTTAAAGATTGATAGAGGCATTAGATTTATGCTGGCTCCTAAATCACATAATGCTTTTCCAAAAAATTTTTCTCCAATAGCGCAAAGTATAGTGAAACTACCAGGATCTTTTAATTTTTAGGAAGCTTTTTCTGAATAATTGCACTACACTCTTCACTAAGTGCAATAGTTTCATTATTTGTGAATTTTCTTTTTTTTATTTAAAATATCATTCATAAATTTCACATAATTGGGCATTTGTTCCAATGCTTCTACAAAAGGAATGTGTACCATTAATTTCTTCAAAATCTCAAGAAATTTAGAAAATTTCTTATCTTTTTTATGTTGCCTTAGTCGTTGAGGAAATGGTGATGGTGGTTTTTCTACAGAAATTTTCATAGGTATCAATGAATCCTCCAGATGTTGATCTTTCTGATCCTTTTCTTTTTCGATTTCTACCTCCTCATTCTGACTTTTCGTTTCCTTCTGTATTCTTGTTTCTAATTCTTTTTCACTTTGTAACTGTATCGCTTTAATTTGTTCTTTTCCTTGATCTTTAGGATTTATTTCCATATTACTCAGAAAAGTTCCAGGGCTTCTATTATTAAGTGCAGTAGCTATATGTCCAAGTTGAATTTCAATATTTTTAATTACTATTCCTTGAGTTTGTAATTAGTTTCCTTGAATTTGTAACTGACTACCTTGATTCTATAAATGTTGACCCATATTTAATATTAGTTCTTCCATAAATAACTTCTTATCCTTATATTGAGAGTTATTATTAAATCCAGGTGGATAAGAAAGTTTCAAATTAGAATTTCCTTGGTTAGAAGGATTTCCTATTGGGTTTACTGAATTGTTCATCCATTGCTGATTAGTAGAATTGTTATTCCAATTGAAATTTGGATGATTTTTCCACTCAGGGTTATAATAATCTGCATAAGGATTATTGGGTCAATTGTTAACAGCATTTATAGTTTCATATGAAGATTGAGCATCTATAAGTTATCCAGTTAAATTTTCTTCTGTTATATTAGGAGAATAATTCATTCCAAAATGATCTAATTTCTTAGATATAGCATCAATTTGAGAAGCTAACATAGATATTGCATCAGAATCATATATATTGGCTATTTTTTAGGATTTAACCTTTCAGTAGGCCATTGAAAATTATTAGTAGCCATTTCTTTAATTAATGAATAAGCTTCATCAAAAGGTTTTGACATTAATGAACCTCCGGCAGCAGCATCAATGATTGATCTAAGTGATCCTACTAAACCATTATAAAAAGTTTGTATAATTAACCAATCTGGTAATGCATGGTGTGGGCATTTCCTAAGAAGATCTTTAAATCTCTCTCATGCTTTATATATTGATTCTCCGTCAAACTGACTAAAAGAAGTTATATCATTTCTAAGTTTTGCAGTTTTTGAGGGAGGAAAATATTTGGATAGAAATTTTTGTGATAATTACCCCCAAGTTTTAATTGATCAAGGTGCTAATGAATTTAACCACATCTTAGCCTTATCCCTTAAAGAAAAAGGAAATAGCCTAAGTCTAACGGCGTCATTAGATACTCCATCATATCTAAAAGTAGCACATAACTCTAAAAAACTCGTAAGATGTAAATTAGGATCTTCATTTGGTGAACCACTAAATTGATTATTCTGTACCATTTGGATAATTGCAGGTTTAAGCTCAAATGAGTTAGCCGCTACATCAGGGTTTTAAATAGTTAAGTGAATTTCATCTAATGTAGGGTTAGCGTAATCTTTCAAAGGTCTTGGTTGGTTTATATTTTTCAATTTTTGGATTATTTTCCATTTGATTTAATTTTATGATTTCTCTTTTCTGTTTTCTAATTCTTTTAATAATGCGCTCTAATTCTGAATCGTAAGGTATTAAACTTTCGGTTCCAAATTTACGCATACACAACTAAAAATAATAAAATTGTTCGTTACTCTAGTAATTATAATTATATATTTATATATATTTTTAATTGAATAATTACTTTACTTCCCAAGTAACGACGCCAAAAACTTGACCGGCCACGCAGCAAATATAATAATTCAGCCTGGGGGGAGAGTAAGGTAATAATTAAAAGGATGTATATAATTGTTAAGCTTAATAAGTTGTAAATGTTTTTCAAAGTAAAATAACAATTGTACTCCCTCCCCTTTAATCAATGCAAGTATACGTATCGCTCAAGTAATAAAGGCTCTATTGGAGTCCTAGATATCGATCCCACAAGGAAGTTAGAGATTTAAAGACTAATTTTTAGTAACAACAGATTACTAATCTATTTTAGTATAATATACAAAAATTAAAGAACGCTTAAACTTAAAACTAATACTTAAAAGACAGATTATATAAGTCAATTTAGAAAAGTATCTTTCTCCTTGTTAAGAGGATTAGGTGAATAAATAATTAAATGAGTTTAGAATTATATTGTGCCAAATAGGAGCATTCATATTCTTTACCCTTTGGTCTAGGTGCAAAGAACATTGACTAATCCTACGTTTGGTTACTGAATCTGTGGCTAGGCTGGGAGGATATCGGCTGCCACTTCAGAGCTCCCACATTCCCCTCGCCTGAGGTCTAACATCTACACTTCAGCTCCCAAACAATATGTGCCAAGTACATTCAATTGAGGCTTTACCTCTTGAACCAAGGTATGGAGACTTCTTCTTAACCCGAGCTTCCAGCGATTCGTCATTTACTTTGAGTCGATTTCAATGCATGTTAGCCGTATGGATGTGTAGCTCTTGTCTAGACAGCATGTAGGATGAAACCCCATGCGATTTGGTTGAAAAATGAGTGAGATCTTAGGGCTAGAAGGTGGACGGTTCTCGACTCACACCAGTTGGGACGATGAACGGATACCGTCGGATCGCGCGTGTAATAGACGGACGGTGTAGATCAAGCCGGACGAGGAGATGGAGCGAAACAACGGGCCGCGTGGCATCCAAGTCAGATGGCAACGTCGAATAAGAAAGCGCCGTGTGGGACTTCGGAGCTGCCGAGGATGAGTTGGCGCCGTGTGGATAAGTAGAAAAATAGGGTTTTTTATTTATTTAATTCAGTAAACTTAAAAAATTCATATCTTTGTATACAAAAATCATAAAAATAAAATAAAAATACCCTCTTGCTCAGTGAATAGAGGAGAATAATATGGAAAAAGAATTAAGTTAATTTGTTGAGTATGATTTTTAATGATTTAAATACTCTATGTGATGTTTTATTTCTCCATTTGTATACATAATTCACCATGACATGAGACCATAGGGCTTTTATAGCCTCTATTCTTGAAAACATTCCCTAAATTTTCTAAGGCCAGAGGCGATCTCTATGGTAAGTTATCTATTTTCCAAGTTTATATGTCTGTTTTGGTATTTTAATTATAATAATTAGCATATTGTTTAGAAACTTCTAGAAAAATTAGGGGAGGTATCTCAAGACCAGAGGACCCTAGAAAAATTATGATTTGATTTAATTTTTTAAAAATAACCATTATTAGCCCAAACACTTAAAATTGAACTCTAATTAATTAGGAGTAACCACATATCAAAATCGCTTGAAAACAATTCTCCATTATCACTTAGATGCGGAGAACCTCACATAAAAATTTTAAGTTAATTGGAGTTAATTTAGCCTATTAAATGAATTAACTAAGTGACATAGCTATTTTAAAAATTAAAAAAATCATAAAAGCCAAAATACATTTTAAAAGTTCAACAAACTTGTTTTGTGGGCTCTCTGGTGTTAAAGGAGTCTAAGAAAATTAAAATTAGATCTTTCTAAAAAATTTCATTTTTAACCCTATTTTTAATATTTTAATAATTAAAAAATTAAAAAATCACAAAATATTAAAAATCACAAAAATGTCATATTTTATTCTCTAATCACTTAGGAACCGACCAAATATTTTTCCTAAGTCTCTAGGTTAAGATATTGAATTTTAAAAGTTTAATATAATTTTTAATGTTAAAAAATGAATTATCAAACCTTCCCCCTAAAATAATTCTAATAAATCAAAGAAAAATTAGAAAATATAAAATTTATTTCTTTGACTTCCTTGAGGCCAGAGGGACTTAAGAAAGATATAAAAATCTATTTTTCAACTTTAATTTAATTTTATAATTAATTAATACCCCAAACTCAAAATAATTATAATAAATTAAATATAATTCAAAAAATCATCAAAGTTGGTCCAAGTGATCTTCTGGTTAGTAGAAACTTCACATAATTTTCCTAAGGACAGAAGCCTTACCTTGGTCACGTTGTTGAATTTTCATTGAAAACCCTTATTTTCCACAAAAAATAATTATATAAATTAAATTAAAAATAAGAAAATCACATTTTCTCCTCTAATGTTTTAATTGACATGTGGGTGAAGTGGCATAAAATTTTCAAGTTCATTTGAGCTCAATTTAATGAGTTATGAAATGAATACGCTTAAAAGGGCATAAAGGTAATTAAGGTTTTTTTAACCCTAATTAATACTTTAAGCCTAATCAGAGGGAGGGTAAAATATCTAATCTTAATTTTCTCTTGGATGATTGAAACTTAGGGAATTAAGGGTAGAAACTCATTAATCACTTTTAATACATCAAAATGGAACCTTAATTAATTAAATTATTTAAATTTTGGGAGAATAATTAAAATTTGGATCATTAAGATTAGGGATATGATTTAAGAAGATATCAATTCTTCAATCTAAAATCCCTAAATGGATCAATTCAATAAAACTCAATTCTTAATTAATTCTAAAGAGTGATAATTGAAATTAATAATTAAAAAAAAGAAATAATCCTTAATTAAATTGAAGCTTAAAACATTAAATGACTTAATAATTAAACTAAAATAATTTTAAAACATCAAAACTAATTTGAAATCACTTGGAAATAAATTTAAAACAAATTTGAAACATAAAAAGTAATCTCAAAACAATTAATAACAAAAAAAATGTGAAATCCAAACCAATTAAAATTAACCTAAAGTACTATGATTAATTTAAACCAAATTTGAATCATTAAAATTTAATGAAATTAAATAATTAAACACTTTTTTCAACTTAAATAATTTGAAACATTAAAGATTAATCTAGAACAATTCATGACTAAAACATCATAAATTAAAAATTAAATCTGTTTAAAACATTAAAATTAGTTTAAAACATTAAGATCATTTAAAATATAAAAGTTTAATTGAATTAAACAACTTGAAATGGTTTAAAACATCTAAAAAGATCAAATAAAACTTTATAATTAAATCAAAACCACTTTAAATCTCCAACTCAAATTTCAATTAAGAATGACTAAATCCTTTGATGAACTAATCTGCCCCTGAAGGCTTTCACCTTTATAACTCTCAAATAGAGAGTCAAATGAAATTTCACTTAACGCATTAGTTAATCAAATATCCAAGTTCACTGAGCAAGAAACAAAACATAACTGAATTCTTGGATGACCAAATCACCTGTACAACGAAATTCATTTGGGCTCGAAATATTCCCAGAAATATTGAAAAGATGTTTAGGACTCGTCCTAAGAACTTTCTCAATATGATGGGATGTTTTAGAAGAACAATTGAAACTTAATTGTTCTTTGGTGAAGAAAATCATCATCAACAAAACACAAGAACCTAGACGTCATAGGAATTGACTAGCAGTAGGATTAGGATTTTGGTAGACAACCAGAACCTTCCCTTAGTTTTACCTAGGTACTTGTTGCAAATATTTAAATGTTCTGACATGTGTTTTAAGTGCAGCCTGGAATGACGAGAAGACCCTCCAGGTACGCTTTTATTTTATTGCAATTTACTTACTTGTACTGTACTTCACTCTTCTTTCTTGTAAACTTGCATGTTAAACAATAATGTCACCCTGCATGAAAACTAAAACCTTTAGGATAGCCACAAAACTGAAACCCAAAACTAAATTAAAATCAACACAAGATAAAATTCACCTCCACAATATTCAATAGATAAAACAACTCAAAATTTAATCAAAAAAAGAACAACAAAACTACAACTACAACTACAACTAAATTAAAACGTCTCGTTGGATGATCGGAAATCCCTCGGATGATGTAACCCACGTGCTGCTAACGAGATTTCTCATGGTCTAAATGAAAGTGTGGAACTCATTCAGTTGAGTTTAGCAAATTCATTTGGACTAAGTGAATCAGATGAAAATAGTGGTGCTGGAATGACGAAACCGTGGGATCTTAATCGTTTCTGCTTAATCAACTTTAAAATTTATTTTAATTGAAACATTAAGGCATCTGAACCTTAAGACTCTCTAAACCAAAACATTTATCTCATCTTTTGATTGCCACTTTCTAAAACTAAACCTTCTGCAACAACATGGAGCTTGGAGCATAGTGGGCAGCACGGCCATCTTCATCAGCAAAACTCGGATCTACATCAGCAAAACCTTTTCTTAAAAATAAATAACCAAACAATAGAATTTCGAGGTATTTTGCCTAGTGCAACATAAATCATCAAATTTTTGTTAGGCATTTGTAAAATTGTGTTATGTAAATTAAGTCCTAACCGGTCTTAGGACTCCGATGTAGTCGTTTGGTATGACATAAACCCTCACATATTCGAGGCTATTTGTGTGATTATATCATATAAGCATAAGTCCTAATTAACTAAAATTGACAAGATTAAAACATTAAATAATTCTCTCAAATTGAAGCCAAACAATAGGATAGTCGGGAAGTCACCGAAGTTCGTTTCGGGTCTGTGACATCATCTACTTCTCTTCCTTTGGATTCCTGAACTAAATTGTTCCAAATTTGAGCTAATCCCTTTTGAAATTCCAAAATTCAATCCTTTGAAACCTTAAACTTTGAAATTCTTGAGAGCAAAATGACTGATTATTATCGAGAGTTTTCTTAAGTGTTTTCGGACATTTAAGATGTAATTAACTATAGGGGCTTGCTCTTATAGGGAACTCTAAGAACCCAGGTAATATAAACCCTGCTTAATTCATTTATATTAAGCAGGGGAACTTGTCGGCTTATAAAATTGGTTCACAGACCAAACGAATGTCACAAATCTTCTAGTTTATTTAATTGAGCCCCATCATCAAACAATGTGTCTATTCTTCGGGATAGATACACAGTTTGTAGTGTAGTGCTCGTTTATATAAACTATTGGGGATGTGAGATCAGTTTGATTTCATATCTTAAAATTTTCAAACTTAAAATTATTTTCAAAATCAAATACTACTTTCTAAATTATATATATATTTTAAAATTTAAAATTTGCCGATAATTTCTATTTGGCAACCCCTTTTTAAAATACCACACAACCTATAAATATGCCGACAACTTCTGGCGACTCCGCTGGGGACTAGTTCCTCTTTCCATTTTGATCAGATTGTTTTGCTTTCATAAATCGGTAGTGAGTCCATATCCCTAGTGGATCAAACTATCATTCTTTCCATTGAAATACCACATTCATTTTTGTCTTAAACGGGTATAGTCAACTCTCTTGGAATTTGGAGCCACTGTTTAGACACCCCAAAATAGAGAGGTTCCAAAATCCTTTTACCTCTTTAAGGTGGGGTGGACCCCCAATAGGTGTTAGCTTAGGAGCAATTCCTCGGGTTGAGAAGTCTTGTGAGACTCTCTCTTCCTTTCCAGTTTCTGGATTGGGTCCCTTACCTTTCTTTTAACCATTCCCCTTTTAATTTGTTTCATTCCTAATGAACAAACCTTCTAATAAACAAACCGTTTAATAAATGAACTTTCTATTAAACCACAAATACATAAATAAAAACGAGAATCCAAAATTCTTTATAAAGAAAATGAAAAGATAAATGAAAATGTGTTCGGACTCGTTTAGAGAAACTCCTCTCTTTTTTCGTCCCAAGGAAAGGAAGCATAATTTGGAACTGACGCTTAGAATCTACCCTGCAGAAAATGTCTACACCGAAACTGATTTTCTCCTTCACCAACAGGATAAGACTTAGCTGTCTACAAGGACGAGCTGCCTAACGATGCGGTCATTCACTTTGGACAAGGGTTCGACAATACGGACATTAAGTTCACAGATGTTACTCTTTTCGCACTGATGAACAAAGTACAAAAAACTGAGGAGCCCATAATTAAGTTCAACTTGAAATCGACTCAAGAGTTCCCTCCCCTGCAAAGGGTTCCAACTGAAAGAAACGCTGCTGTTCATAGGAGGTTAGCTGCTGTTCATAGGAGGTTAGCTGCTACCTGACCCGACCCGCAATAACACACTAATTTTTGCTTCTACAAGATGGCCAAAAACTTGACCCAATTTATAAATAACGGCTAGTGTATAAAATTAAAATGTTGTAAAATTTTAGAAAATATTTTACACACTAGGGGTACTACGCAAGTATACATATCGTTTCAAGTAATATAGATTTTTCTATTATAACCCCAGTATCGATCCCACAGAGAAGCGAGGTAAGCAATCCTTTAGGCTAATTCCAGTCTATTTCTATAAGGCCTAAATTTGGAATGTTGATTAAAAAGGTTTTCTAATAACTAATCCTAAATAAAGTTCTTAAATAAAAAGATAACTTATGGATAAATTGGTTTGGAGAATTTTGAGATATTAAAAAAAACTACCTTTCTCTTGCAATTACTTAGACAATGTGTAGGAAAGCAATGCTTAGAATTTAATGTAGTGCCAAATAGAAGAATTCCTATTCTTTACCCTTTGGTCCAGGCATAAAGAACATTGGCTAATCTATTGACCGGTTCAGGATGTTTTATTAGTAGAATGGGTTAATCTAGGCTCACACTTCTAGATGTCCAAGGGTGGCTATGGTCGACCCTAACAGTGACCCTTTCCTTTTCTATAGACTAAATTATTAGAATTTAGTCTGTCACTCTAAAAACTAATTAATTCTACACCCATTGAATAATATTATCCTATTTATTTGCACTTCACCTTGAATAAACCGCGCAAGGCCTTTGACAACCCAAGGATTCATGTGATATCTACTAGTTAAGAATTTATCTCCTTCTAGGTCTCAAAATTCTTCAACACATTTTAACAATATAAGTGATCAATTTGTAAAGTAAATGAAGATCCAATATGAATATCATTGCTATAATTTAATAAGAGAATATCTAAGCAAATCTTAATTCCTAAACATACATCTATTTCATTACAAAACAAAAGTAAATGAAAATAATAGCATAATAAGTAAAGGACTAGATAGAATTGTGTAATAAATTAAGTGCCAACAAGGAACTTATTTCATTAGTATTGTATTATATTTATGCAACTATCTGTCACCTAGAAGCATTTAATAGATAATTTCATCATAAAAATAATTTTCCTACACATGCCACTACTTCATATTAAAAGAAAGAGTAAAAAAAATCACTTACGAAGCATGGATAAATTACGACATAAAACTCAGATTAAAATAAATAAAATCTACTAGAAAGTGTTTACAACAATTACAAGAGAATGTAGAACACAATACTTTGATTTTTCCCTCTGAAGGAAAGAAGAAGATCTCTCCACCAAAGTTTCCCACCGATCCATGCGCCGCTCGTACATCCCTTACATAAATATCTCAAAATCCCTCACCAATCTCTCCATAAGATGTATAAATCTACATCTTCATGACTCTAAAATGACTCAACGGGAAAAGAGAGAGAGAAAGAGAGAGAGAGAGAGAGAGAGAGAGAGAGAGAGAGAGGAAGAAGAGACACGAGAGAGAGAGGCAAGAGAGGCACTCTTTCTTGTAGAAATATCTCCTATTTATAGAGTTCTGAAAATGGCCAAGGGTTGCTTAAGGCACCTCTTCAAAAGTGGTCCACATTCATTGAATCTTCTAGAAACTGACTCTGGCGCCTAGGCGCCGGGATTTGGTTCCTAGGCGCCAGACTCCTGTGATCAAGTCTTCACACCCCTTCACTTTGGGTCGCACCTCTTCGTGATTAAAACCGTTCCAAAGTGTCCAGATACATTGTATCACATGTCCTCTATATTAGGAATAACTTCCAGGCTTCTAGAAGGTCTAGAAACTACTTAACACCGTCAAAATAACTCCCAAAGTCGTTAAAAATCCGTCCATAACCGTTTCTGGATGATTCTGGCGCCTAGGCGCTGGGTTTTGGCGCCTAAGCGCCACCCTGTGCGCAGCTCCACTATTTTGCTCCATTTGGCTCCGTTTCAACTCCTTTTCGCCCCATTTCAGTTGCGTGGCGTTCCTAACATCTTCACCTACAAGATAAACATAAAAATAACCTTTCTCAAAAGTATAATTTCATTAAAAAATATGTGAGAAATATAAAAGATATTAAGCATAGAAAGACATATCAATATGTGCTAAGTTAGAATTTGTTTTTCTTGCTCATTTTGGCTCAAAATTGCATAGTTTTTGCTTCATTTTCTCTTAAATCATATTTTTATTCTTGAAAACAAAAATATGCAAAATTATGCAAAATACCTTCCTTTATAATGTAATATCATTAAAAATATGCATAAAGTGGGCATGCAATGAACATTAAAAATAGGTACTTTTTTTCATGGATCAAAATCCCCCAAACTTAAACTTTACTTGTCCTCAAGTAACACTATAATCATTAAAAACCAAATAAGCAAATCATGTGTATGAGTTTCTTTAGGAGTTTCTAAAATTTTGTTTAAGAAATTTAGTAGTCAAATTTAGAAAAAAATTTAGTAAATGATACCAATTTGAAGTTTAGAAATCTCTTAGATGAAAGAGTATGAAAATATGTGTTGCTATCTAATTCAGAAATACTTGTAAATTTTTCAAAATATAGGGGTTAGGAATTTTATTTTATTTACTTAGAAACCTTTATTAAAAATAATTATACTAACTATATTATATTTTTAAGCTTAAGATTTTATCAAATCTTATACTTTAAAAAGCTCAGGTGTGGAACCAATTTTTGATTAGGCCCTTTAATCCTCAAGCTTCTCCTTCCTTTTTCACATACTATACATTTCATTTCTTTTTCTTTTTCTTTTTCTTTTTCTTTTTCTTTTTCTTTTTCTTTTCTCTTCTTCTTTCTTCTTCTTTTTTTTAGGCAAGGATTACTATATCTAGATAGGCCTTTAATAATTTTGAAATCCACCATTCCTTTCCTAAAGCATAAGGTAGATATATATCTTTTACTTAGAAATATAATAAAAGTTTTGAAAATTATTTTTCAATAATAGAAATTTAAATATTGAAAATAAAAGTGTAATCCTTCTATTTTTTTCTAAAAATACAACATTTCTTACTAAAGATGGTTACACAATACTTATCATTTCTTTACTAAGAAAAATTTAACTTTAAATTTTCCATCACTACTATAAATTTTAACTAAATTCTCTTACTCATTTCTATATTCAAAATTTTATTTCCCTAATATAACTTCATACACATAATTATTTTTCAGTCAAAAATCAAATTATTTATAGCATTTTTTAGGACAAATAAAATTTAAGTTTTTCAAAATTCATTTTTCATCTCCCCCAAACTTGAATTTTAAAATATTTTACAATTAATTCCATAAAATGCAGGAGGAAGAAAAAAAAAAGATAAATCTTATAACTATTACAACATCCTATCAAATTTATATACATGC
The DNA here is from genome assembly GCA_022702705.1 of Papilionanthe hookeriana x Papilionanthe teres. Classification (NCBI taxonomy): domain Eukaryota; kingdom Viridiplantae; phylum Streptophyta; class Magnoliopsida; order Asparagales; family Orchidaceae; genus Papilionanthe; species Papilionanthe hookeriana x Papilionanthe teres. Next base: position 103,107,515 of record CM040425.1, read on the forward strand.
GTAATCAGGATAAAATGATTGCAGAAGAAAGTAAATCTAGCCTAAAACATGCTTATTATAATATTAAACTTAAAGGAAGTATATTAACTTTAAAATATATTTGTCTTCCTACCTTCAAACTTAAATTTGAACATGTATAGCATTCAACACAGAAAATATAAGCAAGAAGAAAAATAGTTCAAAATTTCTATCTACCACAAATGTTTGTCAAAAACATCTACAAATATTCATCAGGACATAACAATTTACAATAGAAAGTAAATCTAAACTAAACACGCTAGAATAAAATTAAACTAAATAAAGGTTAAATAAACAGGACATGTATCGGCATAGGAATATATATTTAAGTGTTATTCAAATCTCTAAATTGTTGTAACACAAACATAAACACAAACACAAACATAAACACAAACACACAAACTAAAATACCTGGACTCGCAGATTCATAAAAAAATATCAATTGAGGTTAATTTGATCTCCTTTCTACTCACATTTTCCCTCCTTACTTTCAATTTCTAACGGAAGAAACTACACTTATAACGATAATCTGGTGAATAAAAATAGTGTAGCTCATCCAGATGTTGTTCATCAAGCAATTTCATGACCTTATTTAGTGAAAACAAACTTAGATAAAGGAAGTAATAGAACTGACATGGAGTGGTCCAAGTCCAAACTCTGCATGCTTCAAGGTAACGCTCAGCTCCGGTTGAGAACTGAGTTATAACAGACTCGTCAGCCTGCTACTACCATAAGTCATATACAAATTTAGTCAATACCAAGGCATAACCTCACAACATTAATCTATTCTGCACTAAAGAAAACACAAAAACAACACATAAACAATCATGACTCGCAAGCACACTAAATCAAAGCACACTGATAACTATGGGTTGCCTCCCATAAAGCGCTTGGTTTTAACGTCGCGGACCCGACATATGATTCCTCCTGGATCAAAATTCCAATTAAGTAATCCTCGATCAATAGCCTAATCATTTCCAGATCCAGGGATTCCTATAAAATCCTCAAATTTTAATTTTTCTCTCAGCTCTTCATTTTTAGTTTGATTTATATCATTGTTCCTCATATTTCTTTCTACATCTAATATTATTCTATTGATTTTCTGAATTTGCTTATTAATATCATCCTTAAAATTTATAAGAAATGGATCTTTATAAGATACTTCAATATCTCCCAAATTTTGGATCGGATTCTCTTTAGATAATTCATATTCTAGATTAGTATCTTCTATGTTACTCTTCTGTTTCAAATTATTTTCCAATTCTTCCCCTTTATAATTATTAAATGATGGAGGATCTATCATAGTTGAGGAAATAGGTTTTTCTAATTCCTTTGAATTTCTTCCAATGGTCTTCCAATATCCTTATCCTCTTTTCTCAACTCAAAGTTCTTTTGAAATATATCCTCAAATTCTCTTCCAAGTCCTAGTTCAATAACTTTATCATGTTCATCATTCAATTCAGGTTTTCCTTGTGATTGAGTCACATCTAAAGATATAAAGATTGGTTGCGTAAATGAATTCCCTAAATAGGTAGGCTTTAATATTGTATGGGGTACATCCATCTTATGTTCATGAGATTTTTCAACAAATGGAATTAAAAGTTTACTATTTTTGGTAGCGTCCATCATTTCACTCCTCTCCTAAACATACATACAGTCTTCTTTAAATAACATTTTTGAATCATCATGAAAATTCATTTCAATCTCATCTGTTAACTTACTCTCAAAACTTTCTTGGAAATGGTCATTAGTTAGATAATCAATTTCATATATCCAAAAATAATCATCTTTTCTCTCAGTTGGATCTTTCATAGTCTTTAATACATCAAAAGTGACTTTCTGGTCATTAATATTCATAGTCAACTTTCCTTTTTTCACATCTATCATAGCTTGTCCAGTAGCAAGGAAAGGTCTCCCCAAAATAATTGGAATATCTTTATCTTCCTCCATATCTAATATAATAAAGTCCAAAGGAAAGATAAATTTATCCACTTTAACAAGCTCGTCTTCTATAACTCCTTTTGGATAAATCATAGATCGATCAACTAACATAAGAGTTACAGTAGTAGGAGAAATATCGACTAAACCTAACCTTCTAAATATAGATAGAGGCATCACATTAATGCTCATTCCTAAATCACATAAAGCTTTTCCACATAATCTTTCTCCAATTGCACAAGGAATTGTAAAGCTACAAGGATCTTTAAATTTCCGAGAAAAATTTTTCTGAAGTATAGCGCTACACTCCTCACTCAGTGCAATTGTCTCGTAATCCCCAAATTTCCTTTTCTTATTTAATATCTACTTCATAAACTTTGCATAACTTGGCATATGTTCCAAAGCTTCACTGAAAGGAATATTTATCGTTAACTTCTTAAGTACTTTCATGAATTTTGAAAATTTCTTATCCAACTCATGCTGTCTAAGTCTTTGAGGAAATGGAGGTGGTGGTCTTTCCAAACTGATTTTAGTTGGAGAAATTAATTTTTCCAAATCCTTAGAAACATGTTTTTCAGGTCTTTTAGTTTTCTTTGTTTCTTTCACAACATCTTTCTCTTTTCCAACCACATTCTCTATCTCTCTTCCACATTTTAATTAGGCAGCTTCTACTTGTTCATTATTATTCTCTTTAGGGTTGATCTCAATGTTGCTAGGAAGTGTTCCTTGGGGTCTATTGCTAAGTGAATTAGCCATTTATCCCAGTTGATTCTCTATATTTTTAATCGCAGCATTTTAACTTTGTAACTGGTTTCCCTTTTGCAATACCACTTCTTCTATAGACATCTTCTTTTCCTCAAATTGTTGATCATTGTTAGATTCCGGTGGATATGAAGGTATATGTTTGTGTTCCCTTGATTATTCCAACTTCCATTAGGATTTGCATGATTATTTTCCCATTTTTGGTTTCCACCATCAGTAGTACGATTCCAGTTAAATTTAGGATGGTTCTCCCAACACGGGTTGTAAAAGTTAGAATATGGGTTGTTTATGGTATTTAAAGTGTCATATGATAAGTTAGAATCAATTATATGCCCTAATGAACTTTCCTCACTTACAGAAGTAAATTGAGGCTGGTTTATTCCAAATTGGTCCAACTTCCTTGATATTGCGGTAACCTGAGATGCAAGAATTGTATTTACATCTGTATTATGAACACTAGCTATATTTTTATGATTTACCCTTGCAGAGGGCCATTGAAATTCATTTGTAGAAATTTTTTCAATTAATGCATGCGCTTCATTAAATGATTTTGAAATTAATGAACCACTAGCATTAGCATCAATTATAGACCTAAGGGATCCTACTAACCCATTATAAAAAGTTTGAATGATTAACCAATCGGGCAAAGCATGATGTGGACACTTTCTTAGGAGTTCCTTAAATCTTTCCCAGGCTTCGTATATTGTTTCTCCTTCATATTGACAAAATGAGATAATATTGTTTCTAAGTTTAGTAGTCCTTAAAGGTGGAAAATACTTAGCTAGGAATTTCTGAGTTAACTCCTCCTGATTTTTAATAGAGCTAGGTGCTAATGAGTATAACCATATTTTAGCCTTATCCCTTAGTGAGAAAGGAAAAATCCTTAGCCTAACAGCATCGTCGTACATACCGTTATAATGAAATGTAACACAAAGTTCTAAAAAATTAGATAAGTGTAAATAGGGATCCTCCAAAGGAGTTCCCCCAAACTGATTGTTCTGCACCAGTTGGATAATCTCAGGATTTATTTCATACGAGTCAGCTTCTATGGCAGGGTTTTGTATACTTAAGTGAATTTCATTTGTCGTAGGATTTACGTAATCCCTCAATGAAGTATGATGATTTTCCAAGTTATTATCTTGAAAGTTTTCCATTTTCATTTCAAGTTTTTTGAGACCTTTTTGTATTTTTACTTTTTTATTTTTTTCAAACTCGGGATCTTAAGGCATAAGTCTTGCAGATCCTTTGTTTTGCATACATAGCACAATAAACAATACATTAAAAATTAAACAAATAATAGATGAAATATATTCAACACAACAAAACATTTTCACGAACACCTTATTTTTCACACAAACAATTATTATTTATTTATTTTTACAACACTTTTTCATATAACAAAACACGTTTTCACACAAAAATAGTTTTTACGATACTACAGAAATTTCTCCTATAGTTCTTACTGAAGCTTCCCCGGCAACGGCGCCAAAAACTTGACCCGACCCGCAATAACGCAGTAATTTTTGCTTCCAAAAGATGGCCAAAAACTTGACCCAATTTATAAATAGAGGCTAGTGTATAAAATTAAAATTTTATAAAATTTTAGAAAATATTTCACACACTAGGGGTACTACGCAAGTATACGTAACGTTTCAAGTAATATAGAGTTTTCTATTATAAACCTAGTATCGATCCCACAGAGAAGCGAGGTAATCAATCCTTTAGGCTAATTCCAGTCTATTTCTATAAGGTCTAAATTTTGAATGTTGATTAAAAAGGTTTTCTAATAACTAATCATAAATAAAGTTCTTAAATAAAAATATAACTTATGGATAAATTGGTTTGGAGAATTTTGAGATATTAAAAAAAACTACATTTCTCTTGCAATTACATAGATAATGTGTAGGAAAGCAATGCTTAGAATTTAATGTAGTGCCAAATAGAAGCATTCCTATTCTTTACCCTTTGGTCCAGACATAAAGAACATTGGCTAATCTATAGATCGGTTCAAGATGTTTTATTAGTAGAATGGGTTAATCTAGGTTCACACTTCTAGATGTCCAAGGGTGGCTATGGTCGGCCCTACCAGTGACACTTTCCTTTTCTATAGACCAAATTATTAGAATTTAGTCTGTCACTCTAAAAGCTAATTAATTCTACGCCCATTGAATAATATTTTCTTATTTATTTGCACTTCACCTTGAATAAACCGCGCAAGGCCTTTGACAACCCAAGGATTCATGTGATATCTACTAATTAAGAATTTATCTCCTTCTAGGTCTCAAAATTCTTCAACAGATTTTAACAATACAAGTGATCAATTTGTAAAGTAAATGAAGATCTGGTATGAATATCATCACCATAATTTAATAAGAGAATATCTAAGCAAATCTTAATTCCTAAACATACATCTATTTCATTACAAAACAAAAGTAAATGAAAATAATAGCATAAGAAGTAAAAGACTTGACAGAATTGTGTGATAAATTAAGTGCCAACAAGGAACTTATTTCATTAGTATTCTATTATATTTATGTAACTATCTGTCACCTAGAAGCATTTAATAGATAATTACATCATAAAAATAATTTTTCTACACATGCCACTACTTCATATTAAAAGAAAGAGTAAAGAAAATCACTTACAAAGCATGGATAAATCACGATAGAAAACTCGGTTTAAAATAAAAAAAATCTACTAGAAAGTGTTTGCAATAATTACAAGAGAATGTAGAACACAATACTTAACTTTTTCCCTCTGAAGGAAAGAAGAAGATCTCTCCACCAAAGTTTCCCACCGATCCATGCGCCGCTCGTACATCCCTTACATAAATATCTCAAAATCCCTCACCAACCTCTCCATAAGATGTAGAAATCTACATTTTCATAACTCTAAAATGACTCAATGGGAAAAGAGAGAGGGAAAGAGAGAGAGTGAGAGAGAGAGAGAGGAAGAAGAGACACGAGAGAGAGAGGCAAGAGAGGCACTCTTTCCTGTAGAAATATCTCCTATTTATAGAGTTCTGAAAATGGCCAAGGGTTGCTTAAGGCACCTCTTCAAAAGTAGTCCACATTCATTGAATCTTCTAGAAATCGACTCTGGCGCCTAGGCGCCAGACTCCTGTGACCAAGTCTTCGCACCCCTTCACTTTGGGTTGCACCTCTTGGCTATTAAAACTGTTCCAAAGTGTCCAGATGTCGGCATATTTTTAGGTTGAGTGTTTTGAAAAGGGGGTCACCTACAGAAGTTGTCGGTATATTTTTAGGTTGAGTGTTTTGAAAAGGGGGTCGCCTACAGAAGTTGTCGGTGAATTTTTTAGATTTTAAATTTAATTTAAATATATATATATATATATATATAATTTAGAAAATAGTATTTGATTTTGAAAATAATTTTAAGTTTGAAAATTTTAAGATATGAAATGAAACTGATCTCATATCCCGAATAGTTTATGTAAACGAGCACTGCACCACAAACTGTTTATCTATCCCGAAGAATAGACACACTGCTTGATGATGAGGCTCGGTTAAATAAACTAGAAGATTTGTGACATCCGTTTGGTCTGCGAACCAACTTTATAAGCTGACAGGTTCCCTTGCTTTATATAAAGAAATTAAGTAGGGTTTATATTACCTGGGTTCTTAAAGTTCCCTATAAGAGCAAGCCACTATAGTTAATTACATCTTAAATGACGGGAATCATTTAAGAAAACTCTCGATAATGATCAATGGTTTTGCTCTCAAGAATTTCAAAGTTTAAGGTTTCAAAAGATTGAATTTTGGAATTTCAAAAGAGATTAGCTCAAATTTGGAACAGTTTATTTCAAGAGTCCAATGGAAGAGAAGTAGGAGAAGTTGAGGATCCAAGAAGAATCTTGGCAACTTCCCAAACTATCCTATTTTTTTATTTAGATTTGGGAGTTTATTTAATGTTTCAATCCTACCAATTTTAATTAATTAGGACTTATATTTGTATCACATGATCATACAAATAGCCTGAAAGATATGAGGGTTTATGTCGTATAGAACGACTACCTCAGAGTCCTGAGACCGGTTAGGGCTTAATTTACATGACATGATCATGCAAATGCCTAACAAAGAGTTGAGGATTTATGTTGCACTAGACAAACTACCCCGAAGTCCTATGGCTTGGTTATTTAATTCTAAGAAAGGTTTAGCTGGTGTAGACACAAGTTTTGCTGATGAAGATGGCCGTGCTGCCCATTATGCTCCAAGCCCTTTGTTGTTGTAGAGGTTTAGTTTTAGAAAGTGGCAATCAAAAGATGAGAGAAGTGTTTTGGTTTAGAAAAAATAAAAATTGAGATGGTTTAATGTTTTAATTAAAACAAATCTTAAAGTTGATTAAGCAGGACCGATTAAGATCCCACGGTTCCGTCATCCCGGCACCGCTATTTTCATTTGATTCACTTAGTCCAAATGAATTTGCTAAACTCAATCTGAATGAGTTCCACACTTTCATTTAGATCTGCGGGAAATCTCGTTAGCAACACGTGGGTTACATCATCCGAGGGATTCCCGATCATCCAACGAAACGTTTTAATTTTAGTTGTAATTACAGTTTTATTTTTGTTGGTGATTAAGTTTTGAGTTATTTAAACATGTTGGGTTCGATTATTTTAATGCATTTGTAAATACCGGAAAGTGAGACATTTAATAAATTGCTAAATGTAAATTGCAATAAACTTAAATGCATACCTGGTGGGCACTTCCGTCATTTTCAACTACACTGAAAACACTTGTTAAGACATTTATATATTTATAAAAAATACCTAGGTAAAGCTAAGGGATAGGTTTTGGTTGTTTACCAAGATCCTAGTCCTATTGCTAGTCATCTCCTATGACGTCTAGGTTCTTGTGTTTTGTTTAAGGATGATTTTCTTCATCAAAGAACAATTAAATTCAATAGTTCTTCTAAAACATCTCATCACATTGAAAAAATGCTTAGGACGAGTCCTAAACATCTTTTCAATATTTCAGAGATTATTTTGAGTTTAAGTAAATTTAATTGCACAGGTGAATTAATCATCCAAGAGTTTTGTTAAGCTTTGTCTCTTGCTAAGTGAACTTGAACATTTGATTACCTGATGAATGAAGTGACATCTCACTTAATACTCTATTTAAGAGTTATAATAATTAAAGTCTTTAGGGGCAAGTTGGTTTATTAAGAATTTTAATCATTCTTAATTTGAAGTTTGAGTTAATGGTTTAAAGTGATTTAATTTAATTATGAGGTTTTAATTAATAATTTTAAGTTTGGAATAGTGTTCAAATTATATTTTGGTTTAAATCTTTATACTTTAAGTAATCTTAATATTTTAAATTCGTTTTACTTTTATTATTGAATGATGTTAACTTAATTTAATTTAAATTTGATTTAATTTAATTTAATTTAATTTAATTTAATTTAATTTAAATATTTTTTAATTTAGCTTAACTTAATTGTTAAAATGTTAATTTAATTTAATTTTTACTTAATTTAATTTAATTTAATTATTAAATTATTTAATATTTTGAACTTTTCTTTAATTTAAGGGTTATTTATTTTTTTAATTTTTAATTTACTTAGTTTGGATTATCATTTTGATCTTAATTAAGAGTTAAATATTATTGGAGTGATTTATTTAGGGATTTTTTTATTAAAGGATTAATATCCTCTCAAATTATATCCCTATTTTTAATAATCCAAATTTTCATTAATCTTCCAAAATTTAAATTGTTTAAATAATTAAAGTTTCATTTTTGGTTTATTAAAAGTGATTAATGGGTTCCTACCCCTTTAATTTCCCAAAGTTTCAATCATCCAAGAACGATAAAATCAAATATTTTACCCTCCATTTTAATTTTCATAACTCACTAAATTGAGTTCAAATGAACTTAAAATTTTTATGTTACCTCACTCACATGTCAATTAAGACATTACAGGAGAAAATTTGATTTTTTCTGAATTTAATTTATTTATATGATTATTTTTAGTGAAAAATAAGGGATTTCAAGGAAAATTCAACAACATGATCAAAGTAAGGTTACTGTCCTTAAGAAAATTATGGGATGTTTCTAATGACCAGATGACCACTTGGACCAATTTTGGTGATTTTTTAAATTATATTTTATTTATTATAATTATTTTGAGTTTTAGAGTATTAATTAATTATAAAATAAAATTAAAGTTGAAAAATGGATTTTATATTTTTCTTAAATCTCTCTGACCTCAAGGAGTTCAGAGAAACAAATTTTATAATTTTCTAATTTTTCTTTGATTTATTTGAATTAATTTAGTGAAATGGTTCGAAAATATATTTTTTAATATTAAAAATTGTTTTAAGCATTTAAAATTTAATATCTTTACTTTGAGACTTGGAAAAAAAAAATTTGGTTTGTTCCTAAGTGATTAGGAGTTAAAATGTGACATTTTTATGATTTTTATTATTTTTGTGATTTTTATTATTTTTAATTATTAAAATATTAAATATATCATTAAAAATGAAAAATTTTAGAAAATTCCAATTTTAATTTTTATAGACTTCTCTGATATCAGAGAGCCCACAAAACCAATTTGGTGAATTTTTGAAATGTATTTTAGGAGTTATGAATTTTTAATGTTTAATTTTAATCATGTGGCTTAATTAATTCATTTAGTGGGGTTAAACATTTCCAATTAATTTCAAATTTTTATGCAAGGTCTCTCTGATCCTAAAGATCAGTGGAGAATTGTTTTTAAGTTATTTTAATTTATGGTTAACCCTAATTGATTAAAATTCAATTTTAGGTATTTAGGCTAATTAGAGTTATTCTTAATGAATTAAGCCTATTCATAATTATCCTAGGGTCCTTTGGTCCTAAGGAACTTCACCAAATTTTTCTAAAATTTATTGAACAATATGCTAATTATTGGAATTAAAATACCAAAAACTGTGACATAAACTTGAAAAATACATAACTTTCCATAGAGATGGCCTCTAACCTTAAAAAATTCAGGGAATGTTCCTAAGCTCAGAGGCTTCAAAAGCTCTATGGTTTCATGCCATGGTGAATTTTCTATGCAAATGAAGAATCAAAATACTGAAATTAATAAATAATTAATTAAAAATAAAATACTCATTAAAATAACTTGATTTCTTTTCTACATTATTCTTCTCTGTTCATTAAGCAAGAGGGTATTTTTAGTTTATTTTTATGATTTTCTTACACAAAGATATGGATTTTCTAAGTTCTAGGTATTTAAATAAGTAAAAAAATCCATATTTTCCTACTTATCCACGCGGCGTCGACTCATCCTCGGTAGCTCCGAAAGCCCACGCATCACGCTCCCATTCGACGCCACCATCTGACTCAGCGCTCCAGGGGTCTGCTGTTCATGTAATGTTCTCTGGTCCGGCGCAATCTGGACCATCCACTTGACACACGCTCGATCGGATGGCGCCTGGTCATCGTCTACGACTGGTGTGCACCCATGACCGTCCACACTAAAACCCTAAGAACTCCCTCATTTCTCAACGGATTTTTGTGTTCTTATACTCTATGGATTTGTCTTAAAGAGACGAACACATCCATATGGTTTACATGCTATGTAATTAAGTAAAAAAAATGGAGAATCACTGGAAGCTCGGGAGGAAGGAATGATCCATACTTTTGCTCTGAGAAGTGTAGGTTCAATCAGAGAGTTGTGTCACCTTCGATTGCACCCAAGGAAACTCCAGATGAAGTCTCTGGCTCCAGGGAATTGTCTAGGTATGAAAGTGTCCACAGCTGATTTCAAAGCTTGGAGGCTAGAGCAACTGGGTGGCCTGGAGAGGGGGCTTTCACTAGGGAACTCCTTCTCTTGGTCCTGTGCAGGTGTGAGTGAGTTTAATTTGAATTTAGTGGAGGTGTGGGAGATGTCCTATTTTTGGGCTTGAATTTGAACTCAGAAATTGAGCCCAGCTGGGGAAAATTGGGGTTGAAATCCAATGGGGATCAAGTGCTCTAGGTGAGGGGAAGGTTCTGAAGAAATTTTGGCAGAGTTTTGTTTAGGTTTGGTTCATCACCTTCTTTGGTTAAGAGGGTTGTGGGTTTAAATAGACATGGCTGAAGGGCTTCCTAGGAGGCTTGAGGCTTGGGATCAGCTGCTCTATGCAAGAGAAGAACAACCATGGTGTTCAATTGGACTAGGACAACTCAACAAGGAAGAATTGAAAAATTTGGCTCACATGGAGCTCTGGCCATGGCATTTTTTGGTGACCCAGGCGGCTGGCCAGCAGGGTAATGTCACCATTTTGATCAGAAGGGTCAAGGGTTGCAATGGTGCAGTCAATTAGCCATGGATATGTGTAAAGAGTTTAGCTTTAAGTGGTATGGGGAGAGAGGTGATTTTGGATCCAAATGGGTCAAGTCATACAAATGGGTTGGGTTCACCTCTCCAAGCTCTGGTTTGGGCTGAGGGAGATCAGGTGAGTTAGCTAGCTTAGTGGGGAAAAGTCACCATCTAAGCATATTTAAGTTTAAGCATGGTTTAGGGGAAACATGGGAGTGCTTAATCACTTTAAGAGAATCGAGAAAGAGGCTCCTCCTTTTGCCCAATATGGCATGATCACATGAACATCACTCACATGGCTTGCATGGGACTTAAGGATGGCTTCATGGCTTCATTTGGGCTTGGGGCAAGGCTTGGCTCAATTTCATGAAAATGGATTTTGGAAACTTTGGCATTTTAGTGGGAAATCCTCATGAAGCTTGATTTGGAATTATTTGGTTATTGATTTAGAGCTTAGGGATGATATCAATTAAAGGTACGATGAGAAGAAATTGTCATGTGGGCTTTGGAGCTAATTTTGGGCTTTTGGATTTGTTGGAAGTGGGCTTTTAGGATGGTTTAAGAAATTGGGCCTTTAGATTTGAAAACAAATTGGTGGATGGAAATTTTGTGAAGGATTGGGCCAAACAAGTGTTGGGTTTAGCTTAGGGATGTGTCATGAACATTTTAGAAAAGGTTTGGTGTCATTTAAAGTGGAATTGGATTTAATTTAGGCTTTTTTGATAAAGGGGCCTAAGTGGGTCAAATTGGGCTAACTTGGGCTAAGGTTGGACTAAGTTTGGATTTGATGCAACATTAATGTTGAGAAATGTTTATGGGGGTGCTAAAAAGAGTTTTCAACTTTGGTTGGGCTTTGATTTTGGGATTTGGGCCCATTTGGGTTAAGTTTGGGTTTAGGCCAAAAATGGGGATTTTGACTTTGGGTTAGGTTTGGGTGGAGTTTAGGTTCAAATATGGGGCAAATCTTGTTAGTTTCTTATTTGTGGGGATATTAGGAAGGTTTAGGAAAAGATTTGGGGTTAATTGGAGTTGAATTGGGTTGGTTTGGGCTAGGTTTAGGTCGTGGGCCAAAATTGGGCCTTAGGGCTCAAATTGGAATTGGATCTAAATTTCAATCAAATTGGGCTTGGATTTGGTCTAAATTGACATTGGGGATATTGAATTGAAGTTTAGAATTGAATTGGACCAAAATTGAGGTCAATTGGGTCGATTTGGTTTGACATTGGGTTCATTTGGGTTAAGAATGGGTCAAATTGGGGGTTTTGGTAAGAGTAGCTTAAATTGACAAAATTGGCCTATGGTGTAGTTGAACAAAATGAAATTAGGAATATTTGGGATTTTATAGAAATTTTTGAGAATTTTTTGGAATTTATGGAATTTTTCTCTAACAAGGGCATTTTGGGTATTTGGAGGGTATTGGGCGGTATTTTTTGAAATTTAGGTATATTTGGATATGGATGATCAATTTGAGTGGGGATAAATTTTTAGGATTGATTTTGAGGAATTTTGGATAATTTAGGCAATTTTGCAAATTTTGGGTAGTTTCAAGGGCATTTGGTAGGTTTAGTGGGTGTAGGGCCCCGGGGGTCAAAAATTGAAATTTTGGAAAAATGAAGATTAATCAAGTTTGAGTAAAATGGAATCACTTTGGTTAAGACATGAAGCCATATCAAGCCCATCAAGCCCATAAGAGCCATGAGAGGACTCATTTGAGGTATTCACTATGTTGTTCCTAACCCTCTTAGCCAAGTGCTTAGGGGTTGGGGACCATCCATATGAATTACCTACATGAGTCGTGAAGTCAAGCTAGGTATGAATGGTTTTAGGATTTAGAATGTGTGTGAAAGTGTAATGTGTGCGGGTCAACCCTCACCGGACCGTGCCACTCGGGGTAGTCCTAAGGCCAAAGAGTCCTATAAGGAACTCATCTTTTAAACCTCCACATTTGATCTTAACCCTCCAAGTGACTTAGGGGTTTACAATCAAACTTATGGGGTTTGCAGGGAGTTTAGAGGTTTTTTAAATTTCTAAGTGGTGGGTCCCATTTCTAGTCCTCTAAGATAGTCAAAGGGAAAGCCTAAGCCTAGATCCTAAGTACTAAGAAAAGAGAAGAGAAAAGACCTCATCAAAAATAAGGTCAACACCAGATACATTGTATCACATGTCCTATATATTAGGAATAACTTCCAGGCTTCTAGAAGATCTAAAAACTACTTAACACCTTAAAAATAACTCCCAAATTCGTCAAAAATCCTTTCATAACCGTTTCTGGATGATTCTGGCGCCTAGGCACTGGGTTTTGGCGCCTAGGCGACACCCTGTGCGCAGCTCCACTGTTTTGCTCCGTTTGGCTCCGTTTCAACTCCGTTTCGCCCCATTTCAGTTGCTTTGCGTTCCTAACATCTTCTCCTACAAGATAGATATAAAAGTAAACTTTCTAAAAAGTATAATTTCATTCAAAAACATGTGAGAAATATAAAAGATATTAAGCTTAGAAAGACATCAATATGTGCTAAGTCAGAATTTGTTTTCCTTGCTCATTTTGGCTCAAAATTGCATAGTTTTTGCTTCATTTTCTCTAAAATCATATTTTTATCCTTGAAAACAAAAATACAAAAAATTATGCAAAATACCTTCCTTTATAATGTAATATCATTAAAAATATGCATAAAGTGGACATGAAATGAACACTAAAAATATGTACTTTTTTCATGGATCACTACCCCCAGAACTGTCATCTCTACCCCCACCGATATGGTTATCACTGCACCTACCTCAGCTTCTATCAAACTGAAAGGAAAATAAGTCCAAGTCGGTGAAGAGCCTGTTACCGTAGAGGGTTCAGATTTTGCTGCAATACCGTATGTCTTCGAGATAGGGTCCAGCTCGAAAGTTGCACCTTAACTCAGACTCAAAGAAGAAATAAGAACAGAAAGATCGCCAGGATCAAGAAGACCAAGGCTGCTGAAGTTGCTTTTCTGGAAGAGATTCCTGAGGAAGAAGAAGAATTTCCTGAAATTTCACCGCTATTGGGAGGGAGTAGGTTCCATCCTCTCTCTGCTGCATCTGATGAAGAAGATGCTCGAAGGATCGCCACTGCATTACCCCGACCTGCGTACTACAGCGATTGTAAGAAGAAAAAGATCAAGACTAAGCCGCTTACCCGTCTGCGAGCAGTGGTAGAGAAATTAGCTAAGAAGGAAGGTTGCCACGTGTCAGAAATTCTGAGAAGAATTGGACGAGTACCAGCTAGATCCCGCCTCGGACCACGAGTAGACCCTGTCACTGCTCCAGAGAGGCCAAGGAAGAAAGTGAGAGCTAGCAAGAGAAGTTCGCCTGTTGTTGTATCATGTCACCATATTAGGGAGGACACCACCTATCGACGTACAACCGACAGACCATGTGGTCCTAGGCCTTCTATTGCAAGAAGAATGGTGTGGCAACCTATTATTGCTGAACCGATACTGACAGAATGCTCTGTGAAGAGTAGTCTTGTCAGAGAGCCCGAATCTAAAGAAAGTACTATTGCATTAAAGGAAACTCATGAAAAAGAAGTTAAACAGTCGTCGCCTGACAACCGTGAGACCGTTTGGAAAAGACCACTTGAGGATGCTATAGGAAAGCTAAGAACATACATCCAACGGCTAGCAAAAGAAAGAAGAGAACTAGGAAATGAAGTGGATTCGTCAGAATTCATGGATGAAGAATGTGCTGAGATCAACATGGTCGAGACCCGACCGTCGTCAGCTCTTCAGGGAGCTCCGTAAACTTCAGAAAGAGACGAACCAGAAGCAATGAGAGTGCGTCTTCAAGAAAATGATGACACGATCTCTCAAATGGCAAAGAGGTTGGAGGAGATGGCGGCCGCCTTAGCCACTCTCCAAAGTCAGCTTCAACCTCAGAAGGAAACACCCCCAAAGATCATTCACGTTACAGATGGAGTAAAAGAAATTACATTCGTCAACGGAGATGAACAACCAAAGAAGGATTCTGCGCAAAGTATGATTCCCAAAAAAGATATTAAGAACATGGTAGAACAGTAGGTGTAAGAAGCCTTAGCCCAGTCTAAGAGTGGAGCATCTATTCAGACGGGTAGACCTTACCCCGAAGAATTTGATGCAGTTCAATACCCGAAAGGCTTCATACCACCTTTGTTTAAGACTTTTGACGGTACAGGAAACCCCCGGCAGTATGTCACACATTTTCGTGCTAGTTGCTGAAATGCCAGTGGGAGCGATGCCTTACTCTTTCGTCAGTTCATCAGCAGTTTATCAGGGATTGCCTTCGATTGGTACGCAGAATTGCCGAACGGTTCAGTCTAGACCTTTTCAAAATTGGAGAACCTCTTCATTAAACAGTTTGCTGGGGCTCGACACCACATCACTATTGGTGATCTAGGGGTGGAGCAACAGAAACCGAATGAAACTTTAGTGGATTACATACTTCAATGGAGAAACTTTAGTATGAAGTGTGAACCACAGCTTCAGGAACAACATGCAGTCGGTATCCTACTGAAGAGTATCCATGGCCCGATAGCACTTCTCCTCAAAGGATTCATAATTAAGACTTTCGAGAAGTTGCTTAACAAGACCGAAAGCTTGCAGGAGGAGGCAAAATAGCTGAGTTTTGTTGACAAGACTCATAAGCAGAAGCCCGTAAAAGCATTTGAAAAGAAATCCAGGATCTTCGTGGCAGTGGATAAAGGAAAGCAGCCAGTGCAAATACAGCCAGAGAGGCCACAACCAAGTTATCAACCACCGCAACGGATTTACCAACAGCCTCAACAGAGCTATCAACAGCCTCGACCGAGCTATCAATCATGACAGCATGATCAACCGCCGCCTCGTCCACCACATGCCTTGAAAGAAATTTTGAATAAGGAATACCCCTTCAAGATTGAAGCAGTGGCTAAGATGTATCGCAGTTTGATGAAGACGCTTGACTTTCAACTACCAGAGCCTAGAAAGCCAAAGGAAGTTGACAAGAAGGATCATCCAAATTACTGTCCCTACCATAGGATGCTCGGACATACGATAGAAGACTGCTTCACCTTTAAAAATTGGCTCGAGGATAATCTCTGGAAAGGGAACATAACGATCCCGAAGGAATACATGAAGGAACCCCAAAAGGGAGGTTCCATCGATGTTATTTCAACAGATCTTATTGTTCCGATAAACCTATACACGACCAACGATGGATGGAGTACTATATGGACAAAGTCTTTGAAGAAGATTTTGGATCACATCCAGACCGCTTTGGTGTGTTCTTCAACTCAAAGTTTGAAACCTGTCGAGCCGACACTATTGCTTAAGATTGAAGAACCGCCCCAGAAGGAGGAGAAGGTCGTGAAAAAAGAGAAGACCAAGGCTCCAAAGGGTAGAGTAGGGGCTGCTTTTCCTAAGATGGTTGTTTCTGATTCAGGGGAGAAATCCCTCGGACCTCTGACTCTGTATGATTATTTGCTCGCCCCAGCGGGATCTCATAATGATAAGAGTTTTGGTGTTGGCTACGTTTTGACTGTTTCTAACGATTGCGTAACTAACGATAATCAACCTAATCCGGATCTCGATTTCGATACAAATAACGATTCTCAAATCATACTAAAACTCGATGACCACAACGAAAAAGAAGACGTTCACAAGGATGGCTACGAAAGCTCAATAAGTGATGAGTCCATTTGTGAATTCTGAGGGGCTCCAATTGCAATAGAATTAGAGCTATCAGACACTGAAGCAACTTCAGAAGAGCCAGTCGTTCTGATTCAAGAGGAGACACCAACAGATTCAGCACCAGATACAGAAGAGATAACATAAGTCAATCTAAGAAGCGGAAAAGTTCTACCCCCGAGAAAGGGTCCAAAGGCTAAAGGAAAACAGGTGGTTGCTCAGGAAGAGCCAACCCTAGCAGAGGAATTGCCCATTCGGGAAGAAATTGAAGAACCTGGTAATAAAGTGGATTATAACGTGCTAGCTCATCTTAGGAAGCTACCAGTCAAACTAAGCATCTACGACGCTCCGATCTCGTCAAAGGAGATGAGGGAAACTCTGATCAAGGCCTTACTTGACCCAGAAATTTGCTTAGCTCAAATGACTGGTTATTCCTTAGACGAGGTTTGTTTGTTAAAAGAACAGTAAGGTGTTACCTGCACGGGCAATGATCTGCTACTTCGTACAGCTGATCACAATTGAACGTTGTACATTTCAGTCACTATCAGAAAGTTTACGCTCTCCAGGGTGCTAGTTGATCCGGGAGCATCAATCAACATAATGAAACTTTAGACGTTAGTATATTTAGAAATTGATGCTCGCGACCTCGAAGCAGACAAAATGTTATTAAGGGGCTTCAATCAGAAATGAGAAAGAGCTCTTGGATCGATATCACTATTAATGAAGACTGGCGATTTGGCAAAGACAACCGCAAAATTCCACATAATTGATTCTGAGACATCATTCAACGCTCTACTGGGTCGCCGTGGATCCATGAGAACCAGATGGTACTGTCGTCTCTGCGCCAGTGCATAAAATATTATGAATGAGGAGAACAGTGTATCAATGGTGATTTGTAACCGTTCTCCGTGCATGAAATCGGAATTTACGAAGATGCAGCTTACTACGCGCCTCCAAAAAGACAATCTTCTCCAGAAATACCATACCAAATGAAGCAAAAGAAGTACGGGATGCTGAAGAACCTGAAATTCTAATTTGACAGTTACTCACCACTCCCTTACGGTGAGATGGTGAAGGTTTCTCAGAACTCGCACTCGAAGTCGAGGATGGGGATGAGGTCGAGGAAGAAATGGTGGAACAGTTTAACAGAAAAAAAACGGTCATCGATGTTGATTGGGAGAATAGTTCCAAAGAAGAAGAAACCAAGAAAGAAGTAATGAAGATAAATCAAAAGAAACCCCAGTTCAAGATCTCTCTGGACGATGAAAAAAACAAAGAATACAAATCAATGTACGAGAGGATTAACCACTATGTACATACTATGACCCTGACCCCGATCTATCCTAATAAGGTCGAGGGTATGGTGGTCAAAGAAGTGCATGGTGGCAGTGCTAAGCTGATCAAGTTTTATCGTGGTGCTTCTTCTTCCAAAATTGAAAATGATGTACAATTTGAAGATGTTACTTCATCAGAATTAATGGAATTGCCTTTTGAGTGGTACTCTCCCTATGTTCAAAATTGAATTCAACGTGGCGTCTTACCTACATTGGTCAAAGGTCAATCACAGCGCTTTGAAAAATTATGGAATAATGCTAGTCGACCTCCCAATTCAAAGCATGGTCTTGGATTCGGCACAGTAGGATCAGTTGATGATACGGGATTTTTCTTGGTTGTCACTTGCGAGCCTAATGAAGATTGCTTAGAAGCTTCAAATGAACTCGAAGATCTACCAGTTGGAGACGCTCCGCCATAATTTGAAGAAGAAATTAAATCTACAATAGACGAGTTAATGGAAGTTAACTTAGGTACTAGCGAAGAGCCTAGGCCAACCTTTATTAGCTCCTTACTCAATAAAGAACACTCCAAAGAAATGATCAAGCTATTAATGGAATTCAAGGACTGCTTTACTTAGAGTTATGATGAAATGCCAGGATTATCTCCAGAAGTCGCAGTTCACAAGCTAGGAGTAAATCACACTGCCGTTCCAGTCAGACAAGCTCCTAGAAGAATGCGTCTAGAGATTGAACAACAAGTAATAGCTGAAGTTAAGAAGCTAATATACGCTAAATTTATCTGCGAAGAGCAATATCCAACTTGGTTAGCCAATGTGGTACCATTCAGAAAGAAGAATGATCAGATCAAAATATACTTGGATTTCAGAGATTTGAATAAAGCATGCCCGAAGGATGAATTCCCGCTACCAAATTCAGAATTGATGATAGACATCGCTTCGACACACGAAATCTTCTCTTTCATGGATGGATCATCAGGATACAATCAGATAAAGATGGCACCGGAAGATGAAAAGCTTACGGCCTTCAGAACGCCAATCGGAATATACTGCTACATAGTAATGCCCTTTGAATTGAAGAATGCAGGAGCAACTTACCAAAGAGAAATGACGAGGATTTTTGATGATCTCATTCACAACCAAGTCGAGTGCTACGTGGATGATGTGGTCATCAAAAGCAAACTGAAGGAAGATCACTTGTATGATTTGAGAATTGTTTTCGAGCGATTAAGATAATTTATACTACTTTATACTACAGCTTTAGACGACTCCCTTGGAGCCCTGCTAGCCTAGGTCAATGACGAGGGGAAAGAAAATGCTCTCTACCACTTAAGTCACTGTCTAATTCCGACAGAGGTAAAGTATCCCCCGATATAGAAGTATTGTTTGGCCCTAATCTTTGCCTCTCAAAAGCTCAGGCATTACATGCTTTCTCATAAGGTCAACCTTATCTCGAAGTTAATCCATTGCAATACTTGATGACCAGACCGACGCTTTCCGGCAGACTTGCCAGGTGGTCAATGATAATATTTCAATTTGATATAACTTTCGCTCCTCTTCATGCTGTAGAGGGACAAGTCCTAGCAGACTTCCTTACAGCACACCCTATGCCGGCAGAATAACCTCTCAACGACAACTTGCCAGACGAGCAGATAATGAGCTTAGAAGACCCCGATGATCAGCGTTGGGAACTGTACTTCAACAGAGCATCTTCAGCACAGAAGAACAAAGAATTGCAAACAATAGTGCCCGGTAAGGCAGGAATCAAACAAATTTTTATAACACCGGAGCGGGGGATATTAAGGTATTCCTACCATTTAATAAAACCGTGTACAAAAAAAGAAGCAGAATACGAAGCCCTTATAACCGGACTGGAGTTAACCATTCAGATGGGGATAACAGACATCAACATCTATGGAGATTCTCAGTTGATCATTCAACAGGTCTCAGGACAGTACAGAATTATGAAACCAAGACTCGAGCAATACTTTCAGTATGCGATGAAATTGTTAAAGCAGATTCCGAATGTAATGATCTACAAAATTCCCAGAAGAGAAAATGCTCTTGTAGACGCGCTAGCCCGCCTTGCAAAAGAATTTTCTTTCTTACAGGGCGAATCAGTTGAAATGTCGGTTCAGGGATGACGGGTCCTCTCACAGCTCGACATGGATGCAATACAAGAATCAGAAAAAGAAGAAGAAACAGTTGTAACTGTGGCTGAAACTACAGAAGATTGGCGGCAACCATTAATAGACGACCTACAAACAGGAAACCTACTGGATGATAAATCATTAGCCTATCAGATCAAGAAAAGAACTCTGTCGTACACATTAATAAATAATACCTTATACAGAAGGTCTTTCGATCAGATGTGGCTAAGGTGCCTGAGAGAGTTCGAGGCTCGTGAAATTGTTAAAGAAGTGCATTCAGAATTTTGTGGCGCTCATCAGTCGGGTCTGAAAATGAAAATGAAGAGTAAAATACTAGGGTATTACTGGACCTCGATGATGACCGATTGCATGAAAGTTTCCAAGAGTTGTTAGCAGTGACAAGTGCATGGAGTGGTTCTACATAAACCTCCAAATGTGCTACATCCGACAATCGCATCGTGGCCGTTTGAGTGTTGGGGAACAGATATTGTGGGTCAGATAAAACTGCCTTCTTTAAGAGGACATCGCTTTATCCTTGCAGCTACAAATTACTTTTTAAAATGGGCAGAAGCAGTACCGCTCAGAGAAGTGAAGGCACATCACGTGCTGCAATTCTTCAAGAATCAAGTCATCTACAGTTTCAGAGTACCGCGTAGAATTATCTCAGATAACGGGTTCGCATTTAGAAGCACGAAGATCAACAATTTTGTCAGAAGGCATGGGATTGATTGGTGCTATTCGATGATCTACTACCCAAGAGCAAATGGCTTGGCCGAGGCTTTTAATAAAACTCTCTTCCAAATATTAAAGAAAACTTTGAACGACAACAAAAGAAATTGGCACGAGAAGTTGTTAGAAGGCTTATGGGCCTACAAAACGACTTTCAGAACTCCTACTCAGTCTACGCCCTACACTGTTATGTACGGGTCCGAGGCAGTCTTGCCCTTGGAAGTTCAACTTCCATCTCTCAGAATTGCAGTTGCAAACAAGATTACTACAGAAGAGAATGCCAAACTATGATTAGAAGAATTGAAAAGCTTGAAAGGAAAACGACTTTCAGGACAACAGAATCTCGAACTATATCAAGCCAAGATGATCCAGGCCCACGATAAACTGATCTGCCCATGGACATTCAAATTCAGTGACTTGGTTCTAGTTCTTAAGAGACCTATTCTTGCACAGCACAAGATAGGAGGTAAATTTGAACTGACTTGGGAGGGGCCGTCCGTGGTTGAGACAGTCTAGTTAGGAGGTTCCTACCAACTTGTGAATTGTCGCGGAGAACGATCTATGCTTCTAATCAATGGACGATATTTAAAGAAGTAATACACAACATGATGTTTCAAAGGATGAACTTTAAAAATGAAGTTTTATTCCTAGAAGCATGGGTAGAGTAATCACTTGTAACTGGGTCCAAACCCAAAATATAAAAATGGATGTTAAAAAATCATTAACAAAAAAATGTGTTAAGAAGAAAATATGTGGAATCATAATAATAAAATTTTGATCCTTTCTTTTAAGTCAAGCTCACTCCTGATCTTTCCTCATCTTTTCCTACTCTTATTAAAATTTGAAAGAAATGACTAAGAATTTTCCATTGATAATTGTTCTTTCTTATTGTTCTTGTTCTTAGTACAACCCCTGATCCTTTCCTTCTTGTTCGCAGGAAAATGTCGAACGGGCCGTTGGTTATGAACTTTAAGAATGGTGTGAGTCTAGCACTCAACGAAAAGAGGATGAAAGATGGGGCCATGATTGAGATCGACTTTGATTTCACACAGCCGAGGCTACGATGACAAGAGAGCGGCGGACCCCGATCGACCGGGAAGAGTTCAGCATCCAGACAGTAATGAAATTGGGTGGCCCGAGTCAACAGTCTACCAGCAAAAAAAGGAAGGTAAACGTCGCTCAGATGATTGGAGCAGATAAGAAAGCTAAGTCCAAGGTTGTTACAGCAGAGAGAAGGCTTGTCAGCGCCATGCCCACAGAAGTTGAAGAGGTAAGGAGAGCTACTCTCACTCCTACCTAATAAGGAAACAAGAACCGCCGCATTCGCAAGATGTTGAGCAAGCTAGCAGCAGATCAACATGAAGAGGCAATTGCTACAGCCAGTACAAATACTTCAGAGAAATCGGTTCGTCAGGAACCAGAAAAGAGGAGATCAACTCCAAGAACAGCAGAAAAGATGAATGAAATTCCAATCAAAACAGAAATAGAATCAACATCACGACGCCAGACAAATGCACCAGTTTTGAAGAGTCTTGTTGCGAAAGCAACCCCGGAGGATGTCCTGACAGAAACTATCCCCGAGGAGCCGAGACATGCAGGAGAACGTGCTGGGGTTGAACCATACATCCCACAGTACGTTACCAGACCTCGCCAATTGTAGATAATCCTAGAATACGAGCTGGAAAGAATGAAGAAGGTTGAAAATAAAACCTTCAAATATTTTGAAAGAATCCGAGGAAAGATTATCAATATCTTGAAGGGCCTCGAGCTACATACGGATGTGTTCTCAGACTACGAGTAGTAGCAGATTGTCGACTGTGTCATTGAGCTTTAGAAAATGGGTCGAGCTGGTTGTTTGAGAGAGAAGACCTATTTAGAACCTCAAAGATTGATGAAAGAAAAAGAAAGAGTTACAATCCAGTGCAGGTGTTGCTAGAACTTCGCTGAGGACAGAAAGGGAAATCCACCAGGGATACTCCATCATAGTGAGGTGGATTCCATGCCAAGAATTATCAAGAGGATGGTAAAAAGAATGGTGACATGGAAGGTATAGCTTGTAGATTGCATACCCAATAGCTGCATCATTAACATATACAAGGAGGGCGACTGCATACCACCACTCATAGATCATCATGACTTCGTCAGACCTTTCTGCATAGTGTCTTTCTTCAACCAATGTAACATCATGTTCGGATCTGACCTCCGGATAGCAGACCCTGGAGAATTCTGAGGGCTGGTGGAGATACCTCTACCGGTAGGTTCTGTCTTGGTGCTAAAAGGAAATGGAGCGGACATAGCAAAACACTGCATTCCAGGTGTGCCTGTTGAGCGGATCTCCGTCACTTTTAGGAGGATGGATGACAGCAAAATGCCTTTCTACTTTCAGCCAGATCCAGAGTTAGAGAGCCTTCGGCCCTACGAGCTGTGAGCTACCTGGAAGATAACACACCTCCAATGCACATCCGGATGGCATTTCCTACTAAGGATGGCTTGGAAGGTGATGTTATTGTCTATGTGTCTCACTATTCAGACATGGATTTCGACAGAGGCTTTTGGAAGAAACTTGCAAGAATCTTACAGAATCCGTTTTGGATTTATGTGGATTATACGAGATACTAAAATTTCAAGGAAAATATCATCATGTTTTGGATCAAGCTATATGATGTATTTTCAACAAATTGGAATGAAAACGACCAAGTCATGTTTTGTCTTCACCTCTTTCGTGCAAATTGACTGGGAAACGCCATTAAGTTAAATGGACTTTGAACAAAGAATGAAAAGAAAAGAAAATGAATAAAGAACTCTTTTTAAGAATCCGAATGTCAAAACGAACTCCAAATTAACTCAAACTCTAAATAAACAAAAATGAAATTGAATCACTAAAACAAATGAAACGAATCTAAATCTCTAATTGAATTACGATCTGAATCTGTCGATTTGAATCTTTCAACTGAAATCCATTTGAAGCTCCTTTGAATCCCCTTTTGAGTTGATTCTTCCCCACAGAAGACTTCAACTTCAGTTTCAAACTTTTAAACTTTTTTGTCGTCTTGAAATCCTTTCGACTCTACGCGATCTCTTTCCCTCTTTTGAGAAGGTCGACTGAGTATACTGACACAGAACCACGAAATTTTCGATTTGGTTCTGATGGCATGGATTCATATCCTTCGCCAAACAATCAAACTTTGATCAAAACTCTCGGGATGTGAAACACTTTCATGTCTCATTCCAATCTCTTCTGCGCTAAAATTTCCACAGAATCTTCAAAACCAAATCTAAAAACAAACTTTTGGGATTGGTACCTAACTTCCAGGTAGTTCCCATCCTTCTGAGGCTGGTACCTAACTTCCAGTTCTCATTTCGAGATCGACACTTGAATTTCGATTCTCTTCTCTGAATTTTCACTAATATCGCACTCTTTCCGAGAAACTATTCCGCATCCTAATCCTCCTACCTGGGTATAAGACCGACAAGGCATCCTAATTTTGGTGTCCACTAATCTCGCACTCTTTTCAAGAAACTTTTTCACATTCTAATCCACCCGACTTGGGTATAAGACCGAGAAGGCATCCTGATCTCGGTGTCCTCCAAATTCACACTCTTCCGAGAAACTTTTTTGCACTCCTGAAATCTCGAGTTCGGTACCTAATTTCCGACTCTCTTCCGAGACTAGTACCTAACTTCCAGTTCTCACCCTTTCCTAGGTCTGTACCTAACTTCCGACTCTCTTCCGAGACTGGTACCTAACTTCCAGTTCTCACGCTTTCCTTTTCGAGGTCGGTACCTAACTTCTGACTCTCTTCCAAGACTGGTACCTAACTTCTAGTTCTCACTCTTTTTTGAGGTCGATACTTAACTTCCAACTGTCTTCCGAGACTGGTACCTAACTTCCAGTTCTTACTCTTTTCTTAATCGATACTTAATTTTCGATTTTCTTCTCGAGGCTGGTACCTAAATTCCAGTTCTCTTTGTAATCCCAAGGTTGGAACCTAGGTTCCAATTCTCATCTTAAATTCAAAATTTCTGCAAAATTCATCTTGAAATCATTCTCAAATCAAATTTCAATCAAAAATTCGATTAAGTCGAAATCCAAACTCAAAATTGAAACTTGAAATAAAAATGAAGCGAATCTAAAATCTAATCTATCCCACTCCAGATCTTGTGATTTGGAATCCACCTCTTCTTCCGCAGCAAGAGTTCTGGAATCTTCAGACTGGGAGATTTACCTGATACTCCCCAAGAAAATTTTCTACTATTTGTTCTAAGTTTGTCACTTAGACATCTGTGTTGGTTTTGATTGATCTCTTTGGCCAACGCCAATATGCGCGGTGTGCTCCTTTAGCACACTACACCTATTGAGGGTCCATTTGTTGACCTCATTTTTGGTGAGGAATTTTCTCTTCTTAGTGCTTAGGATCTAGCCATAGGTTTTCCCTTTGACTATCCTAGAGGACTAGAAATAGAATCCACCACTTAGAAATTCAAACACTTCTTAAATCTTCTTGAACCACACAGCTGACCATAAACCTCCAAGCCACTTGGAAGGTTAAAAGTCAAATGTGGAGGTTCAAGGTTGAGTTCCTATAGGACTCTTTGGCCTTAGGATTACCCTGGATGGTCTGGTCTTGGTGAGGGTAAGCTCACACACACCACACTCCTACACACATTCCAAATCCTAAAACCACTCTTACCCAACTTGGCTTCCTGACTCATGTAGGAAATTCATATGGATGGACCTCAACCCCTAAGCCCCTGACTAAGAGGGTTAGGAACAACATACTGAGTTCCTAAAATGAGTCCTCTCATGGCTCTTGTGAGCTTAATATGGCTTCATGGGTCAACCAAAATGGTTTCATTTTACTCACATTGAATCAATCTTCATTTTTCTCAAATTTCAATTTTTGACCCCCGTGGCCCTAAATCCACCAAACCTACCAATGCCATTGAAATTGCCCAAAAAAAATCCCAAACTTGCCTAAATTACCCAAAATATTTCAAAATCAATCCTAAACATTCCCCACCACTCAAATTGATTAGCCATTCCCAAGCCAAATGGAGTCATTGAGCCATGCTTAAGCCACATGAAGCCATGTAAGATCCTTTCCACCTCATCAAGCTATAAATGGCAAGGGGAGGAAGCCTCTTTCTTAATCCCTCATTAAAGCCTTTAATCCTTTTTTGTGTCACACTCTAATCTAAGTTGGCCACATCATTTTAGATGGAGACTTCACCACCCTTTCCTAGCTAACCCAACTGATTTCTCTCAGCCCAAATCAGGTCATGGGAGGGTGCACCAAACCCATTTCCATGGCTTGACCATTTTAAGCCCAAAATACACTCTCCCCCCATACCATTTTAATCAAATCCTTTACACATGTCCAAAGCCAATTGAACTCACCAAACCCCAACCCTGACCTCACTGGTCAAGATGGTGACCCATGCCTGCAGGTCAGCCACTTGGGTCGCTGGAAAACACCACACCCGAGAGCTCCATGTGAGCCAAAAATTCAAATTCTCCTTTGCTAAGCTGTCCCATGGCTAATGGTCACTGGAGCTTTTCTTCTCCTCCCCTGAGCAGCTGATCCCAGCCCCTAGCTTGCCCTGGTGAGTCCTCCAGCCATGGCTACTTAAACCCATCACCTCCACGGCCAAAAAGGTTGGCTAAATTGAAGTCTCTTAAAACCTCCATCCAAGTGGCCTAAAGTCTTCTCCTAACACAAAGAAGAAGTTCCCCACTGTTACCATGCACTCATACCCATTGATTGAGCTCAATTTAAGGGCTCAATTCTCAGGCCAGAACAGGATACTCACCCAACCTCCACAGAAATCAAATTAACTTCTCCCACACCTTCACCGGAGGTGAGAGGAAGTTCCCCACTGAAAGCCCTCTCACCAGGCCAGCCATTCCTTCTATCGGCCAAGGTTTGAAATCCAGCTTGGATGAAGTCACACCTAGGAAATTCACCAGAACCAGAGGCTTCATCCCTAGGCTCCTCCAGCTCCAACAAACGTGCCGAGAACATTCAATCGAGGCTTCACCTCTTGAACCAAGGTATGGAGAATTCTCCTTAACCCAAGCTTCCAGCGATTCATCATTTACTTTGAGTTGATTTCAATGCATGTTAGCCGTATGGATGTGTAGCTCTTTTCTAGATGAGCATGTAGGATGAAACCCCTGCTATTTGGTTGAGAAATGAGTGAGATCTTAGGGCTAGAGGGTGGACGGTTCTCGGCTCACACCAGTTGGGACGATGAACGGATACCTCTGGATCGCGCGTGTAATAGACGGACGGTGTAGATCAAGCTAGATGAGGAGATGGAGCGGAATAGCGGGCCGCGTGGCATCCCAGTCAGATGGCGGTGTCGAATGAGAAATCCCCGTGTGGGACTTCAGAGCTGCCGAGGATGAGTTGGCGCCGTGTGGATAAGTAGAAAAATAGGGTTTTCTTTATTTAATTAATTCAGTAAACTTTAAAAATTCATATATTTGCATAGAAAAATCATAAAAATAAAATAAAAATACCCTCTTCCTCAGTGAACAGAGGAGAATAATGTGTAAAAAAAATTAAGTTAATTTGTCGAGTCTATGGTTTTTAATGATTTAAATACTCTCTGTGATGTTTTAATTCTCCATTTGTATACATAATTCACCATAGCATGAGACCATAGGGCTTTCTTAGCCTCTATTCTTGGGAACATTCCTTGAATTTTCCAAGGCCAGAGGCCATCTCTATGGCAAGTTGTCTATTTTCCAAGTTTATATGTCTGTTTTGGTATTTTAATTATAATAATTAGTATATTGTTTAGAAAATTCTAGAAAAATTAGGGGAGGTATCTCAAGACCAAAGGACCTTAGGAAAATTATGGTTTGATTTAATTTCTTAAAAATAACCCTAATTAGCCCAAACACTTAAAACTGAACTCTAATTAATTAGGAGTAACCACACATCAAAATCACTTCAAAATAATTCTCCATTTTCACTTAGGATGCAGAGATCCTCAAATAAAAATTTCAAGTCAATTGGAGTTAATTTAACCCATTAAATGAATTAATTAAACGACATAGCTATTTTGAAAATTAAAAAATTTATAAAACCCAAAATACATTTCAAAAATTCACCAAACTTGTTTTGTCTGCTCTCTGGTGTTAAAGGAGTCTAAGAAATTTAAAATTGGATTTTTCTAAAAAATTTCATTTTTAACCCTATTTTTAATATTTTAATAATTAAAAAATTAAAAAAATCCCAAAAATATTAAAAATCACAAAAATATCTTATTTTGTTCTCTAATCACTCAAAAACCAACTAAATATTTTTCCTAAGTCTCTAGGTTAACATATTGAATTTTAAAAGTTTAATGTAATTTTTAATGTTAAAAAATGAATTTTCAAACCTTCCCACTAAAATAATTTTAATAAATCAAAAAAAAATTAGAAAAATATAAAATTGTTTTATTTAACTTCCTTGAGGCTAGAGGGACTTATAAACATATAAAATCTATTTTTCAACTTTAATTTAATTTTATAATTAATTAATACCCCAAAACTCAAAATGATTATAATAAATTAAATATAATTCAAAAAATCACCAAAGTTGGTCCAAGTGATTCTCTGGTCAGTAGAAACATCCCATAATTTT
Source organism: Papilionanthe hookeriana x Papilionanthe teres (assembly GCA_022702705.1). Lineage (NCBI taxonomy): Eukaryota > Viridiplantae > Streptophyta > Magnoliopsida > Asparagales > Orchidaceae > Papilionanthe > Papilionanthe hookeriana x Papilionanthe teres. Next base: position 103,136,016 of record CM040425.1, read on the forward strand.
CCTAAGGACAGAAGCCTAACCTTGGCCGTGTTGTTGAATTTTCATTGAAAACCCATATTTTCCACAAAAATAATTATATAAATTTAATTAAAAACAGAAAAATCACATTTTCTTCTCTAATATTTTAATTGACATGTGAGTGAAGTGGCATAAAACTTTCAAGTTCATTTGAGCTCAATTTAGTGAGTTATGAAATGAATATGCTTAAAAAGGCATAAAGGTAATTAAGGATTTTTTAACCCTAATTAATACTATAAGCCTAATCAGAGGAAGGGTAAAATATTTGATCTTAATTTTCTCTTGGATGATTGAAACTAAGGGAATTAAGGGTAGAAACCCATTAATGTCCAAGTTCACTGAGCATGAAATAAAACTTAACTAAATTCTTGGATGACCAAATCACCGGTACAACGAAATTCATTTGGGCTCGAAATATTCCCATAAATATTGAAAAGATGTTTAGGACTCGTCCTAAGCACTTTCTCAATATGATGAGATATTTTAGAAGAAAAATTGAAACTTAATTGTTCTTTGGTGAAGAAAATCATCCTCAACAAAACACAAGAACCTAGACATCATAGGAATTGACTAGCAGTAGGATTATGATTTTTGTAGACGACCAGAACCTTCCCTTAGTTTTACCTAGGTACTTGTTGCAAATATTTAAATGTTCTGACATGTGTTTTAAGTGCAGCCTAGAATGAAGAGAAGACCCTCCATGTACGCTTTTATTGTATTGCAATTTACTTACTTGTACCGAACTTCACTCTTCTTTCTTTCAAACTTGCATGTTAAACAACAATGTCACCCTGCATGAAAACTGAAACCTTTAGGATAGCCATAAAATTGAAACCCAAAACTATATTAAAATCAACACAAGATAAAATTCACCGACACAACATTCAAAAGTTAAAACAACTCAAAATTTAATCACAAACAGAACAACAAAATTACAACTACAACTAAATTAAAACGTCTCATTGGATGATTAGGAATCCCTCGGATGATGTAACCCACGTGTTGCTAACGAGATTTCTCACGGTCTAAATGAAAGTGTGGAACTCATTCAGTTGAGTTTAGCACATTTGGACTAAGTGAATCCGATGAAAATAGTGGTGCCGGGATGACGGAACCGTGGGATCTTAATCGATTATGCTTAATCAACTTTATGATTTGTTTTAATTAAAACATTACGACATCTGAACCTTAAGACTCTCTAAACCAAAACACTTATCTCATCTTTTTATTGCCACTTTCTAAAACTAAACCTTCTGCAACAACACAAAGCTTGGAGCGTGGGCAGCATGGCCATCTTCATCAGCAAAACTCGGATCTACATCAGCAAAACCTTTTCTTAGAAATAAATAACCAAGCCATAGGATTTCGAGGTATTTTGCCTAGTGTAGCATAAATCCTCAACTTTTTGTTAGGCATTTGTAAAATTGTGTTATCCAAATTAAGTCCTAACCGGTCTTAGGACTCCGAGGTAGTCGTTTGGTACGACATAAACCCTCACATCTTCGAGGCTATTTGTGTGATTATATCATACAAGCATAAGTCCTAATTAACTAAAATTGACAGGATTGAAACATTAAATAATTCTCTTAAATTGAAGCCAAACAATAGGATAGTCAGGAAGTCACCGAAGTTAGTTTCGGGTCTGTGACATCCCTTACTTCTCTTCCTTTGGATTCCTGAAAGAAACTACTCCAAATTTGAGCTAATCCCTTTTGAAATTCCAAAATTCAATCCTTTGAAACCTTAAACTTTGAAATTCTTGAGAGCAAAACCACTGATCATTATCGAGAGTTTTCTTAAGTGTTTTCGGACATTTAAGATGTAATTAACTATAGGGGCTTGCCCTTATAGGGAACTTTAAGAACCTAGGTAATATAAACCCTACTTAGTTCATTTATATTAAGCAAGGGAACTTGTCGGCTTATAAAATTGGTTTGCAGACCAAACGGATGTCACAAATCTTCTAGTTTATTTAATCGAGGCCCATCATCAAACAATGTGTCTATTCTATGGGATAGATACATAGTTTGTGGTGTGGTGCTCGTTTATATAAACTATTTGGGATGTGAGATCGGTTTGATTTCATATCTTAAAATTTTCAAACTTAAAATTATTTTCAAAATCAAATACTACTTTCTAAATTATATATATATTTTAAAATTTAAAATTTGCCGACAATTTCTGTTTGGCGACCCCTTTTCAAAATACCACACAACCTATAAATATGCCGACAGAAGGCCCTTCTGGAACCCTTCCAAGGGTGAAGACCAGGTTGGCCTGATTTCGTGTATGCTAAATTTGGTATTCTTTGCTATGCATATAGTTTGATAGAACCATGTACAAAAAATGAGGTGAAGTTGTAGAACTCATTTTTGGCGAGGTCTAAACTTCCTCTTAGTAGTTAGGATCTCGCCATAGGGGTTCCCCTTCACTGTCCTAGAAGAATAGAGATTGAGCCCACCACCTAGAAATCTAAACCACTTCCTAGCTTTCTTGAAACCCTACATGGATACTCACAAACCTCCAAACCACTTGGAAGGTTAAGATCAACATGTGGAGGTTAAAAGATGAGTTACCATAGGAATGATTGAACTTAGGGCTAGCTTAGGTGACTAGGGTTGGTCTTGCACACACACTTGAACCCACCAAATCTCTCACACACCTCAAACCCCTAAGATCACTTACACTTAACCTACCTTCTTACTCCTTTTGGAAACTCATATAGGTGTGCCCAAGCCCTTAATATTTGGCTAAGATGGCTGGGATCAGTATATGGAGGATCCAAAATGAGTCCTCATATGACTCTTGTAGCATTGAGATGGATTTATGGCTTGCTTGCTCACTATACCCAAAATTTCTCCATAATTACTAAAATACCCCCAACATACCAAAATTCCCAAATTCCAAATTTCTCCTAATTCAATCCCAAAAATTAGTTCAAACTTCACCATATCACCTAATTGGTCTAAAATACTCCACACTGACAAAATATTGACAAAATTGACCCAAATTTTCAAAATTCCCAAAGTAACCCAATTTTCAATAAAATTCCAATTTGCCCTCAATTCCTACCAAAACCATTTCAAATTTAATTTCAACACACCCAAATGTAACTTCATCAAATTTAAGACTAAAACCAAACCCTCTTTTCATGACAATTATCCATTATCAAAAGCTCACCTTATTTAAATTTAAAAGCCCAATTTTAAATGCCCATGAGCAATTTTCATAAGCACAAATTCAAGCCCTTCATGAATAACTTCAAAAGCTCATCATGCCTTCATTTTAAAAGTCCAAAGCCCACATGACAATTTTACCTTTATCATCCATTTAATCAAATTAAACCATAGCCCATGTCATACATGATTAAAGTATCCCACATTTGGATTTATACCAACACTTCACTAAATCTCCAAAATTCCTAAATTCTTTTTCATGAAAGTTGGCTTAGCCACATGCAAGACATGGAGTCTTCTCCAAGCTATAGGTGAGCCACATGAGCCATGGAAAGTCCACAATGCCCTAAGGGGAAAAATGAGGACCTCATTTCACCTCCCACCAAAGTTACTCACCCAAACCTATGTTTAAACCAAATTCCCATGATTGAGACTTGTCCACCCAAGCCCCCATAAAATCAAATCCTCATAACAAGTTAGTACAACCAATTTCCATGAAAATGACCAAACGTTATCAAAAAGTAATTTAAAGTCATTCCCTTCAAACCAAATTAAATTCCACATGACAAAAAATGACAAAAAATAATAATAGAAATAGAAAATATGAATAAAATGCTATCTAACTCTCATGAAAAAAAAAGAAAAAATGATAATAATAATAATAATGAATATTAAGGTTTTTTATTCCTTTTAAGTTCCACGGTTTTGGTTAAGAAAGAGAGGGGATTTGGGTTATTTTTTTTTTCTCCTAGCTTTCCCACTTCACCTTCCCTTCTTTTCCCTCCCCCACACACACTCTCTCTTTTTTATACCATTGAAAACGTCTCTCACGTAAACATCAATAGTCCTAACACCAGCTCTCACAACTCCCTCTCTCCTGACCAAGAGAACACCTCCTCCACCCCACTCCTAGAGCAGCCCCTTCTCCACTTTGTCGTGAAACCCAACCAAAGCTCCACTTCCCACTCTCTTTCTTTCTTGTCGTGAGCCAACCTCCCCGAATCCTCTAATGAGAGATATTCTTCCACTCACTAGACCTCTCCCCATTCCCTTTCTCTCCAACAAAAAAAAAAAGAAAAGACCGGGAAAACCTCATTCTCCACAAGCCAAAACTGAACCTCACTTCCTCTCTCCTTGGAGCTCCAACAACCATCGACAAAGTAGCGACGGTGCTGAGAAATACATGTAAGCTTTCCCCTCATATATTTTTAATATGAGGATTTATATGCATACCACCCAATTTTTTAATATTTATATGCATACCACCCAACTTGAATATTTATATGCTCGTCATTTAAGTCTCATGTATTCACATGCTAACATGTTTAGATTTTAAGTATTTACATGCTAGCCACCCAATTCTTGTATATTTACATGCTCGCTATGTAGATTTTATGTATTTACATATGCAAAACTTAAATCCCGTTTAGTTACGGTCATGCCAAACTTCGAGGTTTATAAACACACAATTTAAATTTTATGAGTTGTGTATGTGATATTAAAACTTGAATCTTAAAAAGGGGGCTGACGTAGATAGGTAGAAAATTAGGAATTTTTTTTTCTGATCTGATTAATTATGAAAACTTTTAAAATGCATAACTTGGTGTTAAAAAATCCTAAAAATAAAATAAAAATAACCATATGCTCAGTGAATAGTGGAGATAATGTGGATAAAAAAATAAAATTATTTTTTTTATATTTATTTTTAAATTAATTAAAAACTCTAGAACTTGTTTAAATCATAAATAAATAAATATTAATCATAAAAATGTGAAATTTGGAAGGTTTAATTCTCTCATGCTTAGGTGTGTTTTCTAATTTTTTCGAGACTAGAGAACCATCTCTGAGTATGAAAGCTCTAATTTCTAAAGTAAATCACCTCTATTTTATTAAAAAATTCATAATAATTAAAAGATAAATGCAAAAATTTTAAGAATGAGTTTGGTAAGTTCAATATGATCAGAGTATTCTAGGAATAATATAAAATGAATTTTAGTAATTAAAAATGATACTTTATGTATTTAACTCATTAAAATAAAAGAAAAATTAAATAAAATGTATTCAAAAATATGAAAACTAATACACATTAAAGTAAATGGTCAGGGGAGCTCCCCACAAAAATTTGAATTCAATATGAATTGATTTAACCACTAAACTTGATTTTCTAAGTAACATGTGATTTTTGCTTTAAAATAATTATACTAATTAAAATACAACTAAAAGAATTTTAAAAATTAGTTTTTGGAGTTTCTTATGACGAGATGAATTTATGAAAAATAAAATTGAAATTAAAATAAATAATTCATTTTTAATCTATTTTCTATCATTGAAATAATTAAAATAATTAAAAGAGATAAAAATCACTAAAATTTTAAAATGCACAAAAATGTTCTAAATTGCTTTCTAATCATTTAGGTATTTTTCTTAATTTTAAAAATGAAGTTATAAATTTTAAAGGCGTAAAAATAAATTTTCTTAATTTTGCATTAAAATAATTCCAATAAATAAAAAAAAGAAATCACAAAAATATAAAATTTATTTCTCTGTATTCCTTAAACTTAGAGAGATTTAAGAAAAGTATACAACATGTTTTTCCACTTAAATAATATTTTATATTTAATTAAAACTCAAAACCAAAAAATAATTTTAATAATTAAATCAAAATTCATAAAATCATAATAATTGGTCAAAGTGGTCATCTGACCTAGGTGAACCTCCAATAATTTTTCACAGGACAAAAATTTTATTTTTACTGAGTTATTGAATTAATATTGAAAATCCCAATTTTTAGTCTAAAATAATTATAAAAACTAAATAAACTTAGAAAAATCACATTTTCTCATTTGATGTCTTAATTAACCCATGAGTAAAGTTACATAAAAATTTCAAAATCCTTTGAGTTTAATTTAAAGAATTATGAAGTGTTAAAGCCTTAAAGGCAAAATAATAATTTCAAGATTTAACTGTTAATTAATATTTAGTTTTAATCAAGGGGTAAATGGGCAATAAACAATCTTAATTTACCTTCTTAAAGGACTGAAACATGAGGGGTTAATAGATAGAAACTAACTTACCACTTTTTCCACTAAAACAATAAAATTACAATTTCTTAAAATTATTGAAATTTGGGGGTTAATCATATTTGATGATTATGAGGAATAGGGGTTTGATCTAGGAAGATCTTAACTCACTAAATTAAAACCCCTAATCATTGGTTGAATAATAACATCATCTTTAAATGAAGTCAAGTGCCACTTAAACTAATACTTATTTAAATTGTAAATTCAACCATTGGAGCTTAAGGGCTTAGTAGTAAACTAGGTTCGATTCACACTTTAATTAATGAGGTTTTAGAAAAAAGAAACATAATAATTGATAAATATTTTAAGAACACTAATAGCCCAACCCTAACCAAAATTGGCTTGGTTTCCTAATTATCTAATTTGCCCCTAAAGGCTTGCGCTCACATAACTCCTAAATGGAACATCAAATGAATGTTATCCCATTCAAGGGATAATCAAAACATCTAAGTTCACTGAGCAAGAGTTAAAACATCATTAACAAACCCTAATTTAACATCGATGATTAATTGAACTAAAAAATGAAACCAAGTGAGCTCGAAATGATCCCAAAAGTTTTTGAAAAGATGCTCAGGGTTATGCCCCAAATACTTCCTTAATCTAATGAGATATTTAGAAGAACAATTGAGTTTCATTGTTCTTTGTTAAAGAAAATCATCTTTAACATGCCTTAGGAACCCACCAAGTTATGAAATAGGTTCCTTCACTGATTTTAAAATCATCAACCTTTAATTTTTGCTTTAATAACTGCTTGGGATGTTAATATTTCAGCGATATTCTCGAAGACTGTCATGTACATATTTATGATTATTGCAATTTACACTGCTTTATTTAAATCAAAATAAAAAAAATAAACTTGCATGTAAAAATTAGAACTTTTAGGATAGCCACAAAACCAAACCAAAATAAAATAAAATCAAATTCACCGCCACAACAATCAAAATATAAGACGACTCAAAATTTAATCACAAACCAAATAAAAACTACAATTGTAACTAAATTAAATCGTCTTTATCAGATGATCGCGAACCTCTCGGAGAAGGCAACACACGGTTAATAACTAGATTTCCCACGGTTTGAATTAATGTACTGAATTCATTTAGTTGAATTTGGTAAATTCATTCGGAATAAGTAAATCCAAAGAAAATAGTGGTGACGGAACGAGAGAACCGTGGGATCCTAACTTGTATCGCTTAATCAACTGTAATATTTCCCTTAATAAGATATTAAGACACTTTAATTTAAACACTTCCAAAACATGACACTTCTCTCATCTCTTCAATTTGACAATTCTAAAATCAAACCTACTGCAACGAAAAGCTTGGGGCAAGCACGACGAGGAAGCAAGCAACACTTCTACAATAAATCTTCCTTAGAAATAAACAACAAACCATATGTCTTGGAGGTAGTTTGCCTAGTGCAACATAAACCCTCACTTTATCCCTTTAAGCATTTGCACACCGTGCAATATAAACATTAACTTGTCTTAGGTTCCGAGGTTGTCATCCGATATGACATAAATCCTCATATCTTCCAGATTATCTATATGATCGGGATCATGCAAATGCTAGCCTTAAATAATAAAATTTGTAGGATGAAACATTAATTAATTTTCTTTTCAAAATTGAAGCCTAACAAAAGGATAGTCTGGGAAGTCACCAAGGTCCTCCTATGGATCCGGGACATTCCATTCTTCTCATTTCTTTGGATTCCCAAAATAAACTGTTCCTATTTGTACCAAATCCATTTTATATTTCCAAGTCCATCCTTGAAAACTTTAAACTTTGAGATTCTTGAAAGCAAAACCACTAATCTTTATCTAGAGTTTTCATAAGCAACTTCAGTCAATTAGGATGTAATTAAGTATAGGGACTTGCCTCTATAGGGATATTTAATCTTTCATATTAAATAGGAGAACTTGTTGGCTTATAAAAAAATAGTTTCGCAGACTGAACATATATTGTAGATTCTTTATTTTATTTAATCGAGCTCCACTATTCAAGTGATGTACCTACCATTCGAAATAGATGCATTACTTACGGTGTTGCGCTTGTTTAATCCAAACTATTGAATGTATGGTTTATCGTCTTATTTTCAAAAATTATATTATTAAGAGACATAACCTACTATTTTAAATTAAACTATTTTAAATCTAAATCATATTTTAAAAATCTTTTTCAAAATTTGGCGGCTGATAATTTATGTCGACTTCGCTAGGGATTAGTTCCTCTCTCCATTTAGATCAGATGATTTTGCTTTCATAAATCGGTAGTGTGTCCATGTCCCTCATGCACCAAACTACCATTCTTTCTGTTGGCATATCTCGCCCATTTCTACCTTGAGGGAATATAGTCAACTCATTTTGATTCTGGAGCCATTGATTAAATTCTCTTAAACAGAGAGGTTTCGAAATTGTCTCATCTCTCCAAAGAGGTGAGGTAGACCCCCAATAATTGTGATAGTTTAGGAGCAATCTATAGAACTGAGATTGTTATAAGGTTATCCTCTCTTTCGAATTCCAAATAGGTTCCTTTACCGACTCTCTCTTGTTAATTAAATTATAAATAAAATGAAACTTAATGAAATTTGAAAACTTTACAAAATAAATGAAAATAAAAGGAAATAAATAAGAATGTGTTTGGACGATGCTTTGAATGTTTTTTTCATCCTAAAATAAAAAATGGAAGCATATGATGAATTTAAAGTTCTGAATCCTCTCTGCAAAAGATGTCTGTGCCAAGGTTGATCATTTCCTTCATCGCTGGAATGAAATTTGCAATCAACAAGAATGAACTGCCGACCGGAGTGGTCATTCGCTTTGGACAAGGATTTGATAACATGGATATCAAGTTTGGAGACATCACAGTCATCACCATAAAATCTAGAATACCAGAATCTGTCAAGTCTATAGTTGAATTCAAATTGAAGTCAGCACAGCAGTTCCCTTCCCTGAAGAGTGTCCTAACTGGGAAAATACTGTGGCCTGCAAAATATTAGCTGTCAGAGTTAACAAGTTTACCCCTAGGACTGTCGTCACTTCCCCCGCTGGTCTAGTCATCACTGTACGTGCCTCCATTCCTGCTAAACTAAAGGGGAAGGAAGTCCAAGTAAGTGATGAGCCTACTACCGCGGAGGGTTTGACTTTTGCTGCAATGACACTGTGTTCTAGATATTGTCCAGTTCAAAGTCTCTTCCCCTTACTAGAGAACAAAGAAGGAATAAGAACAGCAGGATCGCTAAGATCAAGAAGTTCCGAGCCACTGAAGTTAGTGTTCCTGCAAAAATCCCCGAGGAAGAAGAAGAGCTGCCTGAAATTTCACCACTGCTAGAAGGAAGTAGGTTTCACCCACTATCTGCTTCCTCCAACAAAGATGTCAGGAAGATTGCCACTATGCTACGCCGACCCTCGTACTATGACGAGAAGAAGGAAAGAAAGATGAAGAGTATGCCATTGAATTGATTATGGGCAGTGATTGAGAAACTAACAAGGAAAGAAAACTGCCTTGTGTTTGAGATTTTAAGAAGAATGGGAAGGGTACCAGTCAAGTCCCTTCTTGGATTGAGAGCATCTTCCCCCACTGCTCAAGAGAAATCCTTACCAAGAAGAAGAATGTCAAATAATAGATTATCCGCCGTAGTATCTGGTCTACTGATCCATTTTAAAAATGACCTATTTTTAGTGTAGATTTCATGTTAACTTTATGCACATTTTTAAAGATATTACATTTTAAAGGAAGTAATTTTGCATATTTTTGTCTTCAATTATAAAAATATGATTTTAGAGAAAATCAAGCAAAAACTAGGCAATTTTGAGCCAAAATAAGCAAGGAAGAAAATTCTAACTTAGCACATATTGATATGTCTTTCTATGTTTAATATCTTTTATATTTCTCACATGTTTTTGAATGAAATTATAATTCTGAGAAAGGTTGTTTTTATGTCTATCTTGTAGGTGAAGATGTTAGGAATGCAAAGAAACTGAAATGGGTCGAAAGAGAGCCAAACAAAACAAAATAGTAGAGTTGCGCACAGGGCGGCGCCTAGGTGCCAAACCTGGTGCCCAGACATCAGTGACGATGAGAAAACGGTGCCTAGGCACTAGAATCAAGGCCTAGGCACCCGAATCATCCAAAAACGGTTATTGGATGGATTTTTGACAACTTTGGGAGTTATTTTGATGGTATTAAGTTGTTTCTAGACCTTATAGAAGATTGAAAGTTACTCATAATATATATGACATGTGATACAATGTATCTGGACACATTGGAAAGGTTTTAATCGCGAAGAGGTGCGACCCAAAGTGAAGGGGTGCGAAGAATTGGTCACAGGAGTCTGGTTCCTAGGCGCCAGATCCCGGCACCTAGAAGATTCAATGAATGTGGACTACTTTGGAGAGGTGCCTTAAGCAACCCTTGGCCATTTTCAGAGCTCTATAAATAGGAGATATTTCTACAGGAAAAAGGGCCTCTCTCTTGTCTCTCTCTCTCTCTCTCCCCCTCTCTTTCTTCCCCCTTAGTCATTTTAGTCATTTTAGAGTCATGAAGATGTAGATTTCTACATCTTATGGAGAGATTGGTGAGGGATTTTGAGATAATTATGTAAGGGATGTACGAAAGGTGCATGGATCGATGAGAGACTTTGGCAAAGAGATCTTCTTCTTTCCTTCAGAGGGAAAAAGCTAAGTATTATGTTCTTCATTCTCTTATAATTATTGTAAACACTTTCTAGTGAATTTTCTTTGTTTTGAACCAAGTTTTCTGTCATGCTTTATACATGCTTCGTAAGTGATTTTCTTTACTCTTTCTTTTAATATGAAGTAGTGACATGTGTAGGAAAATCATTTTTATGATAGAATTAACAATTAAATGCTTCTAGGTGACAAATAGTTGCATAAATATAATAGAATACTAATGAATTAAGTTCCTTGTTGGCACTTAATTTATTACATAATTCGATCAATACTTTTACTTCTTATGCTATTATTTTCATTTACTTTTGTTTTGTAATGAAATAGATGCATGTTTAGGAATTAAGATTTGCTTAGATATTCTCTTATTAAATTATGGTGATGATATTTATACCGGATCTTCATTTACTTTACAAATTGATCACTTGTATTGTTAAAACCTGTTGAAGAATTATGAGACCTATCTGGAGATGAGTTCTTAACTAGTAGATATCACATGAATCCTTGGGTAATCAAAGACTTTATGCGGGTTATTCATGGTAAAGTGCAAATAAATAGGGAGATATTGTTAATTGGGCGCATAATTGATTAGTTTTTAGAGTGACAAACTAAATTCTAATAATTTGGTCTATAGAAAGGGAATGGGTCACTGGTAGGGCCGACCATAGCCACCCTTGGACATCTAGTAGTGTGAACCTTGATTAACCCATTCTACTAATAGAACATCATGAACCGATCTATAGATTAACCAATGTTCTTTACACCTGGACTAAAGGGTAAAGAATAAGATTGCTTCTATTTGGCACTACTACATAAAATTCTAAGTATTTCTTTCCTACACATTATCTATGTAATTGCAAGAGAAATGTAGTCTTTAACATCTCAAAATTCTCCAAACCAATTTATCCATAAGTCATCTTTTTATTTAAGAACTTTATTTAGTATTAGTTATTAGAAAACTCATTTTATTCGAAATTCCAAATTTAGGCCGTATAGAAATAGACTAGAATTAGCCTAAAGGATTGCTTATCTTGCTTCTATGTGGGATCGATACTGGGGTTATCAAAGAAAACCTTATATTACTTGAAACTATACGTATAATTGCGTAGTACCCCTAGTATGTAAAATATTTTCAAAAATTTTACAACATTTTAATTTTATACACTAGTCGCTATTTATAAATTGGGTCAAGTTTTTTGCCATCTTTTGGAAGCAAAAATTACTGCGTTATTGCGGGTCGGGTCATCTTCATGTTAGGGAACACACCACCTATCAACGTATTGCTGACATACCACCTAGTCTTATGTATTCAATGTCAAGGAGGATGGTATGGAAACCCAAAATTTTTGAACCAATACCGGCGAGAAAGTCTGAAAGGGAAACTTTCGATGAAGAACCTAAGTCTCAAAGGAGTGCTGCTATTCCAGAAGCCACTCTAGAAGATGAAATTCAACAACCGTTGCTAGTTAGCCTCAAAACTATTAGGGGAAGATCACTCGAAGCCACTTTGGAGAAGTTACAGACTAATATCGAGCAGTTGTCCAAAGAAAGAAAGAAAGGGTTTAAAGCTAAGAAGACTTATTGGAATTCATGGAAGAAGACTTTGTTGAAGTAGACATAGTTGAAACTCGGGCGTCATCATCTTTACGAGAAGCCCCAGAATCAGCAGATGGGGATGACCCAGAAGCAATGCGAGGGCTCCTTCAGCAAAGAGTTGAAATAATCGACCGATTGGAAAGGAAAATGGAAGAAATGATGGCCGCCATTGCCACATTCCAAAGTTAACCTCAGACTCCAAAAAAAAGCACCCCCAGAGGTCATTCAGATTTTGGACGGAGGAAAAGAACTCACCTTCGTCAATAGGGAGGAACGAATGAAGAAGGATTTTTTTCAAAGTCTAATACCAGAAAAGAACATTAAGAATATGGTAAAATAATAGGTAAGAGAAGCTTCAGCGCAGTTCAAGAGCGGGCCATTGATTCTAAAGGGTAGACCTTACTCGGAAGAATTTGATGTCATGCAATACTCCAAAGGCTTCATACCACCTTTGTTTAAGAATTTTGATGGAACAAGGAACCCCCAACCGCATGTTGCACACTTCCATGTAAGTTGCTGCAATGAGGGGGGTAGCGATGATTTACTTTTTTGCCAGTTCGTTAGCAGCCTTTCAGGAGTTGCCTTCGACTGGTATGTAGGGTAGCCCAACGGTTTAGTTACAACTTTCACAGAATTAGAAAACCTATTTGTGAAATGATTCGCTGGAGCTCAACACCACGTCATCGTCAGTGACCTTGTGGTAGAGAAACAGAGGCCAGACAAAACTTTGGTGGACTATATTCTGTAATAGAGGAATTTAAGTATGAAGTGTGAACCACAACTCCAAGTGCAACATGTGATTGAGATTCTCCTTAAGAGTATTCACAACCCAATATCACTTCTTTTTAAAGGATTTATAATAAAGACATTCAAGAAACTTCTTAGTAAGGCCGGGAGCTTGCAAGAGGAGGCAAAACAGCTCAGTTTCTTGGAAAAGTCTGATAAGCCAAAGACAAGGAAAGTTTTTGAAAAGAAGCTGGAACCGTTGTAGCGATAGATAAGGGGAAGCAACTGATGCAGATACAGATAGAACGACCTCACCCAAGTTAGCGGTATCACTAAACAGAGGGAAGGCGCACCCTGAGAGAGCTTCTGAACAAAGTATATACCTTTAAGAATGAAGCTGTAGGAAACATGTTCCGTAGCATAATCAAGAAGGAAGGATTTTAGTTGCTAGAACCCAGAAGGCCAGAAGAAGTAGATAAGAAAGATCATCCATTATATTGACCTTACCATAGAATGCTCAGACATAAGATAGAAGAATGCCTTACCTTCAAGACTTGGCTCGAGAACAGCCTCAGAAAGGGGAACATAACAATCCCAAAAGAGTACATGAGAGAGCCCCAAGGAGGTTCTGTCAATGTCATTTCGGCTGATCCTATTGTTTCGATAGATCCGTAGCAGTCGATGGTGGATGGAGTACAACATGGACAAAGTTTTCAAAGAAAATACTGAGTCACATCCAAACTGCTTCGGTGTGTGCTTCAATTTAAAGTTAGAGACATGCTAAGCCAGCACTATCGATTGCAATGGAGGAACCACCCTAGAGGAAGAAGAAATAGCCGCATAGAAGAAGGAGATCAAGGCACCGAAGAGTAGAGTAGGGGCTACATTTCCTAGGATGGTTGTTTGCGATTTCAGGAAGAAATTCCTCGAACCTCAGACTTTGTATGATTATTTGTTTGCCCTCGTGGGTACTATAACGAGAAGAGTTTTGGTGTTGGCTACATTTTGACTATTTCTAGTAATGAAGTAACTAACGACAATCGATCTAATCTGGATCTCGAACTCAATTCTAATAATAATTCTCAATCGTACAAAACCTCAGCAACGATAAGGAGGGTTACATCAACGAAAGCGGTTATGATAGCCTAGGGAGTGATGAACTCGTCTATGAGTTTTGGGGGTACCCTATCACAATTAAACTTGAATCCTCAGATTCCAAACTGACTCTAAAAGAACCACCCATTCGTGTACAAGAAGAGACACCAGCAGATTCGACACAATATTTGGAAGAAATAACATAAAATATTTTAAGAGGTGGAAAAGTTTTACCCATGAGGATGGATCCGAAAGATAAAAGAAATCAGATAGTGACCCAAGAAGAGCCGACTTTGTCAGCAAACGAAGCGACTGATTGGGAAGAAGTTGAAGAACTAAGCAATAAAGTGGAGTATAACGTACTAGCAAATTTTCGGAAACTACTAGCCAAACTAAGCATCCACGATTCTCTGATCCTATCAAAGGAGATATGGGAAACTCTGGTCAAGGCATTACTTAATCCAGAAAATTGCTTTGCTCAAATGACCGGTAATTTCTCAGATGAGGTTTGCTCGTTAAAAGGACATTATGGTGTTACTTTCATGGATAACGACTTGCTAATTGGTACAGCCGATCATAATTGACCTTGATACATCTCAGTCACCATCGACAATTTTACACTCTCCAGGGTGTTAGTCGATCTAGGAGCATCGATCAATGTGATGAACCTACGAACTTTAGCAAATTTGGAAATCGATGCCCGCGATCTTTCATCAGACAAAATGTTACTAAAAGGCTTCAACCAGAAAGGGGAAAGAGCTCTTGGATAAATAACACTACTAATGAGGATCTGTGATTTGACCAGATCAACTGTAAAATTTCATAAAATTGATTTCGAAACGTCATTCAACGCCCTACTGGGTCGACCTTGGATCCATGAAAACTGGATGGTATCGTCGTCTCTACACCAGTGCATAAAATATTATGAAGGAGGTCAAGAAAAATGCATCAAAGGTGACTTACAACCATTTTCCGTATGTGAAGTGGGAGTCCATGAAGACGCCGCTTACTATGCACCTCCGAAGAAGACAATTTTCTCTAGAAAACCATGCCAAACAAAGTAGAAGAAGTACAAAACAACGAAGATCCTCCAATTCTAGTTCAACAATCACTCACCACTCCCTTACGGTGAGATGGTGAAAGTTTCTCCAGAACTCACATCCAAGGTCGAGGCCAGAGACGAGGTTGAGGAGGGGATGATGAAATTGTTGGATAGAAAAATTCAGTGATCGACATTGATTTGGAAGGCAGTTCCGTATCAAGAATAAAAATTATTGCATACTTTAAAAATATACAAAAAGGCTGTTGGTTGGACCTTAGCCGATATTAAAGGAATCAGTCCTTCGATCTGTATGCAAAGAATTTTGTTGGATGAACAATATAAACCTAGAGATGATCCACAAAGGAGATTAAATCCAATGATGAAAGAAGTAGTTAAGAAGGAAATTTTAAAATGGTTTGATGCTGGAATTATTTATCCAATTTTAGACAGTGCTTGGGTAAGTCCAATTCATTGAGTCCCTATGAAAGGAGGAGTGACTGTTGAAGTGAATGAACAGAATGAAATTATACCAACAAGACAAGTTAAGGGCTGGCAAATTTGTATTGATTATAGAAAATTAAATGTCGCCACTAGGAAAGATCAATTTCCTCTTCCTTTTCTAGATCAAATGTTGGATAGACTTGCCGGACACAAGTGCTATTGCTTTTTGGATGGATATACTGGTTATCATCAAAACTCATTGATCCTAAGAATCAAGAAAAGACTACATTTACTAGCCCTTATGGAACTTTTCTTTTAGAAGAATGCTCTTTGGATTATGTAATGCACCAGCAAAGTTTCAAAGATGTATGATGTCTATTTTTAGTAATCTAATTGATAATGGAATAGAAGTATTTATGGATGATTTTTCTGTATTTGAAATTTTATTTGACATATGTTTGAATAACTTAGAAAAGGTTTTGGAGCTTTGCGAGAAAAAAAATCTAGTTCTAAATTGGGAAAAATGTCAATTTATGGTTGCAGGAGGATTTGTACTTGGGCATAAAATTTCTGAACTTGGAATGGAGGTTGACCCTGTAAAAATTCAGATTATTGAGAAATTACCACTTCCAACTATAGTGAAAGTGGTAAGGAGTTTCTTAGGACATGCTGGATTTTACAAGCGTTATATTAAAGATTTTTTGAAAATTACTAAAACCTTTGTGCCAACTTTTAGAAAAAGATAAGAAATTTGATTTCAATAAAGAATGTTTAAATGCCTTTTAACTATTACAAGAAAAACTCATCACTGCCCCTATAATTGTTTCACCTGATTGAGAGAAACCATTTGAACTTATGTGTGATGCCAGTGATTTTGCGATTGGAGTTGCTTTAGGGCAAATGTATGATAAAATGTTCAAGGTATTTACTATGCTAGTAAAACTTTTAACGAAGCTCAGATGAATTATACAACTACGGAAAGAGAATTATTAGCTGTTTTGTATGCTTTTGAAAAGTTTAGACCTTATATGATTGGAACTGAATGTATAGTGCATACATACCATTCAACTATCAAATATTTAATGCAAAAGAAGGATGTCAAATTGAGGTTAATCAGATGGATACTTCTAATGCAAGAATTTGACTTTGTGATAGTTGATAGAAAAGGAACTGATAATCAAATTGCTGACTATTTGTCTAGACTGAAGTAATATAAACTCTCTAAATTTGAGAAGGAAATTACATAAACTTTCCCTGATGAGTAACTTCATATCATTAAGGAAAGAAATTTGCCTTGGTATGCTGATATTGTGAATTATATAGTACGTGATATTTTGCCACCTGATTTAACAAGGTAACAACAAAAGAAATCTATATATGATGCTAAATTTTACTTTTGGTATGAGCCATACCTATATAAACAATGTAAGGATGTTATTATTAGAAGATGTGTTCCATATGAAGAAATTGAACCAATTGTTCGGAGTTGTCATAACTCAGAATTTGGAGGAAATTTTGGAACTGATAAAACTGCTTATAAGATTTTTCAATCTGGATTTTATTGGCCTACTCTTTTTACAAATGTATTTAGATATATAAAATCATGTGATCAATGTTAGAGAGTAGGTAATATTTCTAGAAGAAATGAAATGCCTCTAAATTTTACATTAGAAGTTGAGATCTTTGATGTATGGGGATTGGATTTTATGGGACCATTTACCCTTCATTTGGAAATTTATATATATTGGTTGTTGTTGATTATGTCTCAAAATGGACCGAAGCAATTGATTTACCTAGATGTGATGCTCGGAGTGTTTTAAAATTTTTAATGAAAAATATTATTATAAGATATGGAATGCTTAGAGCGATCATAACTGATGGTGGATCTCATTTTAGGAATGATAAGATTTAGAGATTGGTTAGAAAATATAATATTATTCATAGAATCTCTACTGCTTATCATCCCCAGACTAGTGGTTTAGCAGAAGTGTCTAATCGTGAAATTAAAAGAATTTTAGAGAAAACTGTGGATCTTCACAAATTAGACTGGTCTGTGAGATTAGATACTGCATTATGAGCATATAGAACTGCTATTAAGACCCCTATTGGAATGTATTCTTATAGACTAGTATTTGGAAAGACTTATCACTTACCTATAGATTTGGAGCATAAAGCATATTGGGCGATAAAAGAGCTAAATTTTAACATAAAGTATGCAGGTGAGAAGAGATTTGTGCAATTGAATGAATTGGAAGAAATTAGAAATGAATCTTATCATAATGACAAAATTTATAAGGAGAAAATGAAATTATGGCATGATCGGAAGATATTAAGAAAGAAATTTGAACATAGACAAAAAGTTTTACTATATAATAAAAGATTGAAATTATTTTCTGGAAAACTAAAGTCTAGGTGGATAAGACCTCTTACTGTTATAAGAGTTTCTTCTTTTGGAGCAGTCGATATTGAGGATCCTAAAACTGGAAAGATATTTAAAGTAAATGGACATATATTAAAACCATATTTTGAAGGGTATCGACTAGATTTTAAAGAGGTTTTAATGTTAAGTCATCTTGAATAACTGAATTTTTGTCAGGCTTACGACGTTAAACCAAGCACTTTGTGGGAGGCAACCCCTATTTATCTTTATTATGTTGTGCATGTAGTTAGTAATATTTGAGTCATACTCATTCATAAATATCATAAAAGATTGGAAATTATTAAATTGTATTGAAGAATTAGAATATTTCGGACCAAAATGAAGTTCAGTATATTTTGAACATTGGCACTACCGGCGTCATATTCCAGAGAGCAGCACCTTATTTCGGGATTTGGGTGACGCCAGTGCACTATCCGGCACCGCCGACGCCTAGAGTTTGGTGACGGTTCTCAGAGTTTCAAATTACGATTTTTGGAGATTTTAGGCGGGATTTCATCCTAATAACTTCCTAAAATGTGTTGTTAAGCCCCTAAAATCCAAAAAAATTAAAGGATTCATTCAAAATTTGCATCCAATGGATTCTAACTCCGTAGAAACTTTGTGATTTAGAGTTTTCAACTGACAAAAATTCATCAGTTTTGAGGCGCAGCGATTTTTCAACAAAGTGATGATGAAGAGGAGGATTATCAAAGAAAGAGGCTTTGTGAATAGAGGTATGGATACTCCCAGTACTAGAGTAGAAGAGATTATTGTGCAGAGACGTTGGGAAGTGTTATGCTACACTACTGCTGCTGTAGTCGTTTCTGTTGTGAAAGAGTTTTATGTAAATATTCATGGAATCAACCAAGGATTCGTCTATGTGCGAGACAGGTTGTACCATTTACTCCTTCAAAGATTAATGATTTGTTTATGATTGAGAATGTGTCTATCTACCATTATACGCATTTTGATTCGACAAGAGATAACATGAATGAAATTTATCACTACTTGATGGATAAAAATGAAGATTGGGAGACAAGAGACAACAGTTTTTCTACTACATTTTTAATTTCAATGTCAAAGCAATGACATTACTTTATTTCTGCAAAGTTATACTATGAAAATTAGTAAAGTGACAAAGGAAAGTGCTAATTTAAATTACTGTATTCAAAATGGAAGGCCGATCAATATTGGTTCTATAATTGTGAAATCTGTATTGGGATTGATTATTCATGGATCTAAATATAGGCTTGGACATCCTTCTACCATATTTCTTCTTTGCAGCCAACCACAAGTTCCATATGAAAGTTAGGAAAACGTGCTTCTTCCTTGGAGGCCTATAGACCCAACTAATCTTTATGACTGTCAAGCAATATGCGATGAGAATGATATGAGCCTCATTGCAAATCAACCATCTCAGAGTTCATGACCTATTCAGCCTTACTTTCCTGAAAGTTCCAAAGTGGTTTTGAAGAAGATCAAGAAGTTGAAGAAAGAGGTACAGAATCTTATGAATGCTATTAATATTATCTCTGATTAATTTGATCACTTGGATTGGAGAATGAAAGAACAATTTGATCACAATGGGCGAATTGAAGATAGTTTGGTAAATTTGATGAAAAGGAATGTTGTGATTACTGAGGATTCGATTGATGAATTCCCGTATCGTCCCTTCTATAATCTGTTTGTGCATCGTCAATCTATGGGAGATATCAGAGGAGAAGATAGTACTGAGACTGATAATGAGTAGTGACTCTGCTTTATATTTAGTATTTGGTATTTTTATTATGTTGTGGTGTGCTTAGTGTTGGCTTGACACTAGTGCCGCTGTAGTCGTTCCTGTTGTGAAAGAGTTTTTTTTTGCAAATATTCATGGAATCAACCAAGGATTCGTCTATGTGTGAGACAGGTTGTACCATTTACTCCTTCAAAGATAAATGATTTGTTTATGATTGAGAACGTGCCTATCTACCATTATATGTATTTTGATGCGACAAGAGATAACATGAATGAAATTTATCACTACTTGACGGATGAAAATGAAGATTGGGAGATAAGAGACAACAGATTTGTAAGTTTTTCTACTACATTTTTAATTCTAGTGTCAAAGCAATGACATTACTTTATTTCTGCAAAGTTACTTTCTACTATGAAAATTAGTAAAGTGACAAAGGAAAGTGCTAATTTAAATTACTATATTCAAACTGAAAGGCCAATCAATATTGGTTCTATAATTGTGAAATCTGTATTGGGATTGATTGTCCATGGATCTAAATATGGGCTTGGACATCCTTCTACCATATTTCTTCTTTGCAGCCAGCCACAAGTTCCATATGAAAGTTAGGAAAAGTGCTTCTTCCTTGGAGGCCTATAGACCCAACTAATCGTTATGACTATCAAGCAATAGGGGATAAGAATGATATGAGCCTCATCGTAAATCAACCATCTCAGAGTTCACGACCTATTCAGCCTTACTTTTCTGAAAATTCCCAAGTGGTTTTGAAGAAGATCAAGAAGTTGGAGAAAGAGGTACAAAATCTTATGAATGCTATTAATAATATCTCTGATTTATTTGATCACTTGGATTGGAGAATGAAAGAACAATTTGATCACACTGGGCGAATTGAAGATAGTTTAGTAAATGTGATGAAAAGGAATGTTGTGATTGATGAGGATTTGATTGATGTATTCCCGTATCGTCCCTTCTATAATCTATTTGTGCATCGTGAATCTATGAGAGATATCAGAGGAGAAGATAGTACTAAGACTGACAATGAGTAGTGACTCTGCTTTATATTTAGTATTTGGTATTTTATTTATGTTGTGGTGTGCTTAGTGTTGGCTTGATTAAGTTTGTAGTATGTGTTAGACTTATTATGCTTGGATTTTGTGTTTGTGTTTAGTTTTCAGGGTTAGAGTATCAGAGTGTGTTCGTGACGTTAAATTTCATTAGCTTAATGAACTTAAGTATTGAGTGCTTAGGTGTGTATGTTTGTAATGTGGATTTTATATATTAAAGTGATGTTTTGTGTTGTTTGTGTAAATTTGTTGTTAGTTAGTTGCTTAATTGATGAAATAGATGCTTAAAGAAGCTAATTATGTGATGAATTAACGTTGAAACGATCAAAATTGTAAAAATTTTACGGACCCAGAAATTAAACTGGCGCAGTCGGCACTAGAATGGGCGCCGCCGGCGCCTAAATACAGAGAGTTTGGTAAATTAAATAAAGTGCCCCCGGCTCTCAATCCATCGTTGTCAGTGCCCAATCCATTGCCGTTGGTGCCCAAATTACAGAAAATGCCCGAAATCTCTTTATTTCGTAATATTTTCCCTGTAACCATCCATTTTTTGCCATTTCCATCATCTTCTACCTCAAACAAATGCATTTTTGAGATCTAAGGCTTGCTAGATCATTGATTTAATGTGATTTCAAGACTTAAAAGGTGTGGATTTTGACTTCTTTTAGTAAGAGCTTCACCCTAAACTAAAAAATTTTGATTTTCACCATGAAAATTTCTCACATTATTTAGATTTGAAATTTGAAATTTTTGATGAAGTTTTGAGATTTTCCATAGTGATTTAAGCTCTTACTTATTTAGAGTCGCTTTAGGAGTCTCCTATATTGTGATTTTGAAATTTATTGTATTTTCTTGTAAATTTTTAAACAATTTCACATGGCTCCTATAACAAGTAGAGACAAGAGAAAGTTGGATTTTGAAGAAGAAAGATTTGTTAATGTGAAAACACAATATCATTTCAATTCATTCATATATAACAAAAAGTGTATTCAAGACTGGGCTTTTAAAAATCCAGGCAGATCTATAGAGCATTTGATTTCTGATCGAAATTAGGAAAACTTTTGTTATTTTACTGCTAATGCTATTATGGGTACTGTTAGAGAATTTTATGCAAATCTGTCTTTGACCGAAACAGAAAATGTGCTTGTTCGTGGAAATATGGTAGAATTTACCCCTCAACGTATTAATGCTTTTTATCAGTTAAGGGGGATTGGGTTTTGTGAATATGAAAACTTTGATATGAGGGAAGCTAATATGAAAGAAGTGATTGCATTTCTTACTGATGGAAGAGGGGAATGGAAAGTAAAGCAAAAACAAATGATTAATTTCCCTGCTTCCAAGTTAAATGTGGCATCTAAATCATGACACTATTTCATCTCTGCAAGATTACTACCTTCTTATCATCACAGCGAAGTCATTAGAGATAGAGCAATTCTCAATTATTGTATTCAGACTATGAAACATATTGATATTGGATTGATTATCTTCAAGAATATCCAGACTATTGCTGGAGGAGAAACCACTTGTGGAATAGGGCATCCTACCCTGATTCATTCATTTTATGCACATTATGGAGTTGAGTTTGATAGTTTTGAGGAGTTGGTCCATCCATTGAGGTCTATTACTAAGACCATTATTCATGCTTATGAGTCCCATGTGGTAGGGAGAGGAGAAAGTAGGAGTACTGATATTCCTACTACTAGCCAGGACAAACCATCTACTTCTAAGCCTCTTACTTTGTTTGATGTTATGGAGCAGTTTAGGATTTAGAGTGCCAGTATAGATAGACTCCATAGTAGGATGGATGACTTTAAGGCTAGAAGTGATGTTAATGATGATTATATGAGGAGAGTTGAGTATGATATTGCTTATCATGATGCTCAGGTCAGATTCATGAGGGGAGACACTGGAGTGATATTTCCTACCTGCCCCAGTTCTGTTCCTTACCGACCTGATCATGCAGAAGAAGCTGAGGAAGCTGGTGATGATGATTATAAATTTTGTGATTTTTTTGTTTTCATTTGTGTTTTGTAGTACTTTGTTGTGTTTGTTATTTTTTTCTGTGATTCTTACTATTATATTCATTTGATAAAAAAATCATAGTATTCTATAAGTGAAAAGTTCACTACTTTGAGTTATATTTTTATGTAGTAAAAGGATTACTTGAGGACTAATAATAGCTAAGTTTGGGGGATTTTGATGCACCAAAAATATGTTAGATTTTTACTATATAATTTGTACTTATTTTTGATGATATTGCACTTTAAATGAAGGTATTCTTCGTGTTTTGCTGTATGTATGATGATTTTAGATGATTGGAGCAAAAGGAAGAAAAAAAGAACGATTTTGGAGCAAAAAGAGGCAAAATAGACAAAACAGCCTTCTGCCGCCAGAATGGCCGCCGCCGGCGCCCAATTCCAGAGAGTTCAGAAATTAAATGCTGGCCCAGCGCCGTGGCGTCCTATCCAGCGCCTCTGTCGGCCATTAAAAAAATGTGTGATGTGCGATCTGCTTTGCTTTTGAACAATATAAAGTGTAGTTTTATAAATTAGGGGTTTTGATTTAATTTAATACACACACACACACACACACACACAAATATATATATATATATATATATATATATATATATATATATATATATATATATATATATTGAAAATAATATTTTAAATGAATAGGCGGATCTCATTCATTTAATAGTTTAAATAAATGGGGATAATATCACAAGCAATGTATCTATCCCGAGGAATAGACATGCTACTTGATGATAAGGCTCGATTCAATAAACTAAAGAATTCATGACACCCGTTTGGTTTGTGAACCATTGTTGACTGACATATTCCCCTATATAGTATGGAGCAACTAGATAGGGTTTATATTAATATGGGGTCTTTAAGTTTCCTATAAGAGAAAGCCCCTATAGTTAATTACATCTTAGATGACCGAAGTCAACTAAGAAAACTCTTGATAAAGATCAAGAAATATTGTATCAATGAATTCCAAATGGTAGGTTTCTTCAAGAAAATGTGGTAATAAAAAATCTAATAGATGAAAGACTCAAATTTCAGAACATTTATTGTAGGAGTCCAAGGGAAAGAAAGATATGGAAAAAGCAAGGATCTGAGAAAATCTCAGTATCTTCCCAAACTATCCTATTGTTTGGTCCTAATTTAAGGCATTTATTTGATGTTTCATTTTGTCGATTTTATTATTTAGGACATATAGTCACCTGATATCGATCATGTGAGTACCCTAGAAGATGACCACCTCAGAATCCTAAGACGAGTTAGGGCTTATATGACACAATAGGGTTATGCAAAGGCCTAAAAGGATAAAGTGAGGGTTTATGCTACACTAAGTAAACTACCTCAAAATCTTATGGCTTCTTCTTTTAATTTCTAAGGAGTTTTGTTGTTGAAGATGTCCATGCTGCCCACTATGCATGCTCCAAGCTCTTCGTCGTAGCAAGTTTAATTTAAAGAAGTGTCAATTGAAGGGAAAAGCAAAGTATCATGTTTTGGAAATATTTAAATCGAGGTTTCTTGATATTTTATTAGGGGACAATGTTTAAATTGATTAAGTGGAACTGGTTAAGATCCTAAGGTTCCATCATCCCGACACCACTATTTTCTTCGGATTCACTTAGTCGAGATGAATTTATTAAACTCAACTTAATGAGTTCCATACTTTCATTTAGACCTTAAAAAATCCTGTTAGTAGTCGTAGGTTGCATCCTCCGAGGTATTCCCGATCATCCGATAGAGACTTTTTAATTTAGTTGCAATTATGATTTTGGTTTTGTTTGTGATTAAATTTTTAGTTGTTTTATATTTTGACAGTTGTGGCGGTGAATTTTATCTTGTTTTGATTTTTTTTAATTTTTTTTTGTTTTGGTTTTGTGGCTATCTTAAAAGTTTTGGTTTTCATGCAAGGTGACATTGTTGTTTAACATGCATGCTTGTAAGCAAGAAAAGTAAAGAAAGTGAAGGAGATGAAAGTGCTGTAAACTATAAAAGTGCACCTGGTGAGTCTTCTCGTTCCTCCACTTGAAACTTTAGTATCTTTGCAGTAAACATTTATAATTTGAATGAAAGTAAAAGCCTATAGATAGGTTCTTCACTGGCTTACCAAACTCTATGTCATAAATTGGTGGGTCCTATTTATCCATTTAAGAAATCTCTTCATTTAATAAATATGATAGGTCCAGTTGTCCTACAAGGTGTCCAAAAGATTTGTGAGAAGGGATTAGGAGATACTGTTGACCTCATTTTTGATGAGGTCTTTTCTTTCCTCTTAGTGCCTAGGGTCTAGCCATAGGACTTCTCCTTGACTATCCTAGAAGACTAGAAATGAAACCCATCATTTAGAAATTCAAACACAATCTTGGTTCTCTTTGGAATCTTACATAGATGGTCATCAACCTCCAAATCACTTGGAAGGTTAGGACCAATGTGTGGGAAGACAAAGATGAATTCCTATAAGATGTTCAAGCCTTAGGATAACCATGAGTGGCCTGGTCCTGGTGAGGTCTGGTTTGCACACACTACACTCTCACACCCATCCTAAACCCTGAACCATCCCTACCTGGTTCATTGGAGCACTCATGTGGCTAAGTCCAAACCCCTAGCTCATTGGCTAAGAGGGTTAGGAACAAAATATGAGACGTTCACAATGAACATTTCTTGGTCCATGGCTCACTCTAAGCTATTCCACACTATTCAACCATAACCAAATTCCATTTTTCCAAAATTTCTGGTTTTGACATTGGGTCCTTAAGCCTACCTAAAATTACCCAAATTGCCCCTACAACCCCAAAACTCTCCAAATTTCCCAAAAAATACCCAAAATTTATAAAAATTCCTAAAAACCATTTTAAAACAATTCCCACCTCTTAAATCCGCCAAAATACCCCAATACTCTCCAAATAACCTTCAAATACCCTAAATACCCCTTTTGGCCCAAAATTCCAAAAATTCTCAAAAAATTTCAAAAAATCCCAAATATTCCTAATTTGATTTTATTCAACTATACCATAACCTAATTTTTCCAATTTGACTCACTTTTATAAAAATCCCCAATTTGACCCATTTTTAACCCAAATGGACCCAATGTCAAACCAAATCAACCCATTTGACCTCAATCTGGCCCAATTTCAATTTTAAACTTTAATTCAACATCCTCACTACCAGTCTAAACCAAATCCAAGTCTAAATTGATTCACATTTGAGTTCAATTCCATTTGAAATCCAAATCCCCAATTTTGCCCAATTAATCCAAAACCCCCAATTAACCTAATGTCAACCATTTCCACCCAAATTCCAATCCTAAACCTTCCATGGCACTCCCATGAAACCCATGCAATATTTAATTATCCTAATTTGAGCCCAAAGCTTGATCTAAGTCCACTTGAAATCCAAAATATCCCATTTTAACCTAAATGGAATTCATGACCTAAATCTACCAAATTGATTGGCCTAATCCCAAAATCTCCTCCCAATTGATGTTGGAAACTCTTAAATACATTCCCCTAAACCATTTAAATCTTTCAATTATGTCTAAACCTCACCTTAGTCCAACTTGGACCCAAGTTGATCCAACCTTACCCAAATTAACCAAAATTCCAAAATCCACATAATTGACCTCTCAATTGAACTCAAAACTACTTCTTGTCTTCATGAAAGTTCTTCATGGAAATCATTTACACAATCTTGATCAAGACACTTGAACCCAAATCAAACCCAAACCCAAGTTAGCCCATCCTAAACCGAAATGAGCTAAATTGAACCTATGACCTAACCTAACCAAATTGAACCAAATGTGGCTAACCAAACTTTCCAGACCCACCATTTGAACCCTAGGAACAACCCTAGATCCACCTAGCCCAAGATAAGTGAGCAATGGACCAAGGGTCCCCCATTTTAAGGGATATCTTCGCTTAAGTGGATAAATCTCCTTTCGCCTCATCGCAAATCCTCCCATAACTGATTAATCACCATTAAACCTTCCCACCTGACTCACCTGACCTGGGGCCAGCTCTCCTGTCCTTGCCGGCCAACCTAGTCACTGGAGGGGGTCAAAACCGAGAGCCACCACTAGGCTAAGCTCACCCAAATCTCCCCAACTATCCACCTCATCCAAATTAAACCTTGGATCCTCTCGGCCCTCCACCTAAGCAACAGAATTAACACCTCAATTGAACCCAAGCCCAACTGAATGGCCCTGACCATTTAAACACCTCTTCTCAGCCATGAGAAAGGTTCTGAAAATTTTCTTAACAAAACCTCCCCAAAAAACTCCTAGAGGCTCTCCCAGTCTAGAGAAGATGAACCCCAATGTTCTCCTGCCCTGATGCCCACTGGCTGAGCCTAATTTCTCAGTCGAAAATCAGGCCAGAAACAAGACAACCCTCAAAACGCCACCAAACTTCAATTAAATGCTCCCACACCTTCACCAGAGGTAGAGAGGAGGTTCCCTAGTGAAAGCCCCCTCACCAGACTGGTCATTTGCTCCAGACATGAAAACACCAAATCGGGTTTCAGCTCTTTCATACCAGCGCTCGAGGCTTCATCTGTAGGCTCCTCCAGCTCCAATGAACGTACTGAGCACATTCAATCGAGGTCTCACCTCTTGGACCAAGGTATGAAAACTCCTCTTGCTCCCGAGCTTCCATCGATTCTCCATTTTGTTTTACTTGATTTAAATACGCATTAGCCATATAGATGTGTAGCTCTAGTCTAGACGAGCATGTAGGAAGAAACCGCACTCGATTTGGTTGAGTATCGAGTGAGATATTAGGGCTAGAAGGTGGACGGTGCTCGGGTTGAGTCAGTTGGGGACGATGACCAGCAGCCGTTGGATCATGCGTGTAACGGATGGATGGCCAGGATTGCGCCGTATGGAGCAACGGAACATGAACTGCGGGCCAGGTGGCTGCCGTGTCAGATGGCGGTGCCAAATCAGGAGGAGACGTGTGGAGCTTCGACCCATCGTAAGATGTCGTGGCGCCGCGTTGGATAAGTAGGAAAATCCCCTTTTTCTGATTTAATTAAATCTCCAGAACTTTAAAAATTTATATCTTTATGTAGAAAAATCATAAAATTAAAAGAAAAATACCCTCTTGCTTAGTAAACAGAGGAGAACAATGTGGAAAAAGAATTGATCTATTTTGTTGAGTATTTAATTTTTAATTAATTAAACACTGATCTGAGTATTTTAATTCTCCATTCACACACACAATTCACCATGACAAGAGACCATATGGCTTTTATAGCCTCTGATCTTGAGAATACTCCCTGAAAATTCCAAGGTCAGAGGCTATGTCTATGGTAAGTTATCTATTTTCCAAATTTTATGCTTGTTTTGGTATTTTAATTCCAATAATTAGCATTCTGTTTGAAAAATTCCAGGAAAATTAGGATAGGTTCTCTATGACTAGAAGAACTTGGGATAATTATTTCATGAACCAAAGCATTATAAATAGTTCTAATGGTTCACTTGGCCTAAAATCAACTTTGAATTAATTATGACAAATTAAAAATCAAAATAACTTGAAATCAATTCTCTACTAATCTTTAGGGTAAAAAAAAGCCCCATAAAAATTTTGAAATTAATTAAAAATGGTTTAACCCAATAAATGGATTTTCAAAGTAACACAGCCAAATTTGAAATTAAAAAATTCATAAAACTTAAAATATATTTCAAAAATTCACCAAATTGATTTTGGAGACTCTCTGATATCAGTGGAGTCTAAGAAAATTCAAATTGGTTTTTTTTTAAATTTCATTTTTAACCTAATTTTTAATATTTTAATAATTAAAAAATTATAAAAATTATGAAAATATTAAAATTCATAAAAATGTTATATTTGGTCCCCTAATCACTTAGGAATCAACCAAACATTTTTCTAAAGTCCCAAATTAACGATATTGAATTTTAAAGACCTAAGGCAAAGTTTAATATTAAAAAATAGATTTTTTAACCTTTTCACTAAATTAATTCTAAAAATTTAAAGAAAAATCATAAAAAATATAAAATTTATTTCTCTAAGCTCCTTGGGATCAAAGATATTTAAGAAAAATATAAAACCTATTTTTCCACTTTAATTTTATTTTATAATTAATTAATACCTCAAATTTTAAAATGATTATAATAAATGAAATACAATTCAAAAAATCACCAAAATTGGTCCAAGTGATTCTCTAGTCAATAGAAACCTTCCATAATTTTCCTAAGGACAGAAACATCCTTTGGATCATGTTTTGAAATTTTCATTGAAAAGCTTTTTTTATTAAAATAATTAAATTAATTAAATTAAAAATAGAAAAATCACATTTTCTCCTTTAGTGTCTTAATTGACATGTGAGTGAGGTGAAATAAAATTTTTGAGTTCATTTGAGCTTAATTTGATGAATTATGAGATGAATATGCTTAAGAGGGCATTAAGGTAATTAAAGGATTTTAACCTTAATTAAAATTTAGGCTTAACCAAAGGGGAAAGGGTAAATTTTTGATCCTGCCTTTATTTTGGATGATTGAAACATAGGGATTTTAAGTGGTAGAAAATAATTAAACTACCTTAACATAAAAAAAACACTAATTAAATCACATAACATTTGGATGATTAATTAAAGCTTGGATGATTAAAAATTTAAGGGGTGTAATATAAGAGAATTCTAATCCTCTAAATTAAATCCCTTAATTAATAATTTGATCTAACATTATTTAAATATAAATTAATGGAACTTTAAAATGATGATTGAAATTAATATTTTAAGAAAGGAATAATTTTGGAAAAATCTTATAATTAAACTAAAAAAAACACTAAAGGAAATTAATTTGAAATTGTCTAAAACTTAAATTAAAATAAGTTCAAAATATTAAGACTAAATTGGAATACTTCAAGACATTAAATTTAATCTGAAGATGTTTGAAACTTAAATTAAAAATAAATTTAAAACATTAAAAATTAATTTAAAATATTAAGATCATTTAAAACATAAAGACTTAACTGAATTGAACAACTTGAACACTATTCCAAACTTAAAAATAATTAAAAAAAGAGATTAATCACAAATTTATCACTTTAAACTATTAATCCCAACTTTAATTAAGAATGTTTAAAATCCCTTAATAAACTAACTTGCCCCTAAATACTTTCATTATCATAACTCTTAAATGAAACATCAAGTGAAATGTCACCTTACTCACAAGGATAATCAAACATCCTAATTTACTGAGCAAGAGTAACCTGGATGAGTGATTCATCACCATAATGAAACTAACTGAACTCAAAATAATCCCTAAAATGTTTAAGAAGATGTTCAGAATTCAGTTCCGAGCACTTCTCTAACTTGATGGGATGTTTTAAAAGAACAAGTGAGACTTCATTGTTCTTTGGTGAAGAAAATCATCCTTAATAAAACACAAGAACCTAGACGTCATAGGAAGTGACTAGCAATAGGATTAGGATTTTGGTAGACAACCAGAATCTTTCCTTAGCTTTACCTAGGTACTTATTGCAAATATATAATTGCCTTAACATGTGTTTTAAGTGCAGGTGAAAATAACGGGAGTGCCCACCAGGTACGCATTTAAGTTTATTACAATTTACATTTAGTAATTTATTAAATGTCTTACTTTTCTATACTTATAAATGTATGAAAATGATCGAACCCAACATGTTTAAACAACTCAAAATTTAATCACCAACAAAAATGAAACTGCAATTACAACTAAAATTAAAACGTCTCATTGGATGATCGGGAATCCCTCGGATGATGTAACCCACGTGTTGCTAACGAGATTTCCCAAGGTCTAAATGAAAGTATGGAACTCATTCAGTTGAGTTTAGCAAATTCATTTGGACTAAGTGAATTCGATGAAAATAGCGGTGCCGGGATGACGGAACCGTGGGATCTTAATCGGTTCTGCTTAATCAACTTTAAGATTTGTTTTAATTAAAACATTAAGCCATCTCAATTTTCAACTTTTCTAAACCAAAAAACTTCTCTCATCTCTTGATTGCCATCTTCTAAAACTAAACCTCTGCAACAATAAGGAGCTTGGAGCACAGTGGGCAGCACGACCATCTTCGTCAGTAAAACTTGTGTCTACTTCAGCAAAACCTTTCTTAGAATTAAATAACCAAGCCATAGGATTTTTAGGTAGTTTCCCTAGTGCAACATAAATATTCATTTTTTTCATTAGGCATTTGCATAATCATATTATGCAAATTAAGCCCTAACTCGTTTTAGGACTCCGAGGTAGTCATTTGGTACGATATAAACCCTCACGTCTTTGAGGCTACTTGTATGATTATGTCATACAAATATAAGTCCTAATTAACTAAAATTGACAGGATGAAACATCAAATAAAAACTCTCAAATTAAAGCCAAACAATAGGATAGTCGGGAAGTCACTGAAGTTCACTTCGGGTCCGTGACTTCCCCTACTTCTCTTCCTTTGGACTCCTAAAATAAACTGTTCCAAATTTGATCCATTCTCTGTTGAAATTTCCAAAATCCAATTTGTTTGAAACCTTAAACTTTGAAATTCTTGAAAGCAGAACCACTGATTATTATCGATAGTTTTCTTAAATGATTCCCGTCATTTAAGATGTAATTAACTATAGTGGCTTGCCCTTATAGGGAACTTTAAGAACCCAGGTAATATAAACCCTGCTTAATTTCTTTATATTAAGTAGGGGAACTTGTCAGATTATAAAATTTATTCGCAGAACAAACATATGTCACAAATCTTCTAGTTTATTTAATCGAGCCCCATCATCAAGCAGTGTGTTTATTCTTCGAGATAGATACACGGTTTGTGGTGTGGTGCTTGTTTATATAAACTATTTGGGATGTAAGATCAGTTTGATTTCATATCTTAAAATTTTCAAAATTAAAAATTATTTTTCAAAAAATCAAATGCTACTTTCCAAATTATATATATATTTAAATTAAATTTAAAATTTAAAATTCGCCGACAAATTCTGTTTGGCGACCCCTTTTCAAAATACAACACAACCTAAAAATATGCTGATAGATACCTAGACATTCACAATCCTTTTGAGCTTCCTTGAGTTCATTTTGGACTTATCATATTTATTAAATGAGTCATTATTTCCTACCCTTATGCTTAGTGAGCTAATGCTTTAATTACCCTGAAAGGCGAGATAAATATCACTTGATATTTTATTTAAGAATTATGTAAGTGGAGCATTTAGAGGCAAACTTAAATTATGAAAGAATTTAATTAATTTTGATGGGCTTGTAGTGTTTCAAAAGTGGTTTAAGACTAGTATTGTTTTCTTTTCTAACTCATTAGTGAAATTTGATTAAGCCCAATCTCACTACTAAGCCCTTAAACATCTCAGTGGGTAAATTTATGATTTTTAGAGAAATTGATTTAAGTGGCAGTGATTTTATCAAGATATTTCAATATTATTTAAGCACTAATTAGGCCTATTAGATCAGTGAATTATTAGCTTCCAAGGTCATACCCCTAACCTTAAGGACCACTTAATTTAATTTTCTTCTAAATTATAATGATTAATTAAAAATTTAAACTTATTCTTTTAATGTGATAAAAATGAGATAGGTTCCTACAATTTATCCCTGTACATTTCAATCATTCAAACATAATAATTAATATCATTTATTGCTCTTTTCCCACTTTAATTAAGCCTAAATATTGATTAATACTAAATTCTTCAAAATTACACTTTTGCCTATAAATGCCTTTATCACTTCATAATTTATTAAGTCTAACTCAAATAACTTTGAAATTTTTATGTTACCCCACTTATGGGTCAATTAAAACATTAGAGGAGAAAATTTGATTTTTCAAAAATTAATTTCATTTATATAATTATTTTAATGCAAAAAATAAAAATTTTCAATAAAAATTCAATAACTTGACCAAAACAAAACTTTTGACATTAAAATTTTTATTAGAGGTAGACCTAGACTAGAGGACCACTTGGACCAAATTTCATGATTTTTTTAGCTTTAATTTAATTATTAGAATTATTTTAAATTATGGAGTATTGATTAATTATAAAATATTTTGGAGTTTGAAAATTAAGTTTTATATTTTTTTTAATCTCTCTAAGGTCAGGGAACCTAGAGAAAGGAATCATATTTTTCTAATTTTTATTTTAATTTATAGAATTATTTTGGTGGGAAGTTAAGGAAATTCATTTTTTTAAACTTTAAAAATTAATTTAAGCCTTTGAAAATGAATATCTTGACTTAGAGGCTTGGGAAAATTATTTGGATGGTTTCTAAATGATTAGGAGACAAAATGTGACAATTTAGTTAATTTTAATATTTTAGTGATTTTTATCATTTTTAATTATTTTAAAATTTACTTTTAAGCTTAAAAATGAAATGTTTATTTTAATTGTCATTTTATTTTTATAAAATTCCACTCGTTATGAGAAACTCCCAAAACCATTTTTATAAATTTTTGGCTTGTATTTTAATTACTAAAAATCATTTTAGTGGTAAAAATGACTTTTAACTTAGAAAATTCAATTAGGTGGTTAAATGAATTCCAAATGACTTCAAAATTCTTATGGGAGTCCCTTTGACCCTAAACCAAACTGGAGAATGATTTTTGAGCCATTTACATATTTAGTTTGTTCAAATTAATTCCACTTTAGTTTTAGGTTGAAGTGACAATTAGGTGCATTCTTAAAGATTTAACTCAATTCAAATTTTTTCTAGGGTCCTCTTGTCACAAGTATTCTACGAAAAATTATCTTGCATTTTTCTGATCAATATTTTAATTATTATAATTATTTTACCAAAACAGACACAATATTTTCAAAAATAGGGATTTCCTCATAGAGATCAACCCTGGTCTTGGAAAAATCTGGGAAGATCCCCCATGACAAAGAGATCTAAACCCCTAAATTTCATGTCATGGTGAAATGTCTAAGCCAATGGAGAATTAAAATACTCCAGACTTTATTTAATTAATTAAAAATAAACTATGCATCAAATAAACTTCACACCATTTTCACATTGTTCCCCTCTATTCACTTAGCACTAGGGTATTTTTCTTTTATTTTTATGATTTTTCTACTCCAAGTTATGAATTTTTTAAAGTTCAAAGAATTAAATAAATTAAAAAATCCCCTAATTTTTTATTTAAGTGACGCGACACAGACTGTATCCTCAGCAGCTCCTAAAACACACACAGCGCTTTCTGATTCGACACCGCCATCTGACTCAGCTGCTCGCTTTATGTATAAAAGGTTCATCCAACGCAATCCTGACCATCTATTCATTACATGGAGATCCGACGGCTCCTGTTCATCGTCTTCAACTGGTTCTCCCGTAAGTCATTCACACTAAAATCATAAGATCTTGAGCTAGAGTCAACAAAATTACTTAGGATTTGTTTCTAGAGCTTCATCTAGCCTAGACGAACCTATCTATACGGCTAACCTAGCCTGAAATTGACCCAACATGTTTGAAGAATCAAAATAAGCTCGGGAGGAAGTGAGGTTCAATACCTTTGTCAGAGAGGGGAGGCCTCAATCAGATGGTTGTGGCAGCTTCGATTGGTCCCAATGAACCTCCAGATGATGCATCTTGCTGTGGTGAAATGTTTAGACCTGAATTTGACCAAGACATATTTCAAGTGTTGATCAAAGTCTGGTGCAGAGGCTCTCTGTGATGGGGCTTTGATGGGGGATTGACTCGACCCACAATTACGCAGTAAATTAACTTCCAAAAGATGACAAAAAACTTGACTCGATTTTTAAATAGCGACTAGTGTGCAAAATCTTAAATGATATAAAAATTAGAAAATATTTTACACACTAGGGGTACTACGCAAGTATACGTATCGCTTCAAGTAATATAGAGTTTTCTTTAAAAACCCCAATATTGATCCCACGAGGAAGTGAAGTAAGAGGTCTTTAGTCAAATTCTAGTCTACTACAATTACTCCTTAGGTTGGAATGTAAATTAAAATTGTGTTTTATTTAGAAACTACTCCTAAATGCAAGTGTTAAATGTAATAGTAACTATAACTAAGTGCAAATAATAATTCTAAATATAATCCTTTTTGGATGAGTTGGTTTGGAGAATTTTGAGATATTAAAAACTACTATTCTTATGTAATGAAATAGATAATGTATAGGAATGAGATGCATTTAATATTATATGTGCCAAATAGGAGCAATCCTATTCTTTACCCTTTGGTCCAGGCATAAAGAACATCGACTAATCCCATGCTTGGTTATCGAATCGCAGCTTGAGGCTGGGAGGATAGCGGCTCTCACTTCAGAGCTCCCACATTCCCCTCACCTGAGGGCTAACAATCTACACTTCAGCACCCAAACGATAGGACCGAATTGAGAATTTTAGCCTATCACTCTAAAATCTCTAATTCTACACCCGATTAATATTATTTCTCTATTTATTTGCATTCAATCCCCATAAACTTCACCATCCATGAAATTTGAATGTGGTTCGTACTTAGTTGTAGAAAGCATAACCCTCTCGGATCGTATGTTTTCACAACAAATTTTAACATTACAGCAGGCCTTAATTGCAATGTAAATTAAGTGCAAATAAAAACCATCACATTTATAATTAAATTTACTTCTACCATGCATCACAAAATCTTAAACATGATTTCTACTCATTACAAAATAAAAGTAAAAGGAAAATAATGACATAATCTTCTCATGTCGCTATTTCCAAAGAAGAAGAAAAAGTAAGAGAGATACGTCACAAAGCGCAAATAAAACATAACGGAAACTTCATTTAACCAAAGCAAATCCACTAAATAAATGTTTATAAAATTATAAGATAATGAAGAACAATACTTAGCTTTTTCCCTTTGAAAGAAAGATGAAGATCTCTCTCATAAAGTCTCCCGGTGATCCATGCAATGCTAGCGAAATCTCTTACAAATTCTCTCAAAATCTTCTCTCAAATATCTCCAAAAGGGTAGAAATCAACATTTCTACTCCTATTC
The DNA here is from genome assembly GCA_022702705.1 of Papilionanthe hookeriana x Papilionanthe teres. NCBI lineage: Eukaryota > Viridiplantae > Streptophyta > Magnoliopsida > Asparagales > Orchidaceae > Papilionanthe > Papilionanthe hookeriana x Papilionanthe teres. The sequence continues at coordinate 103,172,096 of CM040425.1, forward strand.
TAAGAATCCTAAACATTCCTTAAGTTTTTCTCCACTTTTCTCCTCTATTTCTCTCTTTTCTAACCTATATTCACCATTTTAAAGAGTATGGACGAGGTTTGAAGAGTTTCCATAAGCACCCCTTCAAAAAAGTGTTCAAATACGTCGAATTTCGGCCCAAAACCGCCAAAAGTCGGTCCAGAACCATCCAGGCGCCGTCGGCGGGTTCGAGACCGCTGTCGGCGGTCTTTTCGGGCACTTTTCGGTGTTTTCTAGAAAATCTCGCCGTCGGAGAGATCGTGGCCTCCGTCGGCTAGCAAGCTCTGTGCAACTCCACCGTTTCGCTCCGTTTGGCTCCGTTTTAGCTCCGATTCGCCCTGTTTCAGTTGCGTTGCATTCGTAACTGATAGCACTACAAGCTAAACATAAAAATAACCTTTTTTTAAAGTGTAATCTCATTCAAAAATATTCAAGAAATGTAAAAGAGATTAAGTATCAAAAGACTTATCGAAAGGTGTCAGGGCAGAATTTCATTTCTTGCTCGTTTTTGCTCCAAATTGCACCGTTTTTGTTTCCTTTTGCTCCAATCACCATTTTTTGTACCTAAAACCAAAAAAAATACAAAATACCTTCCTTTAAAGTGTAATATCATAAAAAATGAGTAAAATAATATAGCAAAAAACGTATATATTTTAGGCGTGTCGGGGATCTTCTTCTTTCAGTGCTGTGAAGGTATGGGTGAAATTAATTGAACTTTGGTGCACTGTGGAGCTGTGGTGAAATGTGTCCTTGTTTCGGCTAGAATTTCAGTGTGGAAATTGGGTCTAGACAGTGAGGTTTAATGGTTGAGGATGGTGGGCTTGCACTTAGGAGGTTTCAGGGAAGCTTTGGGGCCATTTTGGCAGAGTCTCATTGAGAAAATTTCAGCACCTCTCTTTTGGTCGTGAAGGTGACTTTTATAGCTATGGCCAACTGGCTCAGGGTGCTAATGTGGGTGTTTTAAGCTGCTTACAGTGAGGGCTGATCAGTGCAATTGATCACTGAGGGGATGCCTCACTGATAAAGCCCAATTTTGGGTTTAAAGGGGCATGAGGGTGCTCGGGCTTAATTGTTCTGGTGGTTAGGGTGGCCGACAAGGACATGGATGGTGGCTGGCAGGCTGAATGGAAGTAAGAGGGGAGCTCAGTGCAATTGATTGTCTGATTTAATGAGGGTTGCTTGGGTTAATGGGTTTAGCCAAAAAGGTTAGACCTATTGGACCCAAGTGAGGGACCTTTGATCCATGGCTCAATGGGCTTAGATTTGGTTGATCTTGGCTGGTCCTTGGGGTCCCAAGGTGGGTTGTGGTGGAGTCAATTTGGTTAAACAAGTTCAATTTAAGTGACATTGGGTCATGGATTCAATGTAGGTCATTTGGGTTTAGGTTGGTTTAGGTTTGGTTTGAGCTTGGTTGGACCCAATTTATTAAGAAATTTGGTGGAAATGATTGTCACAAAGGGTTTGGGAAGGGATTGGAGTGGTTTTGAATTGGTTTGGGGGTTCAATTTGGCTTAATTTGGGTATTTGGCCAATTTGGGGCAAGTTGGGCTAGCTTGAGTCTAGGTTGGGCTAGAGTGGGGTTTAGGCCCAATTGATTATTCAAAAAGGTCTAGGGGGATGTGGTGAAGAGTTCTCAACATAAATTGGGTGAAAATTTTGGGATTGGGGTATTCAATTTGGTGTGATTTGATCATGTGTCTAATTCGGGGTAAAATTAGGGATTTTGGATTTGGGTTGACTTGGTTGAGACTTGAGCTCACATTGGAGGCAACTGAATGTTGCATTTCACCTAGGGGAGTGTCATGAGAAGTTTAGAATTCAAATTGAGGGGAAATTGATTGACATTAGGTTTAATTTGGGTGAATGGGTCACTTGGTTAAAATTGGGGATTTTAGAATTCAAGTGAAATTGAACTCAAATGTGGGTCAAATTAGGTTTGAATTTGGTTTAGATTGAGGTTAGAGATGTTGAATTAAAGTTTGGAATTGAAATTGGGAAAGATTGGGGTTACTTGGGTGAACATTGGGTTTAATTAGGGCATTTTTAGGTTACATGAGTCAATCTGGGGCTTTTGGTTAAATTGGGGCAAATGGGTCAAATTGGGTCATGTGGTAGTTAAGGGAAATGAAATTGGGAATATTTAGGAGGTTTTGGGAATTTATGGAATTTTTAGATTTTTGGGCTAGGAGGGGTATCTTGGTAATTTTGTAAATTTTGGGGTTATTTTGAAAATTTTGGTCAAATTGGTCAATTTGAGTGGTGAGAAATATTTTGAAATAATTTTTGAAGAAAATAGGGTAATTTGGGTAATTTTGGGTAAAATTGAGGTTTAGGGATATTTTGGGTATATTTAGGGGCAATGGGTCAAAAATTGAAATTTTGGAAAAATTGAGGTTGATGAGGGGTGAGTAGTATGGAATTTTTTAGGTTGAGCTATGGACCAAAGAGAACCCTCATTTGGTCCTCTATGTGTTGGTACTAACCAAACCTTAGCTTGGGGCTAAGAGCTTGGGAAAACCACACACATGAGTTTCCAAAGAGTAGGGGACCAAGGTAGGATGTGCTTTGTTTAGGGTTGTGAGTGTAAATTGTGTGTATTGTGTAAGCTCTAGACCTCCCAGGGTAAATCCTAAGGTCTGACCACCTATAGGAGGCTTTCCTTGGACCTCCTTATGCTTGGTCTCTTCCTCCCAAAAGCTGGAGGTTAGGCCTTAAGCATATGAAAACTCCCAGTGAAATAAAGAATATCCGAATTTCTAAGGGGGAGGGTTCCAAGACTAGTCTTCTAAGAAAGTCATCAGGAGAGCCCTATGGCTAGACCCTAGGCTATTATAAAGAAAGACTAGACCTCAACTAAAAGTGAGGTCAATAGCCGCCAGTGCCTAATGTCGGTGGAAGTCAAATTCAATATATTTGGATGTTTTGCTTGAGGAAACTCTTGAGGAATTTGTTTCTAAACTATTTTCAAACAGATTTGGACGCCAAGAAAGAGAGAAGGGAGAGGGAGAGAAGTGAAAGGGAGTGAGGAGAGTGTGTTAGAGTTTGTAGACAGTGTGTGGTAGGTGTGTTTAAGTGTTGTTTTGTGAGGGATTCTTCTCTAAGGAGTGTAGGAGAAGGAGGAAAGTGAGAGTTTGCTACTTCCTTACTATTCTAAAGAGAGAATTGAGTTTTGTAGAGAAGAGAGACAATGATTCAAAGGAACTTCAAGGGATTTGCTTGGGGAAGAAATTGAGATAAGTTGTATTTAATTTTGTGGTTTTGTATGACTTTGATTTTATATAAAAAAATTCATATTTTTTGTATCTTCCTTATGAATTATGAGTAGATTTTTTTGTCTTTCTTCTTACAATGTGATGTGGTGAAATGCTGATGTAGATTTGATATGCCATAAAATGTTAAAAAATTGTGATGATTTTTCACTTTGAACTTCATTTACTTTTCGATCTAGCCAATTGAATTGTTAAAACTTATTGTGAAACATTCAATCCGAGAGGACTAAGTGATCTACAATAATAGTGAAGAATCCATTCAATGTCCATGAATGAGTTGCGTAGTTCATGAGAATTGAGGGCAAATAAATAGAGAAATGTGGTTTGATGAGTGTCGAATTGGAGATTTTAGAGTGACAGACTGAAATCCTCAATTTGATCCTAAAGTTTGGTAACTAAAGCTAGGGTTAGTCTTCAGGTGAAAGGAAGTAGGAGCTTTGAAGTGAGGGAAAATATCCTCCCAGCCTAACCTTGGATTTTATGACTAAGCCTAGGATTTGCCAATGTTCTTTTCATACTTGGAAAAGGGGGTACTCTGACGAGGGTAAAGAATATAATTTCTCCTATTTGGAACAATACAATTTTAGTATCAATCTATATCAATCACTCATCACAGAATCATTGCAAGAGGAATGATACTTTTTCATATTAGAACTTTTCAATACAAAACTTAGTATGTGTTAGTTAATCCTATTTAGAAATTTAGAAAATAATTTTAGTTAATTTAGTTGCAATTATCTTTGCACTAGTAACTTAAATATTACTTGAACTTGCATTGTGAATGAGTATTGGATTTTAAATCTTAACTATATTTTGATAAGTTCCTTCCTTCCTCGTGAGATCGATAACCAGGACTCCACTAGAGCCCTGTATTACTTGAACAATATGTATACTTTCGTATATGAGTGATTGCCTAATTATTAAATTGATCTTATTGTGAAATTGAACTGAAACTATCCTTTGAATATTTACGTTAGAGGCAGTGCACTCGATCCCTATTTAGCGAACATGGAAGCGATCCCTTTTATCCAGAGGGAATTCTTCCGAAATTAGGCTTCGTAGCTTATCTCGAATGATATCCGCAGAAGCAACAGTGAGGTGGGAGCGGTGTCAAGTGAGTTGCATAAGACAGATGAGTGGAACTTATAGAGGAATGATTTCATCATTAGGAGAGAATCAGTGAGTTGGGCTTTTTCTTTTGAATGCTGAAATGGCGGTAAGAAAGTTCTATTGGGTTGTGGTTGTCGCTCCCCACGTAAGTGATGAAGGATCTCATGTTGATACTCTTCCATCGTATATACTCGATCTTCCAGAGAATAACTCAAGACACCTTCTTCTGCACGGTAATGCTTTTTGGAGTAGAAGGATGCAGAGGCTTGATGACCTAGTTTCATGGCTGTCTTCTTGAATGAAGGGTGTTGGAGCCAGATGCTCTGTTGTTGCGAGTGTTGCGCTTTGTGGCCATGCAACAATTCTTACTTTTATTTTAGTAATGAAAAAGCTCTAGTTTCCACAGACTGCGTTAAACTGATGTGTGCTAGAAAATTCACGGCGGTAGAGTAATGGATTATCGTCTTAGCGTTGCACGAGAATTCAACACACACTCAGACAAAAGAAAAGAACAAATAATGACACCATAAATTTTTATGTGGAAAACCTGTAAGGAGAAATAACCATGGGACCTAGCCTAGTTGAAGTAATCCACTATAAACTGGATAATACATGTACAGTCTCTCATCTCACAGGCGGGAAAAGGAAACAATTTTTAGAATTACAACATCGGTGCACGGATAAACTTTTTGTAAGAAGTGGGAGAATACCGATGACAATCGGTGGAAGCTGGCAGGTGGTGGTCGACGGTGGACGACGTTGGTCAACAACGGTTGACGGTGGTTGACGGTGATCGATGATAGTTGGCGGTAATCGACAGTGATTGAAGTGATGCTGGACTTCAACTCCTCAAAACTTTAAGCTCTTCTTCACACTTTAAGCTCTCTCCCTCTCATGAGAGGGATGTGACTCTATTTATAGTATTCTAGATGCAATTGATGCATGAATATGAACCACTTTTATTGGAGCATCTTGAGAGCTTCCTTTTATCAGATGACCTTTGATGGACATTTGAGTGCCTTAACAATGTCATAGTTGAACAATCTTGGGCTCATTGAATTCTTGTCGATACGCTCGGTTCAACTATAGGCTTGCTAGATTCCGCATTCGTTTGGCCTTCAAAATATGTCAAAAAAAATTTCACGGACTTGATCTGCGCTTGCTTTGACTTGAATTGTACTAATGTTGGTAACATTGAGTTCTTCTTGTCGAGCCGGTGAGTTTAACTGTAACTTTATTGAAATTGTATGATTTTTTATTGATGTTTTAATATTTTTTACTCAAAAAATTTATCTCGAGATCTATGTCATGTCTCAAAATTCGAGCCGGATAATAAAAGTTTACTTGAGGTGTATCAATAATATATAAATTTAAGGGCACTTACATATCCCAAATTAGCACCTAAATTGTAATATTTATATTTATACCACACAAATTTTGAGAAATATCTTAATTTTAGTTCTTAGAAATGAAGAATAACTTTTGAAGTTCACATGTAAATTTACGTGTGATGTCCGATCAGAATCACTGAAATATATTTTTTTATTTTTTTATATTTAAAGTGACGCCTACTCTAATTTTTTCATGATTTTAAATGTTTGTATGCAATAATTTTCAATATAAAGTGGTATTTAAATTAGTCCTTTGAAAAAAAAAGAAAAAAAAAGGATATATATTTAACAAGAAGTTTGGAAAACTCCAGCAGTCGTTGGAAGTTTCCCGAAGAACATTACGAAGCCAATACAGCCCAAAGCCACAGAACAGACGCTGGAGCTCTGCCGGAAGTCTCTAGAATACCCTCGACCAGAATTCTGAGGAAGAGCCTAGAACCCCAATGCCTCCCGATTCCAACTATAAAAGACCTGCTACCGGGCCTCCTTTCCATCAGTTAAAGCAATCATTCAACGTTCTGCAAGACTTCATTCTCGATTGCCTTGAGCCTGTTTCTGCCAATCTTGATTAATCTTTCTTCGTTTTCTCTCGTGCACAATTTTTCTCTAAACAATGGCTGACGTTCAGATGGGCGAGACTGAGACATTCGCCTTCCAGGCGGAGATTAATCAACTTCTCAGTCTCATCATCAACACTTTCTACTCAAACAAAGAAATATTTCTTCGGGAGTTGATCAGCAATTCGTCGGATGTGAGTACTTTTTTTTTCGGTTTAATTGTGCGTTAATTTCACGTTAGCGAGGATGTATGTATGATTAGGTTTTTTGTTTTCTTGGCGAATGGTACAGGCTTTGGATAAAATTAGGTATGAGAGTTTGACGGATAAGAGCAAGCTTGATGCACAACCGGAGCTTTTCATCAGACTTGTGCCAGACAAGTCAAGCAAGACGCTCTCTATCATTGATAGTGGCGTTGGGATGACTAAGGCTGGTAAGTGATCATGGAATTTGCGCGTTATCTTTATGAGATTTTGAATCTGTTTTGTTTTCCTTTTTCGAGGCATTTGCACGCTTACCAACCAATTCTTATGTGTTTAAATATCTAGCACCCCATATATATGTCACACGCACACACACGCACATAAGGTATGACTGTTTTATATATAAATCTTCCTTTTTTTTTCTGTGACCTGTTAAGACGTCATTGATTTTAACAACATATCGTTGATAAATGGCTAATTCGCACGGGGATGCAGTCTGTGAGAGGGAAATGGATGAATGTTTTAGATTTGTTTGTAGTTCTTCTGTTTATTTTTCTTTTCATGATACATTTCATTGTTGCCAATGATGGTAGCAAGTTCGACTGAATTATTCGATTTAATGGGCGGTCAGAATAATGCTCAAACCTGGAGACGTTTGTTAATTTAATAATTCAGGTTTTATATTAGTAACAGTTCACCACTTTTAAAAATCTATAATCTTACGGGGTAAACAAAGTTCTAATCTGAATAAAGACTGCATTAAAACCTTTGAAATCTGAGTATAGGATTGAAATGTTTGAGTGCCATGATTTTTTGAATTTATAGTTGAACTTTGGTTTAGCAACAGTGGATGCATGTGCGCCTCTTCTTAAAATTCATATCTCAGATAATTCATATCTCAGATAAAGGGTAGTCTCTTGCCTGTGGATCCGCGTCAATAGATGTTCTGTTATTTAAGCATCTCTAGGTTCCTAAAGATCAGTCTAAAATGCAATCCGATTGAGCCCTCTGTGTGCTTAATCATTTTGAGATTACTTCCATAAGATTAATATAAAATGGATATTTGTTTGCTTAATCCGATTATTATTATTATTATTTGCTTGAATCAAATGTATGCTTTTTTGTTTATGTATCATGGGATAGTTACTAATTTAAAGTATTCGTGATTATTCACTGTATCTATTGGAATTAGACTTGGTGAACAACTTGGGCACCATTGCGAGGTCTGGAACCAAGGAATTCATGGAAGCTTTGCAAGCTGGTGCAGATGTTAGCATGATTGGGCAATTTGGCGTCGGCTTCTATTCTGCCTATCTTGTTTCAGAGAAGGTCGTTGTCACTACAAAGCATAATGATGATGAACAGTACATTTGGGAATCTCAAGCTGGTGGTTCATTCACTGTGACAAGGGATGCTACGGGTGAGCAGCTTGGCAGAGGAACTAAGATCACTCTTTATCTTAAGGAGGATCAGGTTAGTTTTATCTATAATTTTCATTCCTTATATATGGTACTTACTCTTAAACATCTCAATCAACATTGCTATAAATGCTCTTAATAAAGTTAATTTGATTAGTATTTAAAATATTTTTTTTCCCTTGCTTCTAGCTTGAATACCTGGAAGAGAGAAGACTGAAGGATTTGGTGAAGAAGCACTCAGAATTCATTAGCTATCCCATCTACCTCTGGAGTGAGAAAACTACTGAGAAGGAGATCAGTGATGATGAAGATGAGGAAGAGAATAAGGAAGAGGAAGGTGATGTGGAGGATGTGGACGAGGATAAGGAGAAGGATAAAAAGAAGAAAAAGAAGGTGAAGGAAGTATCTCATGAGTGGCAACTCATCAACAAGCAGAAGCCAATTTGGCTCAGGAAGCCTGAAGAAATTACAAAGGAGGAATATGCCTCCTTTTACAAGAGTTTGACCAATGACTGGGAGGAACACCTTGCAGTCAAGCACTTTTCTGTAGAGGGACAACTTGAATTCAAGGCCATTCTCTTTGTACCCAAGAGGGCTCCTTTTGACCTCTTTGATACAAGGAAAAAGATGAACAACATTAAGCTCTATGTTCGCAGAGTCTTCATCATGGATAACTGTGAAGAGCTTATTCCAGAGTACCTTGGGTTTGTGAAAGGTGTTGTTGATTCTGATGACCTACCCCTGAACATCTCTCGTGAAATGCTGCAGCAGAATAAAATTCTGAAAGTGATTAGGAAGAATTTGGTAAAGAAATGCCTAGAGTTATTCAGTGAAATTGCTGAGAATAAAGAAGACTATAATAAATTTTATGAAGCATTCTCCAAAAACCTCAAGTTGGGCATACATGAGGACAGCCAAAACAGGGCAAAGCTTGCTGATCTTCTCCGCTACCATTCCACCAAGAGTGGCGAGGAGATGACCAGTTTGAAAGACTACGTTACTAGGATGAAAGAAGGTCAGAAGGAAATCTATTATATAACTGGTGAGAGCCGGAAGGCAGTTGAAAATTCTCCCTTCCTTGAGCGGCTCAAGAAAAAAGGTTATGAGGTCCTCTTTATGGTTGATGCCATTGACGAATATGCTGTTGGGCAATTAAAGGAGTACGATGGCAAGAAGCTTGTGTCTGCTACGAAGGAAGGTCTGAAGCTGGAGGACACCGAGGAAGAGAAAAAGAAAAAGGAAGAGAAGAAAGCTGCTTTCGAGGGCCTGTGCAAGGTGATGAAAGACATATTGGGTGACAAGGTGGAGAAGGTAGTAGTTTCTGACCGCATTGTAGATTCTCCTTGCTGCTTGGTGACTGGAGAGTATGGATGGACCGCGAACATGGAGAGAATTATGAAAGCTCAAGCTCTCAAAGACAACAGTATGAGCTCCTACATGTCCAGCAAAAAGACAATGGAAATTAATCCTGATAATGGCATCATGGAGGAGCTGAGGAAGAGAGCAGAAGCTGACAAAAACGACAAGTCCGTGAAAGATCTTGTGCTACTTCTCTTTGAGACAGCGCTTCTGACATCTGGCTTCAGCCTCGACGACCCAAATACCTTCGCTGCAAGAATTCACCGCATGCTGAAGCTCGGGTTAAGCATTGATGAGGATGAAACAGCAGCTGACGACACTGAAATGCCTGCCTTGGAAGAGGAGGGTAACGAGGAGAGCAAGATGGAGGAGGTTGACTAGAATAGTCGAGTAAGCGGGATATATAATTATCGTTGTTGTCCGTGTTTGTCTCCTCTAATTCTTCTGTAGTTTTTTTTTTAGTTAATGTCGTTTGGTGATTAAGAAAGATTAGGTGTTTTTTTCTCCTTTTTTTTTTTTTGTAATTAAAAAAGAGTTCATGTAAGTGCTTACTTTGTACTTATAATACTAAACATATTGTGTACGAGTCATCACTCCGTTTAACGATGAAACTAGTCCTAGTATTTGTCTGCAATGCACATTGCAGTTTAGTTTGTCGCTTCTTTCTGTCTATCAATTGAAGTTGAAGCTTTCTCTGGCGCTAAATGTTAATCTTTTGATCGCCTCTTGCTTTTGATTGAGAGTTCTCGGTGGAGTAAGGCTCCTGCTATCTTTATTATTCAATACATAAGATGTTCACTGTGACCCAATACTTTTTTAACAATTTTATCACGTAACGCTTTTATATAAGTACCTCGTTGTAAGGTGGTGTGGATGGATGACAATTGATCACTAATTCACCGTTCAGTATTTTCCTTTTTATTTGTCTCTTATTGGTACTAGATAAGTAAAAATTAACAAATTATGATCTTTTCAGTGAAGATAAAAGAGAAATATATTCACATATCAAAATTTTTAATGTTTTATATCAAAAACGTGGCCGGCCGCACTTCAAAAGTTCCCATAGTAGATTTGATTCTTTTTTAATTTTTTAATGTTGTTTTGACCCCTAATTAGTCACTAAGGTAAGTGGCACTCTTGTAAATTGCTACTTACTTTAAGCCTCCAATTGTTGACTTTTCATTGGAATACCCTGAAGAGGACATGTGGAAGGACATGTGGAGGCCATGTGGTGGAAGGAAGGCATGTGAAAGGACACGTGGAGCACTATGCGATGGAGGACTCTAAAGGGTGGACATGTGAAGCTCATCGCGATCCTCGAAGGTTACACCTCATCTATTTATAGAATATTATAATGTAATCTAATCTACTATAAATAGATGAGATGAGTGGAGCGCCTTAGTGTGGGTTTTGTAAGAGTGAAAAAGAACTCGAGGAGTGTAGAGCTAAACATTGTTAAGGGTGAGGAGAGCATCTTGGAGCGCTTGGACGTGAAGGAGGCCATAGAAGATGAGGGCTCATCTATGTAAAGTTAAGTACTTCTTGTTTCTTGTCTTAGTGGATTATTTCGATTCCTCCCGTGGACGTAGGTCGAAAAGGTCGAACCACGTAAATCCTCTTGTTTGTTTGTGCTCTTGTGTTTGCATTTTCTTTGTTGTGATTTGCGGTTTGTTCTCTTACCAAGATTAAGGAAAGAAAGTGTTTTCCCACAACGATCGGCGTCGTCCGTGGGAAAATCTCGACACATCTTGGTCGGAGGAATCACACCCAAGAAATCGCAGCAAAAAGAGGTGTTTGGCGGGGACAATGGGTTCCACCAAATTCGACATCGAGAAATTCACGGGAAAGAACGACTTCGGCCTGTGGAGAGTAAAGATGAGAGCCCTACTGGTTCAGCAGGGTGTTGCAGAAGCCTTGCAAGGGTCGGCGGCACTGCCAGCCGACATGATAGAGAAAGAGAAGATCGGCATGTCGGAGAAAGCTCATAGTTTGATAATCTTGAGCTTGGGCGACAAGGTTCTGAGGGAGGTGTCGAGGGAGACAACGGCTCAAGCGCTTTGGGCCAAACTCGAGGTACTCTACCTGACCAAGTCCCTACCTAATAGGCTCTTTCTGAAGCAACGCATATACTCTTTCAAAATGCACGAAGACAAATCAGTCTCGGAGCAGATAGACGAGTTCAACAAGATCATAGATGATCTTGAGAACATCGACGTCAAGATGGATGACGAGGACAAGGCGCCGCTGTTGCTAAACTACTATTCCTAAGAGCTACGAGCGGTTCGAGGATGCGATGCTCTATGGAAGGGCGCAGACGATTACTCTGGAAGAGGTTCAATCATTGATCAGAGCCAAAGAACTTCAGAAGAAGCACGACATGAAGGAGGAAACCAGCGGAGACAGTCTGATGGTTAGAGGAAGATCGAGCAACAAAGGTTACAAAAGTGATCAGAGCAGATCAAGGTCCAGAAGAAATGTTAGAGGTCGGTCTTCAAGAGATCCTGCAAGTGCTTTACCATTGCCGCAAGGAAGGTCATTTTAAGAAGGATCTGTCCGGATAGAAAGAAAGGCTTTCGGAGAAGCTTCAAAGATTCTGGAGAAGCGAGCATAGTCTCGGACGACTATGATTCAGTGAAGCTCCGGTGATCACAGAATCCGAATCAGCGAGGAGTGGATCCTCGACTCGGGGTGTTCCTTCCACATGTGTCCTCACAGAGACTGGTTCGAGACACTACAACGCGGCAAATGGTGGATCCATTCTACTTGGAGACAATAAAGCTCGTAAGGTGATCGGCGACGGGACGATCGGAATAAAGATGTTCGATGGAGTCCGAACGGATACTGCAACATGTCAGGTACGTCCCAGAACTTAAAAGAAATTTAATTTCTTTAGGGACGCTGGAGTCGAATGGATACTCATTCAAGGCAGAGAATAGTTGTATCAGAGTAGCCAAGGGCTCTCTCATAGTCATGAAAGGAGTCAGAAAGAATGGGTTATACTCCCAATTGGAAGAACTGTGATCGGGAACTTCTCAAATGCGGTTCAATCGAACCCGACGGATCCGGACTATGGCACATGAGGCTGGGGCATGTAAGTGAAAGGGGCTTACGGGAGTGTCAAGCGAGACACCGCTATGCGAAGATCGGGTCGACAAACCGGAATTCCGCGAACAATGTGTCTTGGGGAAGGCCACCGAGGTGAAGTTCTCCACTGGAATACATACATCAAAGAAACCTCTTGATTATGTACACGAGTGATCTATGGGGCCCGACTAGAACTCGGACTCATGGAGGAGGAAGGTACTTCATGTCCATCATCGATGACTACACCGGGAAGGTATGGGTCTTTATCCTAAAAACAAAAGATGAAGCTTTTCGACGATTCGGGGACCGGTTAACTCTCACCGAAAACAAGATGGGAGCAAAGCTGAAGCACTTAAGAACCGACAATGGCTTGGAGTACTGTTCAGAGCAGTTTGAGGAGCTGTGCAGGAGGAATGGCATCACAAGGCACAAGACGGTCCGGAACACTCCTCAACAGAATGGCCTAGCTGAGAGGATGAACAGGACTCTCCTAGAGAGAGTGCGGTGCATGCTGTTAAATGCAGGTCTACCCAAAAGTTTCTGGGGCGAAGCTGTGTCAACCGCCTGCTACCTTATCAACAGATGTCCATCGACAGCCGTTGATATGAAGACTCCTTTGGAGATGTGGTACGGAAAACCAGGTAACTATGATAATCTTAAAGTCTTTGGATGTATTGCATACGCTCACGTTAGACAGGATAAGCTAGAAGCGAGGGCTTTGAAGTGCATCTTCATCGGATACCCACCTGGAACCAAAGGTTACAAACTTTGGTGCTTAGATCAACAAAAATGCATCATCAGTAGGGATGTGACATTCGATGAGTCCAAAATGGGAAATATGCAAAGCTATGTTACCAGGAACAGTGTCACTAAGGAGGATTCGTCAATTGAGGTGGAGCTGCAACAACGACAAACTTTGACTGATCAAAGGACAATTGTGAACGATCAAGACGAAGTGGCAGAAGACCAGCAAGTGACTGAACCAGAAAGAAGATCTGACGACTACAGCTTGGTAAGGGACAGACAAAGGAGAACTATCAGACCGCCAGAGAGATATGGCCATGCAGATATGATCTCCTTTGCTGCGAGTGTTGCTGAAGTGATAGAAGAAGCAGAACCAGCGGCTACAAGGAAGCCCTGAAGAGCAAGGAAAGACACAAGTGGGAAGAGGCAATGGATGAGGAAATGGCTTCTCTGATGAAGAACAAAGCCTGGGAACTTGTGGATCGACCAACGAACAAACGCGTAGTCGGTTGCAAGTGGACCTTTAAGAAGAAGGAAGGCATGCCGAGTATCGAGAGGATCGGTACAAAGCCGGACTCGTTGCAAAGGGATTCACACGAGTCGAAGGAATTGACTTCAACGAAATCTTCTCACCCGTGGTGAAGCACTCGTCAATTAGGATAGTCTTAGCACTAGCAGTTCAATTCAACTTGGAATTAGAACAGCTAGATGTTAAGACTGCGTTCCTGCATGGAGAGCTTGAAGAAACCATCTACATGGATCAGCCAGATGGGTACAACACACTCGAGACAAAGGACAAAGTTTGCTTCTTGAAGAAGGCATTGTATGGGTCGAAACAAAGCCCAAGACAATGGTACAAACGATTTGATGATTTCATGCTAAAGATCGGTTTTGTCAGAAGCAGCTACGACAGCTGTGTGTACATGAAGTGGCAAGACGGTGAAATTGGTACGTACTTGCTCCTTTATGTAGATGATATGTTAGTAGCTAGCAGGAGCAAGGAGGAAGTCCAGAAGATCAAAGGTATGCTCAATTCTGAATTTGACATGAAGGACCTAGGACCAGCTACAAAGATCCTAGGTATGGAGATTACTGAGAGACAAGAAAAAGGGTAGCTTATTCTTGTCTCAAAAGTCATATATTCGAAGGTTCTAACAAGGTTCAACATGCACGAGGCTAAGCAGAGTTGCAACATCTATCGTCAACATTTCGTACTCATCGAACTCTCAAGCACCGAGACCGAAGAGGAGAAAAGGTACATGGAGGGTGTCCCCTACGCCAGCTGGGGTTGGTAGCATCATGTATGGTATGGTTTGTAGCGGACTGCATTTAGCCTACGCCGTCGTATTGTAAGCGGTGTTCATGGCGAAGCCCGGGACAGCTCACTCGGGAAGCACTAAAATGGATCCCGAGATACTTAAGAGGCACCACCGATTTGGGGCTACTCTTCAAAAGGCGAGGAAGACAAAGAAGAAAAAGTAGTCGGTTACGTAGATTCGATTACGCAGGAAGCATTGACACCGGGAAGTCACCGATCGGATTCATCTTCACCGTCTTCGATCGCTGCGGTCGATTGGAAGTCTAACCTCCAATCGCTTGTGGCCCTCTCAACAACGAGGCCGAATACATCGTCGTGACCGAAGCAATCAAGGAAGCTATGTGGCTAAAGGGCATGGTTGAAGAGCTTGGGATACATCAAAAGGTGATAACTGTGTTTTGCGACAACCAAAGCACCATCCACCTAACCAGAAATCAGGTATTTCATGAAAGATCCAAGCACATAGATGTGAAGCTTCATTTCGTAAGGGACGTCGTCGCTAAAGGCTCAATAGTGGTAGAGAATATACCAACTGAAGAGAACCCTGCTGATATGCTCACCAAGGCGCTGCCCATAGCTAAGTTTAGACACTGTCTGAACTTAGTGAATTTTTCCATCGGGCCGAGGGCCCCTCGGGGGCCACGTGGAGGAATCACTACTCCAGCGATAATTGAGGGTCAAGGTGGAGATTTGTTGTTTTGACCCCGATTAGTCACTAAGGTAAGTGGCACTCTTGTAAATTGCTACTTACTTTAAGCCTCCATTGTTGACTTTTCATGGAAGACCCTAGAAGAGGACATGTGGAAGGACATGTGGAGGCCATGCGGTGGAAGGAAGACATGTGAAAGGACACGTGGAGACCATGCGATGGAGGACTCTAAAGGGTGGACATGTGGAAGCCATGCGATCCTCGAAGGTTACACCTCATCTATTTATAGAATATTATAATGTAATCTAATCTACTATAAATAGATGAGATGAGGGGAGGCCTTAGTGTGGGTTTTGTAAGAGTGAAAAAGAACTCAAGGAGTGTAGGCTAGCTTGTTAAGGGTGAGGAGAGCATCTTGGAGGCCTTGGACGTGAAGGGAGGCCATAGAAGATGAGGGCTCATCTATGTAAAGCTAAGTACTCTTGTTTCTTGTCTTAGTGGATTATTTCGATTCCCTCCCGTGGACGTAGGTCAAAAAGGCCGAACCACGTAAATCCTCTTGTTTGTTTGTGCTCTTGTGTTTGCATCTTCTTTGTTGTGATTTGCGGTTTGTTCTCTTACCAAGATTAAGGAAAGAAAGTGTTTTTCCCACAACATTTAATTCTATTAAAGATTCAGTCAAGATGAGACTATAAATTGAAAATCAAGATTATTTTTTATTAACTGCTTGTAGCTAGAAATTTTGTAGCTGGAATTTTCTTTAGAATTTTTGTCTCTTATTTCAATTGTCTAGAAGTTATCAAAAAAATCAAGATTGTCATTGAAATTAGCTTGAACTTGATAAACTTGGATGATTCTTACTTATTACATAAGAAATGTAACATTTTCAACAAATCAACAACAATAGGCCGTTATTCAGCTCTCCTAGCATATCAAAATAATAGGGGACATCAAAATCAGTAAGAATTTTTGAAATGTCAATGTCAAATTTACAACAAAAAGAGACATTTGACCACTAAATATTTACACATAACAAATCTTTAATATTAAACCATCTCAATATCTCAAGTTATTAAGCTTACCATTCAACTCAATACCCAGTCATAAGAATGGGTTTGAGATATCGAAGCCACAGTTTGCTTCACACCTCATATGCCCAATTTACAACAAGCAATTATCTATAATGGTTTTGATCAAAAGATCATTAAAAAATGGCAAAAATATGGAAATCATTCTTATTGGAAATAATATTCTTCACACACCAAATAGTACGACTGAAATCTTTTATCTTTTGTATTCCCAAACATTCTAATAATCGTACATCTGTAAATAAAGTTATACAAGATGAAAATTATCAAGTTATCTTTAATGCTAATCAATTTCATATTTAGGACTTAACAACTAAGAAAATTCTTGGTCATAGACTTTACAAGATCACAACTATTAACATATCCAAAGCTCAAATATATAGTATAAAAGATTGGCGCACTTCACAACAAAGTCATATCAACGATCTCGCACTCTCATACTCACCTCTAAATACTTCTTTCTTTCCTCCTATGTTATCATTGTTATAAATATAAAAGCCATAGAATTTTTTCCTTGTAGTTCTACTACATATAATATTTTATTATTGACACATTGAGATATTTGGAGATTTTTTCCTCATTCTTCAATTGAAAGGTACAATATATTTGGGGATTTTTTCCTCATTCTTCAATTGAAAGGTACACTATTATATCACTTTCATTATATTTTTTTCACGTATTTGTTAGCACATACCATTAACACATAAATTTGAAACTACATTGCATTTTAATTTTTTGCATAAAATGATGAATAATCCACTTAATTTTTACATAAAGAACTTGAGAATCGATAGTGTAGAAGTATACATGTCAAATAATTTTTGACTTTATTGCTAAAAGAGAAATATAATAGAATTGTTATAACCTAACCCTTCTCAGTGTTGTTAATCTCTCTATTAAGTTTTGGATGAAAGCTATTCAAAACTTCTATCTACAAAAACTCCAAGAAAATCTCTTTTTCAACTGTTACACAAAATCAAATTTGAATATAAACGTTAGAACCTTTGGTCATCAATGTTTTCCATGACAATAATATAATATTTCACATAAGTTCTCTCCAAAAATCCCACCATGTATTTTTTGAGGTACTATCTACAACACAAAGACTATAAGTATTTTTATATGCAAACTAAGGAATCCCTTATCTTAAACATGTTTTATTTATAAAAAAATAGTTTTCGTACAAACAATCCTATAAATAGCTCACTCTTGATAATTCCACTCAAAATACATAATTAATACCATCTCTACTTATACCAACATTAACTCGTCCCTCTAACACCATCTTGTTACCCGTCTAACCCTCCTGTTCACACACTCAATCACATCTCCTCAATGATTCTCAAAACTCACAATCTTCATCACTTCACATATACCATTCAAATCACTAAGTTGATGATTCCAACATACAAACACCAATACCATATGTTTTACCACTACAAGTGGTACTCCGACCTCATGAACACAAACACAATACTCTTATTATTTCACAACCCAACGACGTCACATAGTTACTATACGTGAGAAAGGTTTGAAACCAACAAAAATTTTTGATCTTCAACAGATTATCACTTTTACAAAAGTACCAAATATTTACAAATAATAAGTTCAACACTCCCATTTGTGACAAGCCATAACTGAAGAGTTCATGGTTTTACAATAGCAAGTCATTTGGGCATTTGTTCCAACTCTTGCAATAAAAACAACAAGCATTTATCTCACTAAATGTGCTCGGCTACATGAATCCTTTTTTTGTATTGTGTCCTATTGAGTGTAATTTTTTAATTTAATTCTAAGGGCTTTTACATACATGACATCGAAAAATTTTCATATTTACTTATCTCACACTTAAAGTTTCATAAGTACAAACGTCATACGAAAAGCATCACTCATTATTATTTTTAATAGTCAATAATATATATTCATCAATAGATAAAGTATTATGTGAGTAAAAAATAGAAGTTTAAGTGTGAGATAGGTAAATCCATAACAATTTAGTGATATGCTTGTAATTCTCCCTTAATTCTCATAAACTAAGATATTTTTTTCTACAATATGCCCAAATCTATTTAGGTCTATCTTTGCCTTTCTTAACATAAGTTGAATCTAAAATAGTTACTCTCCTAATTGTATCATCATATGATCGACGTTTAATATGACCAAATCATCTATGATGCCTCTCTCTAATCTTGTCTATCATTGGATGTACACCAACTCTTTCATGGTTACATTTATTTCACATTTTGTCTTTAAGTGTCATGCCACTCATCCACTTAGGCATTCTCATCTCAGCAACACATAGTTTCATAATACAGTGAGAAAAAGTATAGGAAGATCTCTTTGCCATGAACTTTTCATGAACTAGGCAAAGAACCATTTTTCTTAGGGAATCTTTGATCCAACTATCTAATATTCTTCTGCAGAATTATTATATTCATCACTGACGGCTTACTAAACAGATATATTAAAATAGATTAATAAAAGTGATTATAAAACACAGAACTAATCTACATAGGTTTATGCTCTTGAACTGATGAATGATCTTGAACAGTAAGATAGAGAAGTAGAGTTTGATCCAACTCTCTCAAGTCGCTTTTTTCTCTCTCCTTGCTCCTGCCATCCAAACCAAAAAACATGACTATAAAACTAATTACTCTAAGAATATCACTAAAAATATAATCTCAAAATTAAATTACTATTTAGTCTGTTGAACAAAGGAAAGCTGGCCTTAAAACTTTAAACATAAAAAGAACAACCTAAAAATATCCTATTTAGTTTACAGTTGATCTGCATTGTGATGGTTCTCATGATTTAAGTTAGTGAATTTTAAAGTTAAATTTAGCTTTTTGATATCTAATTTATCATTTTTTTTATTCCTAGATTGGCGTTTATTGCAAAAATCAAGTTTTTCTAGGTTCAAGTTATGCATTTAGTTTTCTATCGTAACTATTCTCTAATTGGTCTCTCTTTCCAAGATTTAACTTCAAATGTTTACTTTATTGTTTTGTGTTGAACTTATATGACAAGAAAAGTTTTATTCCAATCTTTCATACGTACACATTTTCATAGTTTAGGTCTCTTTCACATGCTTATTTTTAAAATTTTCACACATATGAAAGAGATAAATTTTGCAAAGTATTTTAGTTTTATCATATGAAGACAATATTAGCATATGTGAACCTTAGTGTAGCAGCCAGCAGGTGTGCATGCATGAAATTTCCTAAGTCTTATACGCTTGATGGTTTAGCTCATAAATCACATGTTTCTCTAAAAGAACATATTCACGCATGGGCCATGCCCATAAACATGTCTAGGTCTTGCATAAGGTAACATATTAAGGGGGATTTATAAAATTCAAGTAATTTTGATGATAATTGGTGAGCTCACTCATATTTTAAAAAGATTATAAAAATACTTCAAAAGTTATTCTCAAGATTAGGCTTGCTTAGGCTTTTTAAAAGTTCATTTTAGGTTTTTGAAAAGGATTTACTTAAGTTTGGAGAATTTTGTTTAGATTTTAAGTTTTATTTTGTTTAAACATTTGAAAATATATTTTTAATGTTTTATTTAAAATATTTAGAAAAGGTTTTATTTAAGTTTTTGGAACATTATTTTTGAAACCTTCAAGTTTTTATTTAAAAGATGGTGTTGTTAAATTTTCTCTTATAAAGGGTCATTTATTTTAAAGAGATTAGTTTAATTTTATTTAAAAATATTGGTTATTTTTTATATTCGGTTTGAAGTTTTCGATAATTTTCTTAAAATATTTTTTTTTGAAGGTTCTATTTATTTAGACTTTAGCGCTTTGATAATATTATATGAAAAAGTTCTATTAAGTTTTATTTGGAAAAATTTTGTTAAAGGTTATCATTTTATGAGAAAGGTTATATTTTATTTTAAAAAAGATTTTGTTAGGTTTTATTAAGTTATGTTTATTTTTGAAAAAAATTATTTTGTCAGGTTTTGTTTTGAAAAATTTTTATTGAATTTTTAAAGAGATTTTCTCTGAAATATATTTTTTTAAGTTCATTTTTTGGAAAGTCTTTCTTGAAATAAGATGTCTTAGTTTTGTTGTTTATTGAAAATCCTATTATTTAAACTTAAGTTGTAAGAATATGTTTATATTAGAGTTTAGTTCATACATAAAGTTTTATCACCTTATAGAATAGTTTCCTCTTTTGGAAGTCACTAAAAATTACGTAAAGATGATTCTATTCAGAGCACGTCTAATTTATAAAATTTTTTTTGAGTAGGAGTGAATGAGGAGCTTTTGTAGGTTTTGTTTGTTCATGGTTTTGGGCAGGTCAGTGGGATGATGGTATTGTGATTTTTGTGTGCATGGAGTTCATGAGTAGGTGAGAAGAGGGAAGGTAAGTGTGTGTTTGTGTGGAGTTTTGGTTAGGCTAGTGGCCTGAGAGTGTTGTGAGTTTATCTGTGTGGAGTTCTTGGGTAGGTTAGAAGATGGAGGGTTACTGCATGTTTTTGCAGAGTTCTTGGGCAAGAAAGAAAAGAAGATTTAGAGAGGGACTAAGTTAGGTTTTCTAGTAAGAGGGGGATGGCTTGTTCACTACAAGAAATGAGCCTGGTCCGACGACCCCAAAACCATCATAAACTATATAAAAGCTTTCAGTTCATAAATTTCTGACCTTTTAATGACTTAATTAACGACATAGCTAGAACACTTTTTAGTAATTATTTTACTGACGAAATTATTTGCGACATATAAATGCCGATAATTTACCAACGACACTAAACAGTCAAGATAGAATTAATTAGATATCGTTGGTACTCCATCGGTTTCGTCTGATAGCCCAGAACATTGGAAAAGTGTAGCATCACTATCAGAAAGTGTTGTACAACCATCAACAAGATGTAATAGAACAAATTTGGTACCCGTTGGTATAAACCGGCTGTCTGTTTTATCAAAAACTAGAGTAGGCATCACAAAATTGTATTGTGGTGTCAGATTGTAAGTTGTCAGAACTCCAGCATTTAAATTACCCCATAATGGCATTAAATGAATCATATCATGCATGTACATGACACTTTACCCAAATTTAGCATGTTGGCATTTTCCATTAAAAAATTCATAAAGTCCAAATTCCATTTGCATGAAATATTTTCATGGCATCATATGCATCTTGCTATGACTCATGGAGCCTTCCATGGTCTTCCTAAAGTCAATTTTGCCAAACATGGCAAAGGGAGGTGACTCTTCTCTCTCCCTCCTTCATTTGAATTTTCCCCTTTCATGATACAGCTTAACCTTGGTTTCATGCCCAAACCAGCCATCTAAACTCACCAAAACCTGCGAAGGGACCTTAAGACCAGCTCTAGCTACTTTAGGGATTGATTTAGCCAAGTGACCAGAGGTTTAAACCCAACCTAGCCAATTTACCCAAACTCCAAAATCCACTTTGAATCTTCACCATGGAGCCATGATAAACTTAAATTGACTCCACAGTCAACCTCCCTGGCTCACCTGACCTTGAGGCTGACCTGACACTGGCTGGCCAACCACCCAAACCATCAGAAAATACCCAGTCCGAGAGCTCCACCTGGGCTTAAACTCAAAATTACACCCATCCAATGTGTCCCAACCTAATTGGCCACTACGACTCTTCTTCTCTCCACCGAAGCACTTGAGCTCACCCACTTGTTAGCCCAATTGAAGCCCCTAAGTTCCTCTATAAATACACCACCTCTCACGGCCACAAAAGGAGATGTTCAATTTCCTTAAGGAAGCTCTGCCCAATTGATCCCAGAGACTCCTCAAGACCTCCTAAGCTTAATCCAGCCATCCTCTAGCCCTCATTTCCATTGCTCGAGTCCAAATTTCCAGCCAAATTTCAGGCCAGAAACATGACAATTCTCCAAACTCTACAAAACTCCAAATTGACTTATCCTCACCTTCACCAGAGCAAGAGAGGGAGTTGCCCATCAAAACACCCATCTCCAGAGCACCCTAACCCACTTCAAAACCAAGCTCGAACCACCTGTAGGAGGAGTTCTGAACCAGACCAAGAACAACTCAAATTAGCACTTCTAGGAGGTTCTTCAAGACCAAATGAAGCTACTGCAAACATTTGATTGAGGCCTCCCTTCTCATTTCAAGGTATGGATGAAATTTTTAAAATTCGAGCACTTTCTGAGGCTTTATGAAGAAAAATTCCAATCCATGCGATTTAGTTGAGAATTGAGGGAGAAATTAGGGTTATAAAATGTGCGGTTTACGGGTTATGGCAGTTTGGGGACGATGACCAAGAGTCGTCTGATCGCGCATGTAGCGGACGAATGACCCAGATTGCGCTAGACAAAAGGATGAAACGGAACCGCGAAGCCGAGTGGCACTAAGTCGAATGACGGCACCCAACCAGAAGATGCCGCATGGAGGCTTCGATCCGCCGTAGGATTGCGTGGTGCTGACTCGGATAAGTAGGAAATTAGGATTTTCTGGATTTATTTAATTCAGTTAACTCAGAAAATTCATAACTTGGCATAGAAAATTCATAAAAATAAAATAAAAATACCCTCTTTCTCAGTGTATAGAGAGAACAATGTGGAATTAAAATCAAAATCATTTGACTTATGTTTATTTTTAAATTAATTAAATACAGTAAATCTTTTTTAAACCATAACTCATCACAAACATTTACCATGACATGAGACTTTAGGGGTTTTGTTCTCCCTCTTGTTAGGGATCTACCCTAATTTTTTCAAGGTCAGAGGGCATCCCTAACCAGAGAATCCTAATTTTCAAGTTAATGGTTCTTGTTTTGCTTAAAAAATTATAATAATTAAAAGATAAATCGTAAAAATACAAAATTTACTTTGGTAGGTTCACTGTGGTCAAAGAATCATAAGAAAAATATAAAATTAATTTTATAAATTAAAAATATCACTAATGGTAATTAATTCACAAAAATATAAGAAAAACCAAATAAATAAAATATATCTAGAAAAATCACAAAAATGAACCACACTAAAGAAAATGATCAGGGAAACTCCCCATAATAATGTGAACTCAATGTTAATTAGTTTAACCAGTAAGCTTGATTTTTCAAATAAAATGAAATTTTTAACATTAAAATAATTATAATAATTAAAATGCAAGTAAAAAAATCACAAAAAAATTTTGAGAGCTCCTTATGACCAGAGGAGTTTAAGAAAAATAAAATTGAAATTAAAATAAATAATTCATTTTTAACCTATTTCTTAATTATTAAATAATTAAAATAATTTAAAAAATCATAAAAATCATAAAAATATTAAAATGCACAAAAATGTTCCAAGTTACTTCCTTATCACTTAGAAATAATTAGAATATTTTTCTAAATTTTAAGAATAAATTTATAAATTTTAAAAGGCTTAAAATAATTTTTTAAACGCTTTAAATGAATTATCCTTAATTTTGCATTAAAATAATTCAAATAAATCAAAGAAAAATCACAAAATAATGAAATTTGTTTCTCTAGATTCCTTGAACTCAGAGAGACTTAAGAAAAATATAAAACTCAATTTTCCACTTAAATGATGTTTTATATTTAATTAATACTCAAAATCAACAAATTATTATAATAATTAAATTTAAACTTAAAAAATCATGAAAATTAGCTTAAATGGTCCACCAACCTAGGTGAACCTCTAATAATTTTCTTAAGGACAAATCTCTTACTTTAGTTAATTTATCAAATTAACATATAAAATACACAATTCTGAATTAAAAAATATATAAAAATCATATTTTTCTTCTCTGATATATTAATTAACCCATGAGTGAGTTAAAATAAAAATTTCAAAGTAATTTGAGTTAAATTTAAAAATTTATTTAATGAAAAGCCTAAAAGGGCAAAATGATAATTTTAGGATTTAAGCCCTAATTAGCACTTAGGCTTAATCAAAGGCTAAATGGGCAATGAATAATCTTAATTGATATTCTTAGATGATTGAAATGTAAGGGATTGAGAGGTAGAAACCAATTCACCACTTTTCAATATTAAGATAATTGCTTAAATTATTAAAATTTGGAAGTTAATTAAATTTGATGATCCTAAAGTAAGGGGTTTTGATCAAGAAAGATTTTTAACTCATTAATCTAAAGCCCCTAGCTAATGGTTTGATGATAATAAAATCTTTGATAAAGATTAAATACCATTTAAACTAACATTCCTTTAAATTACAAATCCACCCATAAGAGCTTAAGGGCTAGGTAGTGAGTTAGGTCTAATCCTAATTTCAATAAATGAGGATTAGAAAAGAAAACCTAATCATTTACAAGCACTTTGAAAACACTACTAGCCCAACCTTAATCAAATTTACTAAGTCTCCTAATAATTCAATTCACCCCTAAAGGCTTTCACCCACATAACTCATAAATGAAACATCAAATGAATGTTATACTTAAGGGATAATCAAAATATCTAAGTTCATTGAGCAAGAATTACAACATTATTAACAAACTCTAATCGAACATGGGTGATTGATTAAACAATATGATGAAACTTAAGGAACTCGAAGTGGTCCCAAAAGTTTTAAACAGATGTTTAGGGTTATGACCCGAGCACTTCCTCAATCTAATGGGACTTTTTAGAAGAACAATTGGATTTAATTGTTCTTTGATCAAGAAAATCATCCTTAACATAATTTAGGGACTCACCAAGTTATGAAATAGATTCCCTTGCTGAATTTAAACCACTGAATTTCAATTACCACTTCCATAACTTCTTTAAAATGTTTTAGCGGATGTACTCAAGGATTGCTAAGTACGCATTTATTTATTGCAATTTACACTGCTTTATTTATTAAATGCTCTACTTCTTCCTACATGTCAAAATTAAAAATTTTAGGATAGCGGTAAAAACAAAACAAAACAAAAATCAGATTCATCACCACAACAATCAAAATATAAAACAACTCAAAATTTAATCACAAATAAATAAAAAAAAACAATTGCATTTAAATTAATACGTCTCTATCGGATGATCAGGAGTCCCTTACAGGAGGTAACCTACGGTTGTTAACGTGATTTCCTACGGTTCAGATAAAATTATGGAACTCATTCATTTAAGTTTAGTAAATTCATCTTGACTAAGTGAATCCGAAGAAAATAGTGGTGTCAGAACGAGGGAATCATGGGATCCTAACTAGTGTCGCTACAATCAACTTAAACTTCCCCTAATAAAATATAAGACATTAAATTTGACACATTAGAAAACTTGAACTTCAAAACATAACACTTCTATCATCTCTGCAATTTGAAACTTCTAAGACTGAATGTGCTGCAACGAGGAACTCAGAGCAAGCTGACCTAAGGAAAAATGTTAAGATTTTCATGCCTATGTTATATTGATTTTGATGATATTGCACTTTAAATAAGGGTATTTTTGATGATTTGTTGCATATATGAAGATTTAAGGACAATGGAGCAATAATATGCAAAAAAGGAGCGAATTTAGAGAAAAAATGACCAAATTATGAAAATTTTATCTAGGGCACCGACGGCGAGGTCGATAACACCGACGGTGTGATTTTTCCGAGATTTCAGAATATATTTCAAGGGAGGCAACCGACGACGGAGGTCGAGGCCGCCGACAGCGGGGTCGGTCTAAGGCTATGTTTCTAGAAGGCCGCCGAAGGCAGAGCTCGAATCCGCTGACGGAGGGATCGACGGTTCTTTCATGAAATACATCAAATATGGACGATTTTCGAAGGAATGCTTGGAAAACCCTTGGAGACTCTTCAACTACTTTAAAAAGAACAATTTTAGGCCAAGAAAGTGTCCTATTAGAGTCCTCTAAAAGTCACTTAGTGTCAAATAGAGAATCCACTAGTGTCCATTGTTGTTATTTGTAAGTGTTAAATGGTGAGTTCAGATAGAGATATTGCTGAGGAATTCTTCGAAGGATTGTAAGAGTGGAAGAGAAGTGACATATCTCTTCTTCATTGCCATTTCGAAGGAGAATTTTGCGTACTGTAAAGAAATAAAAGATTCAGAGAAACTTCAAGGAATTTGCTTGGGGAGAAATTTAAGATAAGTTGTGTCTATTTACTTTAATTTGTAGAATTTTACTTTTATATATGAAATCCAAGTTTTATTGTATCCTCTCCATGAAATCTGGGTAGTTTTTCTGTCTTTCTCCTTATTTTAATATTTTTGTGAAATGGTAAATTGAATTAATGTGCCATAAAAGTTTAAAAGAAGTTGTGATAATATTTTACTTATCTTAATTTACTTTCAATCTAGCCAATTGAATGGTAAGATTATGTTGAGTTTATCAACTATAGTAAAGATTACATCCGAGATTTAGGGAGGTCAAAGTCTTTGGAAGTAGGGGCAAATAAATAGGGAAATAATATTAATCAGACGTAGAATTGGAGATTTTAGAGTGACAGGCTAAAATCCTCAATTCATCTTATCTTTTGGGTGCTGAAGTGTAGATTAAGTCAATGAGCTACTATTAAAAACTTAGAAAACCAATTGGGGCAAATTGCTATTGCACTAAGCAATAGACCTGTTGAAACTTTACCTAGCAATGTTGAAGTAAATCCTAAAGATCAAGGAAAAGAATAGATTAAGGCTATTTAATTGAGAAGTGGAAAAGAGTTGGAAACAAGAGTTCAAAAAGAAACTATAGTTGAAAAGGAGAAAGAATAAACTAAAGGAGAAAACGAACATTTATATCCTGATTTTCCTCTGAAACCTATGAAAATTACTGTTGAAAGACCACCACCACCATTTCCTCAGAGACTAAAGCAACAAGATAAAGGAAAAAGATTTGCTAAATTCTTAGACATTTTAAAAAATTTGTCAATTAATATTCCTTTTGTTGAAGCTTTGGAACAAATGTCTGATTATGTTACATTTATGAAGGATATACTCAACAAAAAAGAAGAAATTATTAGATCATGAGACTGTTGCACTCAGTGAAGAGTGTAGTGCTATAATTCAGAGAAAGCTTCCTGAAAGACGTAAAGATCCTGGTAGTTTCACTATCCCGTGTGCTATTGGTGAAAAATTTCATGGGCGAGCATTATGTGATTTGGGAGCTAGCATAAATTTGATGTCTTTATCAACTTTTAAAAGGTTACGAATTGGAGAGATTAGACCAACTTCTGTAACTCTACAGTTAGCTAATCGATCTATTACACATTCTAAAGGAGTTGTAGAAGATGTTCTAGTCAAGGTTGATAAATTTATCTTTACTGTGGACTTTATCATTTTAGATGTGGAAGAAGATAAGGAAATTCCAATCATTTTAAGAAGACCATTCCTAGCTACATGATAGATGTTCAAAAAGGAGAATTGACTATGAGAGTAAATGATCAAGAAGTAACTATTAACATCTCAAAGTCAATGAAATATCCTTCAATAGAAAAAGATGATGAATATTTCAGAATGGATATATGTGATTATCTTAAAAAAGAATATTTCAAAGAAAATTATGAAGAAAAAGAAGATATGAAAAAAGATAATTATGATGAAATTGACAGCGAAGAAGCTGATTATATTCAGAAAAAATTTGAAACGCTCAATTCAATAACACCAGAAAATGAAATATTAATTCCATCTGTTGTAATACCCCTGAACTTGAATTAAAAAATCTTCAAAATCATTTAAAGTATGTATTTTTACATGAGTTTTCAACATTACCAGTGATTGTATTCTCAGACTTAAATGAAATTCAAGAACAAAAATTAATGGATACATTAAAAAAATATAAAAAAGCTTTTTGTTGGACTCTAGCTGATATTAAAGGAATTATTCATTCGATTTGTATAGACAGAATTTTATGAAACAATGAACATAAACCAAGAATTGATCCACAAAGGAGATTGAACCCTATTATGAAAGAAGTAGTTAAAAAAGAGATTTTAAAATGGTTAGATGCTGGAATTATATATCCTATTTTGGATAGTACTTGGGTAAGTCCAATTCATTGTGTTCCCAAGTAACTGTTGAAGCAAATGAAAATAATGTATTCATACGTATCAAACAAGTTTCTGGTTGGGATATTTGTATTTATTATAGAATATTAAATGCCGCCACCCGAAAAGATCACTTTCCTCTTCTTTTTCTAGACCAAATGTTGGATAGACTTGCTGGACACAAGTACTACTGCTTTCTGGATGGATATACTAGTTACCATCAAATAACTATTGCTCCTGAGGATCAAGAGAAAACAACATTTAGTAGTCCTTATGGAACTTTTGCTTTTTGAAAAATGCCTTTCGAACTATGTAATGCACCTGCAACATTCCAAATATGTATGATGTCTATCTTTAGTATGTTAATTGATAATGGAATAGAAGTATTTATGGATGATTTTTCTATGTTTGGAACGTCATTTGACTCATGCTTAAATCATCTTGAAAAAGTTTTGGAGCTATGCGAAAGAACTAACTTAGTTCTAAATTAGGAGAAATGACAATTTATGGTTGCAGGAGGAATTGTTTTATGACATAAAATTTTAGAAAATGGCATGGAAGTAGATCCTGCAAAAATTCAAGTAATAGCTAAATTACCACCTCCTATTACAGTGAGAGGGGTAAGAATTTTTCTTGAACATGCTAGTTTCTACAGGCGCTATATTAAAGATTTTTTAAAAATTACCAAACCTCTATGCCAACTTTTAGAAAAAGACAAGAAATTTGAATTTACCAAAGACTGCTTAAATGCCTTTGAGTTATTAAAGGAAAAACTAATCACAACACATGTAATAGTTTCACCTGATTGGGAGAAACCATTTGAATTAATGTGTGATGCTAGTAATTATGCTATTGGAGCTGTTCTTGGTCAAAGATATGATAAAATTTTTAAAGTTATATACTACGCTAGTAGAACTCTTAATGATGTTTAAATCAATTACATAGTTACTGAAAAAGAGTTACTGGCTATTGTGTATGCTTTTGATAAATTCAGATCATATCTAATTAGAACTAAATGTATTGTGCATATTGATCATTCTGCTCTTAAATATCTGATGCAAATGAAGGATACTAAACCAAGATTAACTAGATGGGTACTTTTAATGCAAGAATTCAATTTTGTGGTAATTGATAGAAAAGGAACTGACAATCAAATTGCTGATCATTTGTCGAGACTAGAATATCACGAATCATCTAATATCAATAATGAGATTACAGACAGTTTCCCTGATAAACAGCTTTATAATGTTAATGAGTGGAAAATACCTTGGTATGCTGATATAGTTAACTATATAGTAAGCGATATTTTGCCACCTGTGCTAACTCTGCAGCAACAAAAAAATTCATTCATGATGCAAAAGCATATTTTGGGATGAACCATATTTATATAAGCAATGTAATGATCTTTTTATTAGGAGATGTGTGCCTTATAAAGAAACTGAACTGATTATTCAAAAATGCCACGATTCTGAATTTAGAGAACATTTTGGGATTGACAAAACTACGCATAAAATTTTGCAAGCTAGATTTTATTGGCCTAATCTTTTTAGAGATGTTTACAGATATATCAAAACTTGTGATAGATGCCAACGAGTAGGTAATATATCTAGAAGAAATGAAATTCCTCTGAATTTCATCTTAGAAGTTGAGATTTTTGATGTTTGGAGATTAGATTTCATGGGACCATTTATTCCTTCATTTGGGAACTTATTGTTGGCATCATTTTTTTTATATATTACATGCATGGGATGTCCATTCGAGCATACCAGGGTCGACAGGTGTTACTCAAAGCGTCGCGCAGGAAATTAGCTCAAATTGGCTCATCCACCTGCGAGCTTTTTCAGATGACCCCTGACGATGAAACAGACCACGCGAGTGTGTCCGGGACATCGATATTACCTAGGAAGGACATTTATTTTGCTACGGCTTTGCGAGCGGGGTAAAAATTGTGCAAATTATCGTTTTTAGTGCGATCGTCTGAAAGTCACTCGAACGACTCCTATGACGTCTAGGTTCCTTGTGTTTTGGTTTGAAGACAATTTTCTTCATCAAAGAACAATTAAATTTAATTGTTCTTATAAACATCCTATCATATTGAGAAAGTGTTTAAGAAGAATCTTAAACATCTTTTCAATATTGCTAGAATTGTTTTAAGTCCAAATGGATTCAATTACACAAATGAATTAATCGTCCAAGAATCTCAAGTTTTGTTATCTTGCTCGATGAACTAGGACATTTGAATATCCTATAGGTGAGGTAACATTTCATTTAATATTCTGTTTAGGAGTTATGATAACTAAAGCTTTTGAGGGTAAATTGGTGTTCAAATGGTTTGTGATTTAGCTTAATTTCCATTAATGGGTTTAAATTTGGAATAGTGTTCAAGTTATTTTAGATTTATTTTGAATTCTTTATGTCTTTGGTGATGTTATATTTAATTCAACTTAATTTAATTTAATTGAGTTTTAATTTAATTTAATTCAATTTAGTTCAATTTAGTTTGATTTGATGTTACATTAAATTAATTTGATTTGATTTAATTTTAATTTAATTTGATTTAATTTAATTTAATTTAATTTAATTTAATTTTAATTCATTTAATTTAATTTTTAATTTGGTTTAACTTAATTTGATTTGGTTTTATTTATTTAATTTAATTTAATTTAATTCAACTTTTAATTTTAATTTAATTTAATTTAATTTTTAATTTAATTTAATTTTTAATTTTAATTGAAATTTTTGAAAGAGTTTAATAATTTAATTTTAGTTTAATGATTAAATCTTTTAATATTTTGAATTTTGAGTTATCATTTTAATTAAGAATTGAATATTAATGAGATAATTAATTTAGGGATTTTTAAATTAAAGAATAAATCTCTTCCTAATAATATCCCTATTTTAATAATTCCAATTTTATTATTCTTCCAAATTTAATCAATTATTTAATTGAGGTTTAATTATTTTAAAATTGTTTAATGGGTTTCTACCCTTTAATTATTTAAATTTCAATCATCCAAATCAGATTAGGATCAAATATTTTACTTGTTAATTTTTTTTAACCTAAAGTTTTAATTAAGGATTAAAAATTTTAATTACCACTTTACCCTTTAAGCTTAATAATTTCATAACTCACTAAATTGAACTCAAATGAACTTGAAATTTTTATGTGACTTCACTCATATGTCAATAAAGACATGAGAGGAGAAAATGTGATTTTTCTGTATTTAATTTATTTATATAATTATTTTTGGTAGAAAATAGAGATTTCCAAGGAAAATTTAATAACATAACCAAGGGAAAGTTTCTATCCTTAAGAAAAATTAGGGGACATTCCTAATGACCAGAGGACCACTTGGACCAATTTTGGTGATTTTTTGAATTATATTATTTTTATTATAATTATTTTAAGTTTTGGAGTGTTAATTAATTTAAAAATTAAATAAATGTTGAAAAATGAATTTTATATTTTCCAAAAATCTCTCAGATATCAAGGAAATCAGAGAATCAAATTTTACAATTTTCTGATTTTTCTGTGATTTATTATAATTATTTTAGTGAAAATGCTAGAAAATACATTTTTTTAATTTTAAAATTACCCTAGAGCTTTAAAATTTAATATCTCACTAAATAGACCTAAGAAAAATATGGGGTTTGTTCCTAAGTGATTAAAATTCAAAATGTGACATTTTGGTGAATTTTATTATTTTTGTGATTTTTATTATTTTTTAATTATTAAAATATTAAAATAATATTAAAAATCAACTTTTTTAGAAAATTAAAATTTTAATTTTCTTAAATCCCTCTGATATCAGAGAGGCTCCAAAACCAATTTGGTGAATTTTTGAAAGATATTTTGAAAGTTATGAATTTTTAAAGTTTAAAATGACTAAATGGCTTAATCAACCCAATTAGTAGGGCTAACCAAGTCCAATTGACCTCAAATTTTATGGTGGGTTCCTCTGATCCTAAAGGTCAGTGGAGAATTGATTTCAAGTCAATTTGATGTATGGTTAGCTCTAATTAATTAGAGATCCATTTTGGGTGTTTAAGACAATTAGGGTTATTTTAAATGAGTTAAATCAAAACCTATTTTTCCTAGGGTCCTCTGGTCATAAGGAACATCACCAAATTTTTCTAGTATTTATTTCACAACATGCTATTTATTGGAATTAAAATACTCAAAATAGTAACATGAATTTGAAAAATCAATAACTTTTTATAGGGATGGCCTCTCGACTTTGGAAAATTCGGGGAATGTTCCCAAATTCGGAGGCTTCAAAAGCCCTATGGTCTCATTCCATGGTGAATTGTATACATGCATGGAGAATTAAAAATATGCAGAGAGTAAATAAATTATTAAAAATAAAATACTTGATGAAATTAAATAATTTCTTTTCCACATTATTCTCCTCTGTTCACTGAGCAAGAGGGTATTTTTATTTTATTTTTATGATTTTTCTACACAAAGTTATGAATTTTTGAAGTTTAGGGAATTAAATAAATCAGAAAAATCCCTAATTTTCTATTTATCCACGCGGCGCCGCGTCAACCTCGGCGAGCTCCGAACGCACACGCGTCGCGCTCCCATTCGACACCGCCATCTGACTCAGCAGCCCGGGCCCCGCGGTTCTCGTACCGTCTCCCGATCCGACGCCATCCGAGCCGTCCGTCCACGCGTGTATCGAATGGACGGCATCCGTTCATCATCCCCGAGCGTCCTCACCCGAGAGCCGTCCACACTAAATCCCTAAGATCTCACTCGATACTCAATGGATTTTCATGTTCTTATGCTCTATGGATTCGTCTCGAGAAGACGAACACATCTATACGGTTTATGTGGGATGAAATTTACGCAATAAAAATGGAGAATGTTCGAAGCTCGGGAAGAAGAGTGAGGCCATACCTTTGCTCGGAGAAGTGTGGCTTCGATCCGAGAGTTGTTGCACCTTCGATTGGATCCCAACAAGCTCCGGATGAAGTCTCCTGGTCCAGTGAATCGTCTCAGGTGTGATTTCGACCAAGCCCGATCACAAAGCTTGGAGGTCGGAGCAATTGGGTGGCCCGGAGATGGGGCTTTTGTTGGTGGACACCTTCCCTTGGTCCGGTGAAGGTGTAGAATCAATCAATTTGGGGATTGGCTCACCGTGGAGAAGTGTCCTGGTTTTGGGCCTAGATTTCAACTCCGAAATCGAGCTCACAGAGAAGAAATGACAGGGGGATCTCAGTGGGGATCAAGTGCTCTGTGTATGGGGAGGAGTCTGGAACAATTTTGGCAGAGTTTCCTTAAGGTTTGTTTCAGCACCTCTCATGGCCGAGAGGAGTGGTGTTTAAATAGGAGAGGGTGGAGGGCCTCCCAGGGAGAGTTAGGGCTTGGGATCAGCTGCTCTTGGCAAGAGAAGAACAGCCTACAATGGCCACCTGGGGATGGGGCAGCTCATCAAGGGAGAATTCCAAAGTTGGCTCACATGTGAGCTCTCGGCCATGGTGTTTTTCGGCGGCCTGGTGGCTGGCCGGCCAGGCATGGGTCACCCTCAAGGTCAGGTGGGTCAGGGCTGGGACTTGGTGCAAGCAATTGGAAAATGCCATGTGTAAAGAGCTTGGATTGAAATGGAATGGGGGGAAGACCATTTTGGGTTCAAATGAGTCAACCCATGGTTTTGGGCTAGGTTCACCACCCAAGGCCTGGTCTTGGGCTGAAAAGGATCACTTGGGTCGCCAAGAGAGAATGGTGTGGTCTCCATCCATGATGAGGTGGCTAAGCATGGTTTAGTGTGTGACATGCTTAAGGTAAAAAAAGGTTTAAGAAGGATTAGGAAAGGGGCCCCTCCTTTTGCCATTAATGGCTTGATCACATGTCAAGCCTTCCATGGCTTCATGTGGCTTGTCCATGGCTTGCATGGCTCACCTTTGGCTTCGGAAAAGTGGAGTCAATTTCATGGAAATAGATTTTAGGAATTTTTGGTAATTTGATGGAAATTTGTATGAAACTTGATTTGGAATAATTTGATGGTGGATTTAGGACTTAGGGAATGGCTTTTATTAAGTGGATGGCAAGTGGAGATGTCATGTGGGCTTTAGGGTAGATTTTGGGCTTTTTAAAATGGTTTTAGATGGGCTTTTAAGATGGTTTAGGAAAGTGGGCTTTTGAATTTTAAAATGGATTTTGGGATGAAATTTTGGTAAAGGCTTGGGCCAAATAATTGTTGGGTTTAGCTCATGGATGTGTCATGAGTGACTTGAAGCAAATTGGGGGTGATTTGGGTTTGAATTGGGTTGAATTTGGGTTCTTTTGGTGAATGGGCCAATATAGGTCCAAGTGGGCCAAGTTGGGCCAATGTTGGGCTAGGGTTAAAATTGATGTAAAATTAATGTTGAGAAATGTTTATGGGAGTGTTTCAAAGAGGTTTTGACTTTGGTTGGGCTTGGATTTTGGGGTTTGGGCTCATTTGGGTTAGGTTTGGGTTTAGGTCAAAAATGGGCCTCTAAGGCCAAAAGTGAAATTGGATCCAAATGTCAGTCAAATTGAACTTGGATTGGGTCTAGATTGGTGTTGGGAATGTTAAATTGAAGTTTAGAATTGAATTGGACCAGAATTTGGGTCAATTGGGTAGGTTTGGTTTGACATTGGGTTCACTTTGGGTTAAAATGGGTCAAATTGGGGGTTTTGACAAAAGTAGGGTAAATTGACAAAATTGGCCCCTGGTGTAGTTGGACAAAATGAAATTGGGAATATTTGGGATTTTCTAGAATTTTCTGGGAATTTTCTGAATTTTTGAATTTTTGGGTCAAGAGGGGTATTTTGGGTATTTGGAGGGTATTGGGAGGTATTTTTGGAATTTTTTGTATTTTTGGGTATGGATGATCAATTTGAGTGATGTGAAAATGCTTGGGATTGATTTTGATGAATTTTGGGTAATTTGGAAATTTTGGAGGATTTCAAGGGTTTTGGGTAGGCTAGGCAGGTGTAAGGTCCCGGGGTCAAAAATTGAAAATTTGGAAAATTGAAGATTGGGTGAATATAAGTGGAATGAAATCATTTTGGTTGAGCCATGAAGTCATATCAAGCCTACATGAGCCATGAAGGGACTCATTTGAGGCATTCACTATGTTGTTCCTAACCCTCTTAGCCAAAGGCTTAGGGGTTAAGGACCATCCATGTGAATCACCTACATGAGTTAGGAGTTCAAGTTAGGTATGGGTGTGGTTTTAGGAGGTGTGTGAAAGTGTAGTGTATAAATGTAGTGTGTGTGTAAGTCAGCCCCTTCACCAGACCAGGCCACCCAGGGCAGTCCTAAGGCCAAAGAGTCCTATAGGAACTCATCCTTTAAACTTCCACATTTGATTTCAACCCTCTAGGTGATTAGGGGTCTACAGTCAAGTTTGTGGAGTTTGCGGGGAGTTAAGAAGTGGTTTGAAATTCTAGAAGGTGGGTCCCAATTCTAGTCCTCTAAGATAGTCAAAGGAAAAGCCTAAGGCTAGATCCTAAGCACTAAAGAGAAGAAGAGAAGACCTCATCAAAAATGAGGTCAACACCACTACGGCATGCCCACCTTCGGGTCACTGCCTCCTTGGCATACCCATCCTTTGGGCCGTTGCCGCTACGGCATGCCCGCTCTTTCTGAGTCACTGCTTTCACAGTATACTCACCCTCACCACTTTGGTGCATCCTCTTTGCATGTAGCATCTTTGCATTTTGCATGATGTGTGTGCTTGCCCTTTAGGGTGCCCGTTGTGATTGTTTCGTACTTCGGTCGAGCAGTCACAATGTGGGCTTCTTGCATGATTCGTTTGCTTACCCATTCCTCGATGGCTTGTCCTACTCGTTAGGAGAGTGACCCCGTGTCGGTCGCGATGCCTTAACGAGCATTGCTTGTCGGGTTGATCCCAATGAGCAATGCTAGTTAAGTCATCGGGATCGGCACAAGTATGATTGTGCTAAGGATCCATTGGATCTAACTTGTGTCACCCCTCTTCGTGACGCCCTTTAGATCCTTCGGATCCTTAGGATGGGGCCGGTATGGCGACCCCGTCAAAGTCATACTATACCCAGACTTACCCTGCACTTAGGCACTAGGTTTGTGCACTTTCGTTAGATGGTGTGCTAGGCTAGGACTTAGGTTGCTAGGTAGTCTTTTGATGCCTGGCTATTGTTCTTTGATGGATTGGTTGCCCTAGCCAGACATCTTTCTTCCGCACTTTGCTCGTGGTGTGATTGCATGCTTCATATGTATGGTAGTGTGTTAGGGCGCTTTTCTGCAGGGAGCCATGCTTATTTATACACACATACAGGTACCGCTATGGGGGGAGCAAGTGATGATTTCTGACATTTTTGTTTGCAGGTGCTATTAGCTCCCCCCATTTATAAAGCATGACTCATTATACATCATTTGCATGTGAGCTTTCCCGCTAACACTTATTTTCATGCAGGATTGAGTCTTTTTATTTTCCTTTGTACTTTTAGAGTCTAGGAGAGTCCTGTAGCAGAAATAAGATACGGGCACGGGTTCCGAGGCTTTTTGCGCGGGAACCACGTGGAGGGGACTTGGATCTGATGCTCGTGCCCCGTATCTTAATTCTGCATTTTCATATTAATGTATAGAATTAGGACCGGGCATGTATATGTGGAGTCCGGCCGCATTATTCTTTTTCTGGGTTATGTTGTCGGTCCAGTGACGTTTTGGCCTCTTTTATTTTATTATGGAGTGCTTTCTTTCTTGCTTTTATTGCATATTTGCATGCCTGCATGTGTTTTCCTTGTTTCTTTCTGTGATCTGGGATTTCGCGATATCATTTAGGCTCTTTAAGGACCCTAAAATTGTAAACTTTATATGTTTAAAAAGTCCTAATAAAATATTTAAGATGAATGAATTTTATGATTAAAATATTCAAGATTTTAAAATATGCACTTTTACTTTCTTGCATGGCCTTCAGGCCGGATTTTAAATGGGCTGCATTGCATGGCTATCACCCAAGTCATACTAATAGGGCCTCCACATTACTTAAGGACCGCTCTAGATAACTGCATTCATATTTGCATGTCCCGAGGAGGAGTCCCCGTGCTTCTCCAACTCGATCGGCCCGACGATACCTTTATAGGTGGTTGTCTAGTGCGCCTAGGGTGTTAGAAGGCTCCCTGACCCAGACGGGGTGTAAGTCCTTTTGTTTGGAGCGTTTGCAGCTTTGTAGCTGAACCTCCCTTTCTCTCCTTTCCTGAGGCATCTTGTCACTTTGGCAGGTGTAAGACCCACCTCTTGGAGCTCCAGCTTATAGTAATAGGATAGAGTTTCCTTCCTTTGACCTTAGGGCTACTGAGGTCCCCGTGGATATTGCAATTCTCGGATTGCTGACCGGGGATCGCAGGACGTGTTGGGTCGATTACCTTCACGTTCGGGTAGACTTAGGGTCCTACTGCTTTTGATGACGAGTTTGTGATACCCTGACTTGGCTACCTCTACCTCTTTAGGATTACTCCTTCCTTCCTTTGACTACCCCTGTTGAGCCCTTTCGCTCCTTGACTTCGTTGATATCATTTTGACGGCCCGATGCCAATGAGCTGCCGCCCGTTTGGGATACGACGATTTGTCCTCTGCCCTTATGGCCAGGACGTGCTTTGACGTGTTGGGATACTCCTGTCAAGATGATTTAGGTTATTTTGTGGGTTTCGTATGCTGATGAGCCGCTATCCCATTTGGGATGTGAGAGACTCACTCTCTGCCTGATGGCTTAGCTAGAGCTTTGAAGCGTCGAGACTTTCCCACACGGAATAATCTCCCTTTGATTGACTATACCCCAGGTCTATGATAATATAAAGCGAAACTCCTTTTATCGAGAGTATTCTTGGGTATCCCCCAAGATGTAATTAACCAGTAGGAATAAGTTCCTCTGGGAGTGCTCTTGACCCCAGAATAGGTACATACACTTGACTCTCTGCTTATGGGTAGTCTACGTAGATACTTCTTTCGCGGATATTGGTTCAAGGTGCCTCTGCCCGATCTTGTTTGGGTGGGGTTGACCTCATTTTTGATGAGGTCTTCTTTTCTCTCCTTAGTACTTAGGATCTAGCCTTAGGCTTTTCCTTTGACTATCTTAGAGGACTAGAAGTGTAACCCACCACTTAG
The DNA here is from genome assembly GCA_022702705.1 of Papilionanthe hookeriana x Papilionanthe teres. Classification (NCBI taxonomy): domain Eukaryota; kingdom Viridiplantae; phylum Streptophyta; class Magnoliopsida; order Asparagales; family Orchidaceae; genus Papilionanthe; species Papilionanthe hookeriana x Papilionanthe teres. The sequence continues at coordinate 103,210,347 of CM040425.1, forward strand.
AATTTCAAACCACTTCTTAACTCCCTGCAAACTCCACAAACTTGACTGTATACCCCTAATCACCTAGAGGGTTGAAAATCAAATGTGGAAGTTTAAAGGATGAGTTCCTATAGGACTCTTTGGCCTTAGGACTACCCTGGGTGGTCTGGTCTGGTGAAGGGGCTGACTTACACATACACTACATTTATACACTACACTTTCACACACTTATACCCAACTTCACCTCTTGACTCATGTAGGTGATTCACATGGATGGTCCTTAACCCCTAAGCCCTTGGCTAAGAGGGTTAGGAACAACATAGTGGATGCCTCAAATGAGTCCCTTCATGGCTCATGTGGGCTTAATATGGCTTCATGGCTCAACCAAAATGATTTTATTCCACTTATATTCACCAAATCTTCAATTTTCCAAATTTTCGATTTTTGACCCCCGGGACCCTACACCCGCCTAGCCTACCCAAAACCCTTGAAATCCTCCAAAATCACCTAAATTACCCAAAATTCCTCAAAATCATTCCTAAACATTTCCACATTACTCAAATTGATCATCCATACCCAAAAATACCAAAAATTCCAAAAATACCTCCCAATACCCTCCAAATACCCAAAATACCCCCCTTGACCCAAAAATCCAAAAATTCAGAAAATTCCCAGAAAATTCCAGAAAATCCAAAATATTCCCAATTTCATTTTATTCAACTACACCATGGGACAATTTTGTCACTTTACCCTACTTTTGTCAAAACCCCCAATTTGACCCATTTTAACCCTAAGTGAACCCAATGTCAAACCCAAACCAACCCAATTGACCCAAATTCTGATCCAATTCAATTCTAAACTTCAATTCAACATTCTCAACACCAATTTAGACCAAATCCAAGTCCAATTTGATTGACATTTGGATCCAATTTCACTTTTGGCCTTAAAGCCCAATTTGGACCCATGACCCAAACCTAACCCAAACTCACCCAATTCAACTCCAATTAACCCCAAATCTTTTCTAAATCTTCCTTAACATCCCTACAAACAAAACACTAACATGATTTTCCCAACATTTAGATGCAAACACCACTCAAATTCAACCCAAAGCTAAAAGGCCCAATTTTGACCTAAACCCAAACTTAACCCAAATAAGCCCAAAATCAAAACCCAACCAAGTTCAAAACCTCTTTGAAACACTCCCATAAACATTTCCCAACACTTATTTTACATCAATTTCAACCCTAGCCCAACATTGGCCCATGTTAGCCCAATTTGACCTACATTGGCCCATTCACCAAAGAGGTCCAAATCCAACCCAAACCTAGCCCAAACACTTTAAGTTTATTCCAAATCATTCATGAAGCATTCTTAAAATAAATTCAACACTCATGGGATCCAATCCTTTGCAAAATTTACATCCACCAATTTGTTTTCAAACCTAAAGGCCCACTTTCCTAAACCATTCTAAAAGCCCATTTCCACCAAATACAAAAGCCCAAAATTGGCCCTAAAGCCCACATGGCAATTTCTTTTCATCATACCTTTAATTGATATCACCCCTAAGTTTCAAAATCATCATTAAACCATTCCAAATCAAGCTTCATACAAATTCCCATCAAATTACCAAAATTTTTAAAATCCATTTTCATGAAATTGACCAAGCTTTTCCCCAAGCCAAAGACAAGCCATGAAGCCATGCATGAGCCCCATAGGAGCCATGAGAGCCATGGAATCCACTTTCCACCTCACCAAACCATTAATGGTAAGAGAGGGGATCTCTTTCTTAAACCCTTTTTAAGCCCTTTTTACCTTAAACATGATACACTCTAAACCATACTTTGCCACCTAATCCTTGATGTGGACTTCACTACCTTTGGTAGGTTGACTCACATGAGCCTCCCAGCCCAAAACTAGAGCTTGGAAGGGTGCACCAAACCCAAAATGGTGGGTTGACCCATTTGGACCCAAAATAAGCCTCTCCCCATACCCTTTTGATTCAAACCCTTTACACATGTCCATGGCCAATTGACTGCACAAACCTCCAGCCCTGACCCACCTGGACCTGAGGGTGACCCATGCCTGCCGGCCAGCCGCCTAGGTCGCCGGAAAACACCATGGCCGAGACCTTGGGAGGAGCCAAACTTTGGAATTCCACCTTGCTGAGCTGCCCCATGCCCAATGGCCACCATGGTTGTTCTTCCCATGCCTTGTTGACCTCATTTTTGATGAGGTCTTCTCTTCTTCTTTTTAGTACTTAGGATCTAGCCTTAGGCTTTTCCTTTGACTATCTTAGAGGACTAGAATTGGGACCCACCACTTAGAAATTCAAACCACTTCCTAACTCCCTGCAAACTCCACAAACTTGACTGTAGACCCCTAATCACCTAGAGGGTTGAAATCAAATGTGGAAGTTTAAAGGATGAGTTCCTATAAGACTCTTTGGCCTTAGGACCGCCTCAGGTGGCCTGGTCTGGTGAAGGGCTGACTTACACACACACTAAACTTATACACTACACTTTCACACACATCCTAAAAACCACACCCATACCCAACTTGACCTCCTGACTCATGTAGGTGATTCACATGGATGGTCCTTAACCCCTAAGCCCTTGGCTAAGAGGGTTGAGAACAACATAGTGAATGCCTCAAATGAGTCCCTTCATGGCTCATGTGGGCTTGATATGGCTTCATGGCTCAACCAAAATGATTTCATTCCACTTACATTTACCCAATCTTCAATTTTCCAAATTTTCAATTTTTGACCCCCGGGACCCTACACCCGTCTAGCCTACCCAAAACCCTTGAAATACTCCAAAATCACCTAAATTACCCAAAATTCCTCAAAACCATTCCCAAAAATTTCCACATCACTCAAATTGATCACTCATAGCCAAAAATACCAAAAATTCCAAAAATACCTCCCAATACCCTCCAAATACCCAAAATACCCCCTCTTGACCCAAAATCCAGAAATTCAGAAAATTCCCAAAAAATTCCAGAAAATCCCAAATATTCCCAATGTCATTTTGTTCAACTACACCATGAGCCTATTTTTTTAATTTACCCTACTTTTCTCAAAACCCCCAATTTGACCCATTTTAACCCTAAGTGAACCTAATGTCAAACCAAACCTACCCAATTGACCCAAATTCTGGTCCAATTCAATTCTAAACTTCAATTCAACATTCCCAACACCAATATAGACCAAATCCAAGTCCAATTTGATTGACATTTGGATCCAATTTCACTTTTGGCCTAAAGGCCCAATTTGGACCCATGACCCAAACCTAACCCAAACTCACCCAATTCAACTCCAATTAACCCCAAATCTTTTCTAAATCTTCCTTAACATCCCTACAAACAAAACACTAACATGATTTGCCCAAAATTTAGACCCAACCCCCACTCAAATTCAACCCAAAGCTAAAAGGCCCAATTTTGACCTAAACCCAAACTTAACCAAAATAAGCCCAAACCCCAAAATCAAAACCCAACCAAGGCCAAAACCTCTTTGAAACACTCCCATAAACATTTCCCAACATTTATTTTACATCAATTTCAATCCTAGCACAACATTGGCCCAAGTTAGCCCAATTTGACCTACATTGGCCCATTCACCAAAGAGGTCCAAATCCAACCCAAACCTAGCCCAAACACTTCAAGTTTATTCCAAATCATTCATGAAACATTCTTAAACTAAATTCAACACTCATGGGATCAAATCCTTTGCAAAATTTACATCCACCAATTTGTTTTCAAACCTAAAGGCCCACTTTCCTAAACCATTCTAAAAGCACATTTCCACCAAATACAAAAGCCCAAAATTGGCCCTAAAGCCCACATGGCAATTTCTTTTCATCATACCTTTAATTGATATCACCCCTAAGTTTCAAAATCATCATTAAACCATTCCAAATCAAGCTTCATATAAATTCCCATCAAATTACCAAAATTTCTAAAATCCATTTTCATGAAATTGACCAAGCTTTTCCCCAAGCCAAAGACAAGCCATGCAAGCCATGGACAAGCCACATGAAGCCATGGAAGGTTTGACATGTGATCAAGCCATTAATGGCAAAAGGAGGAGCCTCTTTTAAGCCCCCTTAAAAAGGTTTTAACCCTTTTAATGCTTCACCTTAATCCATGATTAATCAAAATATTCATGGATGGTGACTTCTCTACCCTTTTCTAGCCGATTCACTCGATCCTCCCTCAGCCCAAATCAGCCATGGAAGGGTGCACCAAACCCAAAATGGTGGGTTGAACCATTTGGACCCAAAATGAGCCTCTCCCCATACCCTTTTGATTCAAATCCTTTACACATGTCCATGGCCAATTGACTGCACAAACCTCCAGCCCTGACCCATCTGGACCTGAGGGTGACCCATGCCTGTCGGCTAGCTGCCTGGGTCGCCGGAAAACACCATGGCCGAGACCTTGGGAGGAGCCAAACTTTGGAATTCCACCTTGCTGAGCTGCCCCATGCCCAATGGCCACCATGGCTGTTCTTCCCATGCCCAGAGCAGCTGATCCCAACCCTTGGCCATCCCTGTGAGGCCCTCCAGCCACCTCTATTTAAACCCGACCCCTCACGGCCATGAAAGGAGAGTTGCACAAACCTTGCCGAAACTCGCCAAAATTGTTCCAAACCCTTCTCCATCCTTAGAGCAGTTGATCCCCGAGTGTCAATTTGCCCTAATCCCCACCAACAAAATCCAATTTCTCAACCGAAATTTCACCCAAAACCGGGACACTTTGTCACGGTGAGCCAATCCTCAAATCGATCGGTCCTACACCTTCACTGGACCAAGAGGAGAAGTTTCCCACTGAAAGCCCCATCTCCAGGCCACCCAGTTGCTCCAGCCTCCAAGCTTTGTGATCGGCTATGGTCGAAATCCCACCTAGAAAATTCACCAGACCAGGAGACTTCATCTGGAGCTTGTTTGGATCCAATCGAAGGTGACACAACCCTCAGATTGAAGCCACACTTCTCTGAGCAAAGGTATGAGCTAATTCTTCATCCCGAGATTCTGGAGATTCTCCATTTCAAATGCTTTAATTTCAATGCATGATAACCGTATAGATGTGTTCGTCTCTTCAAGACGAATCCATAGAGCACAAGAACATTAAAATCCGTTAAGTATTGAGTGAGATATTAGGGATTTAGTGTGGACGGCTCTCGGGTGAGAACGCTTGGGGACGATGAACGGATGCCATTCATTTAATACACGCGCGGATGGACGGCCAGGATCGCGCCGGATCAGGAGATGGAACGACACAGCGGGGGCCCGGAGCGCTGAGTCAGATGGCGGAGTCGAATCGGAGAGCGCCACGCGGCGTTTCGGAGCTGCCGAGGTTGACGCGGCGCCGCGTGGATAAATAGAAAATTAGGGTATTTTCTGATTTATTTAATTCCCTAAACTTCAAAAATCCATAACTTTGTGTAGGAAAATCAGAAAAATAAAATAAAAATACCCTCTTGCTCAGTGAACAGAGGAGAATAATGTGGAAAAGAAATTATTTAATTTTATCAAGTATTTTATTTTTAATGATTTATTTCCCTTCTGCATTGTTTTAATTCTCCATGCATATAGGAAATTCACCATGGCATGAGACCATAGGGCTTTTGAAGCCTCCGAATTTGGGAACATTCCCTGAATTTTCCAAAGTCAGAGGCCATCCCTATGAGAAGTTATTGATTTTTCAAATTCATGTTACTGTTTTGAGTACTTTAATTCCAATAATTAGCATGTTGTGAAATAAATTCTAAAAAAATTTGGTGATATCTCTTATGACCAGAGGACCCTAGGAAAAATAGATTTTGGATTATTTTATTTAAAATAACCCTAATTGGCTTAAACACCCAAAATAGCTCCTTAATTAATTAGAGCTAACCATATATCAAATTGACTTGAAATTAATTCTCCACTGACCTTTAGGATCAGAGGAACCCACCATAAAAATTTGAAGTCAATTAGACTTGGTTAGCCCTTCTAAATGGGTTGATTAAGCCATTTAGTCAATTTGAACTTTAAAAATTCATAACTTTCAAAATAATTTTCAAAAATTCACCAAATTGGTTTTGGAGCCTCTCTGATATTAGGGGAATTTAAGAAAATTGAAATTTCAATTTTCTAAAAAATTTCATTTTTTGCATTATGTTAATATTTTAATAATTAAAAAATAATAAAAGTCATAAAAATAATAAAATTCACCAAAATGTCACATTTTGAATTCTAATCACTTAGGAACAAACCCCATATTTTTCTTAAGTCTATATGATGAGATATTAAATTTTAAAGCCCTAAGGTAATTTTAAAATTAAAAAATGTATTTTTTAGCATTTCCAATAAAATAATTCTAATAAATCAAAGAAAAATCAGAAAATTATAAAAATTTATTCTCTGATTTCCTTGATATTAGAAAGATTTTTGAAAAATATAAAATTCATTTTTCAACCTTTATTTTATTTTTAGATTAATTAATACTCCAAAACTTAAAATAATTATAATAAAAATAATATAATTTAAAAAATCACCAAAATTGGTCCAAGTGGTCCTCTGGTCATTAGGAATGTCCCATAATTTTCTTAAGGATAGAAACTTTCCCTTGGTCATATTATTAAATTTTCCTTGGAAATTCCTATTTTCCACCAAAAATAATTACATAAATAAATTAAATACAGAAAAATCACATTTTCTCCTCTCATGTCTTTATTGGCATATGAGTGAAGTCACATAAAAATTTCAAGTTCATTTAAGCTCAATTTAGTGAGTTATGAAATTATTAAGCTTGAAGGGCAAAATGGTAATTAAAATTTTAACCCTTAATTAAAACTTTAGGTTTAATAAAATTAACAAGTAAAATATTTGATCTTAATCTGATTTGGATGATTGAAATTTAAATAATTAAAGGGTAGAAACCTACTAAACAATTTAAAATAATTGAAATAAATCTTAATTAAATAATTGATTAAATTTGGAAGAATAATAAAATTGGAATTATTAAAATAGGGATATTATTAGGAAGAGATTTATTCTTTAATTTAAAAATCCCTAAATTAGTCATCTCAATAATATTTAATTCCTAATTAAAATGATAATTCAAATTTAAGTTTTAAAATGTTAAAGGACTTAATCATTAAAATTAAATTAAAAAGTTAAATTATTAAACTCTTTTTAAATTTTCAATTAAATTAAAATTAAAAATAAAATTAAATTAAAGATTAAATTAAATTAAATCAAACAAATTAAATAAATTAAATAAATTAAATAAATTAAATAAATTAAATAAATTAAATAAATTGAATAAATTAAATAAGTTAAATAAATTAAATTAAATTAAATTAAATTAAATTAAATTAAATTAAATTAAATTAAATTAAATTAAAACTAAACCAAATTAAATTAAATTAAAGGAAATTAAATCAAATTAAACTAAATTAATTTAACATCAAATCAAACTAAATTGAATTAAACTAAATTAAATTAAAATTAAAATTAAATTAAAATTAAATTAAAGTTAAATTAAATTGAATTAAATGACATCACCTAAGACATAAAGAAATTAAATATAAAGCAACTTGAACACTATTCCAAATTTAAACCCGTTAATTGAAGTTAAACTAAATCATAAACCATTTGAACACCAATTTGCCCTCGAGAGCTTAGGTTATCATAACTCCTAAACAGAACGTTAAATGAAATGCTACTTCACTTATAGGATATTCAAATGTCCTAGTTCACTGAGTAAGATAACTACAAAACTTAAAATTCTCGGACGATTAATTCATTTGTATAATTAAATTCATTTGGACTTAAAACAATCCTATCAGTATTGAAAAGATGTTTAAGATTCTTCTTAAGCACTTCCTCAATATGATAGTATACTCATAAGAACAATTGAACTTAATTATTCTTTGATGAAGAAAATCGTCCTCAAACCAAAACACAAGAACCTAGACGTCATAGGAAATGACTAGCTATAGGATTAGGAATTTGGTAATAAACCATAACCCTTCCCTTAGCTTTACCTAGGAACCTGCTTAAATATTCTAATTGCTTTTTAAGTGCAGCTTGGGATGACGGGAAGACCCTCCAGGTACGCTTTTATTTTATTGCAATTTACGTTATTGCAATTTCTTTAATTGCGTCGCACTTACTTTTGTTGCATGATAAACAACTGTTGCATGAAATCCCACACCTTTAGGATAGTCCCTAAAACTGAAACCAAAACTAAATTAAAAGTCATTGCAACATAAAATTCACCGCCACAACATTTCAAAATATAAAACAACTCAAAATTTAATCACAAACAGAACACAAAACTACAATTACAACTAAATTAAAACGTCCTGTTGGATGATCGGGAATACCTCGGATGATGTAACCTACGTGTTGCTAACGAGATTTCCCACGGTCTAAATGAAAGTGTGGAACTCATTCAGTTGAGTTTAGCAAATTCATCTGGACTAAGTGAATCCGATAAAAATGACGATGCCGGAAGGATGGAACCGTGGAATCTTAACTGGTGTTGTTATAATCAACTTTAAGATTTGATTTAATTAAAACATTAAAAAACACTTGGAAATTAAGATTTTTCTCTAAACCAGAACACTTCTCTCATCTCCTGATTTATGACTTCTAAAACTAAACCTCTGCAACAACAAGGAGCTCGGGGCACGGTGGGCAGCACGGCCATCGTCATCAGCAAAACCTGACTCTACATCAGCTAAAAATTCCTAGAATTAAACAACAAAGCCATAGGATTTCGAGGTAGTTTGCCTAGTGCAACATAAATCCTCAACCTTTTGTTAGGCATTTGCATTGCAAATTAAGCCCTAACCGGACTTAGGATTCCGAGGTATTCGTTTGGTACGACATAAACCCTCATAATTTCAAGGCTATTTGTGTGATTTTATCATATAAATATAAGTCCTAATTAATTAAAATTTGCAAGATTGAAATACTAAATAAACATTAGGACTTTCCTAAACCCGAGCCAAACAATAGGATAGTTGGGAAATTACCTAAGTTCGCTTCGAATCTGTGATTTCTCTTACCTTTCTTCCTTTGAAATCCCAAAATAAAATCTTCCAAATTTGATCCATACCCTATTGAAATTCCAAAATTCAATCCCTTTGAAAACTTAAACTTTGAAATTCTTGAGAGCAGAATTATTGATTATTATCGAGAGTTTTCTTAGGTGATTCCCTTCACTTAAGATGTAATTAACTATAGGGGCTTGCCCTTATAGAGAATTTTAAAGAACCTGAGTAATATAAACCTCGTTTAATGCTTTCATATTAAGCGGGGAATTTGTCGGCTTATAAAATTGGTTCGCAGACCAAACGGATGTCACAAACCTTTCTAGTTTATCTAATCGAGCCCCATTATCAAGCAGTGTGTCTATTCTTCGGGATAGATACACGGTTTGTGGTGCGACGCTCGTTTATGTGAACTATTTGGGATGTGAAATCAGTTTGATTTCATATCTTAAAATTTTCAAATTTAAAATTATTTTCAAAAATCAAATACTATTTTTCAAATTATTTATTTAAACTAAATTAAAAATTCGCCGACAATTTCTGGTGACTCCGCTGGGGACAATTCCTCTCTCCATTTTAATCAGATAATTCTGCCTTCAAAAATCGGTAGTGTATCCATGTCCCTTGTGGATCAAACTACCCTTCTTTCCGTTGGAATACTATGTTCATTTCTACCTTGAACAAGTATAGCCAACATTCTCTCGGATTTAGGAGCCACTGTTTAAACACCCCAAAACAGAGAGGTTCCGAGATCCTTTTACCTCATTTCTGAGGTGGAGTGGACCCCCAATAGGTGTTAGTTTAGGAGTAATCCTTCGAGTCGAGAAGTCTTGCATAAAACATTCTTTTCCTTTCCAACTCTGAATCGGATTCATTACCTTCTCTACACCTTTGAACATTCCGTTCTAAATAAACAAACCCTCTAATGAATGACTCTTTTAACAAATAACTCCTTCTTATAAATACATGAACAAGAATGTGTTCGGACTCTTTTCGATTCCTTTCTTTTCGTCCCGATGAGAAGAAGCATAACTTGGGACCGACAACCGAATCTACCCTGCGAAATGGAAGCCCCAAAGCTGATTTTATCCTTCACCAATGGACTGGACTTCGCTGTTTACAAGTATGAGCTGCCCGACAATGGGATCATCCGGTTTGGACAAGGATTCGAGAACACGAATGTCAAGATCACCGACGTTTCCCTTTTCGCGCTGACAAACAAAGTATCTGAAGCCGAGAAGCTGCCGATCGAGTTCAACCTCAGGTCAACTCAAGAATTTCCTCCCCTGCAAAGGTTCCAACCGAGAGGAGTACTGCTCGTCCACGGAAGGACCGTTGTTGCTACCCCCACCGGTCTAGTTGTCTCTGCACCTACCCCGGCTCTCGCCAAATTAAAGGGAAGGAAATCCGGAACTATGGTGAACCCGTTACCATGGAGGGTACGGACCTTCTCGTGAGATCTTCCGTTTTGAAATCGGGTCCAGCTCAAGAATTCCATCACTAACACGAACCCAAAGAAGGAACAGAAGTAGGAAGATTACCAGGAAGGCCAGAGCTGCCGAAGTTGCTTTCCTGGAGGAAATCCCAGAAATCTTTGAGTACACACCACTACCTGAATACATACCATTGCCTGAAGATACACCCTTTTTGGAAGGAAGTAGATTCCACCCCCTTTCCGCCGCAGCTGACGAGGAAAATGTCCGTAGGATTGTTTCTACATTACCTCAACCAGCATACTACAACGACAGCAGAAAGAAAAGGGCTAGGATCATGCCATTTGCCCGACTACAGACTGTGATCGAGAAGCTAGCAAAGAAAGAGAAATGCCCCGTATCGGAGATTCTAAGAAGGATAGGGCGGGTGCCGGCCAAATCCCGTCTTGGGCCGCGAATAGAACCTGTCATCGTTACAGAAAAGCCAAATAAAAGGATGAAGGCTAGTCCGCCTATCGTTGTTTCAGGGTTACAGATTAGGGAGGATACCACCTTCCAGCATTTGGGTCGACGGACCATCCGGTCCTAGACCTTCGCTGCTAGAAGGATGGTATGGCGTCCCACTACCGGACGAGTTAAGATTGAAACAACGGCTCGAGAAGGAAAGTCTCGTCGGGAGACTTGAATCCGAAGAAAGCGCCACTGCGATAGAAGGGGACTCGTGAGAAGGGAACCCGGCAGCCTATCACACGACAAGCTGCGAGGATGCACAGAAAAGACCGCTAGAGGACGCTATGGAAAAGTTGAGGACTGATATTCGACGACTAGCAAAAGAAAGAGAAGATAAATTCGGAGACAAGATTGATTCATCGGAATTCATGGACGATGAGTATGCAGAAATCAACATGGTCAAAACACGAGCTTCGTCGCCTTCACAAGGTGCTCCTCGCGACCGCGAAAGAGAGGAGCCGGAGGTGATGAGAAGACAGCTTTAAGAGAAAGACGATACGATCTCCCAAATGGTGAAGAGGATGGAAGAGATGGCTGTAGCCCTAGCCACTCTTCAGAGTCAAGTGCAACCCCAAAGAGAAACAACCCCAGAGGTCATTCACATTGTAGACGGAGGAAAGGAGATTACATCCGTCAACGGGGATGATCGACTGAAGAAAGATACAACACAAAGTATGATTCCGGAAAAAGATATCAAGAGCTTGGTGGAACGAGCGAAGTGCGAGAAGCCTTAGCACAATCAAAGAGCGGGGTATCCATTCGGACAGGTAGACCTTACCCGGAAGAATTCGACGCTGTCCAATACCCAAAAGTGAAGACGTTCTCAGAACTAGAAAACCTCTTCATCAAGCGATTCGCCGGAGCTCAGCACCACATCACTATAGGTGATTTAGTGGTAGAGAAGCAGAAGCCGAACGAAACTTTGTTGGATTACATACTTCGATGGAGAAATCTAAGTATGAAGTGTGAACCACAATTACAAGAACAGCATGCAGTTGGCATCTTGCTTAAGAGCATTCACGGCCCGATAGCACTTCTCCTCAAGGGATTTACCATTAAGACTTTCGAGAAGTTGTTAAGCAAGGCCGGAAGTTTGCAGGAGGAGGCGAAGCAATTAAGTTTCGCCGACAAGACAGACAAGCAAAAGCCTGTGAAGACTTTTGAAAAGAAATCCGGAATTGTTGCAGCAGTCGACAAAGGTAAGCAACCGATACAATATCGTCAGAACCGCCGCAGCAACCTCAACAGAATTACCAGCAACCTCGACCTAGCTATCAGTCATCTCCACAGTACGAACAACCGCCTCGTCCGCAACGTACATTAAGGGAGCTTCTGAGCAGGTAATATCCATTCAAAAATGAAGCAATGATAAAAATGTTCCGTAGTCTGATGAAGACTCCAGATTTCCAGCTGCCAGAGCCTAAGAGACCCGAAGAAGTCAACAAGAAAGGTGATCCCAACTTTTGCCCCTACCACCGGATGGTTGGGCACAAGATAGAAGATTGCATTACCTTCAAAAGTTGGCTCAACGACAACCTTCGGAAAGGGAATATAACAATCCCGAAGGAGTACATGAAGGAACCCCAGAAAGGAGGTTCCGTCAATGTTTTCTCGACTGATCTCATTGTTCCGATAGATCCCTATGCGACTGACAATGGATGGAATACTGCTTGGACAAGGTCTTCGAAGAAGATTTTAGACAGCATCCAAACCGCTTCGGTGCGAGCTTCAATTCAGAGTTCGAAACCTGTCAAGTGGGCACTATCACTTGCGATAGAAGAACCACCTCAACGAGAGACGATTGAAGAGAAGAAGAAAATCGACGAAGAAGAGAGGACCGAGGCTCCTAAGGCTAGACTAGGGGCCGCTTATCCTAGGATAGTTGTTTCCAATTCGGGGGAGAAATCCCTCGAACCTCTGACTCTGTATGATTATTTGCTCACTTCGGTGGGATCTTATAATGATAAGGGTGATGGCGTTGGCTATGTTTTGACTGTTTCTAACGATTACGTAACTAGCGACAATCCGGACATCGATTTCGATACTAATGACAATTCTCAAATCATACACAATCTCGACGATCACAATGGCGAAGAAGACATCCATCAAGGAGGTTACGAGAGTTCAACAAGCAACGAATCTATCTGCGAGTTTCGAGGAGCTCCAGTCACAATAGAATTAGAGCCTTCAGACTCTGAAGCTAATCCGGAAGAACCTGTCATTCCGATTCGAGAAGGAACACCAGTAAGCTCAACACTAGATTCAGAAGAAATTACAGAAGTCAACTTAAGAAGTGGAAGAGTTTTACCTCCGAGAATGGGTCCAAAGGACAAAGGGAAGCAGGTGGTTGTTCAAGAAGAACCAACTTTGGCAGAAGAAATACCCGTTCGAGAAGAAATCGAGACACACGGAAGTAAAGTGGACTACAACGTGCTAGCCCATCTTAGGAAACTACCGGCCAAACTGAGCATCTACGACGCTCTCATCTTATCAAAGGAGATGAGAGAAGCTCTGATCAAGGCCTTACTTGATCCGGAAATTTGCTTGGCTCAAATGGCCGGAGATTCCTTAGATGAGGTTTGTTCGTTAAAGGAACGACGAGGTGTTACCTTCACGGACAATGACCTATCGCTCGGGACAACGGACCACAACCGACCGTTGTACATTTCAGTTACAATTGGGAAGTTTACACTCTCCAGAGTATTGGTGGATCCAGGAGCATCAATCAATATAATGAGTCTTTGAACACTAGCATACTTGGAAATTGATGCTCGCGAGCTCGAAGCCGACAAAATGTTATTAAGAGGATTCAATCGGAAAGGAGAAAGAGCCCTCGGATCGATAACACTACTAATGAAGACCGGTGACTTAGCAAAGACAACCGTAAAATTTCATATAATTGATTCAAAAACGTCGTTCAACGCTCTACTGGGCCGACCATGGATACATGAAAACCGGATGGTACCATCATCTCTGCATCAGTGCATCAAATACTACGATGGAGGGGAACAGTGCATCAAAGGTGACTTACAACCATTCTCCGTACATGAGATTGGAATTCACGAAGATGCAGCTTATTATGCACCACCGAAGAAAACAATCTTCTCCAGAGATACCATAACAAATGAAGCAAAGAAAGTTCGGGACAACGAAGAACTCGAAGTTCTAGTCCAACGAGTCACTCACCACTCCCTTACGGCGAGATGGTGAAGGTTTCTCCACGGCTCGCATCCGAGGTCGAGGCCGAGGACGAGGTCGTGGCGAGACGTTAGGACAATCGGACGAGAGGAAACCAGCCATCAATGTTGATTGGGAAGACAGTTCTGAAGAAGAAAAAGAGATCAAACAAGAAGCAGCGACAATAAGTCGGAAGAAGCCGCAATTCAAGATCTCTCTCGAAGATGAGAAAAATGAAGAATACAAATCGATGTACGAGAAGATTAACCACTATGTACATACTATGACCCTGACCCCGATCCATTCTAATAAGATCGAGGGTATGGTGGTCAAAGAGGTAAAAGCCAATCAAATTCTACCGTGGTGCTACTTCCTCCAAAACTGAGAATAATGTACAATTTGAAGATGTCACTTCATCAGAATTAATGGAATTACCTTTTGAGTGGTACTCTCCTTGTGTTCAAAATTTAATTCAGCGTGATTTCTTACCTCGATAATGAACAAAAGGCCAATCACAACATTTTGAAAAGTTATGGAATAACTCCGGTCGTCCACCCAATTCAAAGCATGGTCTCGGATTCGGCACAGTAGAATCAGTTGACGATACTGAATTTTGCCTGGTTGTCACTTGCAAGTCTAATGAAAACTGCATGGAAACTACAAAAGAATTTGAAGATTTACAAATTGGAGACGCTCCACCAGAATTCGAAGAAGAGATTAAATCTACAATAGATGAGTTAACAGAAGTTAACTTAGGTACTAGCGAAGAGCCTAGACCTACCTTTGTTAGCTCCTTACTCAATAAAGAAGACTCTAAAGAAATAATCAAGTTATTAATGGAATTTAAAGACTGTTTTGCTTGGAGCTACGATGAGATGCCAGGATTAGCTCCAGAGGTCGCAGTCCATAAGCTAGGAGTGGATCCTACTTCTATCCCAGTCAGACAAGGTCCCAGAAGAATGCGTCTGGAAATCAAACAACAAGTCATAGCTGAAGTTAAAAAGCTAATAGAGGCTAAATTTGTCCGTGAAGAACAATACCCGACTTGGTTAGCCAATGTGGTGCCAGTCAGAAAGAAGAATGGTCAGATCAGAATTTGTGTGAACTTCAGAGATTTAAACAAGGCATGTCCAAAGGATGAATTCCCTCTACCGATCCCGGAATTAATGATCGACATTGCTTCGACACATGAAATATTCTCATTCATGGATGGATCTTCAGGATACAACCGGATAAAAATGGCTCCGGAAGATGAAAAGCTTACGGCATTCGTAACGCCGATCGGAGTATATTGCTACACAGATGATGCCATTCGGATCGAAGAACGCAGGAGCAACATACCGAGAGTGATGACAAGAATTTTTGATGATCTCATTCACAATCAGGTTGAATGCTACGTGGACGATGTGGTCATCAAAAGCAAAGTAAAGGACAACCACCTGTATGATTTGAGAATTGTTTTCGAACGATTAAGACAATTTAACCTCAAGATGAATCCCTTAAAATGCGCCTTCGGCGTCACCTCCGGAAAATTCTTAGGATTCATTGTCCGACATCGTGGAATTGAAATCGACCCGGAAAAGATTAAAGCTATCTTAGAAATGCCGCCTCCCAAAACCTTGAAACAACTACGATCTTTTCAAGGGAAGTTGGCATATCTTCGACGCGTTATCTCAAACTTGTTAGGTAGGTGTCAGCCTTTCTCGGCACTAGTTAAAAAGGACGCCAAATTCATTTGGGAAGAGAAATGCCAGAAGGCCTTCGAAGACATTAAACAATATTTAATGACACCTCCCGTCTTAGCAGACTCTGGTCTCGTGTAGACCGCTGATACTTTATACCGCGGCTTTAGACGACTCTCTCGGAGCCCTGTTAGCCCATGTCAATGATGAGGTTAAAGAAAATGCTCTTTACTATTTAAGCCGTCGTTTACTTCCGACGGAAATAAGGTATCCCGCAGTTGAAAAGCATTGTTTGGCCCTGATCTTCACCGCTCAAAAGCTCAGGCACTACATGCTTTCTCATAAGGTCAACCTGATCTCGAAATTTAATCCATTGCAATACTTGATGACTCGTCCAACGCTTTCTGGCAGACTTGCCAGATGGTCGATGATATTATTACAATTCGATATAACTTTCGTGCCTCTTCGTGCCGTAAAGGGACAAGTCTTAGCAGATTTCCTCGCAGCACACCCTTTGCCGGCAGAATCTCCTCTCAATGACGATTTGCCAGATGAACAAATAATGAGCCTAGAAGACCCTGATGATCGACGTTGGGAATTATATTTCGACGGAGCATCTTCAGGCACACAAAGACGAAGAATCGCAAGTGATAGTGCCCGGTAAAGCAGGGATCAGATTAATCTTTATAACACGGAGCGAGGGATGTTAAGATACTCTTACCACTTGACGAGCCGTGTACAAATAACGAAGTAGAATATGAAGCCCTCATAACAGATTCGGAATTAGCTATTCAAATGGGGATAACGGACATCAACATCTACGGGGATTCGCAGTTAATCATTCAACGGATCGCCGAACAAGTACAAAATTTTAAAGCCAAGACTCGAGCAATACTTCCAAGTATGCCATACAGTTGTTGGAACGCATTCCAAATGTGACGATCTACAAAATTCCCGAAAAGAAAATGCTTTAGCAGATGCGTTAGCCTGTCTAGCAAAAGAATTTGCCTGTTTGCAAGATGAGTCAGTAGAATTGTCAATTCATGGATGTCAGGTCCTATCACAGCTTGACATAGACACAATACACAAATTAGAAAAAGAAAAAGAATCAGTTGCAACAGTGACAGAAAACATAGAAGATTGGCGACAACCATTAATAGACTACCTTCAAACAGGAAAACTACCAGACGATAGGTCGCTAGCCTATCAGATCAAGAAAAGAATTCTGTCCTACGCATTAATAAACAACACGTTATACAGAAGGTCTTTCGATCAAATGTGGCTAAGGTGCCTAAGCGGGTCCGAGGCCCGTGAAATTGTTAAAGAGGTGCATTCGAACTCGTGGCGCTCACCAGTCGGGTCCGAAGATGAAAATGAAAATTAAAAGACTAGGGTACTATCGGCCCTCGATGATGACCGACCGCAAGAAAATTGCCAAGAGCCGTCACCAATGCCAAGTGCACGGAGTGGTTCTACACCAACCTCCAAATGTGCTACATCCGACAATTGCGTCGTGGCCATTTGAATGTTGGGGCACGTATATAGTGGGTCCAATAGAACCACCATCTTCAAAAGGACATCGCTTCATTCTTGCGGCTACGGATTACTTTTCCAAGTGGGCGACGGCAGCTCCACTCGTAGAAGTGAAAGCACACCACGTGCTTGCAGCTTTTCAAGAACCAAGTTGTCTACCGTTTCGGAGTGCTGCGTAGGATCATCTCAGATAATGGGTCAGCATTCAGAAGCACACAAATCAACAATTTTGTCAGGAGACACGAAATCGACTAGCGATATTCAATAATTTACTATCCAAGAGCAAACGACCTGGCTGAGGCTTTTAATAAAACTCTTGTTCAAATTTTAAAGAAAACTTTGGACGATAATAAGAGAAATTGGCACGAGAAGTTATTAGAAGCCTTATGGGCCTACCGGACAACCTTCAGAACTCCTACTCAAGCTACACCTTACGCTCTGGTGTATGGGTCCGAGGCAGTGTTACCCTTAGAGGTCCAACTTCCTTCACTCAGAATCACAGTCACAAAAAAAATCACGACAGAAGAGAATGCCAAATTACGACTAGAAGAATTGGAAAGCCTTGAAGGGAAAAAACTTACAGCGCAGCAGAATTTAGAATTATACCAAGCTAAGATGGTTCAAGCCCATGACAAACTGGTCCGCCCAAGAACCTTCAAAGTTGGTGACTTAGTTCTCGTTCTCAAGAGACCTATTCTTGCACACCGCAAGATAGAGGAAAATTTGAACCTACTTGGGAAGGACTGTTCGTGGTTGAAGCAGTATACTCAGGAGGTTCCTACCGCCTAGTGAATTGCCAGGGAGAACGACATATGCTTCCGATCAACGGACGATACTTGAAGAAGTATTACGCTACCTGATGTTTCGAAGGAACGTATTCTTCATCCCTAGAAGCACGGGCTAAGTAATTACTTATGACTGGGTCCGAACCCAAAAATAATAAAGAATGTGCTAAAATAAATAAAATCATGATAATAAAGTTTTCCTTGTTTTCTCTTCCATATCAAAATCTCTTTCCTGATCTTATCCCACTTCATTCCTGTTAAATTAAAAAAAAACAAAAAAACAAAAAAAAAACAAAAAAAATGTCTTTAATAAACATTTTCTTAATGTTCTTATTCTTAGTACAGCTCCTGATCCTTTTCCTTGTCTTTTCGCAGGGAAATGTCGAACGGGAGGTTGGTCCTGAACTTTAGAAATGGCGTAAGCCTTGCACTCGATGAGAAGAGGGTGAAAGATGGAGCGATAATCGAGATTGACTCGGACTTCGCACCAGCAGGCCTATAGTACGAGGAAAGTGACTGAATCCCAGTTGACCGAGAGGAACTGCCCGGCGGACAGAGTGATGAAAGTGGGTGGCCCAAGCCACCAATCCAGCAGCAAGAAAAGAAAAACAAACACTGAAGAAGACAAGAAAATCAAGTCTGTAGTCGCTACAGCAGAGGGCAGGCTTGTCAACGCCGCGCCCACAGAGATTTAGGAAGTTTGAAGAGCTACTCTTGCAGCAACGCAACGAAGAAATAAGAATCGCCGTATCCGTAAGATGTTAACCAAACTAGCCGCGGACCAACACGACGAGGCAGTTGCTACTGCCAGTACATACACTTTAAGGACGCCAGTTCACCGGGTACCGGAAGAAAGGAGGCCAGCTCCTAGGATAACAGAAGGGACCAGGGAAATCTCACGGAGATCAGAAGAAAGAAGGCTACCACGCCACCGGATAGAACCACCGGCAATGCATAACCTTGTTGCAAGAAGCAACCCCGGAGGATGTCCCGACGGACATCATCCCCGAGGAGCCGAGGTATGCAGGGAGAACGTGAAGGGATCGAGCCGTATATCCCACAATATGTCACCGAGCCCCGCCATTTGCAAATTATTCCGAATACGAGCCGGAAAGAATGCGGAATGTCGAAAAGAAAACTTTTGAATACTTCAAGAGAATCGAGGCGGAAGGATCAATATACTAGAAGGCCTCGAGCTACATACGTACGTATTCTCGAATATGAACAACAACAAATCGTGGATTGCATCCGGGATTTGAAAAGAATGGGCCGAGCGGGCCACCTAAGAGAAAACACCTACTCGAACCCCGAGATGGATGCCGGGGAAAGGAAGAATTACAATACAATGTGGATGCTCGCTACAACTTCGCAAAAGACAGAAGGGAAACCCACCGAGGATACTCCGTCATGGCCAAGTGGATCCAATGCCATTAGTCATCAAGAGAATGGTAAAGAGGTTGATAACATGGAGGGTACGCGGCAGATTGCATACCCAATAGCCGCATTATTAACATTTACAAGCGGGGTGATCGCATACCCCCGCACATAGATCACCAAGACTTTGTCGGACCTTTCGCACGAGTCGCTTTCCGAACGAGTGTAACATCATGTTTGGATCCGACCTCATGATAGCGAGCCCGAGTGAGTTCCGAGGGCCGATAAAGATACCATTACCGGTAGGTTCCGTCATGATACCGAAGGGCAACGGAGCGGATGTCGCTAAACATTGCATACTAGGAGTACCAGTGAAGCGGATCTCGGTTACTTTCGAAGGATGGACGACGGAAGACACCTTACCACTTCCAGACGGACCCGCAGCTAGAGAATCTCCGGCCTTATGAGTCGTGAGTTACATTGAAAATATCACACCTCCAACGTACATCCATACGGCATCCTTGCCCAGGATGGCTTGGAAGGTGATGTTATTGACCATGTACCCCACTATTCAGACATGGATTTCTGACAGATACTTTTTTTGGATGGATCGACAAAGATCATACATAGTCCATTTTGAGTCTACATGGATTGTACGAGATGTAATCCAGATCGAGTTGTATGATGTATCTTCGACATGATTGGAATGAAAGTGACCATGTCACATTTTTGGCCTTCACCTCTTTTGTGCAAATTGACTGGGAAACGCCATTAAAGTTAAATGAACTTCGAACAAAGAACAGAAAAGAAATAAAAAAAAAAGAATAAAAGAAAACTTTCCTTAAAAATCTAAAAATGATAACCACCAAACTCACATGAACATTAAATAAACGATAAGATAAATTTGAATCGTTAAAGGACAGACAAAATGAACACAAATCTCAAATCAATCTTCAATCAAATTTCAAATTCAATCTTTCCAGATTTCAAATCCAATCTCAATCAAATTTCAAATTTGATCTTCCAGAGCTCAAATCAAATTTTAAATAAAATTTCAAATTCAATCCCTCCAAATTTCAAATTAAATCTCAAATCAAATCTCAATCAAATTCAAATTCAATCTCCCAAATCTGAAATCCAATCCGTTCTACCCTCTCCCTTGTCTGGGATGGAAGCGGTTGATTCCATTGACGCGGATCAAATCTGATGGCGAGGGATTATATCCAATCCAAACCAGTGACTTCCGTCAACTCTTTTGAATGGGATATGTGACATCTACATATTCCCTCCTATTATATTTCCTTCCATGAAAGTCTTTTACAAATTTCATGAAATTCTCGAAACACCAAAATCCCACACTTTTCAAATCAACACTACACATCTTTGCAAAGTCAATGACTACATCAAATTCAAATTCTTGGGGTTGAGGATTTTACATCCGAGACTGCATTGCTTCAGGAGCCTTTTCCATATCGCAATGAAATACATCAAAGTCAAACTTTTGGGGTTGAGGATTTTACATCCGAGACCGCATCGCTTTAGGATTCTTTCCCTATTGCAATGAAATACATCAAAATCAAACTTTGGGGTCGAGGATTTTACATCCGAGACTACATCGCTTTAGGATTCTTTTCCTATCGCAATGAAATACATCAAAATCAAACTTTTGGGGTCGAGGATTTTACATCCGAGACCGCATCGCTTTAGGATTCTTTCCCTATTGCAATGAAATACATCAAAATCAAACTTTTGGGGTTGAGGAATTTACATCCGAGACTGCATTGCTTTAGGATTCTTTCCGTATTGCAATGAAATACATCAAAATCAAACTTTTGGGGTTGAGGATTTTACATCCGAGACTGCATTGCTTTAGGATTCTTTCCCTATTGCAATGAAATACATCAAAATCAAACTTTTGGGGTCGAGGATTTTACATCCGAGACCGCATCGCTTTAGGATTCTTTCCCCATCGCAATGAAATACATCAAAATCAAACTTTTGGGGTTGAGGATTTTACATCCGAGACTGCATTACTTTAGGATTCTTTCCCTATTGCAATGTAATACATCAAAATCAAACTTTTGGGGTTGAGGATTTTACATCCGAGACTGCATTGCTTTAGGATTCTTTCCCTTTTGCAATGAAATACATCAAAATCAAACTTTTGGGGTTGAGGATTTTACATCCAAGACTGCATTGCTTTAGGATTCTTTCTCTATCGCAATGAAATACATCAAATTCAGACTTTTGGGGTTGAGGATTTTACATCCGAGACTGCATTGCTTTAGGATTCTTTCCCTATGGCAATGAATTACATCAAAATCAAATTCTTGGGGTTGAGGATTTTACATCCGAGACTGCATTGCTTTAGGATTCTTTCCCTATTGCAATGAAATACATCAAAATCAAACTTTTGGGGTTGAGGATTTTACATCCGAGACTGCATTGCCTTAGGATTCTTTCCCTATTGCAATGAAATACATCGAAATCAAACTCTTGAGGTTAAGGATTTTACATCCAACACAGCATTGCTCTGAGATCTCTCCTCATTGTAATGATTCAATCTAATCAATTTAATTTTCTTTTGAGGTTGGAGATGTTACATCTAAAACCACAAAATTCCAATTTTCATTTCAACTTCAAATCCCTTCAAATTAATTTTAACAAAACCTCAATCTAAATTGAAACTCAAACTAAAATCTAAGCTCACACATCAAAACTTAAACTAAAACAAAATGAAATCTAAATCGAAATTCCCCCAGATCATGTGATTTGGGATTCACCTCCTTTCCTTTCCCCAGTGAGAGTTCAGGAATCTCCAGTCTCAGAGATATACTTGCACTCCCCAGCAGAAATTCTTCTACTTCGTCCTGAGTTTGTCACTTGGACTTTTGTGTTGGTTTTTTTGATCGCTTCGGTCAACACCAATACTCGCGGTGTGCTCCTTCAGCTCACCACACCTATTGGGGGTCCATTTGTTGACCTCATTTTTGATGAGGTCTTCTCTACTTCTTTTTAGTACTTCAGGATCTAGCCTTAGGCTTTTCCTTCGACTATCTTAGAGGACTAGAATTGGGACCCACCACTTAGAAATTCAAACCACTTCTTAACTCCCCGCAAACTCCACAAACTTGATCGTAGACCCCTAATCACCTGGAGGGTCGAAATCAAATGCGGAAGTTTAAAAGATGAGTTCCCATAGGACTCTTTGGCCTTAGGACTGCCCTGGGTGGCCTGGTCTGGTGAAGGGCTGACTTACACACACACTACACTTATACACTACACTTTCACACACATCCTAAAAACCACACCCATACCCAACTTGACCTCCTGACTCATGTAGGTGATTCACATGGATGGTTCTTAACCCCTAAGCCCTTGGCTAAGAGGTTTGGGAACAACATAGTGAATGCCTCAAATGAGTCCCTTCATGGCTCATGTGGGCTTGATATGGCTTCATGGCTCAACCAAAATGATTTCATTCCACTTACATTTACCCAATCTTCAATTTTCCAAATTTTCAATTTTTGACCCCGGGACCCTACACCCGCCTAGCCTACCCAAAACCCTTGAAATCCTCCAAAATCACCTAAATTACCCAAAATTCCTCAAAAACATTCCCAAACATTTCCACATCACTCAAATTGATCACTCATAGCCAAAAATACCAAAAATTCCAAAAATACCTCCCAATACCCTCCAAATACCCAAAATACCCCTCTTGACCCAAAATCCAGAAATTCAGAAAATTCCCAGAAAATTCCAGAAAATCCCAAATATTTCCAATTTCATTTTGTTCAACTACACCATGGGCTAATTTTGTCAATTTACCCTACTTATGTCAAAACCCCCAATTTGACCCATTTTAACCCTAAGTGAACCTAATGTCAAACCAAACCTACCCAATTGACCCAAATTCTGGTCCAATTCAATTCTAAACTTCAATTCAACATTCCCAACACCAATCTAGACCAAATCCAAGTCCAATTTGATTGACATTTGGATCCAATTTCACTTTTGGCCTTAAGGCCCAATTTGGACCCATGACCCAAACCTAACCCAAACTCACCCAATTCAACTCCAATTAACCCCAAATCTTTTCTAAATATTCCTTAACATCCCTACAAACAAAAAACTAACATGATTTGCCCAAAATTTAGACCCAAACCCCACTCAAATTCAACCAAAAGCTAAAAGGCCCAATTTTGACCTAAACCCAAACTTAACCCAAATAAGCCCAAACCCCAAAATCAAAACCCAACCAAGGACAAAACCTCTTTGAAACACTCCCATAAACATTTCTCAACATTTATTTTACATCAATTTCAATCCTAGCCCAACATTGGCCCAAGTTAGCCCAATTTGACCTACATTGGCCCATTCACCAAAGAGGTCCAAATCCAACCCAAACCTAGCCCAAACACTTCAAGTTTATTCCAAATCATTCATGAAACATTCTTAAACTAAATTCAACACTCATGGGACTCATGGGATCCAATCCTTTGAAAAATTTACATCCACCAATTTGTTTTCAAACCTAAAGGCCCACTTTCCTAAACCATTCTAAAAGCCCATTTCCACCAAATACAAAAGCCCAAAATTGGCCCTAAAGCCCACATGACAATTTCTTTTCATCATACCTTTAATTGATATCACCCCTAAGTTTCAAAATCATCATTAAACCATTCCAAATCAAGCTTCATACAAATTCCCATCAAATTACCAAAATTTTTAAAATCCATTTTCATGAAATCGACCAAGCTTTTCCCCAAGCCAAAGACAAGCCATGCAAGCCATGGACAAGCCACATGAAGCCATGGAAGGTTTGACATGTGATCAAGCCATTAATGGCAAAAGGAGGAGCCTCTTTTAAGCCCCCTTAAAAAGGTTTTAACCCTTTTAATGCTTCACCTTAATCCATGATTAATTAAAATATTCATGGATGGTGACTTCTCTACCCTTTTCTAGCTGATTCACCTGATCCTCCCTCAGCCCAAATCAGCCATGGAAGGGTGCACCAAACCCAAAATGGTGGGTTGACCCATTTGGACCCAAAATGAGCCTCTCCCCATACCCTTTCGATTCAAACCCTTTACACATGTCCATGGCCAATTGACCGCACAAACCTCCAGCCCCGACCCACCTGGACCCGAGGGTGACCCATGCTCGCCGGCCAGCCGCCCGGGTCGCCGGAAAACACCATGGCCGAGACCTCGGGAGGAGCCAAACTTTGGAATTCCACCTCGTCGAGCCGCCCCATGCCCAATGGCCACCATGGCTGTTCTTCCCATGCCCGGAGCAGCTCGATCCCAACCCTCGGCCATCCCCGCGAGGCCCTCCGACCCACCTCTATTTAAACCCGACCCCCTCACGGCCATGAGAGGAGAGTTGCACAAACCTTGCCGAAACTCTGCCAAAATTGTTCCAAACCCTTCTCCATCCTTAGAACAGTTGATCCCCAGTGTCAATTTGCCCTAATCCCCACCAACAAAATCCAATTTCTCAACTGAAATTTCACCCAAAACCAGGACACTTTGTCACAATGAGCCAATCCTCAAATTGACTGGTCCTACACCTTCACTGGACCAAGAGGAGAAGTTTCCCACTGAAAGCCCCATCTCCAGGCCACCCAGTTGCTCCAGCCTCCAAGCTTTGTGATCGGCTGTGGTCGAAATCCTACCTAGGCAATTCACCAGACCAGGAGACTTCATCTGGAGCTTGTTGGGATCCAATCGAAGGTGACACAACCCTCAGATTGAAGCCACACTTCTCTGAGCAAAGGTGTGAGCTAATTCTTCATCCCGAGCTTCTGGAGATTCTCCATTTCAAATGCTTTAATTTCAATGCATGATAACCGTATAGATGTGTTCGTCTCTTCAAGACGAATCCATAGAGCACAAGAACATTAAAATCCGTTAAGTATTGAGTGAGATATTAGGGATTTAGTGTGGACGGCTCTCGGGTGAGAACGCTTGGGGACGATGAACGGATGTCGTTCATTTAATACACGCGCGGATGGACGGCCAAGATCGCACCGGATCAGGAGATGGAACGACACAGCGAGGACCCGGAGCGCTGAGTCAGATGGCGGCGTCGAATCGGAGAGCGCCACGCGGCGTTTCGGAGCTGCCGAGGTTGACGCAGCGCCGCGTGGATAAATAGAAAATTATGGTATTTTCGATTTATTTAATTCCCTAAACTTCAAAAATCCATAACTTTGTGTAGGAAAATCAGAAAAATAAAATAAAAATACCCTCTTGCTCAGTGAACAGAGGAGAATAATGTGGAAAAGAAATTATTTAATTTCATCAAGTATTTTATTTTTAATGATTTATTTACCTTCTGCATTGTTTTAATTCTCCATGCATATAGGAAATTCACCATAGCATGAGACCATAGGGCTTTTGAAGCCTCTGAATTTGGGAACATTCCCTGAATTTTCCAAAGTTAGAGGCCATCCCTATGAGAAGTTATTGATTTTTAAAATTCATGTTACTGTTTTGAGTATTTTAAATTCAATAATTTGCATGTTGTGAAATAAATTCTAATAAAATTTGGTGATGTCTCTTATGACCAGAGGACCATAGGAAAAATAGATTTTGGATTATTTTATTTAAAATAACCCTAATTGGCTTAAACACCCAAAATAGCTCCTTAATTAATTAGAGCTAACCATATATCAAATTGACTTGAAATTAATTCTCCACTGACCTTTAGGATCATAGGAACCCACCATAAAAATTTGAAGTCAATTGGACTTGGTTAGCTCTACTAAATGAGTTGATTAAGCCATTTAGTCAATTTGAACTTTAAAAATTCATAACTTTCAAAATACTTTTCAAAAATTCACCAAATTGGTTTTGGAGCCTCTCTGATATCAGGGGAATTTAAGAAAATTAAAATTTCAATTTTCTAAAAAATTTCATTTTTTGCATTATTTTAATATTTTAATAATTAAAAAATAATAAAAGTCATAAAAATAATAAAATTCACTAAAATGTCACATTTTGAATTCTAATCACTTAGGAACAAACCCCATATTTTTCTGAAGTCTATATGATGAGATATTAAATTTTAAAGCCCTAAGGTAATTTTAAAATTAAAAAATGTATTTTTTAGCATTTCCACTTAAATAATTCTAATAAATCAAAGAAAAATCAAAAAATTATAAAAATTGATTCTCTGATTTCCTTGATATCAGAGAGATTTTTTAAAAATATAAAATTCATTTTTCAACCTTTATTTTATTTTTAGATTAATTAATACTCCAAAACTTAAAATAATTATAATAAAAATAATATAATTTAAAAAATCACAAAAATTGGTCCAAGTGGTCCTCTAGTCATTAGGAATGTCTCATAATTTTCTTAAGGACAGAAACTTTCCCTTGGTCATATTATTAAATTTTTCTTGGAAATTCCTATTTTCCACCAAAAATAATTACATAAATAAATGAAATACAGAAAAATCACATTTTCTCCTCTCATGTCTTTATTGGCATATGAGTGAAGTCACATAAAAATTTCAAGTTCATTTAAGCTCAATTTAGTGAGTTATGAAATTATTAAGCTTGAAGGGCAAAATGGTAATTAAAATTTTAACCCTTAATTAAAACTTTAGGTTTAATAAAATTAACAAGTAAAATATTTGATCTTAATCTGATTTGCATGATTGAAATTTAAATAATTAAAGGGTAGAAACCTACTAAATAATTTAAAATAATTGAAATAAATCTTAATTAAATAATTGATTAAATTTGGAAGAATAATAAAATTGGAATTATTAAAATAGGGATATTATTAGGAAGAGATTTATTCTTTAATTTAAAAATCCCTAAATTAGTCATCTCAATAATATTTAATTCCTAATTAAAATGATAATTCAAATTTAAGTTTTAAAATGTTAAAGGACTTAATCATTAAAACAAAATTAAAAAGTTAAATTATTAAACTCTTTTTAAATTTTCAATTAAATTAAAATTAAAAATAAAATGAAATTAAAGATTAAATTAAATTAAATCAAACAAATTGAACAAATTAAACAAATTAAATAAATTAAATAAATTAAATAAATTAAATAAATTAAATAAGTTAAATAAATTAAATTAAATTAAATTAAATTAAATTAAATTAAATTAAATTAAATTAAATTAAATTAAAAATAAATCAAATTAAATTAAATTAAAGGAAATTAAATCAAATTAAACTAAATTAATTTAACATCAAATCAAACTAAATTGAATTAAACTAAATTAAATTAAAATTAAAATTAAATTAAAATTAAATTAAAGTTAAATTAAATTGAATTAAATGACATCACCTAAGACATAAAGAAATTAAATATAAAGCAACTTGAACACTATTCCAAATTTAAACCCGTTAATTGAAGTTAAACTAAATCATAAACCATTTGAACACCAATTTGCCCTCGAGAGCTTTGGTTATCATAACTCCTAAACAGAACGTTAAATGAAATGCTACTTCACTTATAGGATATTCAAATGTCCTAGTTCATAGAGTAAGATAACTACAAAACTTGAAATTCTCGGACGATTAATTCATTTGTATAATTAAATTCATTTGGACTTAAAACAATCCTATCAGTATTGAAAAGATGTTTAAGATTCTTCTTAAGCACTTCCTCAATATGATAGTATACTCATAAGAACAATTGAACTTAATTATTCTTCGATGAAGAAAATCGTCCTCAAACCAAAACACAAGAACCTAGACGTCATAGGAAATGACTAGCTATAGGATTAGGAATTTGGTAGAAAACCATAACCCTTCCCTTAGCTTTACCTAAGAACCTGCTTAAATATTCTAATTGCGTTTTAAGTGAAGCTTGGGATGACGGGAAGACCCTCCAGGTACGCTTTTATTTTGTTGCAATTTACGTTATTGCAATTTCTTTAATTGCATCGCACTTACTTTTATTGCATGATAAACAACTGTTGCATAAAAACCCACACCTTTAGGATAGTCCCTAAAACTGAAACCAAAACTAAATTAAAAGTCATTGCAAGATAAAATTCACCGCCACAACATTTCAAAAT
Source organism: Papilionanthe hookeriana x Papilionanthe teres (assembly GCA_022702705.1). NCBI lineage: Eukaryota > Viridiplantae > Streptophyta > Magnoliopsida > Asparagales > Orchidaceae > Papilionanthe > Papilionanthe hookeriana x Papilionanthe teres. Next base: position 103,238,924 of record CM040425.1, read on the forward strand.
ATAAAACAACTCAAAATTTAATCACAAACGAACACAAAACTACAATTACAACTAAATTAAAACGTCCTGTTGGATGATCGGGAATACCTCGGATGATGTAACCTACGTGTTGCTAACGAGATTTCCCACGGTCTAAATGAAAGTGTGGAACTCATTCAGTTGAGTTTAGCAAATTCATCTGGACTAAGTGAATCCGATAAAAATAACGATGCCGGAAGGATGGAACCGTGGAATCTTAACTGGTGTTGTTATAATCAACTTTAAGATTTGCTTTAGTTAAAACATTAAAAAACACTTGGAAATTAAGATTTTTCTCTAAACCAGAACACTTCTCTCATCTCCTGATTTATGACTTCTAAAACTAAACCTCTGCAACAACAAGGAGCTCGGGGCACGGTGGGCAGCACGGCCATCGTCATCAGCAAAACCTGACTCTACATCAGCTAACCATTCCTAGAATTAAACAAAAAAGCCATAGGATTTCGAGGTAGTTTGCCTAGTGCAACATAAATCCTCAACCTTTTGTTAGGCATTTGCATTGCAAATTAAGCCCTAACCGGACTTAGGATTCTGAGGTAGTCGTTCGGTACGACATAAACCCTCATAATTTCAAGGTTATTTGTGTGATTCTATCATATAAATATAAGTCCTAATTAATTAAAATTGGCAAGATTGAAATACTAAATAAACATTAGGACTTTCCTAAAACCGAGCCAAACAATAGGATAGTTGGGAAATTACCTAAGTTCGCTTCGAATCTGTGATTTCTCTTACCTTTCTTCCTTTGAAATCCCAAAATAAAATCTTCCAAATTTGATGCATTCCCTATTGAAATTCCAAAATTCAATCCCTTTGAAAACTTAAACTTTGAAATTCTTGAGAGCAGAATTATTGATTATTATCGAGAGTTTTCTTAGGTGATTCCCTTCACTTAAGATGTAATTAACTATAGGGGCTTGCCCTTATAGGGAATTTTAAAGAACCCAGGTAATATAAACCCTGTTTAATGCTTTCATATTAAGCAGTGGAATTTGTCCACTTATAAAATTGGTTCGCGGACCAAACGGATGTCACAAACCTTTCTAGTTTATCTAATCGAGCCCCATTATCAAGCAGTGGTGTCTATTCTTCGGGATAGATACACGGTTTGTGGTGCGGCGCTCGTTTATGTGAACTATTTGGGATGTGAAATCAGTTTGATTTCATATCTTAAAATTTTCAAATTTAAAATTATTTTCAAAAATCAAATACTATTTTTCAAATTATTTATTTAAATTAAATTAAAAATTCGCCGACATGCCCAGAGCAGCTGATCCCAAGCCCTAACTCTCCCTGTGAGGCCCTCCAGCCACCTTTATTTAAACCCGACCCCCTCACGGCCATGAGAGGAGAGTTGCACAAACCTCGCCGAAACTCGCCAAAATTGTTCCAAACCCTTCTCCATCCTTAGAGCAGTTGATCCCCAGTGTCAATTTGCCCTAATCCCCACCAACAAAATCCAATTTCTCAACTGAAATTTCACCCAAAATCAGGACACTTTGCCACAGTGAGCCAATCCTCAAATTGAATGGGCCTACACCTTCACTGGACCAAGAGGAGAAGTTTCCCACTGAAAGCCCCATCTCCGAGCCACCCAGCTTGCTCCGGCCTCCAAGCTTTGTGATCGGCCGTGGTCACTTTCATAGCTAGGCAATTCACTGGACCGGGAGACTTCATCCGGAGCTTGTCGGGATCCAATCGAAGGTGACACAACCCTTAGATTGAAGCCACACTTCTCTGAGCAAAGGCATGAGCTAATTCTTCTTCCCGAGCTTCTGGAGATTCTCCATTTCAAATGCTTTAATTTCAATGCATGATCACCGTATAGATGTGTTCATCTCTTCAAGACGAATCGATAGAGCACAAGAACACTAAAATCTGTTAAGTATTGAGTGAGATATTAGGGATTTAGTGTGGACGGCTCTCGGGTGAGAACGCTTGGGGACGATGAACGGATGCCGTTCATTTAATACACGCGCGGACGGATGGCTAGGATCGCTCAGAATCAAGAAATGGAACGACACAGCGGGGCCCCGAAGCGCTGAGTCAGATGGCGGCGTCGAATCGGAGAGCGCCACGCGGCGTTTCGGAGCTGCCGAGGTTGACGCGGTGCCCCGTGGATAAATAGAAAATTAGGGTATTTTCTGATTTATTTAATTCCCTAAACTTCAAAAATCCATAACTTTGTGTAGGAAAAATCAGAAAAATAAAATAAAAATACCCTCTTGCTCGGTGAACAGAGGAGAATAATGTGGAAAAGAAATTATTTAATTTCATACAGTATTTTATTTTTAATGATTTATTTCCCTTCTGCATTGTTTTAATTCTCCATGCATATAGGAAATTCACCATGGCATGAGACCATAGGGCTTTTGAAGCCTCTGAATTTGGGAATATTTCATGAATTTTCCAAAGTCAGAGGCAATCCCTATGAGAAGTTATTTATTTTTCAAATTCATGTTGCTGTTTTGAGTATTTTAATTCCAATAATTAGCATGTTGTGAAATAAATTCTAGGAAAATTTGGTGAAGTCTCTTATGACCAGAGGACCCTACGAAAAATAGGTTTTGAGTTAATTCATTTAAAATAACCCTAATTGGCTTAAACACCCAAAATAGATCCCTAATTAATTAAAGTTAACCATACATAAAATTGACTTGAAATCAATTCTCCACTGACCTTTAGGATCAGAGGAACTCACCATAAAATTTGAAGTCAATTGGACTTGGTTAGCCCTACTAAATGGGTTGATTGAGCCATTTAGCCATTTTGAACTTTAAAAATTCATAACTTTCAAAATACCTTTCAAAAATTCACCAAATTGGTTTTGGAGCCTCTCTGATATTAGGAGAATTTAAGAAAATTAAAATTTTAATTTTCTAAAAAAGTTGATTTTTTGGTATTATTTTAATATTTTAATAATTAAAAAATAATAAAAATCATCAAAAATAATAAAATTCACCAAAATGTCACATTTTGAATTTTAATCACTTAGGAACAAATCCCATATTTTTCTTAGGTTTATTTAATGAAATATTAAATTTTAAAGCCCTAGGGTAATTTTAAAATTAAAAAAAGGTATTTTCTAGCATTTTCACTAAAATAATTATAATAAATCAAAGAAAAATCAGAAAATTGCAAAAATTAATTCTTTGATTTCCTTGATATCAGAGAGATTTTTGAAAAATATAAATTTCATTTTTTAACCTTTATTTTATTTTTAAATTAATTAATACTCCAAAACTTAAAATAATTATAATAAAAATAATATAATTTAAAAAATCATAAAAATTGGTCCAAGTGGTCCTCTGGTCATTAGGAATGTCCCATAATTTTCTTAAGGACAGAAACTTTCCCTTGGTCATATTATTAAATTGTCCTTGGAAATTCCTATTTTCCACCAAAAATAATTACATAAATAAATTAAATACAGAAAAATCACATTTTCTCCTCTCATGTCTTTATTGGCATATGAGTGAAGTCACATAAAAATTTCAAGTTCATTTAAGCTCAATTTAGTGAGTTATGAAATTATTAAGCTTGAAGGGCAAAAATAGTAATTAAAATTTTAACCCTTAATTAAAACTTTAGGTTTAATAAAATTAACAAGTAAAATATTTGATCTTAATCTAATTTGGATGATTGAAATTTAAATAATTAAAGGGTAGAAACCTACTAAACAATTTAAAATAATTGAAATAAACCTTAATTAAATAATTGATTAAATTTGGAAGAATAATAAAGTTGGAATTATTAAATAGGGATATTATTAGGAAGAGATTTATTCTTTAATTTAAAAATCCCTAAATTAGTCATCTCAATAATATTTAATTCCTTATTAAAATGATAATTCAAATTTAAGTTTTAAAATGTTAAAGGACTTAATCATTAAAATTAAATTAAAAAGTTAAATTATTAAACTCTTTTTAAATTTTCAATTAAACTAAAATTAAAAATAAAATTAAATTAAAGATTAAATTAAATTAAATCAAACAAATTAAATAAACTAAATTAAATTAAATCAAATAAATTAAATTAAATTAAATAAAAGTAAATTAAAAAAATAATAAATAAATAATTAAATTAAATTAAATTAAATAAATTAAATAAATTAAATAAGTTAAATAAATTAAATTAAATTAAATTAAATTAAATTAAATTAAATTAAATTAAAATTAAATCAAATTAAATTAAATTAAAGGAAATTAAATCAAAGTAAACTAAATTAATTTAACATTAAATCAAACTAAATTGAATTAAATTAAATTAAATTAAAATTAAAATTAAATTAAATTAAAGTTAAATTAAATTGAATTAAATAACATCACCTAAGACATAAAGAAATTAAATATAAAGCAACTTGAACACTATTCCAAATTTAAACCCGTTAACTGAAATTAAATTAAATCACAAATCATTGGAACACCAATTTGCCCTCGAAAACTTTTATTGCCATAACTCCCAAACAGAACGTTAAATGAAATGCTACCTCACATATAGGATATTCAAACGTCCTAGTTCACTGAACAAGATAACAAAACTTGAATTCCCGGACGATTAATTCATTTGTATGATTAAATTCATTTGGACTTAAAACAATCCTATGAATATTGAAAAGATGTTTAAGATTCTTCTTAAGCACTTCCTCAATATGATAGTATACTCATAAGAACAATTGAACTTAATTATTCTTTAATGAAGAAAATCGTCCTCAAACCAAAACACAAAAACCTAGACGTCATAGGAAATGACTAGCTATAGGATTAGGAATTTGGTAGAAAACCATAACCCTTCCCTTAGCTTTACCTAGGAACTTGCTTAAATATTCTAAATTGTGTTTTAAGTGCAGCTTGGGATGACGGGAAGACCCTCCAGGTACGCTTTTATTTTATTGCAATTTACCTTATTGCAATTTATTTAATCGCATCGCACTTACTTTTCTTGCATGATAAACAACTATTGCATGGAAACCCACACCTTTAGGATAGTCCTTAAAACTGAAACCAAAACTAAATTAAAAGTCATTGCAAGATAAAATTCACCGCCACAACATTTCAAAATATAAAACAACTCAAAATTTAATCACAAACAGAACACAAAACTACAATTATAACTAAATTAAAACGTCCTGTTGGATGTTCGGGAATACCTCGGATGATGTAACCTACGTGTTGCTAACGGGATTTCCCACGGTCTAAATGAAAGTGTGGAACTCATTTAGTCGAGTTTAGCAAATTCATCCGGACTAAGTGAATCCGATAAAAATAACGATGCCGGAAGGATGGAACCGTGGGATCTTAACCGGTGTCGTTATAATCAACTTTAAGATTTGTTTTAATCAAAACATAAAAACACTTGGAAGTTAAGATTTTTCTCTAAACCAAAACACTTTCCTCATCTCCTGATTTATGACTTCTATAACTAAACCTCTGCAACAACAAGGAGCTCGGAACACGGTGGGCAGCATGGCTATCTTCGTCAGCAAAACAACTCTACATCAGCTAAACATTCCTAGAACTAAACAACAAAGCCATAGGATTTCGAGGTAGTTTGCCTAGTGCAACATAAATCCTCAACCTTTTGTTAGGCATTTGCATTGCAAATTAAGCCCTAACCGGACTTAGGATTCCGAGGTAGTCGTTCGGCCCTCATAACTTCAAGGCTATTTGTGTGATTCTATCATATAAATATAAGTCCTAATTAATTAAAATTGGCAAGATTGAAATACTAAATAAACATTAGGACTTTCCTAAATCCGAGCCAAACAATAAGATAGTTGGGAAATTACCGAAGTTCGCTTCGAATCTGTGATTTCTCTTACCTTTCTTCCTTTGAAATCCCAAAATAAAATCTTCCAAATTTGATCCATTCCCTATTGAAATTCCAAAATTCAATCCCTTTGAAAACTTAAACTTTGAAATTCTTGAGAGCGAATTATTGATTATTATCGAGAGTTTTCTTAGGTGATTCCCTTCACTTAAGATGTAATTAACTATAGGGGCTTGCCCTTATAGGGAATTTTAAAGAACCCAAGTAATATAAACCCTGTTTAATGCTTTCATATTAAGCAGGGGAATTTGTCGGCTTATAAAATTGGTTCGCAGACCAAACGGATGTCACAAACCTTTCTAGTTTATCTAATCGAGCCCCATTATCAAGCAGTGTGTCTATTCTTCAGGATAGATACACGGTTTGTGGTGCGGCGCTCATTTATGTGAACTATTTGGGATGTGAAATCAGTTTGATTTCATATCTTAAAATTTTCAAAATTAAAATTATTTTCAAAAAAATCAAATACTATTTTTCAAATTATTTATTTAAATTAAACTAAAAATATGCCGACAGGTGGACATGCTTGACTTATCCTTGCGAGGTTTATCGCACGTAGACTCTCCATGTTTTTTTCTTTTCTCTTGTTTGTCATTTTTGTCGTATGTCCCTTCTTAATCGGTTCCTCTCCTCTTTGAATCACTTATTTTATTCGGGAGGGAGATTTATTCGAATAGGGGAAGTATACGACGACTGACAAGCTGGCGACTCCTTTTAAAATAAAAAAAGAGAAAAGAATGGTGAAAACAAAAGTGGCGACTCCGCTGGAGATGAGTCTCTCTCTCCATACTTGGAGTTTTCGCTTATGAGTCTTGCGGATCCCAGCGTATTCACAAAACTGGCGACTCCGCTGGGGAGGAGTTTCTCTCTCCATACTTGGAGCTTCGCTTTTTCTGGGATTATAGCCTCTCTCCATACTTGGAGTTTCGCTCATATTATCGTGACCTTGTTCTCTTCCTTCGAGTCACAGTTGAGCCTTTTGTGAGACCTTGGTTTTCAGTCCATGTATCGGTTGCTAGGGGTAGCAACTCGATGCATTCTATCCCTTCTCTCACCCTCGACATTTCGGTTGCAGCATTATCGCATGCATCGATGTCGTTGTAGTTTTGTGATTGGTTTCTTGACCTTTCCTTATTTTTGATCATTGTCCCTTTTTGCCCCGCTATGCGGAAGAACAGAAAGATGGATATGATCGTTGCCGCCAGGGAGAGCTCTTTCCCCTCTCCCTAAGCATTTTTGTGCTCCTGAGGGTGTCATAACCTTCAGTTCCTTCGAGCACCCGTGTGGGGTTACCTTACGTAATCCTACGCCCTTTAAGACATTTTGCTCTGTGCCCTCCCCCTTAAAAGGAGAGACGTGCCCATTGAGTCTTTCATTCGCCATTTGAGGCATTTTCTCTAAGCCCTCCCCCTTAAAAGGGGAGACGTGCATATTGAGTTGTTCTTACGTTCTCTTAGACGTTTTGCTCTATGCCCTCCCTTTTAAAAGGGGAGACGTGCATATTGAGTTATTCCTGCGCTATCTGAGGCGTTTTCCTCTGTGTCCTCCCCCTTTAAAGGGGAGTCGTACACATTTAATCGTTTTTGTTGTGGTGGCTTGCGTCGCGTTCGCTTCTTTTGCAAAAAGAGGAAGACGCTCGATAGCGATGCGCCGCCGCACCTGACGGTCTTTTCTAGACTTGTCCCTCCGTGTTCTCATATATCTCCTTGCCATAGGCAAGTGAGTCTTCTTTTAGCAGTAGGTTTGTCACTACTGTCGTCGTTGTGACATTTGTCCCGACTTTCTTTCTGTTTCGGTTTCCCCTGAGGATCCACCTGTCCCTCGATTAGGCAGGAAGGCTAGGAGGACTAGGAATAGATTGTTGCAAATTTAGCAGCATTGCTTGTATCAGGTTTATATACCTATTCTGACTGCCATTTAGGAGGTGCCTTTGGCCCCCATTTTGAGTCATTTTCGCTACTGTCCCCGTTGAGCGGACCACGTTCTCATTGGACATTTGCCACATGCCCTCCTTTGAAAAGGAGTTGTGCATGTGGTACTGCTTTCGTTGTAGCAACTCATATCGGTGTTACTTTTCCCTCGAGGAAAGGACTCGTGCCAGATGGCGATACACTACAACGCTCTTTCCTGCTTACTAGCCTCTATTTTAGTCCTTCCATATGTTTAGGATTTCCATCCTCACGGATGTTGCATTATGTAAGAGTGCTAGAGTTACCAGTTATGGTACCGTCCTCTGGCGGTGTGGACTGGGTCCCCGCCATGATTTATTTTGGTTCCGACCCGAGATTTATACTTAAATCTTGAAGGTTGAGAATCACCTTTTCTTGTCCTCCGATGTTGTGGACCATGTCGACGTCATGGCTTGTTTTGGTTCTGCCCGGGATGGTGCTAAATCCCGTCGGCTGAGAATCACCTCTTCATCTTCTGGCAATGTGGACCATGTCCCCGCCATGACTTGTTTCCGATTCAGCACAGGATAACGCCCAAATTCCATTAGCTGAATATCATCTTCTCTCCTCTGTCTGGTTATGTGGACTACACTCCAGTCAGGTTTGCTTGGGATTCTTCCCTCCTCCGGATGCAAGTCATTCTCACCTTGCAGTCCGTACTGTTGTTGCTACCACGAGTTCTCTGACTTAGAAGATCGTAGGAGCATCTTCCTCTTTAAGTGGAAATGTTTTTGTTGGTTTGAAGATTGTCCCCCCAGTTGTTCTGGTTTCTCTGAGGTCTCGTCTGTCTCTACATTAGGCAAGGGTGTCCAGAAGAATAGGAACAGACTGCTGCAACCATAGTGGCTGATTCAGCCACAGGTCTCTTTACCTGTTGAGATTCTAGTTTCCTCTTTGAGAGGATAGGGTCCAATTTCTTAAGATGAGTTCCTTGCTTAGATCTCTGAAATATCTAAGCATGTTGTGTAAGAACTCCTCTTCTTACCATACTCCCATGATTCTCATAGTAGGAGACCGAGATATACCTCTCAGTCCATTACGAGATGTGGATGTTTGCCATCTGTTGTGTAGGATATGAGACTCGCTGAGGAGTTGCATGGAACCCTTGGCATGGTATTTAGTGCCAGTTACCAGATGTTGTGACAGGTATCATTGATGATCCTGTTGGAGTGCCTTTTGCCCATATTGGATGTGCTAACTCTTTCCACCAGTTATAAGGAAAATTTTGTGGCTTCCTCTTCATCGAGCTAGATGAATTTGTTCTATATCAATAAAGAGAGATTCGGGGCGCATCCCCGTCGATTCTCATCTTTCTTTTGAGGATAAAAGTTGATCGCCGTACTTCGGCGAATATCCATTGGGTTAAGCAAATTATTGCCACCATGTCTCCTGATATTCCGATGATGCATGTAGAATGACTTTCCACATTTGACAGCGAGGAGTTTACTTGCCTTTGCTTTGAAGAGTGCTTTATTTGACCTCTTTCATTTATTAAGCAAGGCTATAGTTGAAGTTTTATACTTCGATTGGGGGACACCCCCAAAAATCTCTTGTTCATAACATGTTGTATTGACTAGACCATTTTGCTAGTCTTAGTCGATCCATGTTTATCTTTGATGCACATCTCCCAGGCTATTTGAGAGTGCCTCATTTGATTTAAGCTATGTTTGTCTTTTGGCTAAGCTCTTGATGAGAGCATTTCTTTGCTACGACCACTTATGTCTAAGCATTTGATTTAGTCAGTCTACTTTGAACCTGACTAGGATTTGGTGCCTCACATATCTAGGACCTTATTGACTTTTAGTCTGTTCTTTGTAAGAAAGCATCACTACGAGATGGATTCATCTCCTATATCCAACCTCATGGATATTTTGTTTGACTTGGTTGATTCTTATCACCATGTTAATATTCATGTTGAACTGATTAAAACACTTTGTCATGATAAATCAGTCCATGACTCATCGGGATACCTCGATATTCGACACTACCGGTTAGACCTCGCTGCTTATCTAACCGAGATATACCTTGACCAAGAGGCAGTGGCTTCTTATCCCTGTACCTCTTGACATTTCGACTCCATTTACAGAGGCCATTGAGACGCTTCCGAAAGGAACTGTGCTCCTTAGTTGATCTTATCTTGGATTTTCCTTCGATGTTTCTTGAGGTTGAATCTATGATAGATCCTGAGGATGGGTTTAAGCCTGACCATGTATGCACCTTCTTAGGATTTGCTGATCGTCATGGTTCGGGGGATTTGAATTATGTCTTGATGACCGAATCCCTTACTTTAATGAACTTTCACCTAAGTCCTGAGAACACCTCAGAGTGACTAGATGGGTGTCATTGAGATGTGAGTAGTTTCAGAGACTATTTAGATCTCTTACTTTTCTATTCAGCTAGACCGATGGAAGCTTGACAAGTAATGTACCATAAAATTCTAAGAATCTTTCTTCAGGAGATTTTTGAGTCAGAATAAATTACTTTATAAGAAAAAGAAGCTCACCAGATATAGTAATTCTCAGGAGAAAAAAAAGTGTGAAAGGCTTCCAAATAAAAAAAAAAGAAAAAAGATTGAAAGAAAAAAAAATGATCAACACTCCTGAGAAGAACCTTGAGGTGAGTGGGAAATCAAAAAATTTGATATAAAGAACTTTTTGATTTCAAAATTCTCCTGGTAAGATCCTTAGAATATTAAGGTTCAGAGAATTGTTTAAGTGACATTGGGATGACTGATAAATTAGTAATTGATTTAAAGACATCTCCAAAATGAAAACATTTTCTTTACACCCGGATACGAACGACGAGGCCTATCTAGGCTAAGGGTGAAAATAATTAAAGGATAGGGACTAGGGAAGAGTACTTAAGGAAAATCCCACCTGGACCTGAATTTTGCAAATCTCATATTTTGCATGGTATATCTGGTCATGAGTCTAGGATGCTTACTTGAGAGCTCCACTTACCAGATTGAGTTGGCATGTCAAGCCAAATCATTCCCCATAACGACTTATTTTGGGAATAAAAAAAATAATATTTAATGCCAATGAAAAAATATAAATGACATGGAAGGCTCTCAATAGCTTTGTGGGCATGTAGTACGACATACCGTACACCCACATTATATCATGCTTTATGCGTCTACCCTCTGGGTCCGGCAGTCCTTCCTTGGAAGTTGACTCTCCTTCTTGTGTGTGGACTCTTCACCCACCACCCTTACGTACTATGTGGTGACCCTCTGGGTCCGGTGGCCCTTCCTTTGGAAGAAAGGCTTGCCATCTTGTGGGCTTTTTACCCACCTTCTTGTACACTTTATGTGTTGACCTTCGAGTTCCTGGCAGTCCTTCCTTCGGAAGTTGACTAGCCTTCTTTGTGGGTACGTCGTACTATACACTGTACACCCACCCATTCCTTTGCTTCATTGCAAGTAAGAGAGGTCTTGTGCATCTCTTAAAACTGATTGCTGAATTGCTAAACAGATAAAGTGGAAGTCTTACGAGCGGCTTATACACGGCGCAACCGATGATCGGTGTAAGAGAAGCCAAGTACTTCTCTTATCTTTTCTCTTTGGTTCCTCGCTTCGAGCGGACCCGAGCAAGGGTGTCCCACCCATCATAAATAAGTGTGGTAGATACATTCGTCCCTCTCGTCACAGTGAGAGTGGAAGATACCCTCTTTTTGGAGGATTTGAGCATAGCTTTATGGTTATCATATCTTGCAATTATGGTTATCATATCTTGCTTAGCTAACCTTCGCAATATCTCGATTGACGGGAGTCAATTTCGATTGATATTTGCCTTATGCGAGGAAAGTCATGCCCTTTCCTAGCATTCTTGTTCGATTACCCATTCTACATAGGGTCCGAACTGAGCACCTTTTTACGAATATGCTTGGGCCCACTCACTTCAGATGAGTGTGGTGTATTCCCTCTTAAGGGATATGTTTTGGTCTTCCGGCTAAATACCATTTGGTTGGTTCGCTCTATTTTGCCCAACCTTTCTAAGGTGTCTCGACTGACTGAGGTCAAGTTCGATTGATGCCTCTTTTGTGTGGGAAAGCCATGCTTCTTTCCTCGACACCTCTATTCGGTTGAGCACCCCGTGTGGGTCCGAATTAGAGTCTCCCACTCATTTCAAATGATTGTAGCATTTTCCCTCTTAGAAGGATGTTTTTGGGTTAGCATGAGAGCCATATACCATTGTGGTTGGAATATTATACTTTAACCAACCATTCTTAGATACTGCGGTAATTCCCAAGCGGAATTCTTTATACCAAAATCTCTGATAGTATTATCGCATATAAGGTTGGTATGTTCTAACCATCCACCCTCTTTGATATGCCTGACTCGGTCAATTTTCATTGCCTTGTTGGAGCGGCATGTTGTATCGATTTTAGACTTCGTTTATTGTCTATCCGATCCATGTCCCTAGTCAGTTGCATTTTTGATGCATGACATTTGACCCGATATTTTCCCCGGCATGAATTGCCTTAGCCAGTTCTTGCAGGAAATATCTGTTGAGCTCTCCTCAGCGACAGCTACTTCGCTAGTTCTGAGGGCCCTTTTAGCGAGACTTACTTCGCTAATGCTTGCTTAAAGCACCCTACATTTGGACTTGTGAGTCCACCTCGATGATATTTCGATTGACTTGGTTGGTTTGGTCCGCCCCATCGAATGACATGTTGTATCAGTCGCTCAGTTGATCCATGTATACACCGGGATATTTGATGCCTCCCAGCATAATTATTTGCTAAATGGGAGAATCCCCGATGAAATTTGTCTCGCTAGTGCTTACATAAAAGTACTTTTGTGGTTAGACCATTTCAGTTAGCTAACCCTATTAATTCTTTCGATTATTTGGTTAGTTCTGTCTGCCACATCGAGTAACATGTTGCATCGGCCTTACCGCCGATCCATGTTTAGTTGGATCACTCTATGTATCCAGCATATACTTCGAGCATGATACCTCGGGCTATTTTAGCCATATGGTCGCTCATTCGGTGCATAGACAGGATACCTCCCCTGTCCTATTTGATATTTTTGACTACTTCGGTTGGTTCTATCCACCACGTCGAGTCACATGTCGTATCGATTTTAACACCGATCCATGTTCTTTCGGAGCGTTTTGACATCCGACTATACTTTGAGCATGTTGCCTCAGGCTGTTGCGCCATATGATTACTCGTTTGATGTGTAGGCAAGATGCATAACTCTTGTCCTTTCTGATGCTTGGCCAGGATACATACCTTCTGTGCCATTTGATATGTGAAGTAGGGTACATACCTCCTACTTTACTTGATGTGTAGTCAGGATACATACTTCATGGACTACCTCGATCGGGATATATACCTTCCTGATCATTTGATGTTTCGATCAATGGCACTATTGCCTTCACTTGGCCGACCCTTGATGATAAGACCTTATTATGAGGCACGTTGGGTTTCGTAGCCATTTGGCTTTGAGGTCTCTCGAACCGCATGCCCATTTCGACTGGTTCCCTTATGAGAGCATTTTTCGGCTTTACATAGCCATATACCTTGACGTTTCTTGAGCCACATGACACTTTAGTCGGCTCTATACAAGGACATCTCGCCTTTTGACGTTTTGGCCCCGTAGCCGTTTGATATGACATTTCTTGAGCTATATGACGCTCTAGTCAGCTCTTATGAGAATATATTGTCATATCCAGCTCATTAGCCTTTCGATACTTCTCGAACCACATGTCCCTTTTGGGCCGGTTCATTTACGAGAGTATCCCTTCTCCGGACGCTTTTGGCTTTCTAGCCATGTTCCTCGAGCCATATGACACTTTAGTCGGCTTTGTTATGAGGATATCCTGCCTTTTGACAACTTTTCCTTTGTGGTCGTTTGATACATCACCTCTCGAGCTATATGACGTTCTAGTCAGCTCTTTTATGAGAATATATTGTCGTATCCGGCTCATTAGCCTTTCGATACTTCTCGAACCACATGTCCCTTTTGGGCCGGTTCATTTCCGAGAGTATCCCGTCTCCGGACGCTTTTGGCTTTCTAGCCATGTTCCTCAAGCCATATGATAGTTTAGTCGGCTCTGTTACGAGGACATCCTGTCTTTTGACATTTTTTTTGGCTATGTAGTCGTTTGATATGACACCTCTCGAGCTATATGGCGCTCTAGTCAGCTCTTATGAGGACATATTGTCGTATCAGATTCATTAGCCTTTCGATACTTCTCAGACAATATGTCCCTTTTGGGCCGGTTCATTTATGAGAGTATCCATTCTTCAGACATTTCTTGGGTCATGCCTCTATGGCCTCTGAACCCACCCCTAGGTTATGCCTTTATGGCCTCTGAACCTATTTATGTGGTTATGCTTTTATGGCCCCTGAACCACTATGTTTGGTCATGCCTTCACGGCCTCTGAACCACCTCTCTTTTTTACTTTTGGGTCAACCATACTTTATACTCATTGGTTTGATCGCCACCTCTGATCAGGATACATTTTGCTTTATAGCCACCTGATTAAAGTGATGGGTGTTTCGTCTTAAGGAGATCAGTAGACTCACAAAGTGACTGGGTTTTCTCCCCTACCGTTTCGAATGTGGTCAGGTACGGGGTTTTCATCGATTATGTTGTTTCAAATGAGGTCAAACAGGTCGATATTCTCGTTTCGAATAAGGTCAGGCAAACCCAGCCAAACATGTCCAGTTTATCTGGCCTGGTTGGGTCCTTTCTCTCCTACCGTTTTGAATGTGGTCAGGTACGGGATTTTCATTGATTCTGTTGTTTCGAATGAGGTCAGACAGATCGACATTGCCGTTTTGAATGAGGTCAAGCAAATCTTTTCTCAGCTATACCATGTCCAGTTTATCTGGCTCTGGTCGAAGCTCTTCGATGGACGATTAGCTTCGACTACTGACCACCACCCCCAACCATACCCTGCCTAGTTTTTCTGGCCTGGTTGGGATTCTTTATGGTTATGCCTCTACGGCCTCTGAACCTATTTTCGTGGTTATGCCTCTACGGCCTCTGAACCTATTTTCGTGGTTATGCCTCTATGGCTTCTGAACCACCCCCTAGGTTATGCCTTTACGGCCTCTGAACCTAGTATTGTGGTTATGCCATTACGGCCGCTGAACCACCTCTTTTAGGTTATGCCTTTACGGCCTCTGAACATATTTCTGGCGATTGACCGGTCACGACAGGTTAGCCACACCCTCGACCATACCATGTCCAGTTTATCTGGCCTGGTCGAGGTTTCTTTTACTCTTTTCTTGGGATGTCACCTCGACTACCAAGGGATACTCTCCTTTCAGGATGCTTCCAACAAGTGCACTGTGTCTCAGCGGCGCACCACACTTATTGGAAGTCCTTTGTTGGCATCATTTTTTTTATATATTACATGCATGGGATGTCCATTCGAGCATACCAGGGTCGACAGGTGTTACTCGAAGCGTCGCGCGGGAAATTAGCTCAAATTGGCTCATCCACCTGCGAGCTTTTTCAGATGACCCCTGACGATGAAACAGACCACGCGAGTGTGTCCGGGACATCGATATTACCTAGGAAGGACATTTATTTTGCTACGGCTTTGCGGGCGGGGTAAAAATTGTGCAAATTATCATTTTTAGTGCAATCGTCTGAAAGTCACTCGAACGACTCCGAATGACGAAACGGATCACACGATTGTGTCTGGGACGTTGATTTTACCTACGGAGGATGTTCATTTTGCTACGACATCGCGAGCGGGCTTAAAATATGTGAATTATCCTTTTTTGGCCCAATTGCTCAAAAAGTGGCCCGAGCGGCCCCGAACGACCCCGGATGACGAAACGGACTGCACCATTGAATCCAGAATGTTAATTTTAGCTAAGAAAGACAACTACTTCGCTGCGAGGACGTATACATGCTAAAAAAACGCGGAGGATAATTATAATAATAATATTATTATTATCATTATTATTATAATAATATTATTATTATATTATCTTTAAAAAAACTCACGCCTTACCTCTCCCCCAGCCCCATTTTTTGTCGCGAAACTACCCAGCCGCCAGCGGTTTTTCGTGAACCCTAGCTCCGGGCCAATCTCCCAACGCCGCCGACCTTCTCCTCGTCGCCGGCGAAGGACTTTGCCACCTGAGCAGGCCTTCAAGTGGCCGGCGAAACCCAACGCTGCCGGTCGAGCTTGCCTACGTCCTCCTCTACCAGGCGCCAGGCCGAACCGCTGCTCCTCTTCCTCCTTTTCTTCCTCGCAAAGCCGGCGCCCTGCACCGACCTCCCTTGCTCGCCGGAGCTTCTCCTCCAGCCGTCGGCGTCCCTACTGGCCGAACCTGCTGCAGCCATATTATTATTATTTTTATTTTTTATATTTTTCTCCTATACTTCTTACTTGGCCGAGCCCTCTCCTCGACATTTCTTCCCGCCGAAGAAATTCCCTCCGAAGTGCTTCCTGCCGGCTAGCTGCTCCCTTGCCGGCGATGTGCGATCAGCCCCCATTTAGGCCAAAAAATGTGACCCATGGCATACCTTTTTGGCTCCCTCGTCGGCAATCCACCTCACTGGTGACCACCTCTTCCTCGCCGAATTTCTTTGGCAACTTCATTGTCTCCTCGTCGTCATCGGGGTGGCGATGATCTCGTCGTGATGCAATGTGAAGGTATATTTTTGGTCATATTTTTGTTTGCCAGAAATTATTTACTTTGGGTTATTTGCATACCTCATTGCGTCGTATTTTCCTCGTTGCATGATTTATTGCGAGGTGCGTTGGCGCACGGACAGAACACCGACGGTTCGCCAGAATCAATGGCTCTTCTTCAGCATAAAGAGAATGCGTCTTCAACCGTCACGGTGGTGAGATTTCTCTATCCCTTAGCCGACCCTAGGTTTAGTCCGGTCTAGGCGTGTGGGTTCGATCGCCCACACGGGGTGTGTGCGCTAGCGTGAGTTGGCGTGTCGACGTGCCTATGTGATGGATCGTTGATTTACCTAGAGTGAGCCGTAGGTTAGGAATCATATGCGTTGGCCAGTCCTATTCGTAGCCGAGCGATTTCCTGTTGTAAGCCTTAGGCTTTAGTCCTGCTGGGTTGGAATCCCAATTTCCCACGGTTTTGGCGCTCCTAATCTCCCTTGGAGGGATTAGTTGAGTTCGATCTTAGAGGACGGAAAAGCTTTGTAGCTAGTCCGTCCTATAAGATCGGGGCGTTCGTAGAGCGGAAAAAGCTTTGTAGCTAGTCCGCCCTACGAACGATGGAGAGTTTCCCCTGCGAGAAATCGGAGCGGGAAACCCTCTACATAGCCATGCCAAAACTGGAGGCGGCAATGCCGCAGATCCAAGTGTGTCAACCCTAGGTACCTATGTGAGGTCGTTAGGACGAGTTCGATGTGTCGTCGACCGTTTGGGTTTCATCGCATGTGCATGGATCATCTTGTTGCATTTTTGCATGTGGTCATTTGTTTCATTGTATGCATGTTGGCATGAGCACTTCGGGTTGATCGGCTGTCCTGGGCCGATCCCCGATCCTCAGTTAGGTTCGATCGACTGTCCCAAGTCGATCACCTATCCTTCAGGGTCGGATTGGTTACCCCGAACTAATCCACCCATTTCTTTGGTCTGACTAGCCACCACGGTCCGGTCGACCGATCACTCATGTTTGTATGCTTTTGCATTTTATTGCATGTTTTCTGGCATGTGCATGTTGGTCTGGTTGCATGTTTCACCTTATTCTGTTTTTTTTTTGCATTTGCATTTGCACCGCACTTTGATGATTCTCCCTAGTGAGAATTATTCCACCTCCGAGTCACTGCCTCCTAGGCATACTCATTTGCTCGGGCCGCTGCCGCTACGGCATGCCCACCTCCGGGCCGCTGCCACTACGGCATGCCCACCTTCGGGTCACTGCCTCCTTGGCATACCCCTCCTTCGGGCCGCCGCCGCTACGGCATGCCCGCTCTTTACGAGTCACTCGCTTTCACGACATACTCACCCTCACCACTTTGGTGCATCCTCTTTGCATGTAGCATCTTTGCATTTTGCATGATGTGTGTGCTTGCCCTTTAGGGTGCCCGTTGTGATTGTTTCGTACTTCGGTCGAGCAGTCACAATGTGGGCTTCTTGCATGACTGTTTGCTTACCCATTCCTCGATGGCTTGTCCTACTCGTTAGGAGAGTGACCCCGTGTCGGTCGCGATGCCTTAACGAGCATTGCTTGCTGGGTTGATCCCAATGAGCAATGCTAGTTAAGTCATCGGGATCGACACAAGTATGATTGTGCTAAGGATCCATTGGATCTAACTTGTGTCACCCCTCTTCGTGACGCGCTTTAGATCCTTCAGATCCTTAGGATGAGGCCGGTATGGCGACCCCGTCAAAGTCATACTATACCCAGACTTACCTTGCACTTAGGCACTAGGTTTGTGCACTTTCGTTAGATGGTGTGCTGAGCTAGGACTTAGGTTGCTAGGTAGTCTTTTTGATGCCTGGCTATTGTTCTTTGATGGATTGGTTGCCCTAGCCGGTATCTTTCTTCCGCACTTTGCTCGTGATGTGATTGCATGCTTCATATGTATGGTAGTGTGTTAGGGCGCTTTTCCGCGAGGAGCCATGCTTATTTATACACACATACAAGTACCGCTATGGGGGGAGCAAGTGATGATTTCGACATTTTTGTTTTCGAGTGCTATTAGCTCCCCCATTTATAAAGCATGGCTCATTATACGTCATTTGCATGTGAGCTTTCCCGCTAACACTTGTTTTCATGCAGGATTGAGTCTTTTTATTTTCCTTTGTACTTTTAGAGTCTAGGAGAGTCCTGTAGCAGAAATAAGATACGGGCACGGGTTCTGAGGCATTTTTCGCAGGAACCATGTGGAGGGGACTTGGAGCTGATGCTCGTGCCCCGTATCTTAATTCTGCATTTTCATATTAATGTATAGAATTAGGACCGGGCATGTATATGTGGAGTCCGGCCGCATTTTTCTTTTTCTGGGTTATGTTGCCGGTCCAGCGGCGTTTTGGCCTCTTTTATTTTATTATGGAGTGCTTTCTTTCTTGCTTTTATTGCATATTTGCATGCCTGCATGTGTTTTCCTTGTTTCTTTCTGTGATCTGGGATTTCGCGATATCATTTAGGCTCTTTAAGGACCCTAAAGTTATAAACTTTATATGTTTAAAAAGTCCTAATAAAATATTCAAGATGAATGAATTTTAGGATTAAAATATTCAAGATTTTAAAATATGCACTTTTACTTTCTTGCATGGCCTTCGGGCCAGATTTTAAATGGGCTGCATTGCATGGCTATCACCCAAGTCATACTAATAGGGCCTCCACATTACTTAAGGACCGCTCTGAATAATCGCATTCATATTTGCATGTCCCGAGGAGGAGTCCCCGTGCTTCTCCAACCTGACTGGCCCAGCATACCTTTATAGGTGGTTGTCTAGTGCACCTAGGGTGTTAGAAGGCTCCCCGACCCAGACGGGGTGTAAGTCCTTTTGTTTGGAGCGTTTGCAGCTTTGTAGCTGAACCTCCCTTTCTCTCCTTTCCTGAGGCATCTTGTCACTTTGGCGGTGTAAGATCCACCTCTTGGAGCTCCGACTTATAGTCATAGGATAGAGTTTCCTTCCTTTGACCTTAGGGCTACCGAGGTCCCCGTGGATATTGCAATTCTCGGATTGCTGACCGGGGATCTCAGGACGTGTTGGGTCAACTACCTTCACGTTCGGGTAGACTTAGGGTCCTACTGCTTTTGATAACGGGTTTGTGATACCCTGACTTGGCTACCTCTACCTCTTTAGGATTACTCCTTCCTTCCTTTGACTACCCCTGTTGAGCCCTTTCGCTCCTTGACTTCGTTGATATCATTTTGACGGCCCGATGCCAATGAGCTGCCGCCCGTTTGGGATACGACAATTTGTCCTCTGCCCTTATGGCCCAGACGTGCTTTGACGTGTTGGGATACCCCCGTCAAGATGATTTAGGTTATTCTGTGGGTTTCGTATGCTGATGAGCCGCTATCCCATTTGGGATGTGAGAGACTCACTCTGCCCGATGGCTTAGCGAGAGCTTTGAAGCGTCGAGACTTTCCCACACGGAATAATCTCCCTTTGATTGACTATACCCCGAGTCTATGATAATATAAAGCGAAACTCCTTTTATCGAGAGTATTCTTGGGTATCCCCCAAGATGTAATTAACCAGTAGGAATAAGTTCCTCTGGGAGTGCTCTTGACCCCAGAACAGGTACATACACTTGACTCTATGGTTATGGGTAGTCTACGTAGATACTTCTTTCGCGGATATTGGTTCAAGGTGCCTCTGCCCGATCTTGGTTGAAATTGGGCTAGGGTTGATAATCCCGGAGGAGAGGTGGAACGAGTTATCAGAGAGAGGATGGGAGAACTTCTGTTACACAACAAATAAAGCTGCTATTGAAGTTGTAAGAGAGTTCTATTCAAATCTGACTCAACTTGAGGACGAGCCTGTCCAAGTAAGAGGATTTTCTGTCGATTTTAATGCTAACCGCATTAATTCTTTTTACGAGCTTCACGATTACTTTTCTAGTGAGTATGAAACATTTGGAACAATGGAGGGTCCGTTAAACGATGTTATTGACTTTCTCACTGATGGGAAAGGCACTTGGAAAATTAAAAATCGTGAACATATTAACTTTCCACTTTCCATGATGAATGCCACTGCTAAAGCATGGCATTATTTCATTCGTTTGACTCTGCTACCAACCTATCATCATAGTGAAGTCTTGAGAGATAGAGCTGTTCTGAATTTCTGTATTCAGAACAACTGAAGTATAAATGTGGGGAGAATAATTTACAAGAATATTATGGCCACTACGAAGAGTGAATCAAGTGGATATTTAGGACATCCTGACCTAATCTATGCACTTTATCAATTATCTGGAGTTGAAGCAAGAGATGATGAAGAATAGGTATATCCTATGAAATCCATTAGTAAAGTAACTTTGAAAACTTATGAATCCCATGAGGAACGGAGATCTGAGAGTAGGAGCAAGGCACTTTCTACTGGTAGAGACGTTCCTTCTACTAGCTATGACGCTCCTGCCTCTAGTTCCCCTACCTTATATGATTTGATGAATGCGATGACCCTGCAGCGGAAAAGTTTTGAGAAGTTAGATGAAAAATTGGAAAGAATTGATCACAAGATTGAAGAATTAGAGCGAAGACATGATCACGATAGTGAGTATCTTCAGAGGCACTCTGATTTTGAGATGGCTTATTATGATGCTCAAGCTAGATACTACAGAGGAGAGTCTGATGTAATTTTTCTAGAATGCCCCCGTTATACTCATTATCAACCCAATCCACCTACTGATCAGGGAGATGAAGACATAGTATGGGATTTTGATAATTGATCTTAGTGATTGTGATGTGATGTGATGTATGTGATTGTTTTTGTTGGAGTACTTTCATTTTATTAATTATATTCTATGGACTATGTTTTGTTTCTGAGATATGTGTTTACTTTTGTATTTTTCATTTTTGAATGTCTGTGATGCATGATTGTAATTGTAGTTGTGAACCTTTTAAGTCTAAAATAGTAAACTGTTTGTTCTGTGTTGTGAAATTCATATGTCACGTGTAGTGTAGCTAATTGTTGTTTAATGTTTAGTTTTATATACTTATTTTAGAATTTTATTACCCCAGCAAATTTTCTAAACTATTATATGTGTATAAAGGTTTTTATATTACAGGTCAGTTGAAGTTAAAAATTTTGATAAGAACTTGCAAAATTTCAAAAAGACAAAATGCCTAAAGTGCAAAGGTATGATTTTTTTATATATATTTAGAAATTTTCTTTCCACCCTATCATATTTCTATTATGGAAAACTTTAAGTTTGGTGGGGGGGGGAGAAAAATATTAACTATTAAATGTTCTCAATTAACATATTTTCAAAAATTATAATATGATTTTTTGTGATAAAATTTAATTCAGATAACTATATTTAGATTTTATCTAAATATGATAAAAGATTCAAAGAAATATTTTTTGTAATGAAAATTAATTTTATAGGTTAAGATATTTAGTATAAGAGGATAAGACTATAATTAACTATTTAAAGTAAAGAAAATTATATTTTGAAATATTAAGAATCTTAAGAAATTGGTTGAGAAAGAAAAGATTGGGATTCAATGATGTAAAAATTATAAATTACATATAAGGTAAAGAATGTTTTAAAATTTCAAATTTAGGAAAAGAAGAGTGAAGTTCAAAATTATTAACATGTTATCTAGATATAGTAATCCTCACTTAAAAAGAAAAAAAGAAAGAAAAAGAAAAGGGTTGAAAAACAATCCAAAAGAAAAAAAGTAAGTGAGGAGAAGCTTGAGGAGATGCCTTATCAAAAATTGTCTTCACTTGGATTAACCTAAAGGGAAAAACTAAAACATTTATGAACTTATATTTATGACTAGTTTCTTTACTAAAAGTGCCCTCATGAAGTTCTGATCTTCTGAATATTCTAAGTGAATTGATATTGCAACATATAGTCATTCTTGAAATAAATAGAAGGCTAGAACTCTTAGACTTGATGACTAGCTAGCCTTACATCTGCAGAATTAATTTAATTACTTAAAATTCTTTCTAAGAATTCTTGTTATGATATTTATTTAAATCAAAATTATAGTATTTTTGAATTAAAATTTTACCACAATGAATCATAACTTTTATGTAGTACTAAAGATTACTTGAGGACAAGTAATAGTTAAGTTTGGGGGATTTTGACCCAAGGAAAAATTGTTAAGATTTTCATGCCTATTTTATATTGATTTTGATGATATTGCACATTAAAGAAGGGTATTTCTGATGATTTGTTGCAGATATGAATATTTAAAGACAATGGAGTGAAAGTATGCAAAAAAGAGCGAATTTGGAGCAAAAACGGACCAAATTATAAAAATTTGATATAAGGCGCCGATGGCGTGATTTTCCCGAGAGTTTACAATATATTTTAAGGGAGACTGCCGACGGCGGAGGTCGAGGCCGTCGACAGTGGGGCCGGTCCAAAGCTAAGTTTCTAGAAGGCCGCTGATGGCGGAGCTCGAGGCCGCTAACGGCGGGATCGATGGTCCTTTCATGAAATACATCGAATATGGATGATTTTCGAAGGGATGCTTGGAAAACCCTTAGAGACTCTTCAACTACTTTAGAAAGAACAATTTAGGCCGAAAAAGTGTCCTATTGGAGTCCTCTAAAAGTCACTTAGTGTCAAATAGAGAGTCCACTAGTGTCCATTGTTGTTATTTGTGAGTGTTAAATAGTGAGTTCAGATAGAGATATTGGTGAGGAATTCTTCGAAGGATTGTAAGAGTGGAAGGGAAGTGAGAGATCTCTTCTTCATTGCCATTTCGAAGGAGAATTCTACGTACTGTAAAGAAAGGGAGAGATTCAGAGGAACTTTAAGGAGTTTGCTTGGGGAGGAATTTAAGATAAGTTGTGTTTATTTACTTTAGTTTGTAGAACTTTACTTTTATATATGAAATCCAAGTTTTATTGTATCCTCTCCATGAAATCTGAGTAGTTTTTCTGTCTTTCTCCTTGTTTTGATATTTTTGTGAAATGGTAAATTAATTTAGTGTGCCATAAAAGTTTGAAAGAAGTTGTGATAATCTTTTACTTAAATCTTAATTTACTTTTAATCTGGCTAATTGAATAGTTAAATTATGTTGAGTTTATCAACTATAGTAATGATTACATCCGAGATTCAGAGAGGCCAAAGTCCTTAGAAGTAGGGTGCAAATAAATAGGGAAATAATATTCATCAGGCGTAGAATTGGAGATTTTAGAGTGACAGGATAAAATCCTTATTTTGGTCCTATCGTTTGGGTGCTGAAGTGTAGATGTTAGCCCTCAGGCGTGGAGAACGTAGGAGCTCCGAAGTGAGAGCCGGTATCCTTCCAGCCTAGCTGCAGATTCAGTAACCAAGCATAGGATTAGTCAATGTTCTTTATGCCTGGACCAAAGGGTAAAGAATATGTATGTTCCTATTTGGCACAACACCGTTCTAAACTAATTCTAATTATCCATTCACTTGAATATCTTAACAAAGGAGAAAGATTCTTGCTTATATATTTGAACTTCACTTTAGTAGAATTAGTTATCTGTTAGTAGAATTAGATTATTAAAACTTAATATTATTGTTGATTGCATATTAGTGACAGATAGGCAATTTCGATTTAGTTGTGATTCTGAATTGATTTCAATAATCCTAAACTATAGCCTCCAAAATATTCCTTGTGGGATCGATATCCAGCACTCCACTAGAGCTCTATATTACTTAAGCGATATGTATACTTATGTTAAATAGTAACTCTGCGATTAAAGAATATATTATATACTTGTTATAAAAATTAAAATTACGTTAAGAGTCTGCGCCGTAGAGTGCTCCTCAAGTCACAAGCACAGTGGGTAACACGATGAGGAAGTGAACAACTCTACAACAATAAACCATCCTTAGAATTAAAACAACAAGACATAGGAATTCAAGGTAGTTAGTCTAGCATGACGTAAACCCTCACTTTATCTCTTTATGCCTTTGTACCTCTTGCAATATAAGCCCTAACTCGTCTTAGGATTCTGAGGTTATCGTTCGGTACAACATAATTCCTCCTATCTTCTAGACTATTTGTGTAATCATTATTATTCAAATGTAAACCTTACTAAATATAATTGGCAAAATGAAACATCTAATATCATTTTCAATATTAAAGCCACACAATAGGATAGTTTGGGAAGTCACTAGGGTTCTCCTCTGAATTTGTGAAGTCCCCTACCTCTCATTCCTTTGGATTATTAAAAATAACTACTCCTATTTGATTCATTCCCCTTTCAATTCCCGATTCTAATCATTAAAAACTTAAACTTTGAAATTCTTGAGAGCAAAACCAGTGATCTTTATCGAGAGCTTTCTTGAGTAACTTTGGTCATTTAAGATGTAACTAACTATAAGAGCTTGACTTTATAGGAAACTTTAAAACCCAAGTAATATAAAATCTACTTAATTTTCTTGTATTAGGTAGAGGAACTTGACAGTGAACATAAAATTAGTTTTTAGACCAAACAGATGTCATAAATCTATTAGTTTATTTAATCTAGCCTCACTATCAGGTAATGTGTCTATCCTTTGGGATATGTCCATGACTTGTGGTACATGATTCGTTTAATTAAACTATTAAGGATATGAGATCATGTTGGTCTCATATTTTCAAAAAACCAAAGCATTACTTTCTATAATTATATATATGTTAAATTAAATCTATTTTAAATCGGGCGACGAGATTCTTATTTCAATGATCGACATTTTTCAATTTGGCGATTGACAAATTTCTGGCGACTTCGCGGGGGACATGTTCTTCTCTCTATTTTGATCAGATGATTTTGCTTTCATAAATTAGTATTACGTTTGTGTCCTTCATAGGCTAAACTACCATTCTTCCATTGGCATATCTCGCCCATTTATACCTTGAGCAGGTATAGTCAACTCTGCTTGGATTCTGGAGCTACTTTTTAAACACCCTTAAACAGATAGGTTCCGGGATCCTTTCCACCTCCCAAAAGTGGGGTGGACCCCTAATAGGTGTGTTAGCTTAAGATCAGTCTATCGAAGTGAGATCATTCAGAGGTTTACCCTTTTTTGCCAATTCAGGGACTAATTTGTTCATAACGAAACTTTCACCGACTTTCTACTCTTAAAATTCATCTACTAATTGAACTACAAAAAAAGGAAACTTAATGAAATTTAAAAACTTTACAAAATAAATGAAACCCAAACGAAATAAATAAGAATGTGTTCGGATAATTCTTTGAATGTTCTTTTTCGTCCTAAAAGTGTTGCAATTAGAAGGGAAGCATAGGATGACATTAATGCTATGAATCCACCCTATAGAAGATGACTACCTCAAGGTTGATCTTTTCCTTCACCGCGGGAATGTACTTAGAAATCAACAAGATTGAACTGCCCGATTGAGCAATCATTCTCTTTGGACAAGGATTTGATAACAAAGACATTAAGCTTGGAGACGTCACCATTGTCGTGCTAAAATCCAGAGTACCAGAATCTGTTAAGCCTATAATTGAATTCAACCTAAAGCCAGCACAGCAGTTCCCTCCCATGAAGAGAGTCCCAACAAGGGAAAGTACTGCTGCCCTAAGAGATTATCTGTCAAGGCTAACAAGGTTACCCCCAGAACTGTCGTCGCTACCCCTGCTGGTCTAGTCATCACTGCACCTACCCCCATTACTGCCAAACTAAAGGGGAAGGAAGTCTAGATGAGTGATGAGCCTGCTACCGTGGAGGGTTTGACTTTTGTTGCCTTACCGTCCGTGTTCGAGATAGGGTCCATCTCAAGGTCTGTCCCCCTAACGAGAGCACAGAGATGGAACAAGAATAAGAAGGTCACTAAGATCAAGAAGATCAGAACCACTGAAGTTACTGTTCTTGCAAAATTCCCGTGGAAGAAGAACTGCCTGAGATCTCACCGCTGCGGGAAGAAGTAGGTTTCACCCACTATCCGTTGCCTCAGATAAAGAAGATGCCCAAAAAATTGTCGCTACGCTACCTCTACCCTCTTACTACGATTATCAGAGGGAAAGAAAGATGAAGAATATGTAATTGAGAAACTAGCAAGGAAAGAAAACTGCCCTGTGTTTGAGATTCTGAGAAGAATGCGAAAAGTAGTGGTCAAGTCCCGTCTTGGACCAAGAGTATCTCCCCCTACTGCTTAGAAGAATTCTCACAAAGAAGAAGGATGTCAAATAAAAGATTACCCGTTGTAGTGTCTAGTCTGCAAGTTAGGGAACACACCACCTATCAACATAATGCCGACAAAATATCCAGTTCTAGACTCTTAACATCAATAAGGATGGTGTGGCAATCTAAAATTGTTGAACCGATACCAGCGAGAAAGTCTGAGATGGAAGAGTCTGATAGAGAGCCTAAATCTCAAAGGACTGCTGCTCTTCTAGAAGCCACTCCAGAAAATGAAATTTAACAACTGTCACCCGTCAGCCTAAAACTGTCAAAGTAAGATCACTCGAAGCCACTTTGGAGAAGTTACAATCTGATATCAGACAGTTTTCTGGATGTAATTAACTATAGGAGTTTGCTTCTATAAGAGAATTAAAGAACTGAGAATAGGTATCACACCTAAAATATCTGGTTATTAGGTTTTCCACGTGGTCCTCCTTACATGAAAATGTCTAGAATAAGGTACTTTGGAATCCTTTTCGTAAGGACTACCACTGACATTTCCTTATTATATTATTTTCTATTTTATCAACCCTTATAGTTCTTCTTCAAGTTTTTTAATATCTAAGGATCACATGATTTGAAAGAATAAGATTACTTAAAGATTAGGTTGATATGATAGATAAACAGAGTGACAACTTCAAAAACCAAAACAATGACATTCAGACATCCACACCGACACGAGAGAATTGACAGTGCCAGCGGTGATGAGCCGATCCCGGAACGCCATCAAATAGTTTAATGACAAAAATACACCCAAGACGATGAAAATCCATAAGCATCGTGACCAGATGTGTTATACCAAATATCTAGATTAGTCCACTTATATAGCCTCCTTGTAATGTCTAGATTTATTTAATGGTTAAGGTTTCACATCCTTATAGAAATTCTTCTAGCGTATCGTGTCTATGAGTCAATGGATCCATTTCAATCAAACTCCCAACCTCAAAATTTCATTTCAATCAAACTTCTAGCTTAAAGATTCTACTTCAATCAAACTTTCAACTTCAAACCTCCCACATTAACCAAGCCATCAACTTCAACTAAACTCTTCCCAGTCCAAGTCAAAGTCAAGCAAACTCAAACCATTTAAACTTTATACCTTTGAAAACCTTCAAAAACTCAAAACTTTTAAAACTTAAGACTTCTAAAACCTTCAAAACTCATACCTTCTAAAACTTATGACTTTTTAAACCTTAAAAACTCAAACCTTTAAAAAAATATTTAAAACTTAAAAAACCCTATTAAAACCATTCAAAACTTAAATCATCTAAACTTTCAAAATTTAAAACTTTTAAAACTTAGCACTTTTAAAACCTTCAAACTTAAATCTTTTAAAACTTAAAGCTTTTAAAACCTTCCTCGAACATTTTATAACCTAAAACTTTTAAAACCTTCAAAACTCAGACCATTTAAAAATTTATTTTTTTTTTGAAAGCTTTCAAAACTCCAACATTTTAAAACTTAGTACTTTTAAAACCTTCAAAACACAAAACCATAAAAGCTTTTAAAACTTCAAAAAAATTTAAAATAAAAAGTTTTAAAACTTCAATGCTTAACATGTTTAAAACTTCAAAATCTTTTGGAAATTCAAATTTAAATATAATTACAATTTAAAATTGTTTTTTATTAGTTCATCTGACGGGCCTTAAAATGGGCTTTTGATTGGACAAATTTAGACCTCTTGCTTTGGTTCTCACAATTATAAACTTGGCATTTTTTACTTGACCAAAACATGTGCTACATCACTAATGCAAACTGAAAATATTTTTGACATTTTTTATTCTATATTGTCTTGAAGCCCTTCATCCATCTATCAAAATTATAAGAAAATATAAATTTTTCTTAATATATATTTTGGCTATTAGGACCATGATTGTAAAATTATTTGGAGTAGTTGAGCAAAAATTTTCTTTCTATTAAGGGAGTTTATTGTATTAATTCTTTTTGAGACTGTATTAAGGTTACTTTTTTTTGTTATGGTTCCATTTTTATTTAAATCATTTCCTTTCTTACCAATAAAAAAAAATTACTTATTTACGTATAAAAATATAGACTAATGTGATTAGAAATGAAACGAGAAATTTATTATATCAGGGGTCTGAGTAAACGTAAGATTCTTTCAAGCATGATAGATGGATTGATCTTTAGTGAACTTTGTGATTTTT
This sequence comes from Papilionanthe hookeriana x Papilionanthe teres, assembly GCA_022702705.1. NCBI lineage: Eukaryota > Viridiplantae > Streptophyta > Magnoliopsida > Asparagales > Orchidaceae > Papilionanthe > Papilionanthe hookeriana x Papilionanthe teres. The sequence continues at coordinate 103,267,660 of CM040425.1, forward strand.
ATGATGTTCAAAATCTTACTAAACCTTTTATTTTAGAATTATTTTGTCTAGAAAATGTTATATTGATGAATAATATATTTTTTGACATCTATTGTGATTATGCTATATTATCGAATAATAGTAGAAAAGATTTTTTAATTTGTTCCTAAAAAGCATGGATCCTTTTTGACAACATAAGCTTGAAAGTGATACAATTACCTTACATAGTAACCTTTTATAATTTTTTTTAATCATAAATCAAGATAAAATATGATAAAAAAACACTCAGAAATCTCAACTTCATCATAACTTGTCTTAACCGCATCACAATGTACATAATAAACATTCACCTCATTATATCATAATCTTATTAGAAACACACTACTATTTTAGAAAATACAATAACATCTTTAGTATTCTTCAATCTCATCGAGTCGAAAGGAGGAATAATGGCTGCAAGTTCCAGGAAGCAACTAGCTTCTCTTTGGTTGGGGCCAGCCATAGTTCTTCGAGAAGCCATAAAGGTGACAAGGTGAAGCTCCATTTCTTCATGCACACTCCATAAATTCAATGCATAGTTAATCATCCACACAACAACTTTGGTTTCTTAGCCAAAATTCGCCTCATTTATTACAACACAGTCACATGCTTTTATTTTCCATACATATTTGAAGAGTTACAAGTCACATTAGAAAGGGAACATAAGGAAAATTCAAGCATATAGATTACTTTGAACTTTCCTATTTTGGAGAAGTGAATAGGAAGCCATGGAAATAACTAGGACAAGATGTATTGACCTAAATCTTGTTAGACGCTCAAGGAAGTTGGAATTTTTCTAAGTTATATGATTTTTTTTCTAGTTTAAATTAAGAATGATATATATATATATAACTTATAAAACTAGATGTTTCATTTTCATAATTTTAAAATTGACATTTTTAAACAATCAAAAATCTATGGAACTCAAACAAAAAAAAGTTTATTTTTTTCAAATTCCATTGGATCATAATTATAATATAATATATAATTAGCCTCAAAAAAATTTTTTTTTGACTTCAATTAAATTGAATTTGCCCAACATTGCCTCTAAAGTATGAAGAATGTTGTGAAAGAGCAAGTAATGCATAATGTGTTGAAAATCTGTTAACTTTGTTTACGATGTTGATCATTTCTGTTTCGTTTTTTCAACCGGTCCATGTAACATATGTCCCATTTCTCAAAAGAAATGTCACATGCCATTAGCCAGCTCAAATCATTTGAAGTTGAGCATTTCCATAGCCATCCTATTCACAAAGAGGAAGAGGAGTCAACCGATACATCGACGTTAGATGTTGCAGGAGGGGAGACAGTTAGATCGTCACCTACAATCTGCCCTTCCACAGCTTGGTCCCAAATGAAGAAGCCCGGGCATTGCTGAGTATCAATCCACGGACTCAACTCATTATTTTCAAAACATTGCTGGCTGGAGCCAGCCTCACACTCCTCACCGATGCAGCCAGGAGGCGGAACCATGGCTACCATGCCGTCGACAAGAGGCGGCAAGTAGCTCGGGTCGACGAAACTTGAGAGGGGAGATAATGTCTGTTGATCAGTCTGGTTGTCATTGGTGTTCCAAACGTCGACCAAGTTCAGGTTTTCAACGTCCAGGACAAGCTCGTGGTCATCTTTTGGTGTGGCACCGCTGCAATCGGAGTCAAACAAGAAGGAAGGGATGGGGGAAGAAGGGAAGAAGGAACTGTTCTCATTAAACTTAGAGTTCATCATTGTTTGATTCACAAGTGGTTCGAATTGGCTGAGGGGATTCAAGCCTGGTGCTAATGTTGGTAGAATTTGAATACTTGAATATTGGGGACTTAGAGAAGAGGATGAAGTGCCGGTGCTTGGCTTTCTTATTTTCTTCTTGATCCATGAATTCCAATAATTTTTTATCTCGTTGTCTGTCCTTCCGGGAAGGTGGCTTGCAATGTGAGCCCATCTACAATTTAAAGTCAAAGTATTATGGAAGTATATGAAGAAAAGATGTACATAAAAGTAAAGGTAAGTGCCTGTCATTTCAATTAGTTCATAATGTATATGGAACCAAAAAAATAAATAATAATAATCCTTTTATATATGTGCGCAATCGTTGTCAGTTGGAAGGCGACCTAAGCGTAAGTCCCCTCTGTCACGGGTTCAAATCCCTTCGAGGTCGAGTTAGCACATATGAGAAACCGATATTTAGGGGACAGAATAGCCCATCATAAATACCAGGATTCGAACCTCTGACCTGAGGGTCTTACGCCAAGGGCCGCTACCAATGAGCCTTGGCGTAAGACCCTCAGGTCAGAGGTTCGAATTCCACCCCTTTAGGGAGGATTCAAATAGCACAAAGAACTGGAAGGGGGTCTGCCCCTCAGTCAGTTCAACCTATAAAGGTTGATCGGCAGTCTCCAACTGTCGATCAAAAATTTTTTTAATATATATATATATATATATAGATATAGATATATATATATATATAGATAGATAGATAGATAGATAGATAGATAGATAGATAGATAGATAGTATCAACAAAGAGAATCGGTTCCTACAATCTAGCAATACGTGGACCAAAAAAATTAATCGTAGCCCAGAAATAAAAGAACTTTAGAAATCAAATTTAGTTCAAATGAATTGATACACTCTTAAGATTAGACTTTAATAGAAGTGGTGTTGATATAATATGTTGAATTTTTTATTTTTCGGTGTATATGAGATTTTGAAATTGGTATTAAGAAATATAGTCCAACCTATGTAGAAATGCTACAGCTAAATTTTGATTTTTGTTTATTTTCTGGATAAAAAATGGCATTCACCAAGCAACATGTCAATTTAATCTCATTATCCAACTTTTAGTACATACTTCTTTATTTTTAGATATATATGACTTCTACAAATCCCCTTCTGCCAAGCTTCTGAAAATCAATATTTAATCACCATTTAAGATTTACAACTTGAGATAAATTTGTAATTAGTTTCATATTTTCTTAACGATTATAAAATAATGGCACCAAAGTTTAAAGTATTTCTTTAGAAACTGACTTAATTAATTGTCCATTTATCTTTGATATTTGGTTACCTTTTTGATGAATAATAGTAAGATAAGTGTCTTTTGTGCAACGTGAAGAAAACACGCTCACAAAGGTCTATCATTTAGATTGATCGAACTTCTTAATTTTATAGTTAATCAAGTTAGAGGGGAATATTGTCTTACAAATTTATATATCAATTGAATTTATCATAAAAGTAATAGCAAACTTCAATTATAATCCAACCTTTTTTCCCAAATTATAGCAAAATATAAAATTATAAAGAAAACATTCATGAAACTGAAGGATAATTAAAAACAATACCTTCAGCCACAACTTCGACTATAGTAACGTTGTTTATAAAATATGGCTAAAAATAAGCAATTCAAATTAATTTAGTAATACATTTTAAAAAAGTTTAACTAAATAAGTACTTTATTACAATTACCCATAAAATTAATCATCATAATCTTGGAAAAATTATAATTAAATGCACAAAACTTATTTCATTAAAAGATTTTTTATTTGTATTTCTTAAAAAAATATAATAAAAAAATAAATTTGGAGTGCTTTTACACGCTATCAATCTTTTTTAATGCATGTGTTTAAAATATAAATAAAATTGCTAAACCAAAAAGACTTGAAACACAAATAGATTGAAAAAAATATTTTCATTGACAAAAAGTCCATTTACATTTAAACTGTTGAATACTAGAATGTTTGAGGGTACACATCCCCTAGGAAAGAACTGTGTGAAGAGATCGCTTTGGAGAATGAAGACACGAAAGGAATGAAGGGAAATCTCTTTAGCATTTTATAGGTGAAGCTTACATTAGTTATGCTACATATAACATTATAGAAGAAACATAAAGTACAAAGTGCATATTATTACTTAGGATACAAAAAGATATAAGATATATGGCCTAAGTTTCATGTCATGTTTGAATAACTTTGAGGCATATTATAATCTAGCTGTTAGGCTAGTTTATGAAGTTGATTTAGATTTATTGACTATGGCTTGATGGGTTTGCTACTCTACTGGCTGAGTTGCTAGGTTGGTCTCCTAGGCTAAACTTGATGGTGCGGGTGTTCTGGTTAAGTTGCATTATGGTTGAGTTATTGAACGAGCTTGTTGGATTAGTTGGCTAACTCTTAATTTGAGATGGACCGAGTTTAGAAGGATTCTTTATACATCTTTAATTTCCTAATTATCTTATCTCTTCAATGTTGGAAAAATAACAAGGGAATGGAATTTGATGATTTATGCTGATAAAAAATGTATTTTATCAAACTTAGTTATAATACATTGGCATCCCTATTAATTTTGTCTTCATGAAAAATAAAAAGAGAGTACTATTTTCTAAAGCATAGTGATAGAAACAACTTCTCCTATTTTCCCATTTTTTTTATTTCTTCATGCTTTTCTCTTTGCTATGATCGTTGGAGAAAACTCCCAAAGGAAAGGTATGATTCCTAAGTATAGTTTTATTAATGCACTGTATGTTAAACACAAGAAGAACGAGGATGGGTGGGGACGGAGGGGGTGTCGAGGCAGGGGACGGAGGGCTTGTGGGGAAAAAGAAGAAGAATAATAGTTTCATTTAAAAATAAGCATTCCAAAAGAGCAGATTCCTGCTAAAATTTCTACTGCTACTAAACTTCCGTCTACTATAAATGCTTTGCATAAAATGGACCTAGCGTCTTCATTGCTTTTTTGTTACGACATCCTTATTATTGAGGCATATTTGCATATTGATGGTCCACTATCTTTTGATAATGCTTTGTTAAGTGGAGACACCCTTTCCATACTTCATGCTACTGACCTCCCATCTTTTATTGACGCTTTACTTGGATTATATACATTATCCTTAATGTCTATATTAAATTGAGAAGTTATACTTTAGAATAGGGGTAGTAATGAAGTAATACAAATCCGATGAAAAATTTCCGTCTTAGTTCATCCTCATCGTGTCGAGGTTGACTATCTATAAGAGGAGGGTGAAGTTTTGAGAGTAAGAGTAAAGAAACTTGTGGAGAAGAAAAAATAAGAGCTCTCCTAGAGCAGAATGTGAAAGATTGTGGAGAATGATCTCAAGCAGGTAGTTAGAGCCTCCCCTTAACAAAAAAAAGGTTTACTTCTCTACATAAATGTCTTTAGGAAATCTCTTGTAAGCCAAAGAGCAAATTTTTGGTATAAATAAAGAGGGATTAATTACTTAGATAATTTTCAGCAACGAATAGAATGGGTCTCTTAGGGAAGCTTAATTCTTTATCTTATAAGCTTAGGCTTTAATTTACTCAATTTAATAGTAAAGGACAACAAATTGGTCTTAAAGATTTTCATTTTGTTTTCATGCTAGGCCCAACAATGTCATGATATACATCTTATATTATGGAAAATTTAATTTATAAGATGTTTTTGGAGTTCCCTACATTGCTCATGAAAAGTATTGATTTAAAGAGGAACATTGAAAAGGTTAATAGTTGTAAAAATTAGGTTAGAGCTAAAATTGATGACTAGTGTCATGTCCATGATAAACGATATGAAGAAATAAAAATAAAAGTAGACTGGTTATCAAGTTATCAGGCATTGTGGAAGGTCATTTTCAGTGAACAAAGAATTCAAAGGAAGAATGCTTATAGCTAAAAACTAGAGTTTTTGAGCTTGAAGGTGGGTTATTAAGAACTCAACAAAGAATGCATACCTTGCACACTATCAAGGAACTCTTGAGGTAATTAAATGAGACTATCCTATATAAAAAAAGTAACTCAAGATAAATTCATGGAAGGAATTGATTGTTGTATATATGAACTCATTGCGAGAGAAATTCTTTCCTTTCAATGTTTTAGTGTTCACTATTTCAAGAAGTACATCTAGAAAAAGAGTTTTAATATAGAGAGTAATGGTGATGGTATTTTGAAAAAATCGTAAGTCTACTTTGCTTTCGTAGTGTATTGGTGAACTCTGATTTATAATGCTTCAATTTTAATGAATGAATGAATTCTTTGTAATGAAAGCATGTTTTTTTCTACAATATTGTCTTTTATGAATAGAGTATTTTCTTTCAAGTGAATATCATATCCTTTCTCTAAGATTTGCCTTTGCCTTTCAGCTCTACCTTGGATTCATCTCCAAAAGACACAATGTCGCTTACTGATTCATCAAGCTCTACGAACATGCTTCGTATCCCACACATATGGTTGCTTACACCAGTGTCCAGGTATATGTACTATCTTCACCTCCTTCATTGTCCTTGTACGCTAGCAGTAGAGTGTCATCTTCTTCTCTCTTTTCTTCTATTTAGTTGACTCTTTCATTAACTTTGTTCTTAGGTGCTCTACTTTCTTTCGCATAATGCCTGAACTTGTTACAATTATATTGCTTAATTTGATATTTATCATATCCAGAGTTTGAGTGCCCTTGAACACGTCCTTTTGTAAATCTTTCTCCTTTCTCATAGTTATGGTTGGTACCCCACCTTTGCTTGCTAGCATGACCTCATCCTTATTCACTGCCTCTTCCATGTTGGCTTCTAATATTGTTGAAGCTTTCATCTTTTTGAGTTGGTTGGAGATTCGTCTTAAGAAGTTGTTCAACAATCTCTTCATTCTCCTTCTTCTTTTCTTCATGGGTTTGTAATGAACCCAGAAGTTGCTCTATCGTCATGGATTGTAAATCCTTAGTCTCTTCGACAATAGTTGCGATACTATCAAATTTTGATTCTAACGATTTAAGAATATTTTCCATGATACCCACATCTTCTAACTTCTCACATTTTCTTTTTAGTTGATTAGAAATGGTAATGACTCTAGAAAAGTAATCGGAGACCAACTCGCCTTCTTTCATATGCAAAAATCAAATTGGCTTCTTAAAGTTTGAAGTCATACCTTTTAAACCTTCTCTTGTCCCATATATGAGACCTCGAGCTTCTTCCATACTAGATTAGCCGAAGTAGCACTTGAGATCTTCTCAAAATCAACTTCATCTAAAGCTTGTTAGATGAGGAAGAGAGCCTTCTTGTCTCTCTTTATTAAGTCTCTTAAGTTATCCTTTTATGTTGTGGATAGAGCGGACTCGTCGCTTGGCTCATCGTAGCCTTTCTCTACAACCTCCCAGACATCATGTGCTCCAAGGAGTGCATTCATCTTGATACTGCAATTGTCGTAGATGCTTTCCTTAAGCATTAGGACTTGGAAGGAAACCATGCCACTGTTTGCCATTTCTCTATAAAGGAACCTTTTGGATCTGATACCACTTTATCGGAATGGAGAAGTGTTTGAGATTTGACAAATGTTAGAAATTTATGGAAGAAGCTTCACTTTATTTATCACCTTTTCTTGGCTTGATACAAACTCAAAGACTTCACCCTTATTTATACTAGTAGCACCTCCTAAATTAATGGCTAGAATTGTGCCACTACAATTCTAATCTAATGGTTACAATAATTTCATACCTACCACACAATAATTCCACACCTACCATACATAATTCCGCATCTACCACATAATAATTTAACACTTACCACACATTCTAGAATAAGCTTCTAGATGACACATGTTTATAGAAATTAGGCTCTTATTATGCTTTATTAAAATAACTAAAATCAAGTTTATATTTCAACAATACATCTTATATTATGGAAAATTTAATTTACAAGATGTTTTTGGAGTTCCTAACATTACTCATGAAAAGTATTGATTTAAAGAGGAACCTTGAAATGATTAACAATCGTAAAAGTTAGATTATAGCTAAAATTGCTGACTAGTGTCATGTCCATGATAAATGATATGAAGAAATAAAAATAAAAGTGAAGTGGTTATCAAGTTATCAGGCATTGTGGAAGGTCGTTTTGAGTGAGCGAAGAATTCAAAAGATGAATGCTTATAGCTAAAAACTAGAGTTTTTGAGCTTGAAGGTAGGTTATTAAGAACTCAATAAAGAATGCATACCTTGCACACTATCAAGGAACTCTCGAGGTAATTAAATGAGACTATCCTATATAAGAAAGTAACTCAAGTTAAATTCACGGAAGGAATTAATTGTTGTATATAAGAACTCATTGCGAGAGAAATTCTTCCTTTCAATGTTTTAGTGTTGAGTATTTCAAGAAGTACATGTAGAAAAAAAGTTTTAATACAGAGAGTAATGGTGATGGTATTTTGATAAAATCATAAGTCTACTTTGCATTCATAGTGTATTGGTGAACTCTGATTTATAATGCATCAATTTTAATGAATGAATGAATTCTATATAATGAAAGAATATTTTTTTTCTAGTCATTTTTTTTTCTATGAAGTAGAATTAACATTATAGATGTCTTAATAATAATTAAATAAAAATGAGTCAAATAAAATGAATCCTTGAGAGATTTAGTAAGTTATAGTAGACATAAAATTATCAATATAGTAACAAATTGATGAAAATACCGATCAACAGATTAATAAGGAAATCTTAATGTTGAATTGCCTTGAATTAAATGAAAATGATTTGCCAAAGCTTTAAGTTAGTAGAGAATGATATAACATTTGAGAAAAAAGATTTCTGAGATGATATATTGTTGTGATACATATATAAGAGTTAAATTTAAATTTGAACTTGTGAAATGAAATTACTTTGAATATGTATATAAGAAACATCTAAATATAATAGATAAAGTCTCAAATTTGATTCTAAAATTACCTATTTTCTTGGACTATTTCAAGATTACATTGGTCTTCCTTGATATGGCCTGCGTCAAAAGACCCATTTAGATTTACCATTGTCGATACTAAAGTAATACTCACTACGAATCTTGATGCAAAGGGGGAGGCCTTCCTTCTTAACTTTATCTAGATTTTAATAATATATTTGAGTAGAGTACAATGATTTTAAATTACTTAAATGTTGATGATTTCCAATATTTGAATTTGTCTTTTAGTCTATTATTTAACATGGAATGTCCCTCTAAATATTGGTATTTAGTTATATTGTAAAGAGTCATCCTAGTGACCATTGTACTACACCTAAAGGAATTTGTCCAAGCAGACTTTCACTTTTTTAAGGGATTATTTTCTGACCTCTCTGGTTACACTTGTGAAAATCCATCCAGTGATGCTATTACTCTCATATAGAGATTAATACCATTATTTTAACGTTAACCCTCATAATGAGATAGTAGGAAACAAGTTACTTCTTAATATCTAGACAATATTATTGCTTGATTGACCAAGCATGTTGGCAAGTGATGAATCATGTTGTCTAGCCTTGCGTGACTATTAACATTGACATATCAGTCAAGTTGGTCAGTATAAGAAGTTTGTAAAAAAAATTGATCATAAGTTATATATTTATGATTATTTTTTTATATCTATGCAGAGATAAGGGAAGATTGATTTCGAGCCTATCTCTAAAAGATGTTTTATGCACATCAACTAAAAAAACTCCAGCTTGAAGATTAGTTGATTTATTATTTAAGATATTTCTACGTGCTAAATAAAATAGAGATGTTGAACATAAGGAGGAGAATTCTTCTTTTTATCATAACAATATATTTTTTTGGTTGATATTATATAATTAAGAAAAATATTATTTTTCAAATTTCCAAAGGTTGGCTTACCAAAATTATGTCCATGATGAATTTGATTATTGCCCTCTTGAAGAGTGCAATAATGATTCAAATTAGCATGTAATTCCAAAGGTATGTAAGCCAAGTTATGTTTTTTCGATAGTTTTCTTACTAGGACGATAAAAATACTAAAAGAATGGCTTTGATTTGCTAGTTTTTCTATTCTATTTCCATGTGAAGACGTTCATTCCCATCCATCTAAGATGACTCAAGTGGAAGTAATTTGTTGGCTTCTTTCATATTAATGAATGATTATGAAATCAAACCATTGTTTTTTTTCTTATTCATTTGTACAATATGTTGTGTTTATGAAGGATAATAGTATATAATTTATTTATGTCTGCCCTTGCTTTTTTTTGCATTTTGATTTTTTCTAAAATAAATAAGAAAATAATTTATGCAATTTAGTAATTCAATGTAGATTACTGATATACCTAAAATATATAATATTTTTATACATATTTTTATTACTATTTTTGATGATACTGCACTTTAATGGAAGACATTTATGTGTTTTTCTTTCAGGTACACTTAAATGGACCAAAAATGTCAAAAATGAGTGAAAAGAGATCAAATTTAGAGCAAAAATAAATGTGTTAAAATGAACTGGGGTGCCTAAGCGCCCAGATCTGATGCCTAAATGCCAGTAGACAGAAGGCCACGCTTAAACGCCAGAACCCTGCGCTTAAGCGCCAGGTAGTTACTTTGCAATTTTAATAATTTTTTGGCAAATTTTGAAGAGTAATAAAAATGTGGGCACCTGTTCAAGAGAGCCAAAAGATATTCAACTTTCACTTGAAAGGTGCATCTATTGGGTAGATTCATTGAATATAGACATATTTTGAAGGGACACCAAGATGTTTTTTTGAGAAAGTTTAAAAGAAAATACTTGAAGGAGAGAAGAGAGTCCTAATTAGAGTTCTTTTTGTGAGTTATTTTAGAGGTTTTAAAGAGTAGTAAGAGTAAGATGTTGTAGGATTCTTACTTAGAGTTTCTTCAGTCTTTTCTCGTTCCTAGTGAATGAGAAGGTAAGTAGGGGTTCTTAAGTAAAAATCCATTATTGTAAAGAGATTTAAACCCTCTTGGGTTGGGCAAATAGTTCAAGGGAGTCTTGTAAGAGATTCAAAAGAACTTCAAGAGCTTGGTGGAGAGGAACTTGAGATAATTTTTATATTTATACTTCATTTGGTTTTAATTGAGATATCTTATATTTTCTATATGGTTTCTACTTTTAAAACTACCTGTTGTTGTGTTTTCTCCATAGATTCTGAGTAGTTTTCTTTATCTTTTTCCTTAGAATGAAAAGTAATTAAGTGTTGGATGAACATTGTGGAAGTATTGATCATTAATGTTGGATGAAGTTGTGTTGATTTAATCCTTGCACTCCATTTCTTAATTTGGTTAATTAAGATGTTAACATTTGTTGTGAGAATATGTAAGATCTCAGTAGGCATTGTCTCATCAACAATAGGTAGAAATCACATGAGATTGTACGGATGAGAAAGTAAATCATATAATTTTGTGCAAATAAATAGGAAAATATACTTTAATGGGTGTAGAATTAGAGGACTTTAGGGTGACAGACTAAAGTCCCAAATTTGGTTTATTGTTTTAGGTTTTGATGCAAGATGTTAGCCCCTAGGTGGAGGGAAAAGAGGGAACTCTAGAGTGACAACTAGTATCTTCCCTACCTAACTCGTCATCAAAACTATTCAAACTTTGAACTAGCCAATGTTCTTCATAGCATCTCTAGTAAGGGTAAAGAATATAATTGATCCTATTTGACACAACACATTTTGAATACTTCCACAACAAAATTCCTATACTTATTATTTATTCTTGATTAGGAAAAAGATATTTTCATCTATACTTCTTTAATCTTACAAAAATCTCGTTATAGTTATAAAATTATTCACTTTATTTCATAATTTAAGAAATTACCAAAAAGAATAGCATTTTAAATTTCATTGTTATTTGAAATTGTTTAAGTAAGTATCTTTTCTAAATAGAATTTGTGACCTAATAACCTTTTTATCTTTTAAATTTCCAAATTTGTGATCTATATTACTTGATAACGATACTTATACTTGCGTAGAATTCCTAAATTTAAATATCACTGTTGCATTCTTATTTACATCGGAATCAAATTTTTGGTGTTGTAGTAAAGAAGGAAATTTTATATTAAAAATATAAGTATAATTTGATTACCACAAGTATAAATATACCAGTATTTATCCGGTAGTAAAAAGAATCCGGATCAAGTTTTTAGCGTCATTGCCGGGAAAAATTGAATTTTCTTTGGATTTGAATTTAAAAGAAAAATTAAAAAGAATTTTTAGAAAAACAAAATTTCTATTTTTAGCAATTTTTATTTAAACCTTATCTATTTATGTGATTTTTATTTTATTTTTAGTTTTATTGTTGTGTTGTAATAGTTTATGTGAAATTCAGGTTCTGAAGGACTTGTACCCTATGATTCTGAATTAGAACGAATTATTAGGAAAAATAAAGAAATTAAAAATACAGAAAAAATTCAAAAATTTTAAGAAATGGCAAATCAAATAAATTAAAATGTTGAAATTCATCATAAATTAAGTCCTTTAAGAGATTATGCAAACCCTACAGTTGAAGAAATTTATGGTAGTATTCAAAATCCTGCTGTGGCTACTAATTTATTTGAACTTAAGCCTGTTATTATTCAAATGGTATCTAATAATTAGTTTGGGGGAGCACCAACTGATTATCCAAATTCACATCTTGTTAATTTTTTAGAATTGTGTGCTACATTTAAGTATGCTGTTGTTTCTGATGATGCTACTAGGCTTAGGATTTTTCCATTCTCACTTAGGGATAAGGTTAAGATATGATTGAATTCTTTAGCACTTGGATCTATCAGAACTTGGGGTAATTTAGCATAGAAATTCTTTGCTAAATATTTTCTACCATAAAAAACTGCAAAGCTTAGAAATGATATTACATCTTTTTGTCAGTTTGAAGGGGAATATATTTATGAAGCTTGAGAAATATTTAAAGAAATCCTAAGAAAGTGTCCACACCATACTGTGCCAGATTAGTTAATTATTCAAACTTTTTATATTGGATTAGTTGGATCCCTTAGATCTATTATCGATGCTGCTGCTGGTGGTTCATTAATATTGAAACAATTTCTTGAAGCTTATGCTTTAATATAAGAAATGAATACTAATAATTTTCAATGACCTTCTGAAAGGTACATCCTAAAAATTTAGCCATTATTCATGATTTTGAAGCTTTTGCCGTGTTAGCAAATCAAGTTGCTACAATTTCAAGAAAGATAGACTAACTTAGAATGAATTTTTCTCAACCAATTCCAATGATTGACGAGAATTCATTAGGTTAAATGGTAGATTCTCAAACATTAATTGAGACTTTAAATGTTATAAATAAAAAATCAAATAACCCATATTCAAACTACTATAATCAAGGTTGGAAAAACCATCTTCATTTTAACTGGAATAACAATTTAGGTGGTACTAATCAGCAATCATATTCAAACTACTATAATCAAGGTTGAAAAAACCATCTTCATTTTAACTTGAATAACAATTTGGGTGGTACTAATCAGCAATGGGGAAGCAACCAAGTAAACCATTGGGGAACTGGAACAACTAAGGTAATAGTAATTATAGACCTACTTATCCTCTAGGTTTTAATAATAATCCACAATTTATTGATAAGACGTTGTCTATAGAAGAAGTGGTGTTACAAATGAGAAATCAGTTGCAAAGTCAAGGAGCTGCTATAAGTAATACTGAGAATTAGTTGGGAAAAAATGCAAATTCACTAAGTAATAGAACCCAAGGAACACTTCTAAGTAATACAAAAGAAAATCCAAAAGACCGTAATAAAGAGCAACTAAAGGTTGTTCAACTTAAAAGTGGAAAAGAATTGGAAGGAAGAGTTCAAAAAGAGATTGAAGTAGAGAAAGAAGAAATTGAATAACCTAAAGAGGACACTCCATAAGGTTTTGAGAGACCTATTTCTCCACTTAAGAGTGGTTTAGAAAAACCGCCACCACCTTCATTTCCTCAAAGACTTCATCAACAAAAGTTAGAGAAATGATTTTCAAAATTTTTGGAAATCTTTAAAAAGCTTACAAATAATATTCTTTTCACTGAAGATTTAGAACAAATTCCAAGCTATGTGAAGTTTATGAATGATATTCTCAGCAGAAAAAGGAGTTTTAAAGATAATGACAAAGTTGCACATAGTGGGGAGTGCAATGCTATAATTCAAAAAAAACTTCCTAAAAAGCTTAAAGATCCTAGAATATTCATAATTCCATGTGCAAATGGAGATAAATTTTTTGGAAAAGCTTTATGTGATTTAGGTGCAAGTATTAACCTTATGCCATTATGTATATTTAAAAGAGTGGGATTAGGAGAAATATCTCCTACTACTGTAATATTGCAATTAGCAGATTGTTCTATAACATATCCTAAGGGAATTGTAGAAGATGTTTTGGTGAAGGTGTATCAATTTACCTGTTAATTTTATTTTGTTAGATATGGAGGAAGATAGAAAAATACATATCATTTTAGGAAAACCTTTCCTAGCAACAGGCAAAACAATGATAGATATATAAAAAGGGAAATTAACTATGTGTGTTCATGATCAAATGGTTACTTTTAATATTTCTAAATCAATGAAATACCTTGCAAAAAGTAAAGATGATGAATGTTTCAGGATGGATATCATGAGATATCTTAGTGAATGCTATTTCAAAATAAGTTATGAAAAGAAATCAGAAATGAAAGAATTGGAACAAGAGCAAGAAAAGGAATTAGAACATCTTAATGATTTCATTGAAGAAGATTCAAATTTTTTTCAAGAAAGTTTTGAAGTTTTGGACATGACAAAATAATACAAATCTTTTTCTTCATCAATTGAGAAACCTCTTGAACGTGAATTGAAGTTACTTCTGAAATATTTAAAATATGCCTTTTCAGGTAATTCCTCAACTTTCCGGTTATAATTTCTTTGAACTTAACTTCAAAAGAAGAAGATTGTTTGCTGAAATTTTGAAGAAATATAAGAAAGCCTTTGGATGAGCAATTACATATATGAAAGGAATCAGTCCTTCAATTTGACATAGAATCCTGATGGAAGAAAGCTGCAAATCCAGGGCTGATCGTGCAAGGAGATTAAATCCCATTATGAAAGAAGTTGTTAAGAAAGAAATTTTAAAGTGGTTAGATGCTGAGATTATATATCCTATTTGAGACAGTGCATGTGTTAGTTCTATTCACTGTGTTCCTAAGAAAGGAGGAGTAACTGTAATTGTTAATGAAAAGAATGAATTAATACTAACAAGACATGTTACAGGATGCCAAATATGCATTGATTACAGAAAATAATACCTTGCCACGAGAAAATATCATTTTCCATTACCCTTTCTAGATCAAATGTTGGATAAACTAGCTGGGCATAAATACTTTTGTTTTCTGGATGGATATACTGGTTATCACCAAATACAAATTGTTCCAGAGGATCAAGAGAATACAACATTTACCAATCTTTATGATAATTTTGCTTTTAGAGGAATGCCCTTTGGTTTATGTAATGCCCCTACTACATTTCAAAGATGTATGATGGATATTTTCTATGATTTAATTAAAAAAGGAATTGAAGTTTTTATGGAAGATTATTCGATGTTTGGAACTTCATTTGAATCGTATTTAGAATATTTATCACGAGTTCTTAAACACTGTGAAGAAACAAACTTAGTCCTTAACTGGGAAAAATGCAGTTTATGATAGCAGGAGGAATTGTTTTGGGACATCACATTTCTAAGAAAGGTATAGAAGTAGATCCTACTAAAATTCAAGTTATCGCTAATTTACCTCATCTAACAAATGTGAAGGACATTAGGAGTTTTTTAGGACATGCTGGATTCTATAGGCGATATATTAAAGATATTTTAAAATTGCTAAGCCACTATGTCATTTGCTCGAGAAAGATGTGATTTTTAATTTTGATAAGGATTGTAAAAAAAACTTTTGAACTTTTACAAGAAAAATTAATCACTGCACCAGTTATCATTTCACCAGATTGAAAAAAACCATTTGAATTAATGTGTGATGCAAGTGATTATGCTATTGGAGCTATTTTGGGACAGAAATATGATAAAAATTTCAAAGTAATTTACTATGCTAGTAAAACTCTTAATGAATCTCAAATTAATTATTCCAAGACTAAGAAAGAGTTAGTGGCAATAATATTTGCCTTTGAAAAATTCAGATCATATTTTATTAAAACTAAATGTGTGGTGCATACAGATCATTCTGCTATTAAGTATTTAATGAAAAAGAAGGATGCAAAACCAAGACTGATAAGAAGGGTCTTTATTTGCAAAAATTTGACTTTGAAATAGTAAATAAAAAGGATACTGATAATCAATTTGCTGATCATCTATCCAGGCTTAACTCTGAGAAATCACTTTGTTCTGAAGAATAAATTAATGAACATTTTCCAAATGAAGAATTGTTCAATATTAATGAATGACGTGTTCCATGGTATGCAGACATTGTGAACTTTTTTGTTAGTAACATTTTACCTTATGGTCTGACACACCAACAAAAGTGAAAATTTTTGTCTGAAGCCAGGACTTATTTTTGGGACAACCCATTTTTATATAAACAGGGGAAGGATCTGATTATACAAAGATGTGTGCCTTCATAAAAGACTTTTAAAATTATTCAAAGATGTCATGATTTTGATTTTGTGGGACATTTTGGTGTTTATAAAATAACATCTAAAATCTTACAATTTGGATTTTATTGGCCTACTATCTTTAGAGATGTTAATGCTTTGTGGTTGGTGTCAAAGTGTAGGCAATATTTCTAGAAGAAATGAGATGCCCCTCAATTAGATTTTGGAACATGAACTTTTTGACGTTTGGGGATTAGATGTCATGAGACCATTTAAACCATCTTTCGGAAATTTATATATATATATATATATATATATATATATATATATATATATATATATATATATATATATTGTTAGCGATAGACTATGTATCTAAATGGATAGAAGCTATTGCTTTACCCGATGTGATCTCAAAGTGTTACAAAGTTCTTAAAAATGAATATATTTTTCGGATTTAGAATATCGAGAGTTATCATAAGCTGATGGGGAAATCATTTCAAAAATGCATTAATTGAAAATTTATTGAAGAAATACATATCTATCATCGACTTTCTATTGCTTATAATCCTTAGACAAGCAGTTTGGCTGAAGTTTCTAATCAAAAAATAAAATAAATTCTGGAAAAATGTATAAATCCAACAACAATGGATTAGACAGTCAAACTTGATTTTGCTTTGTGGGCTTATAGGACTCCTATAGGAATGTCACCTTCAGGTTAATATATGAGAAAGCTTGTCATTTACCAGTTGAACTTGAGCATAAAGCTTATTTGGCTATTAAGGAATTTAACTATAATTTGAAGGATGCTGGTAAAAAGAGATTATTGCAATTAAATGAGCTAGAAGAGATAATAAATGAGTCTTATGAGAATGCTAAGATTTATATAGATAAGATGAAAAAGTTGCATGATCAGAAGATTCTTACTAAAAATTTTGAGCTATGACAACAAGTTTTGCTTTATCATGCAAGATTGAGGTAATTTTTAGGCACACTTAAGTCCAGGTGGATGGGTCTAGTTAGTGTGATAAAAGTTTATCCTTATAGAGCTGTGGATATTAAGGATCCTAAAACCATAAAAATTTTTAAAAGCAACATTCATAGGTTGAAACCATATTTTTTAGGGAATCAGACTAAATTGAATGATATTTTAATGTTGGGCCATCCAGAATAAGCACTGGATACCTCGGGCTGACGACGTAAAACCAAGCACTCTGTGAGAGGCAACCTATACTTATCGGTGTGTTTTTATTTTAATTATTGTTGTTGTTGTGTTTGTTTTAGAGAATCGTGGTAGTATTTTTGAACTTATGGTAATAATTTTAAGACTTTATCTGATGTCTTAAAAGTGTAAGAATGGGTATTTGGATGTTAAGTTGACGTGTGCTAAATTGAGCACTGGCGCCTAAGCGCCCAAAAACTGGCGCTTAAGCGTCGGAGTTATAAACTTGCCTAAATGTTGTTCTAAAAAAATAAAATGTGTAAAAGTGGCCTTGAACGTTATTTGGTGGTTTTAGACGTGGGAAGTGGGTATAAGCTCTACTAAAGTCTATGAATAACATGGAATTGAAGAGAGAATTTGCCTCTTTTAAAATTTTCCAATCTAAAGTCTAAGAGAAAGAAGATTTGAGTTGTAAGAAGTGATAAAATAGTGAGATGTTTTCTTGGGAGAACGATTTGAAGAGAAAGGAGAAAGACATCATGAAGAAGTTTGTAAGTAAAAGTGCGCTAGAGTTACATAAAGGATTCCTAGCGATTAGTATAGAAGGAATAACGAAGAAGATTGTGAAAGTTGAGGCTGATGTGGTTTCAATTGAGGCAATGGTAAATGAAATGAACGCACATTTAGCACATATTAGTTGGCACTCAAAATGCAATAAGGCCACTCAAGTTTTTTTGAAGAAGGGGAGAAGGCGATGTATCTGAAAAACAAGTGGATTGAAGGGGATTCTGTCAAAGTTTTTCATCATCATCTATTTTATTAAATCTATGTGTCAAATGGTTCAGAAGGTACAACTGAAGGTCAAGGATATGTTCCACCTAATGAAGAATGGAATTGAGTTCTTTGTTTTATTTAGTTTGTTTGTGTTTGTTTGCTTATTTGATTGTGTGTGTTTTTGTTTTATGTGTCTATGTAAATTTGTCTTTTATTATGATGAATTTAGAGGGTATCTCATCCAAAACTTTTTGGAGTGGAGGTTAGACATGTGAAGTGTTTGTACTTGTTGAATATATATTAATGAATGTGTTGCGTGTGAAAATATTTTTGTTATTGTGATCGAATCTAAGTTGTAAAAAGTTGATAATTTTTTAGAAAGAAGAGAGGGAAGAAATTGTTATTATGACTTATTTAAAACCATGTGAGGGTGGTTAACTTGAGAGTAGTGTATTTAAATCAAAATTTGGAAATATTAAAATTAGTGCACTTGCGCCTAAGCGCCAAAACCCATACGTTAGCGCTTGCATACCCGAGAGCATGGCACCGAAGTGCTGAACCAATCGGACTTAAGCGTCGATTCAAGAAAACTGATTTATGTCAGTTTTAAGTGCTGAAAACCACAATTTTCTCCTAATTTTATCATCTTCTTCCTCAAGCATTCATAGTTCTGCACCTAGGGCATCCCTGTATGTGAAGATTTCTTGGTGTATTTGAGTCAAATTTGTTGGATTTCATCTTCTCAAGGTTAGAGCTTCTCTTTTATGTAAAATTTTATTATTTTCGCCATGGATTTGAAGTTCATTATGGAAAATTCAAAAATGTACTATTCATGGTGAAAATTTGATGAAAATTGATGGATTTTACATGGAAAAGTGAGTTTATGCTTTTAGAAGAAGTTAGGGTTGATTTTGGAATTTATTGTAAATTTATTGTAATTTTTATAATGACACCAAGGATGAAAAAGAGCAAGGAGAGGGCTCCATTCGATTCGAACAAGTTCGTGAGTTCTAAGGCTCATGATCGTTATGTCAAGCAATTGAGGAAGTTAATTCCTGAGCATTGTTTTAAAAATCTGGGCGGAGTGGAAGACTTAATTGTCCACCAATAGTGGGATCGATTCGGCTGTTTCTCTACTGTTGCGGTGATTTATGTGGTTAGGGAGTTTTATGCAAATCTCTCTGAATCAGAAGACGATCTGGTGATGGTGAGAGGGAAGACAATAGCGTTTTCACTAGAGGTAATCAATTTGATTTACCAACTGCGTACAGATACGTTATATTTTTATTCCAATTATTATCTTATTGAGGAAGAGTTAGATGAGATTATTTCTTTGTTAATTGCTGAAAGAGGTCTATGGAAGATTACCAGTGGTAGAAGGATAAACTTTCTTGCATCGAAGATGGATGCCACAACGAAAGCATAATATTATTTTATTTCTACTCGTCTGCTCCCCACAAATAATTTTAGCGAAGTGACCAGAGAGAGGGCTGCACTGAACTACTGCATTTAGCAGTACAAGCCGATCAATATTGGATCTCTCATTTATCAGATTATCTCTAGTTATGCCAGAGCCACCACTATTGTAGGTTTGAGATTACCTTCTTTAATATTTTCTTTATGCGAGCAAGCTGGTGTTAGACTTGATAGTTGGGAGGAGATTCTTCAACCTCTGAAGTCCATTACTAGTGTGAATGTGAAGACTTATTCTGAACATTCAAATTTTGACTGGAGAGGGAGATTTTCTAGAAGTTCTGGTGCTTCTAAGTCACATGTTTTGCATCTCGAGCATCCACATCTCATGGCAGATCCAGTCCTAATTCACAATCTAAAATGCTGCAAATGATGATGGATAACACTGATTATGCTATGGATAAGGTATCAAATCTTGAAAACTATGTTGATCATATTGATTCTTGTTTAGGGAGACATAGTGATTATGAAGAGAAATACAATACTTCTTTAGAGAGACTTGTTAGAGGTTATCAATGTGTGGTATTTCCTCCATATCCACAATACACTCATTTTGTGTCTACTAGTTTTTGGAATGATGATGATGATTATGAAGAAGATGATGATGGTGAAAAGGAATAGTAGAGATTGAGTTGTGTTATGTTTTAATTGAACCGTTATTTGTGTTTATGTCTGGACAACTATATGTGTTGTTATTTGCAGTTATGGTGAACACTGTTGTTATTATTTGTTGTGATGTGTATATATGTGATGTTGATGTGGTAGTATGAATTTGAACTCTTTTATTTTAAATGTGTTTTCTTATTTTTTGTTGAACTTATTCCTGCTACTTTAGGAAGTTTAGATAGAGCTAACCTTCATTTAAAATTTATGTTTAAATTTCAATTTACTACCATGAATTTTATGTTGTGGTTATGATATTATGTTAGTTTGTGTGATTTGCTTTTATATTAGCCTCCACTGCATAGAAGTCTTTTGAATCTCATATATACTAAAATCAAAATGAACTTTGATCATTTTTACTCTTATTTTTAAATTTTTTGTACTTGCATAATTAGGATATGAAAATTCCTGTAAGCATAAATTTTATTTTGCATTCCTATCTTTACATATATTATATGCTAAAATGTTTAATCTTTATAAAAATTTAAGTTGGGGGGGGGTGAAAAAACAAATTTCAAAACTTGAAATTTATTTGTTCTCAAATATGTTACAAATAAATTTGTTTTTTGATTTGAAAATCGATTATGTGTATGAATTTATATTAGGGTAATAAAATTTTGCATATAAAAATGTGTAAGAAATTTTGGTTAAAACTTTATAGTGATGAAGAAAATTTTCAAGTTAAAATTATTCTTAGTGAGGAGATGTTAAATATGGTGTAACTATATTTAATAAGAGATATTGTATTTTTGAAAAACATAGAAGAATTAGACTTTTATTTTCAATAATTAAATTTCTTTTATTAAAAATATTTTTCAAAAACTATTATTATATTTTTTAAGTAAAGGATGTATATCAGACCTTTGCTTTAGGAAATAAAGAGTGGAATTCAAAATTATTAAAGGCCTAGAAATCCTAGCCAGAAAAAAAAAAGAAAAGAAAAAAAATAAAAAAAGAAAAAGAAAAGAAAAAAATGGTGTATAGTATGGGATGAGAAGCTTGAGGATTAGTGCCTAATAAAAAATTGGTTCCACATCTGATCTTTTTAATGCATAAGATTTGAGAAACTCCTAAGCTTAAGGATATAATATAGTGAGTACAATTCTTTTAAATGAAAATTTTTATGTAAAGAAGACAGAATGTCTAAACTCTATATTTGAAAAATTTACAAGTATTTCTGAATTAGATAGGAGCTTATGTTTTCATACTTTTTCACTTTAGAAATTTTCTAAGCTTTAAATTAGTCTCATTCACTAAAGTTTTTTCATAATTGGAATACTACATTTCTGGAAAAAAAGATTTTAGAATCCCCTAAAGAAACTCATTCACATATTTGCTTATGTTTTGAAAGATTGTAGTATCACTTGAGGACAAGTAACATTTTAAGTTTGGGGGAATTTGATATACCTGATATATATAATATTTTTATACACCAATTTATACCTAATTTTGATGATATTGCACTTTAATGGAAGGTATTTATGTGTTTTTCTTTCAGCTACACTTAAATGAACCAAATATGTTAAAAGATGTGAAAAATGATCAAATTTGGAGCAATAATGAAGGTGTAAAATGAATTGGGGCGCCTAAGCGCCAGTAGATAGAGAAGGTCGCGCGTAAGCGCCAGAACCCTGTGCTTATGCGCCAGCTAGTTACTTTGCAATTTTAATAAATTTTTAGTGAATTTTAAAGAGTTATTTGAGGCATCCTTTGGTACAAACATGGGTAATTGATCAAGGGCGCCAAAAGACATTCAAATTTCACTTGAAAGGATGCATCCCTTTGGTAGATTTATTGAATATTGACATATTTTGAAGAGACACCAAGACACCTTTTGAGAAAGTTTGAAAGAAAAGACTTGAAGGAGAGAAGAGAGTCCTAATTAGAGTTTTTTTTATGAGTTTTTTTAGAGGTTCTAGAGAGTGGTTAAAGTAAGAAGTTGTAGGATTCTTACTTAGGGTTTCTTCACACTTTTCTCATTTCTAGTGAAAGAGAGGGTGAGTACAGATTCCTAAGTAAAAATCTATTGTTTGGAGAGATTTAAACAATCTTGGGATGGGCGACTAGTTTAAAGGAGTCTTGTAAGAGAAAGAAAGAGATTCAAAGGAACTTCAAGAGTTTGGTGGAGAGGAACTTGAGATAAGTATTATCTTTGTATTTCATTTGGTTTTAATTGAGACTTCTTGTATTTTCTACATGGTTTCTACTATTAAAACTACTTGTTGCTGTGTTTTCTCCATGGATTTTGAATAGTCTTCTTTATATTTTTCCTTCAAATGAAATGTAATAAAGTCTTGGATGAAAGTTGTGGGAGTATTGATCTTTAATGTTGGAAGAAGTTGTGTTGATTTAATCATTACACTTCATTTACTTCTTGATTTGGCAAATTAAGATGTTAACATTTGTTGTGAGAACAAGTAAGATCCTAGTAGGTATTGTCTAATCAATAATTGGTAGAAATCACGTTCTTATGTTGTTTGAAGCAAGTCTCCTAGTTTAATGTAGGTTGAGTTGGGGTCATGAAAGGACAATCGTTGACTTTGTGAATAGTGTTGTAGCAGTTGAAGCACTTACCATTGGCTGAGTTGTAAGGTCCAAGTGCCTCTTTCCGTAGTGAGGACAATTAGAGTTTCTCTTTAGTTTTCTCCTTGGTGCTTCTTTTGTTGTCCTTCCTCTTCCTAATCATTTGCATTCACTCTACGCCATTCTTTATTTCACACGCATTAATCTTCAACTCAGCATGTATAGCTTGATCCACCAACTCTCTATATGTATTACACTTGATAGTAGAAAAAATTCTAATATCTTCTCGTAGCCTAAAACTTAGGTGGTAGTTCTTTTGATTCTCGTGTTGATTGGTCGAAGAGCTAAACCTGATGATTTTGGCAAACTTTATCTCATACTCTTGAATATCCTTTATCCCTTGTTCTAGCTTCCTCAAGTCGTTCATTAGTTAGCTTGGCATGGTTGACAATAGGAAAGTAATGGTCCTTGAATAGTCTCCAAAAATCCACACAAGAAATTACTATATCTAGTCCAATAAAGTGTTATGACTGTTACTCTCCCACCAATCATCTAGTCCTTCACACAACTGGAATGCTATAATGTCAAACTTACTATTTTAAGGGCACTTTGTACTTGGATGCATCTTTTTGATATTATGAGGCCATGCAGTAGACTCGATCAGGACCACTATACTGTTGAAGGTAAGAGGGCATGCATTCAAAAATTAATCCATCACTTGATGCATTGCACTTCTATTATCCATCACAACTAGATGTTTAATTGAACTTTCACAATTATAACTGGAGGTGCAAGTTGAGCTTCTTCGATGTCAGTTGAGCGGGTTACTGCATTGTCTACAACATTTGTATGTTTTGAGTTACAATACTTGATTGTAGTGCTTCACTAATATTTCATGTCACCATCTCCATAAGAGTTGTATTATAACTTCATAGTGCTCCAGTAGCCTCAAGAGGTTGAGCAGGATCAACAAAACAACTGTTAGGGGAGTGTGGATTCCTTGATACAGGTACTGCTTCTATAGTAGCTCTCTAGACTTGCCTTGCTCAAGCAGTTCCAACATCTATTTTCTTCGAAGACATTCTAAATAATAAAAATTTATATGAAATCATGACGGACTAGATAACTAACACACTAGAATAACTTATCCCATACCTATTCTTAAAAAGAGAAAGGCTGTAGAATGAGAACACAAGGAATGTGGGATGCAAAGAGAAAGGATATCGAGTACAAAATATAATAAAAATTGAATATAAAACATATGCTCAGATACTACTTTATTATATTCAAAGATTAGAAGGTGATACACCCTAGCAAAATTGGGCATCGTGATAAGAATTAGACCTATTTTATGTTCTAAAAAAAGTATGCAAGTAATAACAAAAAAAGGAACACTAAATTTTATTCCATAAATAAGTGTCAAACTGTTACAATTGAAAAACATGAGACAACTAAAAGAAATTAAAAATAATAAATAAGGAAACGACTACACATACATAGAAATAAGAATACAATAACTGAAACGAAACTAAAATTATCAAAAGTAAATTAAAGCTAGAAAGCTTACTCTAGCAGAGACGGTACTATTAGTGTTTGAAAAAAAATGTTATTAAAAAATATTAATGAATGAGTTTGTCAAACAAACTTATTAAAAAATAGTTATTTGTTAGAATAAATGATGAGAAAAATTGGGCATGCAACATGAGCAATAAAAATTGATGGTTTATTATATGCATAACAAAACCTACAAAAGAATTAAAACATTCTTGTGATCATGAATATGAGTGACATGAACATATATACTTTGTTGGTAATATTTACATAATATAATATTAGGTGTTTTGTACAAATATAACTCATCAATTATTTAGAAGTACTTGATAATATATAATTTCAATACATTAATAAGTATATGTATATATAGTCAGTATACTTCAACACCTTAAAACTAGAAAATGTAGGCACCGATCTCATTGAAATCTACTGATGTCTCTAAGGACTTGTCAGTCCAAAGCCATAACAAATAAGTTTAATACTAACATAATAATATTACAATATCACTTATATTTCATGCATCACAATCAAATTACAGAAAAATAACTACAACATGTGCACCATTATTTATAATCAACTGTTAAACTGCGGTAGTGAGAGTTCACATATCATTGAAAGTAATTAAATGTGAGTTTATGCAACAATAAAATAAGTCTAATTGCATAGGAAAGTCATTATGATAACAAATGAAATCTACTGCAATTATTTTAATAAATTTTAAATTGTAAGACTGATAAACCAAAAACTAGTTAGGAATCTTATACAAGTAAAAGGTTAACGTCGCTAACTATAAAGGTTAAGTTTTTTCCATATAAAAGAGTTGATACTTAACTCGAGATGCAAGTGAACCTCCATTTTTATTAATGATTTACCCAACATTAACTAATAAGTCCTATAAAAATTAAATTCAAAAATTTAATAATTATGCAATTAATTGTATTGATACTAATTATTTATTAGATTAGGTGTAGGAATTGACTTGAAATTAATACTATTCTATCTTAATGAGATTTCCACTCAGATAATAAATCTAATTAATTTTAAACTTGATAATAATATTATTGAACAAAAGAGAAGTATAAAGCAAGAAGGTGTGAGTGCACCTTAGGTCCCGACTACAGTGGTAAGGAAAAGGACATGGCTAAGAAGTTGCTAGAAAGATAAATATTGGAGTTTCAGTGGTTCTATACACCGCGCTCCCCATTTTGCTTTTTTAAATAGCTCTAATCGCAATTGTATCACAAGAGTTCAGAGAAGGAAGGCAATAATAGGAGTTTGAGAGGTCTTTGTACGCGACGATCCCCTCATTACCTTCCCAGCTTGCTCAAATCACAACTCTATCACGGGGTTGCGCTCATGAAGGCTGTGGTTTTGGGAAAAACCCATCGAAAGCAAAAAATGAAAGTTTCAGATCGGGGAAGAAAGAAAGTCGCAAATAAGGCAAGCTGTTCTAGTTTGATTATGATCTAAGAGAAAAGAATGAAGTTTACAAGAGTGGCCAGACCATCACTTTTAGATGAAACTAGACTAGGTTATGCAACATAGTGCACAATAGAACCTAGATATAGAATAGTATAGCAAGGTAGGTGGCCTAGAAACCATGTTTGTTTGTACAACCATTGTGGCATGTTTCCATGTGGCTATTAAGCTAGTTAATGAAGTTAATTTGGATTCCATTCAGAACTCACCATTAAATTTATTCAAGGCATTATAGTTTGATTTTTCTGTTTCCTTAACTAGCCGAGTTGATGTGTCGGCCTCATTCGATGAAATGGCTGACACAAATATTCTGGCAAGTTGCATGGTTGAATTATCAAGTCGAATTATTATGCTGAATCAAGTGGTCTTCCGTAGGCCTAGTGGATGACTCATATCTTGAGGTCAATCCAGTTCAGGGGGCTCTTTTTATATGTAAACCCTTCGTATCTACACCCATAAAACTCAACTTTTCCATATAAAAAATATATTAATTACTTATTTGTTTAAAATTGAACACACAATTTTTATCCATTGGTATATGACACCAATGTATGACAAATGTAATTTTGAAAATTTTAATGTCATATATGCAAATATATAAAAATTGTATGATACATATGTAAATTTTCCAATATTTTATCTAAATGTTTAGCATCTTGTCATCATATAATATAATTTAGGACAGTGAAATAGGAATAAGATTCAGAAATCAAACCGGTTTCCAACCACCGAATGCAAGCTAATGATTAGTTTCTCCTCTTCAGGGCTGAATCTCCCACGTCGAATATCAGGCCTCAGGTAATTTATCCATCTCAATCTGCAACTTTTCCCACATCTCTGAAGTCCTGTTTTTATAAAACCGATTAATTAACTCATATGGCGTTGTAATCTATTATTTTATTAAGCTAAATGGTTATAATAATGGTGAGTATGATAATTTTAAATTATCAGAATTGAACTAAAGTCAATGAATTTCACAATAAGCATTCTTTTCTTTGTTCCGAAGATATTAGGCCACAGCAAAAAGTGCGGTTGGAGAAAGGAGAATATCAGAAAATAATCAAAAGGTACATGAAGACAACATCCATACACCAGAATTTGGTAGATTTAAAGATGTCCATAATGTACTATATTCATTGCGCCTCGGATTAACAGATTCACTACAATAAAAAAAAAAAAAAAAAACATTATGCTATATTGCATTTGTTTTTATATCCTGGCTAAAAGCATCACAAGTAGCTCTTTTTTTTTTTTTACTTTGAGCCGTACCTTTTGAAAACTAGTTTTGACAGTTTAGTTATACAATTAATTCGTACATTTTTAAATTTAATTGAGCGGCTCAATCAGAAGAATCCGATGAGTCTAAATCTCATTTAGTCCTGAGATCATTAAAACTTTCAAATAATTTAAAGAGGAAAGTGTGTAAGTCGTCCGATTGGGTGATTAGAGAAGTTGTTCATTAAAAGATTAAAATTTCTCACCATTAGATAGTATATAAACCACTCTTCACTTGAGAGGGAAAGAAAAATAGCTAAATTTGAGTGTTGTTATGAACATTAGAATCGCAATAACTCTCGGTCTTCATAGTTGTAGATGATCGCCCGTCATTGACCACTAGTGGCCACCACCACTTGCCACAACTGACAAACTCTGCTAGCTAACGATGTATCTCAAATAAGGTGCATAACATATCTTTAATACAGTATAACAACCTTTCTCAAATATGGTGTAACAACATATCTCAATAAAATGTAATGAATAATATCGTATTAATGTCCTAGTGACAGCTTCCGTCCCCTATAGCCACCAACGATCGTCGACCACCGTCATCCAACTGCCATTGAACAACCTCGGTCACCCCTGCCAGCCATTGGTGGTGAGTTCTACTAACTAACGACATATCTCGAATGCGATTTAGTGTTGTATTCCAAATATTGTATCCCAAACATGATGTAACAAAAAACATTGTATAAAAGTCCTCAGAATAACTTCCAATCTTTGTTGCTATTAACCACAGTCGGCTGCCCATGATTGCCACAGCCAGTAAACATTGTTAGCTAACGATGTATTCCAAACACCGAGTAAGGGCATATCTCTAATAAAGCGCAACAACATATCCCAAATATAATGTAATGACATATCACAACTAAAGTGAAAAAAAAAAGATTGTATTAAAGTCCAAGTTATAACTTTTAGCTTTAGTAGCATAAGCGTTGACATTAGGGTAAAGTAGTTAACTCAAAAGAAGCGTTGCAGCCATCAACCGATGTAGCTTCAATTACGATCTAGTTGGCTAATTATTACATTAGATTCTCACTCTGGCCTATATGGCTAACTAATACTGCAACTACAAACTACAATTTACATAACAAACTACTATCTATATGGTTCACTACTACTGTAATTTCCAAATACGGCCTCTGTGGCTAAATAGCACTATGACAACTATCCACTTTGGTCTTTGTGGTCAATTACAGTCTATGTGGCTACTTGCTACTACATATTCATTTTATGATCTATGTGGTGAGTTAACGCTACCATAACTACCAACTACGAGTTATGTGACGAACTATAGCATATATCTCTAATTGCGACTGCAAATTTCAATTACAACTTTCATGATCAACTAATGCTACTGCAACTGCTAACTACAGCTTATTTGACCAACTACAATCTATATGATTAATTACTACTAGAACAACTATTTGTGACTAATAATGTCATTTACTTCTGCAACATTCCACTACGACCTATATAACAAACTAATGCTCTTGTAGCTGCTACTTAGGCTTATTTGACTAATTACTATTGTTGCTTGTCAAAACAACCTTTGTGGCCTATTGATATTCTTGTAGCTAACAATTTTGCCCTATGAGGCCAGTTCTATTGCAGCATCTAATTGTAACATCTGTGGTCAATTAACGCTATTGCAATCACCAATTATAGGCTTTTTGGTCGATTGATGCTATTACAGCTTAACTATAACTTTTGTGGGAACCTGCTGTTATTACAACCAATTAAAAAAAAAAAAACTTGGTCTCTTTCCGACTACATTTTAATTATCTCTCTGTGTGATGAATTTTATGACTAATCGCTGTGAATTTTTCGACACAAAAAATAACAAACATTTTTAAATAGTATGTTCAAAGAGAATTGCTTAAAATAAAAAAAATAAAATGCACTTTTTAAAGGACAGTTTAAAATGAGTAATATTAAGCATATCTTTATAATCTTGTTAATTTACAAACTAACAAGAAAAGTGCTTCAATTTTGCATTCATTAATTTTACAATAACTTTATCAATGCGGCATGTGTAGATATAATAAGCTATTTTTTTTATTGTCTATTTCTATACTAACCTGTAATCTAGAAATTTTTGAATAATATCAGCTTCTTTTCCCCTAAAAATATATGATGAATACTTTAAAAACTAGTCCCACCTTTATAAAAATGTGAATAATATTCAATATGACGTAAGAACAAAAGTTATCTTTTATCGCAACATCGTCTGTGTTCTAAACTTTTTCTTCGGTCACCCAGAAAATAAATCATCGTAATTAATAGTACTAAATACATTTAGTAAAAACTCTACAAAACCAATTATGCAAATGTTTTTTTATTATTTTTTAAATAAGTTGTAACTATCCTGCATTTTTTAAAAATAGATTACTGTTTTGGCTCAAAATTCTGCTATGAATTTTAAGCAATAGTTATCCTCTAAAAATGAGCTCTGATTGTCTCCTTCGATTGAGAGATTTGTAAGTTAATGTTAAAACTATAATGATGAAGAAGAAGGCGCGAAGATGCAGAAGAAATCTTTTTAATGGGAAGAGAGGAAGAAAATTTTCAGATAGCTTACAAAAATAAGATATCTTTAGATAAAAAAAAAAAGGGTAATTAAAACAAAGCGGAACTAAAAAAACCTGCTTTGTCCGGAACTTCACTCCAGCATCCATAGCCGTGAGTGGTAATATATTTGATAAGCTTCTCATCCTCCTCTGGAGACCACAATCCTCTCTTCACCTTCTGCTGATTGCAGCAGGAGTGATGCCCCATGATCACTCTCTGTTCTCTCTCTAGCTCTTTGGCTAGCTATAATACAACATATAAGGTAGTTTGCTCTTGTTTTGTATAGTTATTGGTTGCTAGTTTGATTTCTGGCAACACCAATGGCTCCCCTTTTATGTTTAACTGAAAGATGGCGAGGAGCGTTGTGGCTGTTCTTTCTATCCCCTTCTTCTCTTACTTTAGGTCCTGTCAGACAAATCCACCTGATGGGGCCACTTCTCTATCTAACGCGACTGCGACACACCATCAATATCTCTCTCGCGGAGTATACTACGCAGTCTGCTTCGAACAAGCTCTGCAGCCATTTCTTTTGTTCTATAATACGGCCATAAAAATGAGAAATAAAAATTTGAGACTTTTAGTATATTTATATACAAAATATAAGATAGATTCATTTTACCGTAGCGCACAACTCATTTGTTTTATTTTAAAATCTGATCGTTTTGTAGCTTATAAAATACACTTCGTAGTTTCGAGTAAATGATGTAAATTAAGCAAAGTGAAATAAAGAGTAATGGAGGGGTCGGGAAAGGGCAATAAAAGAAAAGTAGGAACAGTATGTGCTTAAGATTATAAGAGATGTATAAGTTTTTGGTCAACATTCAATAAGAGGCTATTATAAGAGGAATGCTAAGAAGAAAGAGAAATAATTTGAAAAAAATGTTTTTATTTCATTGTTTTTTTTTTCTTGATTCGACTGATATAACACTCAAACATGCCAGACCTATTTATGCTAGTAACTTGCACATTAGGATTATGCGAATACATTTCACTTCTATGACTACTATTGACTCTCTAAAATATTTTTTCTATCTTCAATTACAAAAGTGATTAATTACATATTCTAGAATTATTTCAATACAACAACAAAGCCTTAATCCCACTAAGTGGGATTGGCTACATGAATCCTTTTTCTCCATTGCGTCCTATTTAGTGTCAAATTTTCTTTTAATTCTAAAATTATCTAAATCACCCATTTAAAATATATCTCTAGTATCCTCTCTAAAATATATTAATCAGGAGTTTTCTTGGACAATCCTAATTGTCTAAGATTTAATTAACTATAGGAGCTTGCTCCTATAGGAGATTTAAGGACTCAGGATAGGTATCATACCTAAAAAATCTCTGGTTATCGAAATTTTACATGTGATACTCCTTATATAAAAAATCATAGAATAAGGCATTCTAGAATTCCCTTTTGTAAGAATTATCTTTGACATTTCTTATTCTGCAACTTTCCATCTTATCAGCCCTTATTTTCTTCAAATTTCCTAACATCTAAAGATCCTTTATATGATCCAAGGAAATAAGATTTCTTGAAGATTAGGGCGATATGATAGATAAACAGAGTGGTGAATCCCTCAAATAACGACATTGACATTTCACACCTAACATTGACACGAGAGAATTCGGTGACGATGGGCCGGCGACTAGCCAGGATTCCACAACTCCGGATACCACCAAGAGATTTTACTGGCGACTCAAGTTGGGATAAATTTTCTTCTCATCTCTTGTTAAATCACTTGTTTTCAAAAGATGTTTCGTCCTTTGACAGATAGGACCACATTGTTCAAAATCTAGCTCTTTAAAGAGTCATTCTTGACATTTCATAACAACAAGATAAGACAAAAAAAAAGATAAATTCCCAGTTTAAAAATGAGTTCATGACATTGTATTCTCCTTGAATTTTCAGAAAAATTGCAATAGAATCCCCGGGTTCAATCTTTTCTTCCTTTCAAGATCTCAATATGTCAATTGATGAAGACACTTACTTTATCATAATGATTTTGGATTATTTGACGAAACTGAATTTGCACTAAATGATCCAAATCAAAATGATATACAATCCCTCGAGGAATTCAATCTGGAACTTTCTGAAGATTTTCTTCACTTTTGATCACAGAAAAAGATGTTAAGAAATTCATACCTATTTTTTATGAAATTGCACTTTAAAGAAAGATATTTTCTTTATTTTATTGCAGAAATGAAGATTTATAAGTGATAAAAGTAAAAAACATGAAATGGAGCGAATTTGGATAAAAAAGGAAGAAATTCATGCAAAATGAACTAAGCCGCCGACGGCGAGATCGAGCCCGCCGACGGCGAGATCATGAGGAGAATTTTTGAAGGATTTATAACTACTTCGCCGACAGCGAGCCCGAGCCCGCCGACGGCGAGATCGCGCGGTTTGGAGACCTTCTAGAAGCCCCGCCGAAGGAGAGGTCGTTTCTCGCCTACGGCGAGATTGGTCAAAATACCAGATACATTGAACCTGGATGCTTTTTGAAGAGGTGCTTAAGTACCCCTTGGACCTTTGTCTACCTCTATAAATAGAGGACGAATTTTAGTATATTGTGTGTCTATTTGGTGTCTATTCTAGGAGTCTTAGAGTATTCTATTAATATGCTTGTGAGTCTAAGTTGAAGTTTAGTGTGAGTAAGTGTAAGTAGTGAGTTAAGAAGTGTGTTGTACTAGAAGGAAAAGTCAAAGGAACTTCAAGGAGTACGCAGGGAGGAAATTGAGATAAGTATCTTTGTTTATTGTTGTTGTTAACTTTAAATGAAATCCATGCTTTATTTAATTCTCGTACATTACGAGTAGTTTTCTTAGTCTTTCTCCTTGTTTATGAAATTATGTGAATTGATGAAATTAAATAGAAATGCCTAAAATATTAAAATAAATTGTGATAATTTTTACTTAAAACTTAATTTACTTTTCAATCTGGCCCATTGATTTGTTAAAATATGTTGAATTATCAACTATAGTAAAGATTATATCCGATATTCAGGGAAGTCAAAAGCCTTGGAAGGAGGGTGCAAATAAATAGGAAAATATTATTTATCGGGCGTAGAATTGGACATTTTAGTGTGACAGACTAAAATATTCAATTCGGTCCTATTGATTGAGAGCTGAAGTGTAGATGTTAGCCCTCATGTGAGGGGAACGTGAGAGCTCTGAAGTGGCGACTAGTATCCTCCCGACTCTAGCCGCGGATTCAGTAATCAAACATAGGATTAGTCAATGTTCTTTGCACCTGGACCAAAGGGTAAAGAATAGGAATGCTCCTATTTGTCACAATATAATAACAAAAATCTATTTGAATTCATCATTCACTTAATTTTCTATAAACAAGGAGAATGATACCTTTTTCTGAAATCTTTAAATCAACTTTATTTTAAAGCATTATTTTACTTTAGTTTGCTTTAGTTAAATATTCTAAATTTCCGTATACTTTATTAGTAAGTAAAAACTTTTAAATTTAGCTGATACAAATTTAGTAAAACTTCTCTGTGGGATCGATAACCAGGACTCCACTAGAGCCCTGTATTACTTGATACGATACGTATACTTGCGTAGAATCCACATTATACATTCCATCATAAAATCAATTATATATATTAAAGCGGGATCAAGTTTTTGGTGCCGTTGCTATTAACACAATTTGCAAACATAAAAAGTGGGTCAAGTTTTTGGCGCCGTTGTCGGGGAGTGTAAAGAAATTATTTACTAGAGTAAGGGACTATTTTAAAATTTATTTTGCAAAATTGTATGCGTAAATTTGGAAACAAAAATTTAATACCTTACGATTCTGAATTAGAGCGTACAGTTAAAAGAATTATAAAATAAAAAAAGAGAAATTATAAATTTAACACAAATGGCGAATATTCCTGAAAATGAAAATATCAATCAACAGAGACCATTAAGAGATTATGCCAACCCTACATTAGATGAAATTCATTTAGCTGCTAACTCATTTGAACTTAAACCTGCAAGTATCCAAATGGTACAAAACAATCAATTTAGTGGTTCACCTACTGAAGATCCTAATTGACATCTTGCTAGTTTTTTATAACTATGTGCTACTTTCAAATATGAAGGAGTATCTAAAGATGCTTATTAGACTTAGACTTTTCCTTTTTCTTTAAGGGATAAGGCTAAAATGTGGTTAAATTCGTTAGCACCTGGATCTATTAAAACTTGGGGAGAATTATCACAAAAATTTCTATCCAAATATTTTCCACCATCTAATGAAACTTGGGAGAGATTTAAAGAACTTCTTAGGAAATGCCCACATCATGAGCTACCAGATTGGTTAATTATTCAAACTTTCTATAATGGATTAGTAGGATCTCTTAGATCAATCATCGATCTTTCTTCTTGGAGGATCATTAATGTCAAAACCATTTGATGAAGCCTATGCACTAATCGAAGAAATAACTACCAATAATTTTCAATGGCCTGCTGATAGAATGAATCCGAAAAAGATAGCCAGTATTCATGAAAATGATGCAATATCTATGTTAGCTTCGCAAATCGCTGCTATATCTAAAAAATTAGATCATTTTGGAATGAATTACTCTCTAACTATATTAGAAGAAAACTAATTTGGACAACTTATAGAATCCCAATCTCATTATGAAACAATAAATGATATTAATAATAGACCTAATAATCCTTATGCAAATTATTATAATCCTGGATGGAAAAATCATCCTAATTTTAATTGGAACAATAATACAACTAATCAACTATGGATGAACAACATAACACAACCATTAGGAAATCCCTCTAACCAAGGAAATTCTAATTATAAACCTAGTTATCCACCTGGATTTAATAATAATAACTCTCAATTTAAAGATAAGAAATTATACATAGAAGAATTAATATTAAATATGGGTCAACATTTACAAAATAAAGGAAATCAATTACAAATACAAGGAAACCAATTACAAAATCAAGGAACAGCTATTAAAAATATTGAAATTCAACTTAGACATATCGCTGCCGCTCTTAATAATAGAATACCTGGAACATTTCCTATTAATGTGGAAATAAATCCCAAAGACAAAGGAAATGAACAAATTAAAGCGATACAATTACGAAGTGGAAAAGAATTAGAACCTCGAAATCAGAAAGAAGTGGAAAGTCAAAAAGAGGAAGTGGAAATGGAAAAGGTAAAGAATCAACAAGATCCAAACTTAGAAAATCCTTTAATACCAATGAAAATTTCTGTTGAAAAACCTCCACCACCATTTCCTCAACGACTAAATCAACATAAAAAAGATAAACACTTTGCTAAATTCCTTGAAATTACGAAGAAATTAACAATAAATATTTTTTTGTAGAAGCTTTATAACGAGATGCCAAATTATGTAAAATTCATGAAAGATATTTTAAATAAAAAAGAAAATTTACCGATAATGAAATGGTCGCACTTAGTGAAGAGTGTAGTGCTTATTATTCAGAAAAAGCTTCTGAAAAATTAAAAGATCTCGGTAGTTTCACTATACCTGCGTTATTGAAGAAAAATTCTATGGAAAAGCTTTGTGTGACTTAGGAGCAAACATCAATCTAATGCCTCTATCAATTTTTAGGAGATTAGGATTGGGAGAAATTTCACCTACTTCGAGTAACCCTTCGATTAGGCGATCGTTACATTACATATCCTAAGGGAGTTATTGAAGATGTTTTAGTAAAAGTGGATAAATTTATATTCCCTGTAGATTTTATTGTTTTAGATATGGAAGAAGATAAAGAAATTCCTATCATCTTAGGAAAACCATTTTTAGCCAATGGGAAAGCTATGATTGATGTTCAGAAAGGAGAATTAACTATGAGAGTAAATAACCAAAAAATTACTTTTAATATTGCTAAATCAATGAAATATCCTGCGCTAGAAAAAGAGGATGAGTGTTTTTGAATGGAAGTACTTGATCATTTACTAAAAGAAAATTTTAAGGAATATTATGAAGAAAAATTAGAAAAAGAAAATACTGAATTAATTGAAGAAGCCGATATAAATGAAGAACTAGATTATATTCAAGATAAATTTGAATTTTTGGATAATACAAAAAACACTGAAAAAAATATAGTTTCATCAATTACTAAACCTCCTGAACTTGAGTTAAAAATGCTACCTAATCATTTGAAATATGTTTACTTAGGTAATTCTTTAACTCTGCCAGTTATTATTTCATCTGAATTAAATGAATCTCAAGAACAAAAACTTTTAGATACCTTAAAAAAATATAAGAAAATTTTTGGTTGGACTTTAGCAGATATTAAAGGAATTAGTCCTTCGATACGTATGCATAGAATTATTTTAGATAATGAACATAAGCACTAAAGTAGATCCTCAAAGGAGATTAAACCCGATAATGAAAGAAGTAGTCGAAAAGAA
The DNA here is from genome assembly GCA_022702705.1 of Papilionanthe hookeriana x Papilionanthe teres. Taxonomy (NCBI): domain Eukaryota; kingdom Viridiplantae; phylum Streptophyta; class Magnoliopsida; order Asparagales; family Orchidaceae; genus Papilionanthe; species Papilionanthe hookeriana x Papilionanthe teres. The sequence goes on from CM040425.1 coordinate 103,303,862, forward strand.
ATTTTAAAATGGTTAGATAATGGTATTATATATCCTATTTCTGACAGTGCTTGGGTAAGCCCAATTCACCGTGTGCCTAAGAAAGGAGGAGTGACCATAAAAGCTAATGAAAAAAATGATCTTATCCCTATAAGACAAGTTACTAGATGGCGAATATGTATTGATTATAGAAAATTAAACGCAGCCACCAGAAAAGATCACTTCCCTTTACCATTTCTAGACCAAATGTTGGATAGATTAGCCAGACATAAGTATTTTTGTTTCTTAGATGGATATACCAGTTATTATCAAATACAAATTGCTCCTGAAGTTCAAGAGAAAACTACATTTACTAGTCCTTATGGAACTTTCACTTTTCAAAGGATGCCTTTTGGATTATGTAATGCACTTGTAACATTCCAGAGATGTATGATGTCTATATTTAGGAAATTAATTGATAATGGAATAGAAGTATTTATGGATGATTTCTCTGTATTTGGAACATCATTTGACACATGCTTAAATCATCTTGAAAAACTATTTGAAGTATGTGAGAAAACTAATTTAGTTCTTAATTGGGAGAATTAACAATTTATGGTTGCAGGCGACATTGTATTAGGGCATAAAATTTCGGAAAAGGGCATGGAAGTAGACCCTGCAAAAATTTAAGTTATAGCTAAATTGCCATCTCCAACTACGGTGAAAGGGGTAAGAAGTTTTCTTGGAGATGCTGGATTCTATAGACGTTATATAAAAGATTTTTCAAAAATTACTAAACCTCTATGCCAACTTCTTGAAAAGGACAAGAAATTTGAATTTATAAGCTGAATGCTGAATGCTTTCGAATTATTAAAAGATAAATTAATTACAACACCTATAATAGTTTCACCTAATTAGGAGAAACCATTTGAGCTTATGTGTGATGCTAGTGATTATGTTATAGGAGCAGTTCTTGGGCAAAAATATGATAAGATTTTCAAAGTTATATATTATGCTAGTAAAACTCTAAATGATGCTTTGAAATAAATTATACGATTCTTGAAAGAGAATTATTAGCAGTTGTATATGCTTTTAATAAATTTTGGCATTATCTAATAGAAACTAAATGTATTGTGCATATTGATCACTCTGCTATAAAATATTTAATGCAAAAGAAGGATTTTAAACCAAGATTAATTAGATAGATATTATTAATACAAGAATTTGATTTTGAGATCGTTAAGAAAAAAGGAACTGATAATCAAATTGCAGATCATTTATCAAGATTAGAATATCATGAATTATCTGATACTGATAATGAAATTATAGACAGTTTTCCTGATGAACAACTTTATAATTTAAATGAGTAGAAAATACCGTGGTATGCTGATATAGTAAATTATATTGTAAGTGACATTTTACCACCTATGTTAACTTTGCAACAATAGAAAAAATTCATTCATGATACAAAAACATACTTTTGGGATGAACCATACTTATATAAGCAATGTAAGGGTTTAATTATTAGAAGATGCGTGCCTTATGAAGAAACTGAACCAATTATTCAAAAATATCATGATTCTGATTTTGGAGGACATTTTGGGACTGATAAAACTGCGTATAAAAATCTACGATACTGGATTCTACTGGCCTACTCTATTTAGAGATGTATACGAGATATATAAAAACACTGTGATAAATGCCAAAGAGTAGGAAATATATCGAGGAAAAATGAAATGCCTCTAAATTTTATATTAGAAGTTGAAATTTTTGATGTTTGGGGATTAGATTTCATGGGACCTTTTATTCCTTCATTTGGAAACTCATATATATTAATAGTCTGTTGATTATGTTTCCAAATGGATTGAAGCACAAGCTTTACCTAGGTGTGATGCTAAAAGTGTTTCAAAATTTTTAATGAAAAATATTTTTACTAGATTTGGATTGCCAAGAGTGATTATCACTGACGGAGGAACTCATTTTAGAAATAAATATATTCACAAACTAGTAGAAAAATATAATATTACTCATAAGATATCCATTGCTTATCATCCACAAACTAGTGGATTAGCTGAAGTTTCTAATCGAGAGATTAAGCGTATTTTAGAAAAGTATGTAAACCCTAATAGATTGGACCGGTCTATAAGACTAGACACTGCATTATGGGCATACAAGACTGCTTATAAAACTCCGATTGGAATGACTCCTTACATGCTTATATATGGAAAAACTTGCCACTTACTAGTTGAATTAGAACATAAAGCATATTGGGCAATTAAGGAATTTAATTATAATATGAAAGAAGCTGGTGAGAAGAGATTGTTGCAATTAAATGAATTAGAAGAATTAAGGAATGAATCTTATGATAATGATAGGATTTATAAAGAAAGAATGAAATTATGGCATGATAGGAAGATTAATCAGAGAAATTTTGAACCAGGATAAGATGTTTTGTTATATAATACTAGATTGAAATTATTTCATGGGAAATTGAAATCTCGATGTTAGGACCTTTCACCATAACTCAAATATTTTCATATGGAACTATAGAAATTGAAGATCCAAAAACAGGACATAGATTTAAGGTAAACGGACATAGATTAAAACCATATTTCGAAGGTAGAATAACAAATTTTAAAGAGGTTTTAATGCTTAGTCAACCTGATCACTAACCTAAATTAGGTCGGGCTGACGACGTTAAACCAAGCGCTTTATGGGAGGCAACCCATAGTAGTCTTTTATTTTAATTTTGTACAAATTAGTGAGTCTGTATTATTAAAACAAATCTTACTACTCAAATTTTTAATTAGAATCATCACAAATTTGAACCTATATGATGAGATTAGAAAATATTCGGACCAGAGCGAAATTGGGCAATTTTACGAAATCTTGCCGACGGCGAGGTCGATTCTCGCCGACAGCGAGATCGGCGCCTAATTACATTTCAGTTCACTAACGAACTCGCTGACGGCGAGAAACTGCCCGAGGACAACGAGATCGCGTGCCATATTTTAAATCAGTTTTATAACCAGCTCGCCGATGGCGAGAAACTTCCCGCCGACGGCGAGGCAGTTGAAAAATGGTTCTTTTAAGTTTTAGGTGCGGTTTTGGACGATTCTAAAGCCATTTCTTTGTAGAAAACCATCCCACATTCATTTTTACATTGTTTTCTTCCTAAGAAAAGACTAGAGACCATTCCTTTCAATCCGAAATGGCCACCAAACTCTTAGAAACCACAAAAACTGGAGTTTTCAACCGAAGAAAATTCGTCAGTTCGGAGGCGCAGCGTATTTTCAACAAGGTTTTGATGAAGAAGCGACTTATTAAAGAAAGGGGATTTGTCAACAGAGGAGTAGAAAATTCCACCACAAAAATTGAAGAAATGATCGCGCAGCGGCATTGGGAGGTATTTTGCTATACAACATCCGCTGTAGTTATTCCTGTAGTTAAAGAGTTTTACGCTAATCTACATGCGATCAATAATGGAAGTGTCTACGTCAGAGGAAGATGGGTAACATTTACTCCTTCAAGGGTAAATGAATTATTTTCTATAGAAAATACCCCTGTCTGCCATTATTCAAACTTTGTTCCTTCAAGATACAATATGAACGAGATTTATAGATACGACCGACGAACACGATGATTGGGAGTTGCGCGAAGACGGGTATGTCAGTTTTTCTGCATCACTTCTTAACCCTATCTCGAAGCATTGGCATTTCTTTATCTCATCAAAATTATTACCCACTATGAGGGTAAATAAGGTTTCAAAGGAATGCGCTAAATTAAATTATTGTATTCAAACTGGACTACCTATCGATGTTGGATCAATTATAGTAAAATCGACATTGGGATTAATTGTGCATGGGTCAGTTCATGGACTTGGACACCCATCGACTATATTTGCTTTATGCAGTCAGTACCAAGTTTCTTATAAGGCTTGGGAAAATATACTTTTGCCATGGAAACCACTCGATCCTACGGATATGTTTCCAACTTTGGATAACAATGATGAGATTACCTTTATTTCTGATAAAGCATCACAGAACAATCCTTTAGCAAGGCCCCTTATAGATAAAACAAATTTCATTCTGAAAAGGATTAAAGGATTAGAGAAAGAGTTGTAGAACGTGATGAATTCCATCGATATTATCTCTGATATGTTTGATCACTTTGACTGGAGGATGAAGGAGCACTTTGATCATACTGGACATCTGGAGGTCAGTTTTATTCATTTACTGAGACAGAAAGGGTGGATCGATGAAGAATCTACCGCAGAATTTCCTTTCAGATCTTTCTACAATCTATTTGTGCACCTGCGTCACATCGAAAATATCAGAGATGATGATAGTTCAGACACTGAGGAGTAGTAAAGATTTCTATCTTATGTTATCTTTGTGTGTGTTGATTTGGATTTAGGATTTATTTTTAATTTGATCATCTTAGATTTAATGAAATTATATGTATTTGTTATGTCTCAGCATTTAGTGTATAGTTGTTTGGATTGCGATGCTGAGTATTAGGGATTTGGACATTTAAGTTAAGTATGATTGTTAATTGTTAGTGGGAAGCTTGTAAGTCTCATGGATTTCATATATAAAGTTATATTGTTTGTGTTGTGTGAACTTTTTGTGAGTATAAGTATTTAATCTTCATACTAATTATTAAATTAAGTGATCGGAAGATTGATTAAGGACAAATCGAGGTTGAAAATGATAGACGAATTTTAAAAAAATTTAAAATTTTGGGGTCTCGCCGACGGCGAGAATTATCCCGCCGACAGCGAGGAAAATCCCACTGACAACGAGAACGATCTCGCTGATGGCGGATTTTTCCCGAAACTTTTGCCTTTGTCAAATTAATTAGCTCGCCAACAGCGAGATTGTGAAAAGACCTATATTTGACCAGTCAACCGATACTATTCATCATCCCCTTCCTCAAAACTTCAAAAAAACCGACCTAGGGCTTGAGAGATCTTGAATTTGAGGCGATTTCAACACTTTTTGACACCAAATTTCATCTTCCCTTGGTAAGAGCTTCACTCCTATGCAAAATTTTTTGATTTTCACCATAGATTTCTTCTACATTGGGAAAATTTGAAAAAATTCGAAATGTGGAGAAAATACTTGAAAGAAATCCATGGAGATCGATTTAAATGGATTTTATATGTTATAAGAAGCCTTTTTGATAATATTTGGGAGTTTAGTTAAGATTTTTGCAAATTTCACAGATCGAAAATGGCTCCACGACAAAAACGACGGTTGGATTACGACGAAACCCGATTTGTGAATGCAAAAGCACAATCAAGATGTTTTCACAACATTCAATCAAGAAAATGCATTCAAGATCGAGTTTTTAAGAATCCAGGAGGAGAGGTGGAGAGAGTAATAAAGGAACGAGGATGGGAGAATTTTTTCTATATCTCATACAGAGCAGCTGTGGAGGTAGTTAAAGAGTTCTATGCCAATTTAACTTTAGTAGAAGATGCACCAGTAAAGGTTAGAGGATTTTTTTGTGGAATTCAGCGCTGCAAGAATATATGCTTATTACGAGGTACGAGACACCTACACCAGTGAGTACGAGACTTTTGGGACGATGGAAGGACCACTAGAAGAGGTGATCGACTTTCTCACTGATGGGAAAGGCGTCTGGAAGATCAAGCAGCGGGAAAAGGTAAATTTTCCTCTTTCTATGTTAAATGCAACTTCAAAAGCCTGACACTATTTTATTTGTTCTACTTTGTTACCTACTTACCACCATAGTGAGGTAACAAGAGATAGAGCAATTCTGAATTTCTGTATTCAGAACCAAAAAAGTATTAATGTGGGAAATGTAATCTATAAGAATATATTAGCCACCTCAAGAAGTGAAAGTGGAGGAGGACTAGGACATCTCGGTCTTATCATGCACTCTGCCAATTATACGGGGTAGAGGCAAGAGATGATGAGGAATGGGTTGAGCCTATGAAACCCATTACTCTGGCTAATATTAAGAAATATGAATCCCACGAAGGATGGAGATCTGGGACAAGGGATTATGTGCCTTCTTCAAGTAGAGATATTCCCTCTACTAGTTATGATCCACCTCAGTATACCACTCCTACCCTTCAAGATCTGATGAATGAGCTGACCCTGAGTAGAAAATGTTTTGAACAATTTGGAGAGAATATGGAAAGAAAATTTGAGCATATGGACCACAGGATTGATGGCTTGGAAAGAAGACATGATTATGATAGTGAATATCTCCGAGCGCATTCAGAGTACGAAATTGCATATTATGAAGCTGAACGTCGATATAGGAGTGGTGATTTAGATGTTGTCTTTCCTGAGTGCCCCCGCTACACACAGTACTAGCCTGCTCAGCCTTCTCAGCCTGGAGATCAGAGAGATGATATAGCCTAAGATTTTGATGTGCAAGATTACAGACTTTGTTTAGTTTGTTTAGGTTAATTACTCTTTTGAAAACTTTATTGTTCTGTATGTAATTATTCTGTACTTTTTGTGGACTATGGATTTGGTGTGTTTGTGTGTTTGCTTATACTGTAATGTTAGACCTTTTATGTGTGTTAAGTTAGTTTGCAATTTTTCTTTTAGATAGGATGATTAGTTTTTTCTTTAATGTGTTGTTTAAGTTTTTATAAGTTATGAATTTTTAATATGTTTAGATTGTTTTAATATGTTTTAAAGTAGGTTAGTTGATTGTATGTGTAGTAATAGATTAAGTTTTCATTTTGTTGTGTTTTATACTTATTCAAAATTTCTTATCCCAGCACTTTCTTTTAAATAATATATATGTGGAAGAATACTAACAGTACAGGTTCTTTAAATAATGAAAAAGCCTACAAAAATTTCAAGGAAAAAAAATACCTAAAGCTCAAAGGTATGATGTAAATTCATTGTATATTTTCCTTTTCACCATTTAGGAATAGATAGAAAAATTTAAGTTTGGGGGAGGAAAAATACAAATTTAATTATTAAATTGTTGTCAATTTCTATTTTTAAAAATTATTATCAAATGATTTTTCTATAGTAATTTTTCAATTCAATAAACATGAATTACTTTATTTAATTATTATAGAAAGTTAAATAAAATGTTTTTAGTAATTCAATTATTTAATAGAATAAGATAATTGGTTAAAAGAAATAAGATTATAGTAAACTTTTTAAAGTAAAGGAAAACTATATTCTAAAATTGAAATTCTTAAGTATTTAGATGAAAAAGAAGAGATTGAAACTCAATGAAGTAAAGGATATGAAATACATATAAGCAAAGAAATATTTTAAGTTTCAAATTTAGGAAGAGAAAGTTGAAGTTCAAAATTATTAACAGGCTATCCAGATACAATAATCCTCACTTGAAAAAAAAAGAGAAGTATTGAAAATCAATCCAAAAAGAAGAAAAGAGAGAAAGAAAAGAAAATTATAAGTGAGGAGAAGCTTGAGGAGAGCCTTATCAAAAATTAGCTTCAATGGAATCAACCTAAAGGATAAAACTCAAATATATTTCTAAACTATATATATATGGATTAGTATTTTACTAAATAGTGTTTTCTTGAACTTCCTATCATCTAAATATCTTAAGTAAATTACTCTTTTAAATATAGTCTTTCACGAAATAAATAGAGAGCTAGAAATCTTAGATCTAATAACTAAATAATCTTATATCTATAAAATTAATTTAATTACTTAAAAATATTTCTATTTTAACTTTACTATAATATTATTTGAATTAAATTCATAGTTGGTTTGAATGAAAAATTATATTACAAAAATCATTATTTTTATCTAGTATAAAAATTACTTGAGGACAAGTAATAATTAAGTTTGGGGGATTTTGATCACAGAAAAAGATGCTAAGAAATTCATACCTATTTTTTATGAAATTGCACTTTAAAGAAATATATTTTCTTTATTTTATTGCAGGAATGAAAATTTATAAGTGATAAAAGCAGAAAGCATGAAATGGAGCGAATTTGGATAAAAAAAGAAAGAATTCTATTCATGCAAAATGAACTAAGCCGCCGATGGCGAGATTGAGCCCGCCGACGGCGAGATCGAGCCCGCCGACGGCGAGATCGAGCCCGCCGACGGCGAGATCGAGCCCGCCGACGGCGAGATCATAAGGAGAATTTTTGAAGGATTTATAACTACTTCACGACAGCGAGCCCGAGCCCGCCGACGGCGAGATCGTGCGGTTTGGAGACCTTCTAGAAGCTCCACCGACGGCGAGGTCGTTTCTCGCCGACGGCGAGATTGGTCAAAATACCAGATACATTGAACCTGGATGCTTTTTGAAGAGGTACTTAAGTACCCCTTGAACCTTTGTCTACCTTTATAAATAGAGGACGAATTTTAGTATATTGTGTGTCTATTTGGTGTCTATTCTAGGAGTCTTAGAGTATTCTATTAGTATGCTTGTGAGTCTAAGTTGAAGTTTAGTGTGAGTAAGTGTAAGTAGTGAGTTAAGAAGTGTGATGTACTAGAAGGAAAAGTCGAAAGGAACTTGAGAATGTACGTTTGGGGAGGAAATTGAGATAAGTATCTTTGTTTATTGTTGTTGTTAACTTTAAATGAAATCCATGCTTTATTTAATTCCCATGCATTCTGAGTAGTTTTCTTAGTCTTTCTCCTTGTTTATGAAATTATGTGAATTGATGAAATTAAATAGAAATGCCTAAAATATTAAAATAAATTGTGTTAATTTTTACTTAAAACTTAATTTACTTTTCAATCTGGCCCAATGATTTGTTAAAATATATTGAATTATCAACTATAGTAAAGATTACATCCGATATTCAGGGAAGTCAAAAGCCTTGGAAGGAGGGTGCAAATAAATAGGGAAATATTATTTATCGAGCGTAGAATTGGACATTTTAGTGGGACAGACTAAAATATTCAATTCGGTCCTATTGATTGAGAGTTGAAGTGTAGATGTTAGCCCTCAGGTGAGGGGAACGTGGGAGCTCTGAAGTGGCGGCTAGTATCCTCCCGACTTAGCTGCAGATTCGATAATCAAACATAGGATTAGTCGATGTTCTTTGCACTGGACCAAAGGGTAAAGAATAGGAATGCTCCTATTTGTCACAATACAATAATAAAAATCTATTTGAATTCATCATTCACTTAATTTTCTAAAAACAAGGAGAATGATACCTTTTTATGAAATCTTTAAATCAACTTTATTTTAAAGCATTAGTTTACTTTAGTTTGGTTTAGTTAAATATTCTAAATTTTCGTATACTTTATTAGTAAGTAAAAACTTTTAAATTTAGCTGATACAAATTTAGTAAAACTTTCCTGTGGGATCGATAACCAGGACTCCACTAGAGCCCTGTATTATTTGATATGATACGTATAATTGCGTAGAATCCACATTATACATTCCATCATAAAATCAATTATATATATTAAAGCGGGATCAAGTTTTTGGTGCCGTTGCTATTAACACAATTTGCAAACATAAAAAGTGGGTCAACTTTACAAAAGATTTACCTCAAGACATTCCCGTAGAACAATATGCTTTTGAGGAAATTAAAAAACAAATTGGCAGAAAGGGAAGAGAACCTGTATTGAACAAGAAAGAGATATTCTACCACCATCCATATATGAAGTTGGATCTTGTTCCAAAAATGTTCCAAAAACTTGTTCCCAATGCAGAATTAAAACTCGTTCTTTTAAAAGAAAGAAGTAATGGAATGAAAATGATGATTTTGAGACATTTAAATTTGAACAAAGTGTTTTCAAGATCGCATCTTTTTCCAAGGAAAACCAATATTTTCCAATACCTGGCAAATATGTGGATAATACTTTCCAATTAAAAAATTCTCCGTCAATTCACACCATATATTCTGTGTTTAAAAGATTAGCACGTAAAGATTGATGTTCAATTCCTTGAACGTTAGATAAAATGGGATCTACAGTCTCTACGACAATGAAAAGAAAAATTATTGCAATTGAAGATCATACCTATCAAGAAACGAATCAGCAATTCCCATTAGAAAGTCAGTGTACTCGGGTACTAGTGAAATTTCGTCTGAGGCGAAGAGTGAAAGATGTAACCGTCATAAAAGATAGGACCAAATATAAGAAATTAATATCAGAAGCAGAAGGCACATCTGCTAAAATGACGACTTTGGTTCAAATGTTACAAAGCGAAGATTGTTCTTACTCACAACATGATGATATACTTCTCAAGATATCTAGTCCCATACTTAAAAATAATGTATGGAAACGAGAATCATCGGGAGGAATCTCAGACATTGTGAGTACCCCTGTAGATAGTTCTTAGGAAAGAACTTGTAAAGAACGTCTTATAAAGTCGTTCGAAGAAAGATTGAAAAAGTTAAAAAATGCTATTAAACAACTCTCACTATGGATAAAGAAAGATTCTTCAAATAGTTCAAATGAGGAGGTCACTGAAATAAACATGGTAGAAACGCAATCTACCTCCTTAGCATGAGAATTAAATGAAGAATATACGATAGAAGAATTACGAGCAGTTATTTAACAACGTGATGGACAAATTAATCGTCTCAAACAAAAAAAATGAAGAATTGACTCCATCTTTACAGAATCCACCAATGAAGCCATTGCCTAGCATTGAAATTATTAGGCCAGAGGCAATACAAATTCTAGAGGACAGAAGAGAGCCAATATAAATTGTAGAAAGAACTCAAAAGAAAAAGGATTCCTCCCAAAATGGAATTCTAGAAAAAGAAATCACTCAATTGGTAAAAGAAAAGATAAAAAAAATAATGGCTCAGGTAAAGACTGGCTCATTAATTCCAAAGCTTAGACCTTATCCAGAGGAATTTGATTTTTTGCAATACCCTAAAGGTTTTGTTCCTCCTCTCTTCAAAATGTTTGACGGGACTGGTAATCCTCATCAAGATCTTGCACACTTCAGAGTGAGTTGCTGCAACATGAGAGGAAGTGACGCTCTTCTATTCCCTCAAATTATTAACAGTCTCACAGGAGTTGAATTTGACTGGTATGCGGAACTTCCTAATGTGTTTTTCAAAATTTTTTAGAGCCTAAGAGCCTCTTCATTCAATGTTTCGCTAGAGTACAACTTCATACAACAGTTGGTGATCTTGTGGTAGAAAACAAAAACCAGAAGTATGTCTGGTGGATTACATTTTGCGCTAGAGAAATCTTAGCAAGAAATGTGAACCACAACTCCAGGAACAACATTCCATTGAAATCCTGCTTAAGAATATCCATGGTCCTATAGCATTCATGCTTAAAGGAATCACAATAAAGACATTTGAAAAACTGCTCAGTAATGCTATCAATTTTTTGGAAGAAGCTAAGCAGATGAGTGTAGCAGAAAAGACAAAAAAGACAAAGTTTGTCAAAATATTTGAGAAGAAACCAGGAAACGTTACAGTAAAAGGTAAACAAGTAATGCAAATTCAGTCCGAACAAAAGAAATTGGAACAGAACCAACCTCCATAACAGACATCTTCTCAATTACAATTTAAACAACAAATTTCAGTATTGACAGACAAGAGAACGATGATTGAAAGAATGAAAAAGGAATAAACATTCAAGATAGAGGCTGTTGACAAAATATTCTGTAGCCTGCTGACAATACCAGAGTTCAGGCTGCCTAAGGCTAAATGGCCAAGAGAGGTTGACATGAAGGATAATCCTAATTATTTTCCTTATCACAGGATGCTTGGACATAAAATTGAAGAATGTTTTATCTTCAAAGACTTATTAGAGTGCAACTTTAAAGAAAGTAATACAGTAACCCCGAAAGAGTATCTGAAAGTACCTGAAAAAGGTTTAGTCAATATGATTTGATCGATAAACTTATTCCTGAACTTGACGACAAAGGCAAAAATGACACTGCTCAAGGTAAATCTTTTGAGGAGATCATTAAGGATTTACAAATTACATAATCTTCCAAGAAAGAAAAGAAAAAGAAGAACTTATTATTCTTGAACTTATTCCTGAACATGAAGGATAATCCTAATTACTGTCCTTATCACAGGATGCTTGGACGTAAAATTGAAGAATGTTTTGTTTTCAAAGACTGATTAGAGCGCAACTTTAAAGAAAGGAATATAGTAATCCCGAAAGAGTATCTGAAAGAACTTGAAAAAGGTTCAGTCAATAAGATTTTGGTCGATAAACTTATTCCTGAACTTGACGACAAAGACAAAAGCGACACTGCTCAAGGTAAATCTTTCGGCGAGAGCCTTAAGGATTTACAAATTACAAAATCTTCCAAGAAAGAAAAGAAAAAGAAGAACAGAGAACCAAAAAGGGTTAGAGGTCTTCTAGACATAGGGACTACTGTTCCTTTTGTATCTTCTAGTTCTCATGTTCCTTTACCTTCCACTACATAGTTGTCTCGGATAAAGGGAGGAAATTCCTTGCACCGTTAACTTTGTATGACTTCCTTGTTACCACTGCTGTGAATAATATTACTTCTAGTTCTGCTTACATTTTGTCTGTTTTGGATGATACTTTTGAAAATTATCGTTCCAATTTTGACCCTGTAAACAATACTTAAATCGTTCACGATCATGACTAGTCTAGCGACAATAAAAATGACAATAACATTAGTGACAATTTCGATAGTGATAATTCCGATAGTGACAAAGAAGAAAACGACACTGTCACACTCCAACTACAAGGAACACCAATCTCCATAGAAATGAAACCTTCAGACTCAGAGATAAAACAATCGGACAGTAAAGTAGAAGAAATAGTTGAAATTAATTTACGAAGTGGAAAAGTTCTGCCTTCTAGAATGGCTCCACAAGAGAAAGAAAAATAAATAGTTACATCGGAAAAGATCGTTCCTCCGATACACCCACAATCATCTAAAAGAAATGAAGATAGTCTTCACAACAAAGTGGATTATAATGTGTTGGCTCATCTGACAAAATTAATAGCAAAATTGAGCATTTATGATGCCCTTATATTTTCCAAAGAAATGAGGGAGTCATTGATAAAAGACATTTTAGATCCAGACATTTACTTAGCTCAACTTGCTAATACCACCCAGAGTGAAGCTTGTCAATTAGAAGAACAGATAAAGATTACCTTTTCTGATAATGATTTGTTACTTGGAAAGACTGAACACAATCGTCCACTATACATCACAGTAAATATAAATGACATGACGCTTTCAGGGGTGCTTATTGATCCAGGTGCCTTGATTAACATAATGAATTTAAGGACCCTTGCGTATTTGGATATTGACACATCCCAACTATCAAGAGATACAATGATGTTACGAGGATTTACCCAACAAGGAGAATGAGCTCTAGGGTCAATAACATTGCTCGTGAGAATGGATGATTTGGTGACAACGGTAAAATTCCATATCATCGATTCTGATACCTCTTTTATTGCTTTAATTGGAAGACCAGGTCTTCATGAGCATAAAATGGTTCCTTTATCATTGTATCAATGCATAAACAATTTACAAAAAGGATAAGAATGTTATATCATAGGAGATCTCGAACCATTTTCAGTCCATGAAATTGGAGTACATGAAGATTCTGAATATTATACTCCAATAAAACAAACAGTATTCTCCATAGAAGCAGTGATGAATACAAAAGAAAAAAAATAAGAGCAAAATAAATTAATGAAAAAGACTATTCTGCTTCAACACAGGCGAAGGGTGATAATTCTCATCAGAATCGCACCCGAGGTCGAGACCGGGGACAAGGACGAGGGAAAGAAAACCCAGTTGTCAAAATGAAGAAACCATTGAAGTTCAAAATTCACCTGAACTCTGAAGAAGATGCAAAAGAAGAAACAACATTAGTGGTTCAAAAAGAACCTCGTTCAAAATACCTCTTGAAGAAGAAGACAAAGAAAAATGATTTGAGTTTATGCATGAGAAAATTAATCATTATATACACGCTATGACCCTAACTCCAATCTCTACTTCTAAGATTGAGGATTTATTGGTCAATAAAGTATATGGTGATGATAAAAAGCTAATTAAGTTTAGACTTGGCTCTACTTCTTCTAGTACTGAAACCAATGTAAAATTAGAAGATAAAAATCTTGCAAAATCAATGAAAATCCCTTTTGAGTTGTATTCTCCTTGGGCACAAAAAATTTATTCAAAATAGTTTAATGCTTGTTGACCTCATTTTTGATGAGGTCTTCTCTTCTCTCTTTAGTACTTAGGATCTAGCCTTAGGCTTTTCCTTTGACTATCTTAGAGGACTAGAAATGGGACCCACCCTTTAGAAATTCAAACACTTCTTATCACCCTGCAAACCCCACAAGCTTGATTGTAGACCCCTAATCACCTAGAGGGTTGAGATCAAATGTGGAGGTTTAGAGGATGAGTTCCCTATAGGACTCTTTGGCCTTAGGACTACCCCAGGTGACACAGTGCAGTGAGGGTTGACTTACACACTCACTACACTCATAATCTACACTCTCACACACACAATCCAAATCCTAAAACCACACCCATACCCAACTTGACTCCCGACTCATGTAGGTAATTCATATGGATGGACCTTAACCCCTAAGCCCCTGGTTAAGAGGGTTAGGAACAACATAGTGAATGCCTCGATGAGTCCTCTCATAACTCATATAGGCTTAATATGACTTCATGGTTCAACCAAAGTGATTCCATTTCACTCATATTTGATCAATCTTCATTCTTCCAAAATTTCAATTTTTGACCCCGGGGACCCTATACCCATTAAACCTACCAAAAGCCCTTGAAATTGCCCAAATCCTTCAAAATCTCCAAATCACCCAAAAGTCCTCAGAATCAATCCTAAACATTTTTCCCCACTCAAATTGACTATCTCCAGCCAAAAATACCAAAATTTCTAAAAATACCCCCAATACCCTCCAAATTACCAAAATGCCCTTCTTGACCCAAAAATCCAAAAATTCAGAAAATTCCCAGAAAATTTCAAAAAATTCTAAATATTCCCAATTTCATTTTGTCCAACTACACCATGGGCTAACTTTGTCAATTTACCCCACTTTTACCAAAACACCCAATTTAGCCCATTTTAAACCCAAATGAACCCAATGTCAAACCTAATCACCCCAATTGGTCTCAATTTTGGTCCAATTCAATTCTAACCTTCAATTAAATATCCCCAATATCAATCTTGACCAAATTCAAGCCCAATTTGATTGGCATTTGAATCCAATTTCATTTTAAAAGCTTAAGGCCCAATTTTGACCCATGACCTAAACCTAGCTCAAACCAACCCAATTCAATCCCAATTTGACCCAAATCTTTTCTAAAACCTTCCTAGCATCCCCACAAACAAAACAATAACATGATTTGCCCAAGATTTGGACCCAAACCTTACTCAATTTCAACCCAAAACCAAAATCCCTTAAATTGACCTAAGCCCAAGCCTAACCCAAATGGGCCTAAATCCCAAAATCAAAACCCAACCAAAGTTGAAACCTATTTGTAACATCCCCATAAACATTTCTCAACATTAATTTTACATCAATTTCAACTTTAGCCCAACTTTAGCCCAACTTTAGCCCAAGATAGCTCATTTTAACCCATTTGGACTCTATTACCAAAGTGACCCAAATTAGACCCAATCCAATTCCAAATCACCTCAAACTTGCTTCAAATCACTCATGATACATCCCTAAACCAAACCCAACAATTACTTGGCCCAAAATTTTACAAAAAATATCCCATCCATAAATTTATTTTTAAACCTTCCTAAAAGCCCATTCCTAAAATAATTTCAAAAGTCCAAATCCATCCTAAGGCCCACATTACAATCTCATCACATCCTCACTCAATTAAAATCATCCCTAAGTTCTAAATTAGCCATCAAATTTTTCTAAACTAAGACATATGCCAAATCCTATCAAATCACCCCTAAATTACCAAAACTCCTTAAAAGCCATTTTCATGAAACAAAGCCAACTTTTTCCAAAGCCAAATGGAGCCAAATATGAGCCATTTACAAGCCATATGAAGCCATGGGGGGTTTGACAAGTGACCATACCTAAAGTAGCAAAAGGGGCCCCCTTTCTTAATCCTTCATTAAGCGTTTTTAACCCCTTCCATGCTACACACCAAAACATGTTTAACCACATCACCTTGGATGGGGACTTCACCACCCCTTCCTAGCTGACACAACTGATTTTTTCAGCCCAAAACCAGGTCATGGGGAGGTGAACCTAACCCAAAACCATGGCTTGGACCAAATCAAGCCAAATTGGCCTCTCCCCCATGCCATTTTAATCCAAGCTCTTTACACATGGCATTTACCAACTGAATACACAAAACCCCAGCCCTGGACCTCCTGACCCTGAGGGTGACCCATGCCTGTCGGCCAGCCACCTGAGCCGCCGGAAAACACCACACCCGAGAGCATCATTTAAGCCCAAGCTAGGAATTCTCACCTGCTGAGTTGCCCCATGCCCAATGGCCACCATGGCTGTTCTTCTCCTCACCAGAGTAGCTGATTCCAACCCCTAACTCCCCCTGGGAGAGCCTCCAGCTAGCTCTATTTAAACACCATCTCTCTCGGCCATGGAAGAGGTGCTGAAACAAACTTACTGAAACTCTGCCAAAATTGTCCCAGACCACTCTCCACACTTAGAGCAATTGATCTCCAGTGTTCATTTGCCCTAATCCCCATTAACAGAGCTCAATTTTAGAGTCCAAATTCAACCCAAAAATAGGACACTTCACCACAGTGAGCCAATCTCCAAATTGATTGGTCCTACACCTTCACCAGACCAAGAGGAGAAGTTCCCCAGTGAAAGCCCCCTCTCCAGGCCACCCAGTTGCTCCAGCCTCCAAGCTTTGTGATCGGGCTGTGGTCACTTTTGTACCTAGAGCGATTCACTGAGCCAAGGTACTTCATCTGGAGCTTGCTTGGACCCAATCGAAAGTGACACAATTCTCAGATCGAAGCTTCACTTCTCTGAGCAAAGGTATGAAATCTCTCTTCCTCTCGAGCTCCTGGAGATTCTCCATTTGATATGAATCGATTTCAATGCATGTTTACCATATGGATGTGTTCGTCTCTTCAAGACGAATCCATAGAGTATAAGAACACAAAAATCCGTTGAGAATCGAGTGAGTTCTTAGGGTTTTAGTGTGGACGATCACTGGTTCACACCAGTTGTAGATGATGACCAGGAGCTGTCGGATCGAGCGTGTATCGAGCGGACGTTCGGGATCGAGCCGGACAGCGCGATGGTACATGAACCGCGGGCCCTTGGAGCGCTGAGTCAGATGGCGGCGCCGAATCAGAAAGCGCCGCATAGCTGTTCGGAGATGCTAAGGATGACGCGGCGCCGATTCGGATAAATAGAAAAATAGGATTTTATGGATTTATTTAATTACCAGAACTTAGAAAATCCATAACTTTGTGTAGGAAAATCCTAAAAATAAAATAAAAATACCCTCTTACTCAGTGAACAGAGGAGAATAATGTGGAAAATAAATCAAATAATTTCATTTAGTATTTTATTTTTAATGATTTAATTACTCTCTGCATTATTTCAATTCTCCATGCACATAGACAATTCACCATGGCATGAGACCATAGGGCTTTTAAAGCTTCTGAACTTGGGAACATTTCCTGAATTTTCCAAGGTCAGAGGCCATCCCTATGAGAAGTTATTGATTTTTCAATTGCATTTTACTATTTTGAGTATTTGAATTCCAACAATTAGCATGTTAAGAAATAAATTCTAGGAAAATTTGGTGATGTTTCTTATGGCCAGAGGAACCTAAGAAAAATAAATTTTGAGTTAATTCACTTGGAATAACCCTAATTGGTCTAAATACCCAAAATTGAATTTTAAATAATTAGGGTTAACTACACATCAAATTAACTTAAAAAACAATTCTCCACTGATCTTTGAGATTAGAGGAACATCTCATAAAAATTTGAAATCAATCGGACTTGATTAACCCCACCAAATGGGTTGATTAAGCCTCTTAAGCAAAATGGGTAAAATTAAACTTTAAAAATTCATAACTCACAAAATACTTTTCAAAAATTCACAAAAATGGTTTAGGAGCTTCTCTGATATTAGAGGAACTTAGGAAAATTAAAATTGTAATTTTCTAAAAAAGTTTATTTTTATCATTATTTTAATATTTTTAATAATTAAAAAATAATAAAAATCATAAAAATATTAAAAATCACCAAAATGTCACATTTTGAATTCTAATTACTTAGGAACAAACCAAATATTTTTCTTAAGTCCCTACGATAGGATATTGAAATTTAAAGGCTTAATGTAATTTTTAATATTAAAAAATGTATTTTCCAACCTTTTCATTAAAATAATTCTAATAAATCAAAGAAAACTCAGAAAAATATAAAATTTATTTCTTTTAACTCCTTGAGGTTAGAGAGATTTAAGAAAAAATATAAAATCCTTTTTTCAAATTTAGTTTAATTTTAAAATTAATTAATACTCCAAAAATATAAATAATTCTAATAAATAAAATATAATTAAAAAAATCATCAAAATTGGTCCAAATGGTCCTCTAGTTATTAGGAACATCCCATAATTTTATTAAGGATAGAAACATTTCCTTGGTCATGTTATTGAATTTTCCTTGAAAAACCCTATTTTCCATTAAAAATAATTACATAATTAAATTAAATACAGAAAAATCACATTTTTTCCTCTAATGTCTTAATTGACATGTGATGAGGTTACATAAAAATTTCAAGTTCATTTGAGCTTAATTTAGTGAGTTATAGAATTATTAAGCTTGAAGGGCAAAAGGGTAATTAAAAATTTCAACCCTTAATTAAAATTTTAGGATTAATCAAAAAGGGGAGAGTAAAATATTTGATTTTAATCTGATTTTTGGATGATTGAAACTTAAATGATTAAGGGTAGAAACCTACGAACCATTTCAAAAAAAAACAAAATAATTAAAATAAAACTTTAATTAATTAATTAATTGAAATTTTGGAAGAATAATAAAAATTGGAATTATTAAAGTAGGGATATTATTTAAGAGGATATTTATTCTTTAATTTAAAAATCCCTAAATAAATCACTTCAATAATACTTAATTCTTAATTAAAAAAAATAATAATCCAAATTTAAATTAAACTAAAATTAAATTAAATTAAAATTAAAATTAAATTAAAACTAAATTAAATTAAAATTAAATTGAAATTTAATTAAAATTAAATTAAATTAAAATTAAAATTAAATTAAATTAAATTAAATTAAATTAAATTAAATTAAAATTAAATCAAATCAAATTAAATTAAATTAAATTAAAATTAAATAAAATCAAATTAAATTAAAATTAAATTAAATTAAATTAAAATTAAATTAAACTGAATTAAATTAAATCAAAATCATTTATCAACAAACCTAAATTAAATCATTAAGAATTAAATCTAAAATAATTCGAACACTATTCCAAACTTAAACTAATTTTTTTATAATCAAGTCAAAACTAAAATTAAATCATTAAAATACTTAATAATTTGATTTGCCCTTTTAATGCTCTTATTATTATAACTCTTAAATGAGGTATCAAGTGAAGTGTTACTTCACTTATAGGATATTCAAATGTCCTAGTTCACTGAGCAAGAGAACAAAACTTAAACTCCTGGATGATTAATTCACTTATATAATTAAATTCTCTTGG